>JAKWBJ010000034.1:0-710000 GCA_023159175.1 Wohlfahrtia magnifica | reverse complement strand
AAAGTTTAGAATCTACACTGAAGTACGCCATACGCTATATATAGTACTCTCACAGATCTGCACAACCATAAACAAACAAATGTATGTATAAACATTAGTATGTGTGTATACATACAAATATACGAAGTATAAAAGCAAGAGCAGAAGTATATTTATTCATACATATGTACATATATGTATAAGTAATAGTGATTGTTGTTTTTTCATCTACTTTAAAACTACTCTGTTTCAAAAAATGCAGAATACGTATACGTATTACATATGCAATACATATGCACATAAATGTGCTCATACATATTATGGTATATACACACATATCTATGTGTGTAATATATGTTGTAAGTGAGTAGTACTCATCTTATAAATATGGCGTATAAAATGTAAAAAAATTAAATATAAACAACAACTATTGCAACAAGAATGTCCAACAAGCCAGCAGCCTTTTGTCGCTATAATAATATCTCTTCTATAACATCTCATAAGTTTTATTTAATGTTTGCAATAAAGAAAAAAGTGAAATATTTAAAAAAAAGTCTTAAAAATAAATACGTAGGCAAAATGTTTGTGTGCGAATTTTTTACATACATACATATATACATATGTACATATTTTAGGTAGCAGCCAAGTATTATGATCTTGCTCTCTACTATTGTACTATTTACATTTTCTTTTAAGTTTTTGTTGTTGTTATTGTTGTTGTTGTTACAATTGCATACAACAATTTTTTACATCGTATGATCATTCTCTTTACTTACATACAACATACGTACACACTAAATGTAAAGTATGTAGAAATATATACACAAATACACTTCGAATTTATACACACGTACACGCTCGTACTTTACTATACATTCATATAGACAACATAACAGAAATAGCAAATTTGCTCTCTATATCAGAAGAACTTGTCAAAACCACATTCCACACTTGCTGTTGACGTAAACGTTAACGTTGCCTGTTGTTGCTATTGTTGTTGTTGTTTTAAGTTACAACAGTAACAGCTTCAAAAGCAACAATATAATGGTAAAAATAACAGAGAAGCAATAACAACCAAATCGTTAAATGCAATTACGCGCGAGCTGTTTGTAAAGAAAGACAACAAACAAAAAAATAAAATAAAAATGAAAATAAAAATAAAATAATGAACAGCAACAGCAAAAGTATGTTGCTCTCTTGTTTGTTTGTTTGTTTATCGCTGTAAGAGGTACATACGTACATACGATCGTTCAATGTAGTTCGTTCGTTTATACAACAGTACATATGGCTGACTTTGTTGTAATGTTTGCAATATTCGAGTGTGTTTGTAAAATTGTTGTTGCTATAAATGCGAAATAGAACAGTGGTTAAATGGAGCTTATTTTCAAAATATGCAAATTAAATAGAAAAATTAAAAAAAACCCAGCGAAAAAAATCGTATTATTTAAAGCCAAGTTTACACGACAATGTTTTTTCGTAATTCGGTCTCTCATCCATAATTTGATACCCAATTATGAACCATATTTTAAGAACTAATCACCCAAATGCTAAGTAATTCATTTTCAATTTCTCTGCGGATTACTAAAAATTCAATGTGATTTCCAACTTTTATCGGGTGTTTGTCCGCGCTAAATTTTGGTTATTTAATTTTCTAAGGCTTTTCCATTTTTAAAACACAATTTACTGTCAAATATTCAAACAATAGATAAAAAAATAACGAGAAAAAGAAGAATTATTAAAACGAATTATAAAGGTACAACGGAGTTGTTCGTATAAGTAATTCAAACAGCAAACAAAGTAATTCGAAGTCTCGTGTGCACATGTAAGTATAACCTAATCTAATTAAAACGTTTTTAACAATAGGTTATTCATAAACACAACTTACTTCCAGCTTGTCCGTAAAAGTAAAATTTTTCAACTGATGTAAAACAAGTTTGTCCTTTGTGCTCTACGTATGATGATCAGAAGCTATTAATTGCAAACGGACTTCTATTATAATGTTTTTTCACCTTTTGTGATGTTTAGTAGTCGTTTTAAATCTCGAGTTTGAGTATACGAAAAACGAATGATGTTGTACATTTAATTGGCTTACAAATGGTTTTGTACGTTATGATCCATTTAAATCAACAAATAAATTTCTTTGGCATCAATATACTGTGAGCGTCAAAATAAAGTGTACAACCTTATTCTCTAGAATTTAATCTTTATTTCAGTGTTACCGATTTTAAGATTCCTGACAGATTGTGGAAGAAAAGGAACAGACCTATTAAATTGTGTATTATTTGCTTAAGTAAACTTAAAGAATCTGTGTATACTTTTTAAACAAACACATTTTTATACAATCCATCCGAATTTTCCAAATTTAGGGATGTTTTTACCAGCTATTTTAGTTATGAATAAAATGATACTTCATTTTTTAATAAGAGTGGCGAGGGCATGGTCTGAAAAGGGTCATGAGTATGCAGCCATCTTGCGGTATTTGGATACGATCCCTGATGCGTTGGATTACTGTACACCCAAACCCTTTCTAAATAGGATGTTCTCTGTATGCATCTCACCAGAGTCGGTAATTTGACCCGGTTCTGTTGAGGTATACACGGACGGGCCGATCTCCTCGGAAGGGGGGTAGGGTGATGCTTTTATTCCTGCATACGGGGAATATCCTTTAAATTTCCGGACCACTGCAGTGTGTAACAGGTAGAGGTCTCGGCAATAAAGAAGGCAGCCGGGTAAGGGGTTACTTTGACACCCGGGGGAGTAGTGTAGTGATGAACTAGCGAGGGATTGACCTTGGCAACGAGGAGATTGACCATCTAGTTGGGATGCCAACCTCTTCCTCTTGCAGATTTCCGGTTCTGCGATACATATTGTCCAGAGCACAGATACGGTGGAAGAAAGAACCCACGTGCTCTGTATTAAGACAAACCTGGCCCTCTATACGATTGGGCGTGTTCGGAGTTTATTTTGAGGTTGCCGTGACATAGGCTGCGAATCCTGGTGGCTGTTATCACTGGACACTGGGTAGCTGGTTCGCATGCTTAGAGACTGGGTATACCGTTCAATGATTACTGTAGGAGTTGTAAGGATGAAGAAGATTAAGAGACTGTCGAAGATTTCCTATGTCAGTGTCCGGATCTTTCCGATATTAGAACTGTTTTCCTTGGCAGGTCATTTCTGCATGCCATATTGCACCCAGCTGATGTAAATATCCTTTGTGCATGCGTCTGGTTAGTTCGCTTAGAGCTAGGGCGCGGACATGTAGATCTGCTTGAATGCTACTATGGCCATCACAATGGGATTAGTATTGGATCCAAGTGAGCTGGACTAGTGTCTGGCTACTCGTTGTAACTAACTTACTAACTTTATTAAATAATACTAAACTAAAAAGAGCTAATGAACCCAACTCTATTCCATATAAAATTTATATTAATAAAGTGGTAGTAATTCGTCCGATAAAATTTTTTGTAACTTTCTATTTAAATCTTAATTAATACAGAAATATAATAAAAACAAAACTAAAGCTTTAAGAAATAATTTCTTTTTTGTTTTAATTTAATGTTGGTTTTACCAACATATACTGCTAAAGGGGGTATTACACGACATGTATTTGTGATCTGACATGTCAAATTTTCCACTACGAAATGTTTACATGTCGTGTAAAAGCACAAAAACATTGCTTCTGTAAAACCCATCTGACATTACATTTGAGAAAATTTCAATTAGAGTGTGTTCTAATTTCATCTGACAAACGTTCTGTTTTCAAAATCCTATGTCATGAGAAAATGTTCGGCGGCGGTGATAGTTACAAAATAATTGTTTTAAATAAACAAAAATTGATTTTTAGTTAATTCTAATCATTTATTTCACATATATATTAGCTTATCTTTTAAATATACATGTTTGTTGAAAAAAATCGATAACTTTTTTCTGTTATTTTTCTAAACTACGGCGACCATTGGTTGCGGAAATTCTTGAAAAATTTTGGAATGCTTTCGGATCTTCTAATTATAACTCTTTTATTGCCATGGAAGCGAAACCTAATCCTGCATCCTTTCGAAGTAATCATTTTTTATTCCATATATTACGTTCTTTCTTTTATTTTATTTTTTAAATTTAATTGCATTTATTATTAAAATAATACTGCAAGTTGCAATTATTTTACTTTTTAGATTATTCATGTCACAAAATACTTTTTTTCTAACTACAGCTTCAATAAATTTAACAAAATATTTTGAATATTTGGTTTTATTGAACTTATTTATACCTTCGAAAGCAAATACGATAAAGTGTCTGTATAAGTAAAATTTTGACACACAGACAGACAATTTTGACATAACATGTGTGAAATAAAATTAAGAAGTCAGATTACAAATACATATCGTGTAATACCCCCTTAAGAGAATTCAGTTTACTACTAACGTTTTAGTGAGGTAGTGGAAAAAATATTTTTATTTTAATAAAACATTCCTGTTCTTTTTTTATCTTCTTCATACGTACCACTTTGTTAAAATTTTTAAACAAATTTGTAGATTTGTTGTTTTTGTTTTGTTTTTGAAATTCTTTTTTATTTATAAATTTTAATTATTTTTATTATTGTTGTTGTTGTTTTCTTTTTAAAATATGTTAATTAGTTGTTGTCGATTTTTTTGCCGTTGCTTAGGAATGCGACATGTGGCATTTTAATTTCATTGAAGCATGAAAATTGTTTATGAGAAACAGAATATAAATATATATATTTTTTTTTGTTTATAAGAGGGATTTATTTTTTATTTTTTTATAATAACAGCAATGATTTCAAAAATATACACATTTTTAATGGGATTAAAAAAAGAAGGAAAAAATAAAAAGAAAACGAGGAAACTATTTATGTTTAAAGCAATAAAGAAACCTTTAAACCTTTTAACTTTTATAAATTTTAAAGACCAGAAGTTAAGGTTTAATTCTGTTATTGCCCCAAATTCTTCTTGTTAATGCTATATGCTGTGTTATTTATGCCCATAAATCACTTTATACACATACATATGTACAATATATTCGTATGCACTTATATATGCATTCAAATATTTAAAGAATTCATTTAAAACCCAAAAAAAAAACAAATAAAAATTCATTTTTTATATTTCTTTTTGAACAGTAAAAGCATAAGAGAAAAGTTTACAAATGACATGGGACAACAATTTAAATTTCAAAACAACATTTAGACTACAAAATTATTAACGAACACCAATAATAAGAACAGACTTATCACATATTTTCTTCATTCGATCATAAATTTTGAGAAGAAACACACACAGACACACCATATATTCGCTCAAACAAAAGTATTGTTGGTTTCTTAAATAACGTCAATTTTTAACATAATAAAAACGTTGATGTTTATGCTAATCTTTGAAAATATCTGTTGAAATTATCAAGTGAAGTAGAAGCAAAAGAAACATACATTCTAACATAAGACTTTGGCTTACAAAATAAATAAAAATTAAAAAAGAACATTGTAAACAAAAAATAATATTTTTATTTTTGAATCTGAATGTTTGTTTAATGTGAATAAAAATGGTTGTTGGAATATGTATTGTATATATGTGTGTTTGGCACAGTATGACTAAAACAAATAATTGTAAACAACGGATAAGATTTGGCCAACGTTTTCCAAATACATACATATGTTTCAAATGGGTTTATAGTTTATCAGTAACTTCAACATATTCTCGTGATCTCTGATAACTGTACTATTAAAGTTCAATTTACAATTAAACATAAATACTTAGAACACAGCAGGCTTCAGGACTTTAGCGCTACAAATGCAGTTGGCTGCAAATGCTGAATTAAAATGGAAAACGAAAACAGCAGTTGAAATTGATAAACAACTGTTTGTTGAAGAAATGTATATTTCAGTGGCGCCACTTTCAGGCTTTTCACATACACAAAAATTAAACCGCTTGTTCAAAATATGCTTTTAAATCACTTTTAAATGTGAAAATAAATCGAATCATGTGTTTAAAAAGCCTCTTTATTATTTATATAAATATTAATTAATACAACATATTCATTTTGTACTGTTCTTTCCTATGAAATAAAAAAATATATATATTTAAGCTCTTATTTATTTAAAATTTCACATTGGTTTGCTCATTGTCGCCTAAAAAAGAAAAATTTTCCTATATCTGGAATCACACGATTGCCACAAATGCACATGTTTAACATAATTTTTATTTTGCCTTATTTCTGCAAAATAATAAAATTGTTCCAATTTATTTTTGGAAAATATATTAGAAAATTTAAATGTTGATATGTGGTGGGGACTTTGATTGTGAACAAGAATGCAATAACTAACATTTTTCACATTTGTTTATCCACATGATTACCTATCGAACCGTCACACGATTGCTGTACAAATAATTGGTTCTCAATGCATCAATCGTGTGATCCCACCTTAAGTTTGGTAGCAGCTTCAAAGGTGATTGTCGACGCTTGTAGCTGTGATGCCGTTTATATATAAACGAGTGTATTCTGGTTTTGTTAGCTTGCAGGCAGTAGCTTGAGGTGGTCAATGTGTTTTATGCTTCATGTAATTATTTAACAAAAATTCTAACAAAATGTATAATTTTCCCAATGAAATTTTCGCAAAGGATCTGTTACGGTTCGAAGGCATTCTATGCCCAGCCGATGCTATATTAGGCTTTACCGAGTACGGAAATTAATTCGGCAGTGTATGCAATACTTGTTCAGACTAAACTAAAACCTTTTTTGAAATAAATCGAAGAAAAATATGATATTTCTGCAGATAATGCCTCTGTTCATAACATTAACCAAACGCACATGTTGTTGAAGACGTAAAATACATCTCAAAATGCAATGGAAAGCGTTTTCACCCAATTAGAATTCAATGCTACATGGTCCGCCAAATCTTTGGTGGTAAGAAGCAATATTGACCCATATCTGAACTAAAAACTGCGGTAATTTTTTTTTTTTGGGAATCAATCACAGAACAAGGCCGCTGAAATCTTTAGCTCAGTATGCCACAATGAATTTTTGCGCTTATTTTTAACAGTGCAGGGTCAACTCATTGTTATACAAAAAAAAAAAAAAAAAAAAAAAAAAAAAAAAAAACAATGAACATTAAGTTATTTATTTAATTTTTTTTGAAACTTGCAAAAAATTAGTTTTTTTGATAACTTTTTTGATAAATTGAGAAATTTTTTGTGAAACCTGCCAAATTTTTATTGTTTAATACTTAGAAATATTCATTAGAAATATTAAAAATCACCACTTTAAAAAATTACTGCTAATAATAGTAGTGCGACTATAATATTGCTCTTTGTATTTTTCAGTAAAAAATAGTACATAACTAAAAATATTCCCATTGAAATATTCAATCGAAACATATTACTTAAAAATCTAACTTCGCTAAAAGTAAAAAAAATAAAATAAAATTGTTTCTTTTTACTTCCCCTTTTCTTCGTTTGAGCCCACTGTGCAAAATAGCATAAAGAATTTATAAGTAGCCATAAATATGGCAAAAACAAGAACAACAGCGAAATAAAACCAACAAAAAAATTTATAGAAATTATGCTTAAAGCATAATATATTGAAAGAAAAAAAATTTAAGGCCACATAAAACCCAAAGCTATGAATTTAAACAAAATTAACCAACAACCGTAAATAAGCTCGGCTCGAAACAAAAATAAAAAAAAAAATTAAAAAAGAGACAAAAACAGAGAGTTAATTTGCTACTGAAAAAGAAACACACACTCTTTCATGCAATAATTTACCCAGCCAATATTTGGTTGGGCAAACATGCAAAGTATTATAAGTATGTATGTACTAGCTGAAGCCCGGCGTGCTTCGCTACCCCTATATTATTATATATATTTTAATTATTACCTTAACTACTACTCTAGATATCATTTTTTATACATTTTCCTCACTTTTTTCTTTCCGGTTCAAATACAAATTCCTTCCAAAATCTGCTGTTTAGCTGTGTACTGTTTTCAAATAAACACTAATTATTTATCCAATCTTTTCTGCTTTTTGGCTAATGTGGATAGATAGCGAAACTTCAATTTCTTTTCTCCACATATAAAAAATTCTATACTTAATATAAATGGGAGCTGCCACGCTCATTTATCGAATATCGACCATTTTATGTCTTATGATTTGTAATGACTATGGAAATTTAGTAACTAACATTTTAAACGTTCTGAAGATATATAAATATTTATTTTATTCGATTGCACCAATTTTTTGACTAATGATTGTATTAAAAATGATGCTATTCGTACCAAATTTAGAGACTCTTACTATTATCATTTTGAAGATATAGACAAATAAATATTTACTTTGTATGGGACTTTATGAAATTTGTATAGTCTTACTTTACTTACTTCCAGACATACAGAGAGGTACTGTAAAAATTTCAAGAAAATCGGTTCAGCGCTTTAGCTATCTTACGGCACAAACAAATAAACATACATACATACATACAAACACATATTCATTTTTATATATAAGATGTAAAAAAAGAACAACGAGTGTATTTTGGTATGTGACGTAAATGTTTATTCTTTATCTTAAATCTTATTGTAAAGAAGAAATCCCAAAATAAAGTCAAAAACAGAAAATAGAAGCCGTTTTGTTTAAAGTAAATACTTGGCTGTTTAACTTAAAGCACAGTGAAACGAATTTTTTAATAACTTTTACATAAAGAGGCACAGGGTCATCACTATAAATTGGATAAATCTTGCCTGGTGTTGTCTCTTAAAGAAAACTTTAAAAATAATTTTTAAATTTTTTAAAATTGGGAAATAGGCATGTAAATATGTAATTAAAGAAACTTTGTGTCATATTTGTTTGCAAAACGTTTAAAATATACTGTTTTCTCTTTAAATTGCTTAAAATTATTAATGTACATATTTATAAGTCAATGAATATTATTAAAAAAAATTAAAATTGCCAAGTGATCAGTATGAACCATAAGTGATTTCTTAAGGCTGGTATTACGCCGAAAATAATTTTGAAATAGGTAAAACAACACAAAATTTAAAATGATGTAAAAAATAGAGATGCAAAACGAAATCCCTTTAATATCTATAAGGTTTTCATATAAAAACAATATAAACTCTTATTTAAATCATAATAAAAACAAAATAAAAACGATGTACGCACCACACGATAACTTTCTTACATTTAATTTTAACATTATATTAATCTTTTTATTATTAAAAAAATTGTTTTTATTATATTTTTAAAATCACTCTTGCTCTTTACCTACTGTACAAATATGTCAGCCATAAAAGGATTAAACATCATTTACAAACAGTAACAAGCAACAACAAGAGATATAATATCAAAAATATGCTTTAGGTTTGTTTTTTTTTCCATCATTTCTATACATACAAACACACACGCACACACACATGCCCTTCTTTTCTCTTTGCTTTACACCTCTTTGATTCGTACTGTGGCTCAGATATTCGTTTACTTTGGGTGCTAAAAGGCAAACAGTCAGTGATATCCCATATTTTTATTTCATTTTGGTTTAAATACACAACGATAAATATTTTTATGGCAGCAACAGTAGTTGTTGTTGCTGCAACATATAATCAAAATAAAATGTACACGCAACATTAAAAAATGAAAAAAGAAAAAAACAAAAAATGTTGCATTTGCTCAAGTTTTAGAAGGTTTACTTTTATTTTGTTGTTGTTGTCTTGCAAAAACTAAAAAAATGTATGTAAAAAAAATATTGCACATCTGCGTGTTGTACGTCTTCAAAGTAATTTATAACAAACCACAATAGCAAGAAGTGAAAAACAAAAAAAGTCGGACAAAACAAACGCACTGCAAATGCCAAATAGTCAGTCAAAAGGTCTTTCAGAGAGCGAAAAGTAGAAAAAACAAAAGCTAAAAGGACAGAAAAATACACAAAAACCGATGAACTACTAACTACGATCGTGTGACCGCTCAATAGGTAATAATGCGGCAATAAAAATATTAAAAATGTGCCAATATTTATTGTGTTCAACCGAGGTTGACAATTCGTATCAATATTTAAACTTAAATATTTTTTTTTCGCAGAATAAGCTGGGATAACTGTTTTTTATAATATATTCTATTTTAAACATGTCTTTCTATAGTGACTACCAAACTTTGAATATTGATAAAGGCTTTATTGTTGAAACTAACTGTCGAATTGCCTGTCATTTATTCAGCTTATATTGCCAAATCACCATGGATGGGTGTAGCGTGCAACAACACGTGCAAAAGATAAAATCTTTTTATCAAAATGGGTGTTCTATTCTGGTAAAGTTTTCATTTAAAAATAATCTTTAGCAAAGAGGTCCAACTTTGTATAGATGGTCACCTCAATAAACAAAATTGTTGAATTTGGGATAATACAAGATCGTCCAATGCATGTCGATAAAGCCACTGTTTCGTTTGAATTTTGTGTAGAGCTCGCTATGGGTTGATGATTACCAACTACTTTCAGTCTGAATTGCATGATATGTTCACCAACTACAGGTGATGTAAACTAGTCACCAAGATCTAGAAATTTAACCCGATTTGGATTAAATCTTTAAAGAAACTGATTTATTTCATTTCAAGTACAAATATTGTCGCGATATGACCAAGTACACTCTTTTAAGAAAGTGTATTTTTATTATGAGTAAAAGGACAATTTTAAGCATTACAAGTTCCATCAGATGAACAGAAGATTTTAAAAATGCACATCCACTACGGTCAAATCTCAATGTTTTGCTTTCTGCTTCTTTCAATTATGGTAGCGTGAAGCACTCACCAGATTAGGCCTTCTACCACTTTTTATTGAGATATTAAAAAATTTTTTCACGAAAAACAGTCAAAATGAAAGACTTTTTGTATGTTTTAATTAATTTTTATACATATATCGATGGCTTCATATAGAAAGGGCGTATCTCGATTTTTTTTATTTTACAGTAGAAGGAAAAAACTGTAAAAACTAAAAAATCTTTGAAACATGAAAAAAGCAATTTTAGCTCAAAGCGACCAATAATATATGGAGGTACACTACCAGAAAAAGTTAAGAACGTATTTTTGAAAAAAATCGACATACGCTCTTTCTGTATTAAGTCAACGATATTTCGGTGTTGCTGGCAGTGGCTTATTTTTCAGCCACCAGCCAACAAAGCGCATTAAGGAATTTTTTTCCAATAAATCTTAAAATAATTGTGTTGTTGCTTTACGGCTTAAAAAAATTTTTTTTTTTTAAGAATTATGACAGCTGAATTGTTACAAATCGATTTTTGAATTATATTTACTTAAACTCAATTTTTATCAAATACATGTTTATAAACATTTGCTCTTATTCGTTTTTAGCTTTTATACTGCAGAAAAACCACTCTATTGTTATTGTTTGAGGCTGTTGTTGTTTATCTTCAAAGCAATTACTTTCAATTTGAACGATTTTTAAAGCTTTTTTATAGGAACAATTACTATCACAATAATGAGCACCTTTTGTTATAAATATGACACTGAAATATTGAGTTGTAAATTGTGAAATATAATTTGAGAATTTTGGGAACAATGTTAAAAGGATTCAAGTTTTTTTTATAATGGAATGGAATGTGGGGAAATTTCACAGTTTCCAATAAAAATATTAATTAGGCATATAACAAAAAATTTAAGAAAAAAATATGTAAAATAAGAAAAATATTTTTTTTTTCAAATATTTAATTACTAGTTTTACCCATCCAGCGTTGCCTAGAAATCTTATATATATTTTCCCCGATCTTATCCGTTTTTTGCCACTTGGTTTTCTTTATCAAGAAAATGCTAAGACGACTTTTGATGTCCCCCGCTGATATATATATTAAATGCACAATAATAAACATTATTTTTTATAGGAGGTGCTACGATCACTCTTCCTCTGAAATTCATTTTTTAACTTAAGGTACAATTTGATAATAGAATAGCATGTGGAAAGTTTGAAGGCACTGTCTTTTATGATTTATAAGATATACCCTAATAATTACGTTTTTCGTAGGAATGAGCTATAATCCAAAAATTCTCGTTTTAACCCTTAAAGCGCAACTTCGCCTTTGTACTTTTGAACAACACTTTGTTAGCAAACAAAAAACCTTACTTTAAGAAGAAATACTACAAGTCATTTCAGAAGAAAAGTAATTAATTTTGATCTATTTTGATCTACACAAATTTTAGCGTTCCCGGGATCCAATTTTGAAAAATAGCACTCTACTGCACTTTCGTTAGCTGGATCTATATATCTGTGCTCCAAATTTCAACAACATCGGTTTTGTAGTTTACACATGAGTAACTCATAAACAAACTGAATAAACAAAATTATTTTTATGACCTTTTCCTCCGACTTTATCCGCAGATCCAAATTTGAAAAGAATCATACCACGCAACACTTTTATTAGCTAGATCTATCTGTGTTCCATCAAAATCGGAATGTTAGCAAACAAAAAACTTTGTTTGAAAATAAATGCCATTTTGGAAAAAAAACACATATTTTCTAGTTTTTCTCCGACTTCAACCTCCCCTTGGTCCAATTTTGACAAATATACACTTTAAAAATATTTTAATAAGTAGATAAAAAATATGTTAAACTAATATGATTTAATTTGGTCCGTTTTCCTCGATTTTAAGCTCTCCCAGGTCCAAAAAGAGCATAGCCTATAACACTTTCGTTAGCAGGGTCTATCTTGATCCAAATTTGATCAAAATCGGCTTAGTCGTTTACACGTTATTGAATGACAAACAAATTAACAAACAAATAAATTTATAAAGAATTTTATAATATATATGGATATAAAAAGGCCACTCAATAAGTCCGTAGGATAAGTAAGAAAAAACAACATTTTGACAAAACATGATTTTATTGTTCAACATAGTTGCCTTCGAGGGATATACAGCAAGTAAAGCGATTTTACAACTTTTCGATACCACTTTTATAGTAGGATTTCCCTTTCTCGTTAAAGTAGCCTCAGTTTCAGCGATTACTTCATCGTTGGACTTAAATTTCTTTCCAGCAAGCATTATCTTGAAAACTGGAAAACAGGATATATCTGGAGGATTCGGTTGGTGGGTAAGACATTCGAAGGCCAATTTATTCAATTTGGTATTGTCTTCATCGATTCGTGGCACTTAGAACCACTTTGAACAGAGCTTTCGTATACTCAAATGTTCATGTAAAATGGTAAAAACACTACCATCTTGTTATCTTTACAATGTCAGCAATGACACCAATTTGTGTCACCAATTTGTGGAGTAAAAGCCTCACGGGCATCCGCTGTGCTCTGCATCATTTGTGCCGGTACGATCACTTTAAAATACAGCAAATCATTTCTCATCATCATAATTTTTTTTTTGCGGGATAGAGAATAAGTGGAACAGGTGTTATTTGTAATATTAATGGAAATATGTTCTCGTTACGGGTCATTTTTATAATTAGTTTTAAGTGTTACATATTATAGATAGATACTAAGTAACGGGTCCGTCATCTAACGTTTTTTTTTAACTAGTGCTTATTTCGTGAATGGCAACACTTAGCTCATGTCTGATTTGACAGATAATTAGTTTTATACTTCCGCTGAACGAATATGGTTGTGAATACGCTTTTTTCACTTCGCTAAGTGGGCCTGCGATCGATTTACAGAAGATGCCGATTTTGCCAAAAAAAATCATCTCTTCAGATGAAGCTCATTTTGATCTTGGCGGGTATATAAACAAGCAAAATTGTCGCATTTGGGGCACAGAAAACCCGCGCGCATACATTGAAAAGCCGATACACCCAAGACACACTGTTTGGTGCGGATTTTGGTCCAGAGGCATAATTCGAAAATGAGCAAGGAGTGGCCATTACAGTCAATGACGATCGTTATTGGGCCATGTTGAACGAATTTTTGTTCACAAAAATTGGAGAGGAGGATATTAGCAACATTTGATTTCAACAGGACGGCGCTACGCGCCTAACAGCCGAAGCTACATTCGATGTTTTGAGCCCTGTTTTCAACAAAAAAAAAAAAAATTATTTGGCGGACCCTATATATTAGAAATAAGTATTTGATTAAGTGAACTAAATTTTTTTAATTAATTGATAAGAGAAATTAATAAAGATGTCATCATTTGTGATTTGTCTCGATGGAGCAGAGTTGGGATAATGCTTATCAAGCCATTGTTTGGTTTCGACTGTATTTTCTTCATCAAAAAGCAATGCTCTATCAAAACTTGAAATTAATTTTTTGTTTTTTTTTTTTTTTAAGTTGCTTCACACAAAATGCTATAATTCACGAATCAATAGTATATCGCTGTCAAATTTATACACGTAGGGTTTGAAAGTTAATACTAAATAAAAATCATGTGGACAAAATTTTAGTAACGCTATCTATGTATCATCCTAAGGACCTATTGAGTGACCTGATATGTACTATATGTACAAAAAGTGGATAAAATTTATTTTCATTAAAACAACTTTATTCCGTAAATTCGGCCGTTGAAAATGTAAGTATACACGTTGGAGATTTTTTAAATATTGTTTTAGGTTAGGTTATGTTGATAGGAAGATTTAATAGCTTTATTTTAAGTCAAAAAGACTTGTACCTAAGCTACAGTTGGTTTGTTGTGCGCTCCCTCACTATGGATGATTTAAAAAGAGCCTTCTTAACGATAAATAAGTGTCCCTTCCTTGTTTATCATTAATGATCTCAGTCAAGGTTATTGGGGAGGTTGATGTCCGGTAGCAGGTCATTCCCAAAGTGCACCGTTCTAATGCTAGAAAAAGCTGGGTATGCACGGAGAAAAGTTTCGAAATGCTCTACGATCATTAGATTCAACACAGCCCATTCTATGCCCTAATTATTAAAAATTTTAAAAATTGTATTTTATTTTAAATATTTTATTCCCTCTTAAATAATTTTTTATGTTGTATTTTTCCATTGCAATTTTTATAGGTCCTATATGTATGTTTAACATCTTTTAAATATATGTACATGAATGTAATAATTTTTAAATTTTTTCTGCTTTACATTCCATGATAAATTGTAGTTCGTTAGTTTTTTGCTTTTTCTGCTTAATTTTTCTTTTTCATATCTTATACATTTTATTGTATAATTACGCGTTTATAAATTAAGAACGGGATTAAAAAAATATTCACACACAATGTATTATCATTACAGAAAGGAAATTCAAATACAAAAAAAAGAATAATAAAGAATATAAAATTGAAACAGCACTTGCAACCCAATATACATTATTTGGATAGTATACTAGCTAAATTAACCCTTTAAGGAACATAAGCAATAAAATATTGGAATTTATACGAAATACAAACTACAAAGCTTATCTTATGTTTACTCATAAAAATTTTGGTCTTTTAAAATAAATAAAACAAATGGTTGCTTATCTGATAAAAAAAACATTATTATTGATGACGTCATAAAATAAATAAAAAATAAATTTTGAAATAGATAAATCAAAAAATAAACTTTTTTTTAAATATATTGAGAAACATAAACAATAGTTTGAGAGTTTGAAAGAAACTTTTTTGAAAAATATGTATGTATGTATGCATGCAGTTAGTTTGTGATTTTATATATAAAATTTAGAATATATACATGGTGTGGTGTTAAAATATGGAAAGTTAAGTTAAAATAATGACAAATTAGGATAATAATTATTGTAGAACATTTGACTGCGTGCAAAAGTTGCCAAATATCTGTTTTGGTTAATTGAAATAATTGTTGGTTAATTGAAATAATTTGTTAATTTGTTGTTAAGAAAACTGATAAATTTGATTGATAGGCATTTAAGTACCTTATTAAATAAAACTTCTGTTTTTACCCGCACAAGACTTCCCTCATCTTGTTAGTAAATTTTCTGAAATCTCATAATTTTTTAAATAACATTCCAAGTTAAAAAGCGAATACATACATACATATGTATATATTTAAAAGTGATATAATTTTTAACATTATCTACTTAGTTTTTTCTTGGCACCCTGTATAATTTCTGTTTTATATCACTTAATATAGACAAAACTATTTTTTGTTGTTTTTGTTTTCTACAACTTGGCGATGGCATAAACATTTTTTTCTATGCCCATTTACTATTTACTTCATATATATTTTCTTTTCATACAATTCGTATTACAAAGTGGAAATACATGTTGCAAACTGTTGCATTGCATGCTGCTGCTGCTGCTATTGCTGTTGTTGCAAAAACATACCATTTATGTATCCATAACATTCCAATAGTGAACAGATAGATGGTTGGGATGGTTGGTATGCCATTGAGTACGACCAAAATAACCAACCAATTCACTCACATACAACTCAAAATTATTGAACAGGGTAAATTCGTTTAATGTACATGTAAAATATATGTACATATATAAATACATACGCTTTTATATTTATATATGTATTTATGTATGCATAGAGTCTTATATTTATAAAAAGAAAAATATTTAAAGAAAGAATGCCGTTGTATTGCATTATATTTTAACGCTTTTTTGGAATTTAAATATATTGTAAATTGAAAAAATATATTAAAAGAAAATTTTTAAATTTAATATTGTGCCGTTTACATGAGAGATTTGATTTAAAGGAACTGAACTATCAAAAGTATAGTGATACCACGAAATACTTTTTTTTCAAACATTTCAAACATAAATGAATAAAAGACAGAGTTTTAGTTAAAAAAATAAAAGTGACGTTTTGAATTTCGAAGACTTATTATGTTGCAACCTTCACCATACATATGTTTATAACTTCAACTATATATTTTTGTTTGTTTGTTATAGGTATATAGGTTAGAAGTGTTTATTGTGTTTGAAATTATCAAAGAATCAAATTATGTGAAAAATAACATGTAATAGAGTTCTTAGAATACCTATAATGCCATATCGTCGGTCGTAAGTTATTGTGTTATTTAATATATTGTTTTCCTCTTAATATAGAACACAATAACTTACGTACTACGATATGGTGTTTCTACTCTGAGTAAAATAAATCCATTCTAAGAATACCAATAGGAAGAACACAAAGGCCAAACGAAAACGAAAAGCAAACATCACAATTATATTGAGTAACTATTCAATTTACCAAGTTTTAAAACTGATACGGCAATAAAAGGACTGCTAAAATAACGACCGCGCTCTTAACCTAGACTATCTTGCCAAAATGCTTATCATCCTTTTAAACTCGGACTCAATTTGATCCTTCGTTCTAACTGGATTTTCCTAAGGGATTTTTAAGATTCTGCCGAATAACTCATGACTAGAGAGCCGCATAGGCCTCTCTAGAACATTGTTTCAAATGCACCCTTGCTGTTTCCGTTGATAAATAATTAGACTTGCTAGATTATATATTCGTACACCTTAAGCCTAAAATTTTAATTTAAAAAAATGTCCTGGTTTTTAAGAAGACCTGATCAATATACATATTTAGTAAACATTTGTTGAAGGGTACCTATACATATATTTTATTAAAAGTATTCGTACATTTGAAATATTATTTGAAAAAAATTATTTTATGATGTCCTATAATTATTATAATTAACTTGTGAGATGTCCTTAATGTTGAAGAATTTTTGAAAATCTGTTTGGCGTTGATCTATCTAATTCGAATATTTCGTTTTTGCTAATCTTGTTCCATTCCTTCAGAATGAAACTTTCAAGCATTTCTATCAAGGTAATATTATGTTTGCCGATTTTGGACTCTAGTAAATCACACAAATTCTCTATGTGGTTAACGTGTTGTGCTTAAGAGTGAATTATTCATTGATGTTTGATGTTATAATGGAACCACAAGTTTACATTTTGAGCATTTTGTTTGATTTCATTATCCTGTTTGAACCAAATATATTATCCTAGGTACAGCTGTTGTGTATTTTCTTTCAAATTGTGCTTCAAATATATTAAATAGTTATACTGATCCATTGTAGATCCCATGAATTAAATTTTCCCACTTCCTTAATGCTTTACAGTTGAAACAAGTTTTTCTTTTTTTAAAGCTATTCCCTTCTTCCGCCAAACCAGCTTCTTTCCTTATACTCCAAATTTCATTCTTGCTGTTGATTAATGACGAACGTCTATAGCTTTCTAAGTGCTACAAAGTTTTTGTTTAATAATTTTCGTATGGTATCTTCATGAATATCTTTATTACAAGTTTCTCTTATATTTTCGGCAATTTTGGATAACTTTATTCTTTAATTTTTTGCTATCTATGCATAAATAAATCATATCTTCCGTTCGGTTAACTTAGATGGGCAGCGTATTCGTGGCTTGAACAAAATATTATCATACAATTTAAAGTTTTCAGTAACGTACTGGATAGAATATTGCCTTCTACCAATAGTCTTAGCGATTTCACATAAAGATTTTCGTTTATTCGGAAATTTTAAAATAATTCCTCGCTCATTAGACCAAATGTCTTTCTATAGCGAAGAAGAAAGATCCAAATATGTACACTTAAGGTGTACGGATATTTATTCTGGCAAGAGAAAATGTTTAGGTGATAATTTTTCATAATTTTAGTTTGCCTTTGGATTTCAATCACTAAATTCAAAGAATTTCTTTATTATAAAAATTCTTGAAAGAAATTAAATAGCCACCCTGTTTTTTCTTTCTTTATACTACTTCTATCTCTTAACTATTCTATATGTTGTCGTTGTAATTGTTTTTTCGTTTGTTACAAATTGCACCTGTTGCTCTTGTTACAGCTTTTTTGTTTCGCTATGATTATAGTAAGTGTAGTAAGTAAGAGAGTGTATCCAATTTAATACTGTATTAGGGGAGAGTAACAAAAAAATGTGAGTATTTCTCTAAGTCATACTTGTACTCATATAAAAACGCATACATGCATAAATACGTATTTGAATGCATTTACTAGTTTATATGATTCTTAAGCTTATAAAATCGAGTCTAGTTAATTCAAGTAAATATTAACCCATTAGGTGACTATAATATCATAAAGCAATAGATATTATTATTTTTATGTTTTTCTTTAGTAATTAACTCCTTCTATAAAAATATTTGTAAACCTTTTGTATTTTGAATATCAATTCTTTTTTTCTTAATTTTTTTTTTAAGTATTTAAGTAAAATTCAGTTTGGTTTTAAGAGGGTTAGTTTAGTATTGTACTCCAGTATCTTGTCTATCTGTTATGTAGAGTAAAAGACACAGTAGTATTTTTTTCTATTCTTTGTTGCTGTTTTTGCAATACACGGTATTATTTTACGTTGTACTTTATATATTTTATTGACTACCATTTTTTTCCGAGATATTTTTTTGTATTTATAGTGTTCTTTTTTAATCTTATTTATAGTTGTTAGATACATACATATATTTTATATGCACTTATTTTTACGTTTTTTTTCACTAAGTTTTCCTTTTTAACTCTTACGTAGTGTTTTTCTGATTTGAATAAAAATTGTTTCAGATTTCATTTCATTCTGTGACACGATGATTTGAAAGCCAAAGCGTTTTATTGTGATAATAAGCCAACTACCACTGATTGAAGTCTTCATATCTTATGTTTTAGAGTAAAAGTAAAGTATATTTTTAAAGTAGTTTTGGTTCCGTAAAATGAAGTACTTTTTTAAGAAATTGTACTTGGAAATTAAAATATTGAACAAAAGTTTTGCTGAAGGAAAAAAATTAACATTATGTGTTGTACGCTATATTCATAGGGTTAGCAACTAAATAAATAAAAAAAAACAGGCAATATTTTTAAAACTAAGCATTTTATTTATTGTTTATCAACGTTTTGCAAAAAATTGACGAGCTCCACTGTGCCTTGCACTAAATTACTTAATTTTGTTTTTATATAAACACAACTAAAAATGCCATAATTTAACAGCCATTTTTCTAAGAAATATATGTACTTTTTCTATGTACTTTTTTCTCTATTAGTTCTTAAAAATTCTTAAAGAACATCAGATGTCGAACAAATTTTCTTTGCACTCTATAAAATTAAAAAGAAAAATCTATAAAATCAAAAATACAATTCGTTGGAAATTCTATTAACGAGTAACATATTACATACATAAATATAAACATTCCCATGGAAAAAAATTTTTAATATTTGAAATTCATTAAATCAAATTGTTCTCAAGTAAAATATTATAAAATTCTTCGTCTTAAACTGAAATAAAATTGTATCTCTGGAATACATGTGTAGCCAACAATATATATCTAGTCTTGGGATATTTGCTTAATTGTGATTGCCGGCTGTTTGATCATTTGCAGACACCAATCCGCTAATTTTCTTTAATTACAGTATGGTGAGTGTATCACATTTAATTTTCTTAAAGATTTTTCTTCAGATTTTTTTTCTTTAATACGATAACGATCAAATAATTACTTCCTTCCTTTTTTTAATAATGCAGAAGGTGCAGAAAAGATAATCAAGATCAATTTACATTTAATAAGAGAATTTGTTGGGAAATTTTTTGAAGAAAAATAAATATAATAATTTATAAAGAAAATTCCCACTATGTATGTATTAGCATTACCATTAATTTTTATATAGTATACATATGTATATAGACAGCTTTTACCCGGTGTGCTTTATTCAATATCGCTTATATCAATATATTTTATATGGATAGATAATGAAACTTTAATTGTTACCGCTCTCCACATATACAAAATTCCATATTTAGTATGAATAAAAGGTGCCACGCCCACCTATCCATTCTCGCCCATTTACTGACTGATTATGTGTATTGATCTCGACGTTGTTTGAACCAAACTCATAAATTTCTGCTGTTATCGTTCTCAAGGTACCATGCCAATTTGTCTAATTCCGCCCACTCTTTGACTGAAGATTTGTATTAACCATGTTGTAGTCATTCAGACCAAATAAAATGTGGAAAACGGATTGATAATAATCTCAAGCTGTCGTAAGCAGAAATTTTAAGAAAATTCATTAAATTCATTAATTTCTAAAATTGAGACTACGCTCGTGCCTCAAAAATTTAAAAAAATAATTAAAAAAAAAAATCATTATTAGGCTTGGCATACTAAAATGAATTGGTTTTAAATTAAGTTAAATTTAATAATAACTATTTGAACTAGAGTACCTGAAGTAATAAATATAATACATACATATTTATTTTTAATATTTCTTAAAGAAAAACTCTTAATACCCTGTATTTAACCCCATAAATATATATATTTTTAGGCACACATACCACATCATTACAATATTTATACATTAAAAAAGAAAAATGCTACCAGAGCACGCATTAACATACATATAACATACATACTTTTTAAACATACATACATACATACATACTGTATATACAAATAAAATTTTATTTTTTCGCTAAATATTTTTCATAATTTTCACATTTACAAACAGCAACGAAAAACGTAATGCATACCAGCACGAGGCTAATGCTGACGTTAGTTTTCGTATAAAAAGAAAAAAAAAGAAAAAATGAAGAAGAATTTAAATGAAAATAATTTTAATTTTACGAATGTACAAATAAAATCAAAAGCATTTTTTTCGTTTTAACAGCAGTTTTATATTATTTATTTATTCATTGAAATTTTTTTCTTTCAATTGTTTTTGTTTGTTAAGGCTCATTTATTTTCACTTATTTGGCTGCGTTGAATAATTTTTTATTAATAAATATTTTTTTTATTAAATTTAATTTGCGATATAAAAAGCCGGCTTTTAAGGCTAAATAAAATTCACCTTTACTTAATTAAAATTTATGACGTCTACTTTTGCTACATTTTTTACACATTTTATTAAGAAATTTAATTAAATAAATTGAAAAAACTGCTGCTTTGTCTTCAAATAAAAAAAAAAATAAAAAAAATGTCTTAAAAATATGTTTATATAAAAAATAATTTTGCACGAGTTAAAAATATAACTGGTTGGTTAAGTACGACTTAACGTTAAATGATAACGAAATAAACTTTGTTAAAATTAACTTTCCCTTTCAGCTAGGAGTTGGTATTTATGGATAAATTTTTTATAAATTCGGTGTATATTTTATAACAATTTTTCCACAATGGTCTTCTAAGTGGGCTCTCGATGGAGTGCGTAAGTACTGCCATTTTAACCTTGTAATAATTTGAGTTCATAGCTAGCCATATGAAAATCTATTGTATTTTCTAGGCTTATTGCCATGTTCACAGGACAACATTTTTCATAATTCGCTCTCTTATTCATAATTAAACCTAATTAATTAAATTAAATTAAACATAATTAAATTATGAGCAAAAATACATAAATCTCCATACAGAATATTGAGAGCGAATCACTGAATTTGTAAGTCAGTTTTTATTACCCTCTGAATTACTAAAAAATCAGTGTGATCTCTAATTTTTATCGGTTTTTCCTTATTACCAGCTATGAAGTATAAAAAATAACATAAACAAAGGAAAGTAAACAAACAGAACAATATCAAATATTTTTTGAAATACTTTTTATTGTTTCCATGCTTTTTTCCTCCACTATTCTACTCCATAGAAGATAGCTAAAACCAAAAAAAAGATGCTAGGTGAACAGAGTAATTCGTATAAGTAACTCAAACAGCGAACAATGGTATAAGGTTATATATGGACAGATTTTCACTAAATTTATTTGGTTTCTTAAAGCTTGTCTTCACCAAGTTGTTTATGTAAAACTTTATTGCGTTTGGTTTTGCTTAAGAAGTTTATTTATTTATTTATTTTTTTTTTTTTTGTAAAATAAAACTCAGTTTTTATTAATGGTTTGGGATATTCTTTAGTTGTAACAAATTAACTAAGTCCAATAGGGACTTTCGAACTTTGCCATACTGTTGAAGCTTCATCTGTAGAAATTACTGTCATTCACTTTGTTTTGCTAAGTTACTATGAATGGATATAGAACTCAACAACACGTGCAGATTTAAAAATTGTTTTATGAATTAAAACTCATATCTGGATGAATGTCGAAATTGGTAAGATATGAATCTGCATGATACCCACAGAATTCAATGTACCCGAGAAAATCACCGTTTGATGTGAATTTTGGGCTGAAGCCATCATCATCGGCGATCACGGCCGTCAACGACAATGATTACCAACTTCTTTTGATGATACGAACACCAACGATATGTAGTTTTAACAAGACGACGCTACGTGCCACACAACTCTTGCCTTATTGGATATTATGCACCAGCGATTTGGGAGTCTGGCCCTCGGTGCCAATATAACCCATGTTATCTGTAAAATTCAGCCGGGTTATAGTAATTTGGATATTTATGATGCGTGCCACTTAATAAAGCCGCGGCGAATATTTGTACCATGTTATATTTCAAAAATTTTAAGATAGAAAGTGTTTTTGATGAAATACTCTTTATATTGGTGTAGAGTAAATAAAATCTTTTAGCAAAATTATAAAGTTAAATTTATAAAAATATACATTTTTTCTTTTGGATTTATTAACTTGGCATATAAATAATATTGGCCACAAATATTTCTTCAAGCTTGTGATTTAAAAAGGCCATACAAAAACAACTTTTATTTTGTTTTGTTCTTATTATTAAAAATTATTTTAAAAAATATTAGTAGAAAAATATGTGTATAAATATTTATTATACATTTAACAATACTACGCAAAAAACAAAGCTAATATTGATTCGAACTTAATATAATTCCGACTAAGAAATTCTAATTTTCGATTTAATTTTATAGTCATAATCAGACGACATAAATAATGTTAGTAAACTTGCAAAAATTTAAATTGTTTAAATATTTTTTAAACCTTAAAAATATATATATATCTATATATATATATATATATATATATATATATATATATATATATATATATATATATATATATATATGTGTGTGTGTGTGTGTAGAAAAAAATATTCAAAAATAATTGTAATTTGTTTACTTTCAAAAATTTTTTGATTGTTTTTGTTTTACTTAATTTTCCTGCTTACAATTCTCTTTACACATACTCTCATATAGTTAAACACTTAAATTAGCTCGCTCAGCAACAACTATAAAAATTGTATTTATATTTTACATGGAGTACAAGTACGAGTAAAGCTGTTGTTCTTTTTTTACACATTTTTACATTCATTACTCTTTAAACATTTGCTGTAATTGTAAATTTTATTTTCCTTGTGTATTTGATTGTCAATTTATGTATTTTAGCATATGTGTGTGTGTGTGTGTGTGTGTGTATATGTATGGTATGTATGTTTGGTGTGTGTATTATTTTTGCAAGTTGTTTTAAGTTTTTTATTTTTAATTTTTTCTCTGTTTTTGTTTAATTTTAGCTCTATTTTAGTCTTAATCATCACATTGGAATGTTTTCGCTTTAAAGTTGTTTTATTTTATTTGTTTTTTTTTATTTTTATTTTGTATTTCCATTTTTAATTTTTTTATATTTCGTGTTTGCTGTTGGTTTTATACTCTGCCTGGTATACGAGTATTGAGTATTTGTTAAAATATTTATTTTTATTTTGTTTTTTGTACGTTGTTGTTGGATTTTATTTAGTTTTCAATTATACATTTTGGTGTATGTGAGTGTATGACAAGTATTTGTATGTTAGCCTATAGCGAAAAAATTCCGCAATGTTTTTAGTTATTTTTTATAATTTTTATAGCATTTTTTTCTATTTTAACTGTCAGACCTATTTTGGCTGTTGTTAATTTGGACATGTTGCAAAAACAACATTAAACAAAAAAAATAAAATTTAAAAATTTTCAGTTAAATGTTATATTTATGATAAATTGAAAATAAAATGTGTTTTTTCAATGGGAAATTTAGTTGCTTTATTATTTTCTTTAATGGTGTTTTTAAATTGTTATTGATGTGATTTATTCATTTTAAAACTATTTTCCTACAAATTAAGTAATTAAACAAAGAAGTAGTTTGCACAAGTTTTTATTTTTCCGCCTATATCTTTCAACCATACAAATAAAAAAAAAATACAAAAGTGCTTAATAATTAATACAATTTTTTTATTTACAATCTGTCATCCATCTAAGTATAATAAGATAATTTGATATGATATATTGTAAATGACATTATTTGTTGAAATCTATTGAGAGTAACATATAACAATAAATTTATATAGAGATATAGAGATATCAGTGTTATCACTTTGTATTTAGGAAAAAAAATGCAGTCGACTGTGTAATCCACACATATATCCATACATATAGGACATATTCTTTGTCTTTTTGTTTGTCATTCAATCACGCGTGTACGACTAATCCGTTTTCGTAGATTTGCTTAACGAGGCTACTCTTTTTTTCAAAATTGTACCTGGGAGAGGATAAAATCGTGGGAAAACGCACCAAATTAGGTCATATGAGAATTTAGTTTATGGTATTCAGTTTCTTTATGAGACAAACACACGTAAATTACTAAATCGATTTCGATGAAATTTGAAGCACAGATATATAGCACGAAAGCGCAATATTATGCTTTTTTTAAATTTGATCTTAGGAGCATTAAAATCAGGGAAAAACCATCAAAATTATTGTCGTTATTGCAATAATACACATTTTTATTCTTAAAGCAAGGTTTTTTGTTTTACACTAAAATTTGTTGCACAAAAGTACATTTTCAAAAGTTATACTTTGAGGGCTAATAAGGGGTAAATGGAGAACTTTTGATTCATATAAAACTAAAACTATAAAAGATAGAGTCTTCAAAACTTTCCACATGCTATTCGATTATCAATTTGCACATTAAGATCAAAAAAGAGCTTTAAAGATTGCTCGTGGCACCTCCCATGAAAAATAATATTTATTATCGATAGTACATCTCAATAAGTATTTCAACGGTAGACATGAAAAGTCGTCTTAGCATTTTCTTTATAAAGACAGATAGGTGGCAAAAAATGGATAGGATCGGAGAAAAAAATGTATCTTCCATTTATAATACATATATAATAATACATGTATAAATTTCTGTCGTATGTAATGTAACAAGTCTAGGATAACTAATTTAGTCAGTATCATCAAGTAGAGCTTTAGCAAATAGTTTAATAATGGTTACTTAGCCTCCTTAAATAGTTTTTACTGAATGTTTTAATTTTATTAGTAACTTATTGGGTAGAAAGGTCATTGTGAATTGTATTATTATATGCAAACCATGAAGCAATGATAATACTTTGGGGTAAAAAAGATTAAGTTGAAATAGCAGGTATACGATACTTTTTTCCTGAAAATCTGTTGTTTTTTTTTTTTAACTAAGTTATTAGTGCATGAAAAAAAACGGTTTTTTTATCCGTAACTCATTTCAAAAACAGATTCTTGTTGTACTCGATAGAGTCACTTTCCAGGTATTTTATTGTCGCGACTTGTAATCAATCTCAGAGTTTTAAACTGCTATTGACTTTAATGTTCCATTTATTAAGACATTCTTCAATTAAATGAAGTTGTCCTTGTATTAAAATTGATCTGTTATTTAATCTGTTATTTGTCAAAATTGTTGTGTCGCCTGTGTTAGCTGCCACTTAAACATTGTCAGTACATATTTTCTCCTAAAGCCAAACTAATATTCTGAAATGATGTCAAATCTTTCTAGAACAAGTAATAAAGTTTTCGAACATATTTGTTTTAAATATTTTGGCTTATACTATAAATCAGTAGGCTTATATGTAGGTCTTTAAGATGTAGCTTTATTTTCGAGCTTATTTTGTTTATGTAATTAAAAATCTATATATCTTTTTAAATAAAACAGCTGTTTATTCCAGCATATTATATTTTCCTTATTTTAGTAAAAAGTTTTTAATAATTTGAAATTAGACATTATCATGTCCAAAAATGTAGGTAATTAAAAAAAATAATTAAAATATATATTTGAATAATTTTTCAAATAATCAATTAAGCCAAATAGTATCAGAAATAGACTGTGGTTTAAAAGAATATTCAGAATTTTAAACTTAATTAAAGTATTTAATCATGATTTCGGGTATTTTTTGTAAAAATTTGTATGCGATAGAATGCGTCGAATTTGCTATAAAATACTGCTGTCCTATATAAAACGATTTTGGGACATAAATTTATTTCAATTTAAATATAGTTTTGAATTATCACCATTAATTAAATATTTATTTTAGAAATTTAATTAACGATTTTAGAACATATTTACAATTTTAAATTATTTGCTTTAAATATTCCTTTAAAAAATAAAATATTTTTAACTGTTAAACACTTATGGATGTATAGGAGAAATTTCAAATTATATATGTATATATATGCACTTACTGGTCTCTCGGATCCAGCCATGTTGTCTTTTTCGTATTATGATCTATATAATAGATTTTGCCATCGAAATCCTTGGCAATATCCCAACCTTCTGGCAAAGGAAATTCGCCATGATGCAAATGCTGCTGCGATTGATGATGTTGACCTGTTGTTTGGCTCTGATAGTTGTGGTGGTGATAATGTTGGGGCGGCTGTTGATAGGGATGTGGCGAAATATGTTGCTGTAGCGGTGTGTTAGTTGAAGAGCAGGGAGAGGAAGAGGAGCTATTACTAGCTTGTGTGTTGGAGGCTACATTTATTAAAGAGGTTTGATGGTGCAACTGTTGATGCTGCTGATGATTGGTATTGTTGTGATGTTGTTGCTGCTGCTGTTGTTGTTGATAATGCGTTTGATAGTGATTTTGCTGCGGATGTTGGTGTATTTGTTGTTGCTGTAAATTTGGCATAATTTCAATTTGAAATACAAAATTGCTGTTGGTTTTGCTGTTTTACTTCGGCTGCTGAATGTTGCAAATCAACAACAATATTTGAATCGTTGCTAATGTTGTTGTTGTTATTTTTGGTATTGCTATTTACAGTAGCAATGAGCAGACAAATGATTAAAGCAATCATAAACGTCAAAAAAAGGTGGTGTGTTGAAAGGGGTCTAAAGCTGTTTAAGAGGTTTCCATCGAAGAAAAACAATGTGGCAAATGTTGTTAAATTTTATAAGGTTATTTATCTTATTTGTTTTGTTTATATGTATTTCTTTAATTTTAATATTTTCTTTTTTTTGCTCTATGCCTCTCTGCCTCTCTGCTTTTTATTTATCTTGTTTGTTTTTTTTTGTTTTCGTTTTTGGTTAAAACGTGTTTGAAATTGTCAAAAAAAAAAAAAAAAAACTTTTTGGTTTTTGTTTTCTTCAGCCACGATTGTTGTTTTTGTTGCTATTTTACTTTTTATTTACCATCACATTTTTTTAACTGTTTGTTCACTTGTTGTTTATATTTTGTTTATAGTATTGGCAATTTGTATGTATCTTTGTTGTTGTTATTTAAGACCTTTTTTTTCCAAAACGTTATTCGAATTTTGAAATATTTATTTTGTATTTTGCATTCACGTATGTATGTGTATGTTGTTTGGGGTTATTTTTGTAACTTTTTTTATAATTTCTCTATTTTGAGATTAATGAAACTTTATGCGGGCTTTTTATATTTTTTTAATTTATTTGATTTTATTAAGGTAAAATCTTAAAGTAAAAACTATTTTTTTAAATTTTTAACACTTCTTTTAGTTGAAAATTGTATACTTTTTATATAGAAATATTAGATGATTAGATTTATTTAAAATTTTTATTTTTTTAGATTCATTCTTTTCTCATTTTGTATCTATTTATGGGTTAAATCCACTCGGAAAAATTTTCACCATCACAAGCACTTGTTATTCCAAATACATAGATAAATTTGCTTCTTTTCTTACTTATTTTTTTCTAAGAAGATAGATTTAATCTGTATATGTATTTTGTTTTATTTAGAATGGATTATTATTAATAATTTTTCTTTATTTTTTGATTTATTTATTACAATTTTTTCAAAAATATTTCTCCCCTCTTTTAATATTCCACTAGACTGATTACGTAGAGCGTATATCTCCTAAACAGAGAAACATTTTCATACACATATAAAATACGAAAAATAAAAACGGGTGACGACTTATTGGTGTGTGTGTGTTATTTGTGCTGCTGCTCTTAATCAATGTTGTGAGGAGATATTTTGTATAATAAAAATTTTCTATCTGCCTCTCTTTCTGTTGTATGGCGGTTTAAATACAATTAAAACAGCGGCGTTCAACGCTCGCTATCTCTTTTGCTGCATTCCATTCCATAAAAAAATGTAAATTTTTTTCTTTATTCAATATTTTTTAATGCCACAATGAAAAAATTCGTATTTCAAAGATATTTATTATTAAAGAACAACTTTTAAATCTCTATATTTCTTTTGACTTTTTGTATGTATAAAACATATTCTTTAAGGATTTATTAATAATTTATTTCTTTGCTTTTTTAATTTTATTTCTGACTAAATATCTTTTTTTTAATTTTTTCTTGAAATATTTTTTATTTTTATTAAAGCAGATTTAACTTTTTACACGTTTTCTTATATTAATCCGTCGTCCACTACGTTCAGTCGTATAGCCGTTTACTAAATGAACTGTTGAGGTTTAGCTAGAAAACCTACAAAAATGTTTTTCAGTTCAGTAAGTGAATTTATCTAAAGATCTTGTGTTTTTCAATTTCTTCTCTTATTCTCGTCCATTGCTAGTGTTCTCTTGGATTGAAAATAATTTTTTTCTTCTCTTTATTAAATATGGTATAGCTAGCAGTGTTGACTTTATAGCTCTGAAAGTACTTTGAATATAAAACAAAAAGTACTTAACCTTAAAAAATAGTTTACTACTAGTATATAGTCTGTAGTTAAAACATGATTATGATGATTGATTGATTGAGGCCATACGCACAAAGTCGCAAGAAATCATTTGTGCAGCCTAACCTGTTCACCACATCAAAATGATCAAATCCTCTTTTCGGAGTTACTTTAAGAGGTTATAGCTCAAGAACTAGGAACTAACTATTGTAAGCCGAAATCACGTTGTGCAGTATTCAACATTTCCTAAGTTATGTTGATGTTATCTAACCGTTGGTCTTGTTGAAAAATAGCAGTTTTCAGGATATGCCAGGATATGAAGAAGCAAACCTCTTCTCTTGCCTCGGTCCAGAGGCATTGCCCCATATTTCACAGGAATACTGAAGAATTGTTCAGTTCCAATGAAAATTCGCCGAGATCCTAATTTATTTTCTTTAAAACATAAATTTATATTGCCACAGTCACTTAGTACTGAAATATTTTTAGTTTATTACCGAACTCTTTTATGCTTAATAAAATTAATGCAAGATTTGAATTTATTGCCATTTGTGCAGTAAAGCGTTGACAACACTAAAAAAAACAATTCGACAGCTGACAGTTTAGGCTTAGTAAAAACAGAGCGTTACACGTCAGAACAACGTGTCGTTGAATGGATTATTGAACATTCTGAATGCTGTTTTTTCGAGCAAAATCATCATAAGCGATGGAGCGTATTTTCATCTTGATGGCTTTTTTAATTGTCAAAATTGCCGCTTTTGGGGTTTTCAGAAACCAAATGCATCAACAACGTGGTACTATTTGGTGTGGATTTCGGGCACTATTTGGTGTGGATTTCATAATTGAATCACACTTTTTTCAAAATGCGGCTGGTCACTGTTACTAGTTCTCGAAATTACGATATGATAACACAGTTTTTTCAGCCGAAATTGGACGATATTAATATGGCCAATATGTGTTTTCAACAAGACGGTGCCACATGCCATACACCACGTGCAACAACTTAATTTTTGCATAAGACTTTTTCAGATCGTGTGCTCTCTCGTTTCGGTGAACGAAATTGACCCCTAGATCCTGTTATTTAACATCATTAGATTTCTTTTTATGGGGTTATTTGAAATCACAGGTCTATGTCAACAAGCCCACAAAAAAAAGCTAAAAGCAGTTTTTCCTATTTAATTAAAATCTTGCGATAATTTTGGGATACCGTTTACTTGTTAATTTTTTATTGCCGTTCCAAGTAATCTTTTCGTAATACTAAGACCTACTTTAGTACAGGATTAAGCGATTGAAATGTTACCAACTTCATTGGAAAATCGATAATGCCAGCTATAACAACTGTTTATATTATTTATAAGCTACCTTAAGCATTTACATCTAAATTTTATAGAGAAACTATCCTAGCGAACTATACGACGCGTTTTCAAAAATTAGCTCAAGATAAAGCTTTACAAGATCCAAAAGGCACGCGATCTTACACCAAAGCAAAAAAATAGTTAGACTCGAAAGAGCAAGAAAGTTTTTACGCTGGCAAAAAAATTTAAAACAAAATTTTCCTATTGAAGAGTTCATAAGCATTTAAAATGAAGTATTTACTTAACTTAACACACTCACCAAAATCATACGAACGGCCACCTGAAGTAATTTTCCCTCTCAAGTAATAGTATGGGCATCTGTGACCGCCGATGGACGCTGTCCAATCGTTTTCATTGAGCTTAGTGTTAATATCAATGCAACTTATTATCGGAAAAATGTTTTTGAAGCCGCTTAAGAGCCACACGCATACCAACATTTTTTTCAGCGTCCAACCAAGAATGGTTAAAAAGCCATGTTCCACACTGACATAGTCGAGTTAAAAGGTGGCCACATCGAGGTAAAGTGAATGAACTCTGATATTTTGATTATTTCCACACATTTTGTAATTTGAATCAATAAAAAATAATTTCACACAAAAAATATGGTCATTTGAATAGGTAACACTTCGATCGTCTAACCTTGTATTTGCATGTGAGTCGTTTATTTTAAATTTTTATTTTTTTATTTCGAATTATTTAAAGGCTTGTATCTTATTAAGTTTTAATATATTGGAAATTACTAATATATATGTTTTCAATATTTTGTGGTCCCAGAGAATACAAGTTATAAATATAATAGTGATTACAGTCCCGACTAAAAAATAAGAGTATTCTTGTAACTAAATCTTAAAGTCGATTTAAAATTAAGGGCTAAATATTAAAATCATTTTTTTTTTTTTTTTACTAAAATCTTTTTTCGCACAGAAAGATCATAACAAGTTGTATCTATAAGTACCATTATATCTATTTCCTTAAATGGACTTGAGCCACTTTCAAAATAAACGGCACATATAATGTTAAATTCTAATTACTTTTAAAATTTCAGATCACAGATACATATGTAGTCAAGTAAAGTAATTCAAAGTGAAATAGTTAATTCAAACCAACTAGTTCGAAAAGAAAAATTTGGGAAAAATAAATTCTTTGCCTTTGAAATCAAAATTTAGTTGAATTTAAGTCAACTTTAGTAAATAGTTGGTAGAGATTTGTAATGAACAAACTATTTCTTCGCATAACTGCTTTTATTATAGGAACTTGGTGTGATCTTTGCCATAAGCAAAGGTTGGATATTTGAACAGAATATTTTCAGAATGGACTGTAGGCAGCGGTTGTTAAATACCTGAATGGAATCGCATATTCAGAAACCAGCTTCCCCCGCATGCCTCAATGTCTATGAAGCAGAAAATCCATATGTATTCTGTTTAGTCGAGGTCTTACCGCCCTGTGTTAGGTCACTTGGTTATATCTCTTGGTGTGGATAAGGCTCGTGGAGAGAAAATACATCCTTGTCTAATATCAGCTTTAGTAGGGATTGGTCGACTGAAGCTGCCATTATGTAGAATACATCAACTTGCATTGTGTGCAGTGCTTTATTTATGTCGATAATTTTTTCAGAAGTACCTTTGCAGGACAATGTGTTTCAAGTTCGAATAATAATTCGAATGCTATTTACGTAATCTGTACATTGGCTGTGTGCATAGCTTGTTCATTGGTATATATGATTGTGCAATAGCTGTATTGGTGATGTTGTTATTTCGCGACAATTTTTGCGCTGTGTCAGGTCGGAATATTTATGATCACTCCTTCTTTCAGTGCATCATATAACTATTTCGATTCTGTATATTATTGGCCACGAACTTGGCGCTAACTTCTGGTGCCGCCTTTAGTAGGTCTTGGCTTTGCCATTTCCGCATAGCAGGCCCATCAATTGATATATCCTGTCTAACAAAGGTAGGAGTGTTGTTTCACTTCGGTCTTTAAACTAGTAAGTTTAGTCCGCGACTGCGTGCAAGTTGCAATCATTTTGCTGGTGAGTTGTTTAGTGATGCGAGAGAGATTTTTCATGTTCTTGTATTGAACAGCGACTATAATTCAATTTTAAGAATGTTATTGATCTAATTTGGTTTTATTAACGAGGAATTTCTACCGACAATTAACTTTTTTAGACTCCCTATACATAACTGTAAAAATTATTGTAAATTTTTCGGAAAAAGCTACAATGCCAGTGCCTATGCATCTTGATAAAGTCTATTGAATTTTAATGAAATATTTAAATGGTAATGTTGTTAGAAACAGAGAAGAAAATGTTATGAAAAAATTAAACGGTTTTATTCAGGTCGCAAAAGGTTAATGTTTAGTTAGTGAGGTTGTGTATTTCCTTAAATTGCATAACTATATGTATATATAATAAAAATCTATAATAATAAAATTTGAAATAGAACTGCATAGTTTTTAGAAAATAGCAATAAGAAATTTCCATTTTTCACTCACTGTTTGTAAGTTTTCCTTTTCCTTATTCTGTAAAAGATGAATTTATTTTTATATTTGCTGTACCGTAGTGCAACATCATAATTATTTACTACTTTTGTGTATTTTTATCAGATATTTTTTCTTTTGTTGTTGTTTTTATTTTGTAACAAAAACTGTATGTTTCATTTACATTAAATACTTGCGTATGTACGTCATTCACTGTCTGCCTTGATACGATTACCAAAGCATCTGCTGGGCTTGTACACACTATCAACACTTTTTATTGGACTGATATAGGTATTTTAAGAAGAACGAAACAGGAAAAACCAATACACAAAATTAAATTCTAACCTAAAGGGGGAAATTTGTTTATATTGTATTCACTTTATATCTGATTGGAATTCTTTTTTTATTTTTTATTTTGCTTTTCAGTTTAACGACTGACGGTATAGATAACAATCTGACTTACTTGCCAAATATTTTTTTTTGTAGACGTGAAAAATGAAAGAAGTGTTTTTCTTTTCGATTTTGTAATGCTCTCTTAAGGTATTTACGTACGTGTTTAGACTTTTGATACTGGCAAACAGATACTCATACTTTTATATTTATAGTAGGTCAGGGACATATTGCCAAAGAACTTTTTTATTTCTTTTTTGTTTTTTGGCCACTATTTTAATTTTATTACTAAAATTGATGATTTAATGGGAAATTCTTAATAAGATTTTTTTTTAAATAAACTTTAAGAAATAAGAAGTAATTAAAAGATTTAAGCGATAAATTAAAAAATTGTAAGATGCACAGATTTTAAGTGAATTTATTTTTTCATGAAAATCTAAAAAAAGAAAATAACTGTTGCTAGACAAATCTTTGCGCAAAACTCTATAATTAAAATAAAATTTGATCCATAAAAACCTTTTTAACCCTCCGTTAGCTGACAAGATCCTTATGAACGTTTCACATTTTTAAATGAGCTTAGCTTTTGCGTGATTTTGCCGACTTGCTTGATATTTCTTTATATTTATCCTTAATGAGTTTTGAACCGGTTAAAAGGCTTTTAGATTATTACCACACATATTTTAAAATTATTCAAGTATAAAAGGTAAGGTCACTGGGGACCTTATAAGTAACAACTTTTTACAACAATTTTACTGAAAATTCGTTAAAAAAATTCTAATAAAATTCAGTTAATCTCCAACACTTAATTTCGAAAAATAGTACAAAATGTTATGTTAATTCAATAGTGCTTCATTACACTCGTAAACGTAATATTGTAAACTATACTGAGCGAAAGCTAGGAATATGGTATGGAATTGTTTCGATATTCAAATCTCTTATGACTGATGAAATTGCATATGTTCGAGACAAATTGAAAAGGAAACAAATTGGCTGCAGCTTTTAATACGAAGAAGAGGAACCTAAGCAATGTATAGCTTGAATTCTAAGACGGTAAAAGAGCTGTGAGACGATCCACCTATACTCATATCCAAAGCGGAAATGTCTAAACTTGGTAATGTAAATACGCATGCAAAAAGGACAAATAACTGCTATTGACGATAATTGTAATCTTCGATAAATCCTAAATACGATATGAATCCCTTGCCATAGACTAACAACTGTTTTCGTATCGAGGACGAATGCGGTTTACTCAATATATTGCCTCTCAGCCAGAGAAATATGAGATAAAAAAATATAGTGAGTAGCGAGTCAAAATCGTATTATTCACTAAAAGATATGGTATATAGTGGACAGCTTCCAATTGAAGATATGCGGAATCATTAGCGTAAGACTGACTATTTATCTAGAATGATATAATCGCAGTCGCAGTGCCCACAATAGTACCTGGTCACGGATAGTAATAATAACAGTATGACACTTTTTTAGTAAATTGAATCGAATGGAAATAAGATAAGCTGAAAGAGAGCTACTGGTTGCAGAAATATTCTTTTTAGTGTGTACCGGGGTATTTAGTGATCTTCTTAGCGAATGGGATTCGATTGAAGGACATATACTATTCTCAGGCAAAACGAGTTTGAGTCAATCTAAACTTTAGCTATGAAACTATGATAGGAAAAGATATTAGATTTAAGTTTGTATTGGGCTTTCTAAAAGTAGCCTGAGAATGATAGCCAATTTTTGGACCGCTCATTACAGACTCGGTGAATATTTAAATAGAATAGAGGCAGTTTCAATCAAATACAATGTACAGATTCTGTGTGAAGGAAACTAAATCACCGGAGTATATATTTGGTGATTGTGATGCATTTGTGCATTTAAGGAGGAGGCACCTAGGTGGCTGTAATGTAGAGAGTGTGAAGCTACCACTGCTGGCATCAACTGATACTCTAAAGGTGATTAGAGCATTAATAATAATAAATAATAATAGTAAAAAGACAAAACTTCCTCTAAACTTGCATTTCCTATTTATTTTACCACATTATATAAGCAAATTAATCGATTGTTGAAATTTTATAGAACTTTTTATTAGAATTTCATATTATTTGTTGTGTGTATAAATTCTAAGACCAATAAAACTTATAAAAATTATTGTTTAAATTGTAAATGGTTCGTTATTTTAAACATAAGCATACGACCAAGTTTTATACTGAAACTATAAAAATTTTTTTCATTATTTATTTTGTTTTATTTTATTTTTTTGCTTATACAATTGTTAAACTAATATCGGGTGGGCTATCTATCGGTTTAAACTTGAACCTGCGAATATATCAAATCTGGCAATACTTATGTCATTCTATTCTGTCACAAAATTCAGTATATTATCTCCACTGAACGAAATGAATCGGTTTACGCTTGAGCAACATTGGGATTTATAGGAAATTTATCATCCTTTAAAATAATCTTTGCGGATAAAGCAGATTTTAATCTTGGTGGATACGTTGATAAGCAAAATTGTCGTATTTGGGACTCAGAAAATCCAAACGTGGTCTTACAGAAGCGAATGCACGCATTACGAGTGACTGCGGCTTGTCGAGCGGAGACACATATCGCACCATGATAACCGATTTTTTGTGCCCGCTCGCCATGGTATTGATATAAACGATGTTTGGTTTTAACAGGATGGTGCAACTTGCCACACATCTCGCCCTTTAGATGGTGGTTTAATTAGCCGAAATCGTGAAGTCAGTTGGCCGTCAAGAAGCTGCGACTTGACACCGTTGGACCATTTTCTGTGAGGCGCCGTTAAAAACAAGTTTATGCCGACAAACCAGAGACAATTGAGCATTTGAAGGCCAGCATTCGTCATACAATTGCCGGAAACGACCTCATACACTCGAAAAAGTTCTCAAAAATTGGTCCGATCGAATAAGGTACTGTGGAGCCATCAGCGGCAGCCAATTGAAAGAAATAATATTTCATTTATAACCGAACAATTGTACTTCACAACAAAAAAATAAATTTGGCAAAATATCAAATCGTTTTTGTTTTATTGCATTTTTAAATTTAAACTTTTAAATGGCCCATGCTATACTTCATATTTACAGTATCTAGTTAAACTAAAAAACTTAATGTGTAAAAAACTGCAATTGACATATTTATTTCATATGTTTTAATTTATTTCATATGTTTTAACCCTTTGACGACCAAATATTTTTAACTGAACAATTTAATTTTTTGTTTTATTTTCGCAATCTATGGCCTAATAGTAGTTATGAAAAACAATATTTGCCTTCGAAGTACCCCATATCGCTGGGCAAATATGTATAGGCCTAATATGCCTATGGGCTATTACAGAAAGGATTTAAATCCGATTTTCATTTAAAATAAAAAAACAACACTGTATTGCGGAATTTTGGTATATTTTGTGTCACCCTGTCAATTTGGCAGCACTGTCACATCGAGAATCTTTACGTTACACTTGAATTAACGGATATGGAAATAGAAGATGGTCGATATTTCCTGAACCTTCCAAACTGAAGGCAATTAGGTATATAAAGGGGCTGCTTTACCTACACATGAGTTAGTTATCGTTTGGATGTCAATAAATAAAGTTGTGTTAAAGAGGAAATAAAAAGTGTTGTATAAATGAATATTAAGTGTTGTATTGAGACAGTATAACAGTATAAAGGTTATAGTGCAATAAATAAAAACTGTAAAACAATAAACTGAAGCGGTGTTTATTTTACTTAAAATGTAAAAATATTGTATAAACTAAAATACAATGGAATTCAAAAATGTATTATTTTTAGTATTGTTCGTGATAGATTTCAAAGCAATCACGCTACGTCGTGGAGCAAGGAACACATTCAATTGAAATATTGTGAATATTGATATTATGAACACATTACTCGAAAGGTCAAAGAAGAAATATATGTAACACTGCCATTTATTTCTACGATTGTACAAATAATACACTTTTATATGCATTAAGTCAACTTTTCCAATTTTTTTTTTTTGGTAAAGTGCTGTCAACCGGAATTCTTCGGCATGTGCTTTCTATTACATCGGACGCAGTTTTACAGGAATGTTAATTTTTCTAAACCAATAGGCGAACATAATTGCCAAATATAATTTGATTGGTTATGGGCAGCTTGGAGTCTTCGCACATTGCACATATTTTTTGATTGATAATGGCTGAATCCAAAACATAATTGACTCTCATCCCCTTGCGTCCTACTTTTACATTATGAGTCTAGATAGGGATTGCCCTCAACTACATACTTATTGCCCAAGCCGTGCTCCTAAAAATAGCCTTTGACATATTTGCGCTATTTGTTACCTTGCCAAATTTATAAACTAAAACCGCTCGGTCAAGAATATTTGCATATGGTCGTCAAAGGATTAAACTTAAATATATTAGAAACATTTGAAATTCAGACGCGCACACCTTAAGATTTGGAAACATGACCTACATTTAAACTTGGACCATTTTCTTGGTTCTGCTGCGACGACCGCTAACAATACTCTAGATATTGTCAACATTTAATAATGTAATCAATAGCTTAAATTTCTGCAGCCGTTTCAAATTTTGTTTTTTTAAAAAAAAAAATTAATTAAATATAAAATTTTATTTTCTGACATTATCAGCTGCTGTCTAACTAATTTTGTTAACCAATGGCATTCCTAAGTTTAACCAATGAGTAACAAAGTGCTGCGAATAATTTTTTTAGCCAAACTATTGTTATTGGCTAACTAATGAATGTGAATTTGGGCATAAGAGTGCCTAATAATAAAAAGTGTGCTTGGTTTTGTAAATTCCTTAGTTTGCCAAATAATTTTGATTTTTAATTAATACCTTTTTGCATAAAAATTAAATCTAAAATATCTATTTGCAAATTTTCAGTAATTTACATACATATTCATTAATATGTTTATGTATTTATACATACCTAGGCGTATATAATATGTATATACCATTTGCAAAAAGTTCTCCAATAAACGCCAAAGAGGTCTCATTTCTTTTAGCCTAGAGAGTTAAAAAAGTATGCAAAGTATAAAAAAAATTTATAGTGTTTTATTATGATTTTTTTATATTTTACTTATATTTATGTATGTATCTTTTTGCTTTTTTGGTATTTTATTATTATGATGTATCAACACCTGCAAAATAATACATTTTTGCCATTAAAAAAAAAAAACACGCGAAGAATACAAAATAAGTTGTGGAGATATTGTTGAGCGAATCGTAAACGAAAAATATAAGGTGATGGAAAGAAGAAACACATATTTTTTTTAACTAAAACTACATTCATAATATTAAATTTTTTTATATCTACTTTTTTTAATACTCATGTTCGAGTACCAGTTGTATGAAATACTCGCATTGGCATTCGAATTTGTACGAAAGACCGTAAAAAAACACAAAATAATGAAAATGAAACATTAAAAAAACTCATACTGTAGACGAACAAACAAGCACAAGATTCTTTTGTTTTGTCATGAATCTCTTGTGCCCCCAGCCTGCCTGTATCCTCTCTGCCTTCGGACGTCTCGAGTCTATATACAGCTTCAAATTGAAATACAAATAAACAGTCATAAAAAATATTATTATAACAAGCGCATTAACTCACTTCAGCATTCTTGTATTAATTCACAATTTAACCGCTATGTGAATGAGGGCGCTGGTGCAGCAGATTTATTTCGTATTTTGTCTGTTTTTTTTTCACAACAAAAATGAGAAAAAAATACACTCACATTTTTAAGATACATATTCACCAATTGAAAAAAGAAAAACAAATGACAAGAGAGCATTTTACAATATGGTGGCTTTGAAAAGAAAGAGAGTGAGGGCAATTAAAGGAGAATGAGAGAAATCCATTGAAAATGGCAAAAATGTATCTCAAAGATACGATAAGTAGCAGGTCGTTTACTTGTTCGCCCACCAAAAAATTCTCTTCCATTCGAAAATATTCCAAAAAATTCTCTTACTCTACAATTGCATCTGTTACTCTCTGTTTTATTCTTATATTATGTTCATTTGTTTTTTTTTAATGTATTACAATCAATGTTTCATATATTAAATTTATTTTAAATTCCATTTGACAACAACAAAACTATGGCTATTTCAATGAGTATAATGTTCATTATGGCCGTTCATTTTCTTTTGCGGCTGTATACGCCATAAATGCAAGTATCAGTGTTGGCCCTAATATGGTACGAAGATAAAGTACTTTGTATCCAAAGATGAAATTAAAAGGAACAACAGCTATAAAACATTATCGAAAGGGTAGGCAACGCTACGTCGTTGGCAAAGAAAGGAAAAATAAAGAAGGTAGGAGTTTATGATGAGCAGCAGCAGATAGGCTTCGTACTACCGCTATACCAAATGAATGGTATTCATTATATGCAGCGATAGATGAAAGCACCAATCGTAGACACATGCTAGAGTAGATCGATTACCTGCTTAGCTAGAAGACAAAAATGATTACAAAAATATACAAGAAAGCAAAAATGACTTGTTAAAGCTAAAAACTCAATATCCGACAAAAATAATAGCCGATTTGCTGCTAATTTTTTATTTTCAATCAGCATATTTTTGGAAATTCAATTGCATTTATTAAAGTTTTTTCTGTTACAACATTTTACTCAAAGTATTGTCGATTGCTGGTTACACATTTTTCCAATCTTTCAGGCAATTTTTGGATTCCCCGTTAATAAAACTGTTCCTCTTTTAAAGCAAACCAATTAGTCATTCAATTTTTGACTTCCTCGTAGTAATCGAAGTGTTGCCAATGCGTGTCCCATCGATGAAAACAAATAGTAATCGGAAGGAGCCGAGTCTGGTGAATACGGTAAGTGGGGTACTAACTCCCAGCCTAATGCTTTGATTGTATCCTAAGCAAAAACCCAAGTTTTTTTTAAAGCGCAACCCAGCGGGTTTTATTGGTTTTTTTTGGTTGGTTTTTTTGGGTTTTATTGGTTTTTATAGCTGCTTCCTAATTACGTTCAATTAGACAATATTTTTTTTATCTATTTGTAAAATTATATTGTTTTAGTATATATAATACAATTTTTCACTCTTGATCGGATCAAGGCGGTGTTGCGTACTATGGTCTGTTAAAGCAGACTGCAGTTACTTCGTTTGAACCGTGTATTATAAGAAAAACAGACGGAATACAAAGACAGACATGATTAAGTTATTCTTTTTAACGCCTTGTCTCACGTCGCAAAAGGTATCAAAGGATTGTCAGAAACGATCAAGTGCCTCACCCGCCCTATTCTCCGAACATCAGTCCCTCTGACTATTTGCTGTTTCGGCGGATACAATATCTTCTAGCATGACACTGAATCACTTCTTTTCAAGAAATATAAAATCGGCTTCAAAGTTGGATCACCTCAAAAGGCGAGAAGTTTTTGTGAAACGGAATCGCAAATTGGCTCAAAGGTGGGATAAGCAGTGAATTCATACATTTTTATTTTGTTGAATTTATTTTTTGAGCTACAGAAGCACCGAATTAATTTTTACTCCTAATATGTGAATTATACTTATTTTTGTTGTAAATAAACTACGAATTACTTTAAATAAAAAATTAATTATGATTAAATATAATACCCAATAAAACCCGGGTAGGTTTAGACATACATTAATTACATTAATTTTTCATCTCCAGTAACAATTCGATGCAAAACTGATTATCTATTGTGTCTTTGAAGCAAAATTTCATAAATGGTTTTTTGGTTTTCCTTCAGTCTGTCAATTAACTCATGTGGCACCCGTTTTCCAGACTTTTGAGTAGTTTCCATACATTCTAAACGGTCAGAAATTGTTTGTTGTACAACATTAGCATTTTTTCCATTTGTTTCTGACTCAAAGCGTCATCTTCATTCAATATTGTTTGCAATTCGATGTCTTCAAACTTTTTTGGTGATCTTCTACGTTCTTCATTTCTCACATCAAAATCGTTATCTCTGAACCGTAGAGACCATCTTTTGCATATTACTTTTGAGAGAGCATGATTACCATATGCCTTGACAGGCATTCGATCCGACTCTGCACCACTTTTCTTCGTATGAAAACAAAAAATTCGCCATCTTTTACACGATGAAAAAATATGATATTGTTTGTTCACTGATTTGATGTATATTGAATATGTTTGACAGATGTCGTAGCCAACACAAAAAGAAAAATTAGGGCTCGTTCACAATAAATGTTCCCTATGGAGACATTTGTGTTTTGACGCTTACTTCATACTGGTACGCTTGGTTTATTTTTTGTCAAAAAATTTCCAAGCACAGCCGTCATGATTTTATTCAATTTATCCAAGAAACTTAGCAAATTCATTCCTATAACTTCAGTGAAACATTCTGTTTGTAATGCATATTGCAATTTTAGAATTTAAAAATATTAAAAAGATTTTCATATTCTGTGTCGTTAAGTAACCCACCAGAAAATGTATCATCTCTGGTATATTATATTTATTATTATTATTATTTTTTTAAATTTTCTTCTCTCCATTTACTATTTCTATATACTAATCAAGCATGTCAATTACATTTTATTTATTATACTAGCGTATGTGTATATGTATGTGAGCAGAGGCATTCGAGGCATTGATTGGAAGCAAAATAATACAAAAAGAAGGCCTCATAGTGAGTGAAATGTAACCAACACTGGTGTATATTTATACATATGTATGTACATACATATATACGCATGTGTGTAAGGTTGTTCGTCAATCATTTAGTCAGTAAATATTATAAAGCGTACCAAAAAGAAACAGAAGCGCAAAAAGTATCTTTTTGTGTAAACAAACCAATCAACATTAACAAGAAGACTTTTATGGAATACAGAAGAACAACAGAACGAAAAGATATACACAACAGAAAATCTATCTATTTATGCGGCCCCGCATTCTTTAGATAAATTCTAATTGATTTTGTATGAGTATTGGTATTTGTAATTGTGTAATAAATATTTATTGTATTGTATACACATTGGAAATGATAAAATACGATTATTCGAAAACACTGTTTCCTTGTGTTAACTAATAAATGCTTAATAATAGACAATGGAAAATTGAAAAGTCGAGTTTTTGAGTGGTGGCAACATTGAAGTAAATGATGGATATGTTAATAGTTAATCTTTGCTTGTAAGAAACATAAAGCTTTAAGGTTAAATGTACGCGAAAAATTAAATTAGCTTTGATTTAAAAAATTAAATAAGTATTTCAAAACTTAGGAAAAGCTTTTAAGAAAGTTTAAATGATTGCCACTTTATCTAGTTTCTTTTAGTACTGTGTAGTAGAGCATCAGAGTTTCTTACAAAAGGTCAATAAGGTATGTATATTACCTTGAAGTTATGCTTCATTCATGAGAATGAACTATCAGACTAGTTTTTTTTAGCATGGATCTTGCGGCTTTTTCCTGGTCTTGAAACTAAAGATCCATTAAAAGGGAAAAACTTGCATCAATTAAGGAGATAAAGATTGTATCGCTCAAAGAACTAGTTTCCATGGTAACAATCAACCGAAAGGACTCTCTTTTGACACGCCCAAAAACTAAAATCTATACATAGAATTGCTTACCAGAAGCGTTTTAAAAATTTGTGAATTTGTTGGCACAGATGTATTAATTTTTAAATAATTATCACTTAATAAATAATTTACACAATATTTTTTAAATAGGTATGTATGTTAAACAGAGTTGGGTTTATTGCATTTAATTTCATAGTGCATTATGGCCCCTAATATTCAGTGCTCTAAATTAAGCGATTTTAGTGGAAAGCGATTTTAGTGGAAATTGAGTACACTTAATGAAAAGATTTTAGTAGTAGTCGAAATTTAGTGCACTAATTCTGAATGATTAGTGGTAATGGACTAGATATCCATTAGCACTATAGTGGAATGCACTGCTTCAGTTTTACTATCGTTTTCATATATGTACTTTCATACATAGACATGATACTTTTATATATGTATATAGTTTAAGTCAATGTTGAAATAAATAGTAGTCAATGTTATTTCCTTAACTTGAGTCAAAATCAAACAAGAGAACTATAAATCGTCTTTATCGGTAAACAATCTTTCTAGTGCATTACCTCTAATCATTCAGAATTAGTGCACTAAATTTCCACTACCACTAAAATCGGTGTATTTAATGCACTAAATTTCCACTACCACTAAAATCGTTTCATTTAGTGCACTCAATTTCCACTACCACTAAAATCGTTTGAGTTAGTGGTTAATTATTTCCATCTGCCACTAGTTGTGGCTGCAATATCGTTGTATTAATGCTAAGTCGTTTAGTGGTAATAATGCATTATAAATTCAATGAAATACACCCAGCTCTGATAACTATATATATAAAAATGGATTGTGTTTTGTTCGGATGCTAAGAACGTGAAAACGACAGGAGCAAATTGGATACTTCCTTCTGCGATTTTGTTCGTAATAGCTCCGCGAAGGCTTAGGCAAAGTTTAAAATGTTCAATAGATGGCTCTGTAGGTGGTCATTCCTTTATCACTGCTCCTGTTAAAGGTATTTGAATAAAATTTGACACGTCGATTCAGTGCATATATTTTAAGTTGTGCAGCAAATATAAAGGAGGATGTATAAAAAATAAAATAATAATATATAGGGTTTTTAAGCCCGATTAAAGTTTATATTTTAAAAAATAATAATAATTAAATTTTAATCCGAAAAATTTTTTATTCGAAATATCAATACATGGCATTAAAATCTGAAAATGATTACGGTTATATGACCACCACAACTGTTCTTGACTATGCGCATTCTGAACATCTAATTTATCCAACCTTTCAGAGCATTGCTGGCTGTATGTTACGAAGAACACTAACAACTGTTGCTGGATTATCAGTATAACCCAGTGATTTCATGCGGCCCCACAGGAACTAATCAGGAAGTGTCAAATTGCAAGACCTTGAAGGCCAATTGACAGATTCATTTCTAGAAATCTACTAATCGCTAAACTTTGATTTCGATAAGACGATGGTAGCAATCGTCGAGTCGTACGTAGCGTTATTCTTTTGAAACCCCGTCCTCCGCAAGTTAATGTAATCCATATTTTGATCATAGTGCGGTAATGATCTCCATTGACCGTAAAGCGATCTTCGGATTAATTTTTGAAGAAATATGGTCCAATGATGCAATCAGTGTGTAATTCGCACAAAACTTATTTTTCTGTGTATAATGGAGGCTGTAAGGTCTGTTGTGGAATGGTTTCACTCCTTATGCGGTTGTTTTGTTTATTAATAAACCCGTTAAGTTGTGCGAATTGATGACTGATTTTCAGAGTACACTTACATAAATGTATGCTCTTTCCTTAGTTTTTATCTCTCTGTTTATCAAACTGTTATATTCCAGACACCTCCTAAACAAATTATTGGAAAATAAAAACAAATAAATAATTCGTTTATTTTCATTAGCAGTCGGCATTTAATGGTCTGACCAATTTTGGACTAAGTAACTTCTGGGTTATGCTGGTATTTGGTATTAAATTTGAAAACTTTAGTGCTGGTAATAACGGGTCCGCCATCTGGCGTTTTTTTCAACTAGTGCTTATTTCGTGAATGGTAAGACTTAGCTCATGTCTGATTTGACAGATAATTAGTTTTATCCTTCCGCTGAACGAATATGGTTGTGTATACACTTGAATAACGCTGGGAAATATTGCGACATTACTTTGATCGATCGACTTACAGAAGATGCCGATTTTGCCAAAAAATCATCTTTTCAGATGAAGCTCATTTTGATCTTGGCGGGTATGTAAACAAGCAAAATTGTCGCATTTGGGGCACAGAAAACACGCACGCATACATTGAAAGCCGATACACACAAGACGAGCCACTGTTTGGTGCGGATTTTTGTCCAGAGGCATAATTGGACCATTTTTCTTCGAAAATGAGCAAGGAGTGGCCATTACAGTCAATGGCGATCGTTGTCGGGCCATGTCGAACGAATTTTTGTTTACAAAAATTGAAGAGGAGGATATTAGCAACATTTGGTTTCAACAGGACGGCTCTAAGTGCCACACAGCCGAAGCTACAATCGATGTTTTGCGCCATGTTTTTGAAAATCGCATTATCAGCCGCAGAGCTGATGTCGTTTGGCCATCTCGGAGCTGCGATTTGACACCGTTGGACTATTATTTGTGGGGTGCCGTCAAAGATAAGTGTTACGCCAACAAGCCAGAGACAATTGACGCCTTAAAAGACAATATTCGTGAAGCCATTGGTGAAATACAGCTGCACACAATCGATAATGTGCTTAAAAATTGGACCGGTCGTGTAAACTACTGCACGGCCAGCCGAGGCAGCCATTTGAATGAGATTATTTTCCATTATTAGCCGGAAGGATTGTACTTTCAAATAAAAAAAGAAATTTGAAAAAATATTCAGTAGTTTTTTTATAGCATTTTCAAAAAAAATAAAAAATTATTTGACTGAACCTATAGTTGATATGTTCGATATTTTACCCTGGAACTTTGCATCTTGTTTGACTTTAGTGTTGAGCACTCAACTTGAATCATTTTGATGTATATTTTTATTTTTTAATCGGTTTGTGAAACCATATTCGAAAAGTTTATCTAAAAGCATGTTTTAAGTAATTCATTTAACAAATTTTGAAGTCTCTACTTAATAGTGATTTTTATTTAAAGTCATTTTTATTAAATAGTGCTTACCATACATACTGAAAGACATTATGTACATACCTACCTATGCATATAGTAATATTTGCATATGTACTCGTATGTATGCATATTGTTATAATTCAAAAATAATAAATTTACAATAAAAAAGAAGAAAAAAATCTATATTTAAATTTATTATACAAGCATAGAGGAGTATTTGTTTATGATGCATAGTGCAAATTACAGATGTCTGACTGTCTGACAAACTGAGTGAGCGAGTGACTGAATAACTGATGTATAATCAATACGTACGAATGATATGTGCGTCGTTTGAATATTAAATATAAACTGACTGTAAGAAATGGAATGCAAGAGAGGAGTATCCATAAATAAATGTTCATATTCTAAACATTCGTTCTTTTCAGTTCAGTTTAGCTATTAAGGCAGTCATTCCTTTTTTATATCATACCACATAGGCATGCAATGAATCTCCACTCGCATTTAAAACATTGTGAATAATAAAAAAATAAAACAAAAATAATTGTAATAATTTATTTTATTCAGTTCAAATGTGAGTGCATCTATTTCAATTTCTTTCAAATAATACCATACCCTACACAATATGCACATATGTTGTGTGTGTGCTAGTGTGATACTAATAGTTTAATAATTATCTTGCACGAGTTAAAACGTTAACTTGAGCCAAATAAAAAATAATTTTGTCATATTTACATGTCATATGTATTTTTGTATTTGACCTGAGACAAACGCTACTATTTCTGGCTACAATCGTTCTCCATATGCATAAAACCAGAAGCAGGCTATTAATGTGATTCGAAAGAAATGTGGACCAATTATTTTTGTGGCCAAAGTGATATCCATTTTAATTTCTTGGATTATTTTCATTCTATATTCATACATACATACATCTCTATATGTCTGAAAGGAACTCGAGGCCATATAAATTTCAAAAATCCCAACTGGGCGAAAAGTACAAAGTAAGTATTTATTTTGCTATATCATCCAAATGTTATAGTTACGGTTGCCAGACTTAAAATCAAAGAAATCAGTACATAACGATAAAAGAGCAGTACGTTTGATAAAAATTCAGTACGCTTTTTATAAAAAACAAAATTCAATACATAACACCAAAAAAAAGTTAAATATATTTATTGCCTTTTCGTACTTTGACTTCAAGCAATTTCAATATTCGTTTCGGACATATGGCCACTCCGGCTGTTCTTGACGAAGCGCACTCTGGAAGTCCATTTTGGGTCATTCTTTTGAGCATAATTTTTTGCTAGCATATTAGTGTAAGCCAGTAACTTTACGTGGCCCCACAGGAAATAATCGGGAGGTGTCAATTCGTAAGACCTTGGAGGCCAATTATAGGGTTCATATCCATATTTATAACTTATCGCTTAATTTTGTTATTAATAAAATGGAGATTGCAATGGTCTCATGTCACGTAGAGCCATTTTGTTGAAACCAGTTCTCACCCGGATAAATGTCATCCATTGTTTCAAACAAAAAATCATTGATCAGCACCATGAGCTCGAGAGTTCTATCGGGATTAAAAGAAACACTCTTTATAACCAAAATTTGAATTTAATATCAATTCGCTTTCAAGAATTTGTTTCAACGTTCATTTATCTCTTTTCTTCACTTTAAAAACATCAAAGTAGTTATCAAAACATAAACTGAAAGCACCCAGATTTTTAAATTTATTATTGTTCATTTCACCACTTACCCACAGTTACAACAGTTACTAAAGACTATTTCATTTTTTTCTTACTTTTTAAGCGGCATGATATAACAGTACTCAGGTTGTGCGCAAAACCTAAGCTGGCTTTTTTTTGACTTAGAACCTTAGGTGTTTCAAAGAAAATAAAAAATGATATAAAGTTTTAAAGTACAAAAAAAGTACAAACATAAAAACAGTCAGTACATTTGCGTACTGATTTAGATGTTATGCATAAATCAGTACATTAAACAAAAATCAGTACATGGACGAGTAAAAACAGTAGGTCTTGCAACCCTAGTTATAGTTAATACAAATCATCAGTCAAAAAGTGGGATAAGTGGGCGTGGCACCTTCCATACAAAACTATATATATAAAAATTAATTGTGTTTATATATATAAAAAATGAACGTGTGCTTGTTTGAAGATTGGAAGGAACTATAGGCTATCTCAAATACTGGAATTTGTCCCGGAAGTAGACAAAATGTGAAAAAGGGTAAAAAATGTAACTAAGGTAACAATTTTCTTGCTATATCGTAATACTTAATAAACCTCTCAAGCTGTACCTCAACCACTTTTTTTTATCTTGGGCACTTTTTCAATCGGTGTTATTATTGAACTTTTCCAATTTTCTGGAAAAACACCAGTCTCCAATGATGTATTAATGATTCTGAGCAAAGCATTGCCTAGTACATCAAGTATAATTTTATTTGAAACACATTCATAGTCAGGCTTATTCTTCATGTGTTTCACTAAGCTCTCAAGTCCAGTAATGTTTATCCTAAGAAATTTAAATAAATTATTCGGCTCACATGTTACTTGACTAAAATATTGCACTTTGTGTACACGCACAGTTAATTTTCTGATTTATTTTATCATTTTTACTATTTTCAATCTGCACTTTTTATCGATTTCTAACTACTTTATAATCAGACCAAGCTTGGCTAGTGTTCTCAATTTTAGCTTTGAGATATTTTATTATTTTTTCTCTTTTTATTCTTTGCAATTCTGGACTATACTATTTATTAACTTTATTGTGTGAATGGATCTGTTTTCTAATTGTTACTCTCTGTATTGCACTTTTCAGGCCGCTATCAAATAGACTAACATTTTGATTAAAGTCCTTGCAATCATCATATCTTATGATGTATTTTATCATTGCATTAAACGTATCCTTATTGTATTTAAATACCTCTATAGTACTTGTTTCGTTGTTCACGTTACCCATTCTCTCTAAGTTGAAGAGTATCATACGGTCGAACTTCACTTATTATAATTTTCATATTTTTGATAACTCTTGCTGTTGGTTTTATTATTTTTTATTTGGTAATTGTTAACTATAGTTTATTTAAATTAAAATTAAAAACTTTTTTTGTGTTTAATAATGAAATATGTGGCATTTAATTTTTTGTTTTCGTTCGTAATAAACAAACGTTTGTTGTTTAGAAAAATACCGAAAAATCCAAAAGAATTTCATTTGATTATTTGATTTATTTTAAAATTCGTTTAAGATTTCTTTCTTTTCGTTTCTAATTTTTAAAATTGTTTAGTTTCTTGCCTATATTTTTTTTGCTTTGTTCAGGGTCGAATTAATCGTCGGATAAAAAAGAAGAAAGAAAATAAAAGCAGAATGCGATGCCTAATTATGTAAATGGGCATTAATGCTTGGCCAGCTACTCATTTAATAATTTAGGGAAGCAAGTCAAAGGCATTTGAAGATGAAGATCAGAAAATAAATGAGATTCTTAAATTCAAATGAATGATTAGGGAACGTCATATATAAATGATGCACTTTAGCATATCAAATAAAATTTAATTTATTAATTTTTCCATTATTGAGATGTTTAATTAAAAAAATCTTGTCTATTAAAGATACAATTTAAACAATAGTTACAATTAATATAATTTTTGAAAAATCTGAATATTTATTTATTTCAATAACCTGTTATTATGGCACTATAAGCAGAGGACCATTTATTTTATGCAGATATTGTATTATAACACTATTCGCTCTACGCATAGGTTATTTTAATAAAACTTTTAATAAAACTTTTAATAAAACTTTTTATTAATTAGCTTTAATTAGGCTTTGATGTCAAAAAAAAAAATAAATAAATTTCAACTCCTAAAACCCGTCAAATTTTGAATAAAAGAATTTTGTGGTAGCTAATAACCAATGTAGTAACTTAATTTTTAGGTTAGGTTAGCTTACAACAACAATATTTTCTTTTGATATCTAACAAAGAATTCTTAAGATTCTAACTTTTACATTTTGTCTGTAAGAATTTGTTTCGTAGGCTTGTAAGTAACTAAATATCTTAGTTCTTGAGTATGTTGATAAATAAATGGCCATAAAGTTTTTAAATAAAAATTTAAATTAACAGAAATCTTAATTTTACTTTACATTTCACCTTTCCGTGGCGAATTATTAACAGATTTTGCGTTGTACAGACGCTATTCACCTATTTATCGAAAGTGTGGTGACAGAGGTGTTGAAATCTACTTAACGAATGAGTGGGGAGTAATTTAATTTAAAAACCCACAGAACTAAATAAAATCACAATAGTTAACGTTATCGATAATTATATGGTACTAGCTAAAAACCGGCGTGCCTCGCTACCCCTATCTTAATTATTAATCAATCTCGCCCAGTTATTGACTGGTGATGTGTTTGTTTCAATAAAAATTACAAAATTTTACTAATACCGTTTTCGAAGTAAACAAAAATTAATGTTTACTATGAATAAGTGGTGCCACGTTCTCTTATCCAATTCTGACCATTTTTTAACTAATGATTTGTAGTATTGACTACGAAGTTATTTAGACCAAATTCAGAAACTTACACTTTAACTGTTGTTAAGATGTACAAAAATCAATATTTAGTTTGTATAGAAGGTACCACGCCTGCTTGTCTAATTTCGCCCACTTTTTTGCTGATGATTTGTATTGACTTTTAAGTCATTTATACCAAATTCAGAAGCTTTTATTTTAACCGTTCTCAAGAAATACAGAAATAAAAATTTGATTTGTATGAGAGGCCGACTTGTCATATTCCGCCCACTTTTTGACTGATGGTTTGTGTTGACTTTGAAGTTATTCAGACATATTTTCGAAACTTTAGCTTTAACCATTCTCAAGATGATCAAAAATTAATATTTACTTTCTATGGGAGGTATCATACTCGCCTACCCGATTCCGTCTCCTCTTTGACTAATGATTTGCATTGACTATGAAGCTATTTGGGCTTTGTTACTGTTACCATTTTGCTGATATAAACAAATAATTTATTTTGTACAGAATTTTTTAAACTTATATGGCCTATAGTTCCTTGCAGACGTATAGAGATCTACCGTAAAAATTTCAAGAAAATCGGTTCAACCATTTAACTGTCTAAAAAACACACACATACATACACAGATTTAATTTTATATAAGATGAGTTTCGAAAATATTGTTACGTTATAACTTTTTTAAAACCTTTGAGTTCTTTTTAATTGCGCAAAAAATAAAATAAACACCACTTTGTTTTTGCTTTATATTTTTTATGTACTCACTTTATTTTGTGTACAGTTTATCTTAATACCGCGACTTATTAACTTGCACTTGATAATCGTTTATACAACACTTTTCTTTACGACTTTATCTTATGGCAGCAAAACGATAACTACTCGTATATGACGTAGGTAAAGCAGCCTCCTTATATACCTAATTGCGTACAGTCTGGAAAGTTTCGGAAATATCCTCTATTTTATATCCTTTAATTCAAATATAACGATGAGTGTTTCAAATGGTGGCCGCCTCGTTCTTGTGACCGGGTTTACGTGAACAAACCACAAACAACTGACATTCTGAGAAATGAAATCGCCGCTGCGTTGACGAGATAAGCGAAGCTTTGTTGCAAAAACTGGTTAAAAATTTTTTGAAAAGAGCGGACGTCTGCCGACGTTCTAGAGGTGGACATTAGCCCGACATTATATTCCATTATTAATTCCCATATTTCAATTTTATGTTGGTATGAATAAAACTGAATTTGTCAAAAAATGTGTTTTTAAGTCAATTTACTTCCTAACCTCAAATTTGCCCACCCTTTATTATGAATTTGTTGAAATCGGGTCAGACAATCACAAGGGAGCTGTACTGAACACAATTGATTCATTTGAATAGAACAACCAATGAAAAACGACCAGAATATTCGACCAGACACGAGGTCATAGCTCTCCATCACGACAATGCTCGGGTACATGTTGCAAGACCGGTCAAAAACTATTTGGGTAACAGTGCATGGGAAGTTTAGCCTCACTCGCCTTATAGCCCAGACCTTGCTCCTTCTGACTACCATTTGTTTCGAACGATGTAGAACGCCTTTAGTTACGGAACACACGATGAAAGTATTCTTGCAGAAATTTTCTTCAATTCTCTTTTAAGCTTGCATTCGCGTTTACACTACGATATTTATTTCAATGAAATTTATAATGACACATTTATTCTCCCCTCTCATCGACAAACTCAGACCTTCTGCAAGAAAGCTTTCATCGTGTGTCCCGGGACTAACTGGAATACGCTTCTCTTCAGAACAGGGTATCAGAAATTGGATCGTTGATTCATTCTTTACCTCAAAACCGGAGCAGTTCTTTTGACGCGGAATTCATATGCTACCAGAAAAATGGGAAAAAGTAGTGGCTAACGATGGACAATACATTGAATAATGTATCAATTCATTCTGTTATTATAATAAATGCATTTGTCAGGCAAAAAAATCGACATTATAACTTGTATACTATTGAGATTTTAGTAAGCAAATAGCGCAAATATAAATATGATTGGGGTACTAGCTTTGTTGTTGTATGCATATTTCCGAGCAAAACTCCGACAAGCCAAAAAACCTTTACAGCAATTGCGAATGGAAGTGCAAATTTTATTCTTAAATGAATTTTAACACGTTGAAGATCGCATTGAAAAATCTTATTTCTCACCTAGGGACCGGCATTTTTTTTGTTTGATTTAAAACAATCGTTTTAAAATGTGGCTATGTCGAATTGACTAAGTCCGCTATATGCAGTATCTTTTTGAAAACCGGCGAATGGACTACTGTACATAAATTGAATTTAAATCATGCCCACCGGTGTAGAAGCGGTCCCCAGGTTAAACATGTCGTGTGCCTACCTGTGAGCATGTGGACCGGTAACGTTGTTGCGGAGTGTCCCACCGGTGGGCATGCAGTCTTTAACGTGTTAAAATATGTACTGAAGAGCAGCTTGTTTCAATAATCAATGTATTCATTAGTCCAATCAATATTATGATACTTTGAAATCCCAATGTTTGGCATATTTTATATGACCGGTTTAAGCTTTGCTTCTTTGTGAAATATTTTTTAAATTTTTATTGTTATTATTAAATATTTTACTTTTATCTACAGATAAATAAAATTAATACTTTTTAGTTTTTCCCTACATTGCATTATAAGAGCATTTATTTTTATCTCTTGTCACTATAACAAGTTACAAACAATTACATTTACAGCTACTTTTTGAGTCTTTTAACAATCAGGATTACGAGTAATCAAGTAAACCGCTTTAAGTTTTATTACTTCTCTCTCTTTCTCTCTTTTCCTCCTATTTAAATGATGTTTGATGGGTAGATTTAGAAAAAGCTTGTATTTGAAACAAAATATACTTCTTATGAAAAACTTTTCCTTTTTGCCATTTAGTGTTTCTGTATATGTCTGTCTGTCTTGTTACGCGCTTTGAGTCATGGGGGCTATTAAAATTTAAAACAACAGCACTAACAACAGAATAACAATAATAGCGTCTGTTGTTTGTGCCACGAAAGTTAATGCAACACAAAATGTTAGGTTTTTTAGTTGAAGAAGAGAAATTAAAAAGTTTTTCCTGTTTTAATAATTAAAAACTTTTGCTTTTTTCATGTTCTGACGATTGTTTTTATGTCTACATTTGTACGGAAGTCGAAAACAAAAATTGGAGTGATGAAGCAAGTGGCACTGAATAAATAATTTTTTTGTTTTAAGCTAATTGAAGGAAGGATGGAAATTTGAATTAAGGGTGTGGTAAATATTAATATAGAAATTTGAAGCTTTATTTCTGATAGTCTACACCATTGTGAATTGTTTTGATGTTTTAAGTTGTGACTGTTTTTGATTTTGTGTGCAATATGTATTGTATTCTATATATTACTTTAAACGTTGCAATTATCTACGTAAACTTTGTCATAAAGTGCCTGCTGTAATTTGTAAAATTATTTAAGGCAACTAAGTGAATTTTTTTCTGTAACTGGGTATATTAAAAATAATTACATGGGGTCTCAACTGCCCCCAAAAACTTATTGCAAATGTTGAATTAAAAATATACAGCTTTAAAAAAAAAATCTTTTCAAAGTAAAAAAAGAGTTAAAATCATATTTTCATTTGAGAATTCCAACAACTAATTCTTAGCATGTTTATTTTTTTTGTACACATCCCGTTACTGTAACTCTTAAGGACTTCGAGATGTCATAACTTTTAAAATAGACCCATACATTACAACGCTAATAACAAAAAAAAAAAAAATCTTCACCTGGTTTCTTTGTTACAAAAAGTGTTTTCATAAATAAGAAATTATTGGAATTGCTTGGAATTTGGGCCTTTTATGAAAAAATGTATAGCATTTTATGAAGGCTGTCGTATGTATTGTTTACGAGTCTCGAAAGATTGGGGTATATCCATTGTTTTATAGTCAAACCAGATAGAAAATGTACTGATTTGTTTTCAGGGCTGTGTACAAGATCATATCCTGCGCTATAATAATATGAAGAATCGAGTTATAAAATCACTAGGCAGACAAAAAAATATTGTAATGTGCGGGCCTATTTTAAGCAGTAAAGATAAAAATGTTAAGAATTTGTTGTTGGGATTCAAATTTTCTGCTTTAAAGAGACTTTTTTTTACAAACTGTATATGTATTAATATAAAATGCAATATACATACATAGTTCCCACAAGATCCCAATTGGGGACTTCTCACAAATCAACGACTTGCATCCGATTCTATTTTCAGACTCATTGAAAGAGACCTACAATTTAACGCCGGCTCTGATAATAACCAGTCTCTAGCTAATGTTATCAAGAGATGCAGCTGTTGAAAACTGTCAGATGCTTTGGCCTCAGATTGGCTGAACTTGGGTGCGCATTCGGTAACCCGTGCTGGTTCTACGGGCTATAGGGTCAGGGAATGAGACTTTAGCATGTGGCAGTTTTTCCAGATAGAGAGTCTTGGCAGAATGTTGATAGACTTTTGAATGGCCACGCAAGACAGTGACATTAAACTGTCCTTTAGACTCGGATGAGTGTAGCGTTTTTCAGGCCGAAATCCTGTCCTCATAGAAGCTGAGCGTTTTTGCGACTTGGCTGCTGAGGGGGATGGTGTGGTCTTTTACATGGACAGTCAGGCGGCTATTAGGGCGCTGTCTGGTCGCTATGTCAGCTCAAGGCTGGTTGGATTGTGCAGGAGTACCTTCAGTTCACTCGTGGATGTGTGCAGTGTAAAACTGTGCTAGGTTCCGGAGCGCGCTGGCGTAAGGGGAAATGAGATTCCAGGCTATGGGAATAGAATAGACGGATGCGTCTGTGAATCCGCCGTTTGGTTTCTTTGGAAACTTGATTGATAGCTGAGCCCGTCGTAGAGTGGAGGAGCCGTGGAGGAGCAGAGGAGACTGTAGTCTCTATGCTGCTTTGGCCGCGATTTGAGCGCTCTAGGACGAAACGGGTTCGCAATCTGAAGAGAGAATCTCTAGGATTCTCATAGGCTTTGTGACTAGGCACTGCGCTCTAAGGGCAAGGACTGGGATGTGGGTAGCAGACTTCCTTATCTTCTGCCGAGTTTGCGGCGATACAGGGGAGCCGTAGACTGGAACATATTCTCTGTCACTGTCCGGCTCTTTATGGGCGCAGACTCAGGTTGCTTGGCCGGGTGATGGACTGGATGATATTGCGTCGGCTAGAATATGCGACCTGGAGGGCGTTCCGTCAGGTCTTAGCTGGCCCCTTAGGTGATGCCGGGTTCTTTTTGGGAATCCGTGTTCTTTCTGTATACTATTTTCTGATCATTTTCTATCACTTTCGTTTTTCTTTTTATCCCTCTGTCCTTCCTTTCTCCTTTCCTTCCGCTCTTTATCTTTATTTCTTTTTCTTTCCACAATAGGCCACTGTGGTCTCTGGGTGGGGTACCTCGGTACCACTTTTCTTACCTACCTACCTTGGTCTCGGATTGAACACAGGTCCTCTTTGTTGGTAAGCGGTTGTCTTACCTACATACCTTATCACATCAGCACAAAATATACTATAATACAAATATAATACAAAGTACAATATCCGATATTTAATAATACTAGAGTAGTTCTTCCGGCTTTGCTAGGAGCCTTTGTGTTGTACCTGCTTTTTGACTAATGTGGATAGACAAAGAAAGCTCTAGGTGTTACTGTTCTCTATACATGCTAAATTCATTATATATATTTTTTTTAATGATAGTTTGTATTGCTAAGTTATTCAAACCAAATTTAGAATCTTCCACTATCACCGTTCTAAAGATATACAAAAAGATATACAAAAATTACTTTGTATGGGAGGTGCTACTCCCAATTCGACCCATTTCCTGACTGATGATTTGTATTGACCACAAAATTATTTGGGTCAAATTTAGACACTCTTATTTTACCGTATTAAAGATAAAGACTTATAAATACAAATTTTATATCGGCGTGGCACCGCCCAGTTGAAAAATAGTCAAGCCACATGCGAAATGAAAGCTCTCTATATATTTAGAGTTGCACAGCTTAAAAAATATTTTCTAATTCACACAAAGTTTAAATGCTGTAACAAACTTCGTTTTGAAGTAAAACTTTTGCAGTGCAAAGGGGTTCACTCTAACGTTAATAACTCGCGAACCAATAGACTTACAAAAACCTCGTATACATAGAAAGGGCTTGCAAAATAAAATGGGTTGGCGCATTTCCGAAAACATTAATTACAACGCATTTTATGGTCCCTTTTATATATAGATATGTTATGTCATGCTCAGAGGACAACTTATTTTATAATTCATTCTCTTATCCATAGTTCAATCCCTAATTTTAGCTGAATTATATACATAATTCCCCATGCAAATTTTACGAGCAAATTAACCAAACTGTAAGTAGTATAGTTTTAATTACTATGTGAATTGCTAAAAAATCAATGTGATTTCTAACTTTTATCGGTTTTTGTCATTAAAAATAACATAAACAAAGGAAAGCAAATAAAGAAAACAGTGCAAGGTCGCTGGAGTGATTCCATATGATTTTCTATTCGCTTTTTTTGCATAGTTTTCTATTTGCTAAAAACAATTGAAGTGATATTATTTCCTTAATCCCGTCTTTCGCCAACAACATTCCCTTTGCAATAGGATTAGTTTTGCTCATCTAACAATATCAATATCCAAGGTCGTGTGATTTAACTTCATTGGATTATTTTCCTTAGGATTAAAGTCACTTGCTTGCGTACGTCGATAAACCAGAGACAATTGAACACCTGGAAATCAACATTCGAGGAGTTACTGACGAAATACAGCCAATATGCTGCGAAAAGTTCGTGAAAAATTATTAATGGTTATGTTTTGTTTCTTTTCAATCGAATTTCTTTGTGTTAACTCATGACACACCCAAACATGGAACTTCTTAAAAGACCAGCCTTAGTTAAGCGATTTTAAACTGTTATGGAACAAAATGTACTGGAATAAAATCGAAAAAATTATTTTCTAAGTCCGGGAGAAATTTATTTATCTATTTTATCCGATTTTTGAGTAATAATATGAATATCAGATAGAATCAAACAATAACCCTATAATATTTAAAATGAGTTTGAAATGTATGTCATTTTATTTTTATATAACATTTTCTTAAAATAGAGTTCAAATAATTTATTTTTTTATGAATAAAAGAGGCTTTTTTATTGGATTAATACCATAAAGTCCTTCTGATTGTAAGCCCTTATAAGAAGGACTCGAAATCATGGATCAATTAAATTTTTTGCAAAAGAAGACTATTGCGTTATAATGTTGTTTTTTTTCTACCGCGTGTACGTTGAATACATGATTAAACAACTATTAAAAATTGAAAGCTGCAACAATCGGTAAAAATAAATGTAAACTAATATTACTGGGCATAGAGATAAACTAAGAAATCTATATAAAAAAATGAATTGTGATTTGCTCGGATGTTTAAAACTTGAAGACGACTGGACCAAATTCGATACTCCATTCTGCGATTTTTTCGTAATTGCTACGCGAAGGTTTAGGAAAAAAGAAAGTCGAAAAACTCTCAACAGGTGGCGCAGTAAGCGGCTATTCCTTTATTTGCTCCTGTTAAAGGTATTTGAATAAAACACAAGTTCAGCAAATATGAACGCTATTGGATGGATGAGCATGGTACCTCCCACACAAAGTAAATATTGATTTTTGTATATCTTGGAAGGTTCTGAATTTGGTCTAAGTGACTTTGTAGTTATTACAAATCGCATAAGTAGGCATGGTACCTCCTATACAAAGTAAATATTGATTTTAGTATATCTTGAGAAAGCTTAAAATGGAAGTTTTTGAATTTGATCTAAATTACCAAAAGTGGGTAGAATTGGATAAGTGGGCGTGGCATCTCCCATGTACAGTAACTATTAATTTTTGTTTATAAGGAGAACGGTAAAAGTTTTTAAAATTGGTTTAAATAACTTCTTGGACATGACACATTATTAATAGGTATACAACATAAAGGCTCCCAGCAACGCGGAAAGGGTTAATTTAGTATTATATATATGTGTACTTGGTTCTAAGTTAATAAATATAATTAAGGGTTATCTAATATATATAGGTGTAGGGAGATTTATACAAATTATAAAGTCGTATTTGTGGGATGCTATTCTATGCTTTCTTATTACAAAAGATATTTAAGATTTAAGAAGTAAATCATCGCAATTGCTTTAAAATGCTTGCTTTCCGTATAAAACATACATACATAGTTATTATTTTATGCCATACAAACAATGTTTCATTATTTGAAATTTTTGCTATAAATTTTTAATTATTTTCTACAACTTTTCGTTCGCTATATCTTTTATTTCCTCTCTGTTTTTCTTTCCTTTGCTTTTTAAAAATTTATCAAAATGTAATTGCGAACGTGTGTATGTGAGAGAGGTTTGCATGTGTATAGTTTTTCTGTTTACAGAGCACTAGTTGTACTACCGGTAGCGTTGTTGTTACTGGTACCAGTAGTGCTCATTTATGTAAGTATATGATTATAAACATCCGGTTTAGTAAAACCCTTTCTTCAACTACTTAATAACAAAGTAGGTAAAGATTGCATAAGAATGATAAGATACGAGAAGTGTATTATTATTAAAGTTTTACTTTTACTTGTTCCATTATAACATTGTTTTATAGTATTAGGAACCACCATAAGCTCCCCAATTGCCTTTCTACACTTGAGAAATGTGGAACTTTGTTGTAGTATGTTTATGGCGAAATTATTTTTGGGGGGAACAGTATGGGAATTAGAGTGTGGGTATGTATGTATATGTATTTATGTTGCATTAAAACACTGTTTATAAAACACTCATCGTAGTTTTAAAACAATGCATTTAAACATACCCTATGTATGTATATACGAGTACTTTATCTAAAGTTACAAGTGGGATTATTAAAGTTTTTCCCCTTAACAAATTTAAAGCGTTGAAATGCATATTTGTTTTAATAAAACTACAAAAAATTATTTAAATACTTTCACACTTTGCCTTGACATTTATTATCTACAAAATTATGTGCTGAAGAATGCTTATGAATTATTAAAATATTTCAATGCAAATAATACGATTACTAGGGTTTAACGGCTTCATTATATATTCCGTAACGAAAAATAAATCGCAAACCTGTGTGAAGGAAGTACTTTTATGTTTTAGTTAAAAAAATGCTTTATGTTCTTGCATTCTCTTGAATAATATATGAGGTTAAAATTTATACAAATTGCCATTGGATTGTAAGCTTGTAATCATAATTGCTAACACAAAAAAAGTGTTGGTTATATAACTAAACCTTTTTAAATTAAAAAAAAAATCAATCATCAAACACAAGCAGAAATAAGTAAAGCGTCGCAATTTAGGCTTTAGCTGTTTTAGCTGTTCATTGGTAAAATTTCATTTCTGTGTCATAACCATGATTCGTCAATAGTAAAGATCTTTTTAAACGAATATGAACTATCATTGATGTCAGAGTCTGATAATTCAGATAAAATTGGATAGATTTAGACAAATCTCGACTCAAAAACGGCCAATTGAGATATTGAAATCGATGTCAACTTTTTTAATGGCGGCTAGATAATTTTCGAATGTCAATTTATTTACTCCAATGTTTATACATAATTTTAGTATTTTCTTGATCAACAAATACCTATTTTTGACTAAAAAAATAAAAAGAAAAGCATAGGAATTTTACCGTAAATTTTTATCAAAACAGATGTGCCTAATTATTTTATAATTTACATAAATTTTAATTTCTTTTTCAGCAGAATGAAAATTGACTGGTAGGACAATTTCAATTTTCACTTATCGCTCACTTGGCAAATACGTAAAAGGAATAATAAATGGTATAATTAGTTTTGCAATTAATTATATAAAATTAAGGTATGTATTGTATATAAGTGGGTATATATGCCGTGAGCCATGGCATGTGTGTTCAAAGTGGTATTGTCATCCTCCAATTGGTTGCTCTTGTCGTTAGACTTAGTCCGACGTTGGCGACGTGAAAAGCTTTGTATGTTGATGTGGGGTAAAAAAAAATAAAAAATTAGTAGGGTTTCGCATAAGTTGGAGAACAAGCTTCGCCATAGGCTGGGTGAAAATGCCAGAAGCTGTTCTCGCAGAACGGACTCTCATGTTGGGTCCGACAATATTCAGGGGTAAAAGTTCGTTGACTAAAAGAAACAGACGATCTCCGATTGGGATAAATCTAAAAATAAAATATTTAACGAGAATCCTCTCAACAAAAATGAGAGGACGTTTACACTATGCGCGTAAACAGTAACTAAGTAAATCAACATATCAATGAACTAGGGCCCTGGACGCCATTTCATACGTCAAACCATCAGACATACAGATAAAGTATGAGACACCCTTGAACTGAAGGGAATTATAGATCAAGACATTAGAGTTTATTGGAGGTTCTCCTAACGAAGAAGTGTATGATCTTATACTTAAGAAATCGGTTGTTGCCAGTTATGGATTACACTTTCCAGAAATAACTTTTTAGAATAGAGGAAAGCAAACAAGGTGAAGTATGGAAACTTATTGTTATACAGAAGGCTTCACATTGACAAACCGTAAACTTAATTTTATTATTGATTCCCCGACCACAACACTGTCGTCTAAGCAAGTCCGTGCGATAACAGGAGTGATAACCTGGTTTGGGGTTAGCACTAAGACAATAATCGTCAATATATTCACAGATAGCCAAAGGAAAATTTGGTCTATTATGTCCAATTGTACGAAACCTAGAACGATGCTGGACTGTAATAGGATACAGAGTATTTGAATATATTAAAGGCGTCAGGACACCAGGAAAAAAGAGGGCGAATGAACTGGTGGTTAAGGCCAGGGAAACGCCAACGGTTAGTTTAAAGGACCCTAAACCTTTCGGCACATTGAAATACGAGTTGGAGAATTAAGCTCTAAATGTCCATGCAACATTTTGGAAAAGGGAACCAATGACAAGAATTACGAAGATACTTTGGGAGATCCTAATGGGACAGGACAAGGGGCAGCAGGTACCTGAGGAGTATTTTAGGCTTCCTAATGGGACACCTAGGCTTACAGGGACACTTAAACTGTATAGGCGTGGCGGGGATCAGAATATGTAGGGTTTTTGAGAGAATGATGAAACTCTTGCACACTTCTTCTGTGAGCCAAGAATAATCACATTGGATGTCTCGATTGGAACTAAGGGAATATGTCAATAGTACGAAGTTTATCGGGAATTGTAAATGATAGATTTTCTCGAACTCTGGATTAAGTGTATGTCTACAGACATGGGACTATATCAGCTTCCTCTCTTTCAAACAACCAAGCAACCAAATTAACATATTGTTACGTTTTAACCTTTACAAAACGTTAGAGTTCTTTTAAATTGTGTAAAACAAAATAAAGAGAGAATTTAATGTTTTACTTTGTGTACTTGTTTATTTATCTTTCAGTTCATACAATTACAACTTATTTATCTTAATATACCAATTTACTCAATGCACGACTCTTAGAACGTCTTTACACTATGACTGTCAAGCTATAACTGACTGGTGTTGGCAAGCAGCGTTCCTTATATACCTGACTACCATCTGTTTCGAATGTTATTTTACAGTCCGAAACCTTCTAAAATCTTCTATCCAGCTATTAATTCAGCTACGTTATTACCCACAAGTTGAATTGCTTACGCTGTCAAATACATAAATACGTATGGCATCGCCAGGGTTGCACATTGACAGTCTTGATACAAACCAATGGACAAAAATCCCATAATACAGTTTTAATTACACTAATGCTTGTGTATGTATCTTGTCTTTAGGAATTTTTATTTTCGGAACAATATGTATGTATTATATGCTTCATCTAATGTCGGTGGTTAAAATCGGTATGCGTTGATCCAAATTTTCAAATTTCCCAAAATAAGCAGTAAATGATGTAAATGATGTCTGTAAAAATCCTCTGGGTATGCCAGTAACTCTATAGTCTAAAGCTCTGTCATTGTCAGAATTTTTAATATCTGAAAACGACATCATTATCAGATAAGCAACCGTGTGAACTGAAAATATACATTGTGATGGCAATTTTCCATTGTCTGGTCGTTGTCAGCAAATTGCCAAGTCTGACAATATTTTTAGAATAAGTTGTTTCAATAACGCCTTTATCAACTAAAAATCCACCTAGAAAAATAATAAATTTGAATGCGTTTATTTCTATAACCATTTTTAAATGTTTCAGTTTTTATTAACATATTGTACCCATGTACATACATACATGTTTAATTAATAGGAGTATGCAAATAATTATAACATCATATTTTTCAGACGTTCTATAAAATTGTAGGAAATTAAATAGTTAGGGCTTGTTTTATTACTGATTTAAACTTTTTTATAAATACTTGCATTGTGTTGTCTCCTGAACTACTAGAAAATATATGGTATTACGGTATACGAGTGTGGACGACTGTATACTGTTAGATCCATGTTATAAAAATATAAAGAATATACTTTTTAAATAAGTTATGCCATTTGCTTTTAATGTGTAAGTAAACAGTTTACATTCCATGCCATACATACATACATAGTATGTAAATGATTAAGTACTATTATAAGAATTATAATTAATATACTGCAAGTTTTAAATGATACAGTGAGGAGTGAGTGAGTTGTAACTTTGACTTTGATATTATAATATAAGTGCTGTTTTTTTAGTAAATATTTATTTAGTTAGAAGGGATATTCCATGGTATTAATGCTGTTTAATAATATCTTATAAATAGTTAACACGACTAGCTGTTTAATGTCATATTTTTTGTAACGATATAGGATGGTGCAACCACAATGCACGATGTTCATTGTATGTTACAAAAAATTTTTTGCCTAATTTAATTTAACATTTCTTTGTTTTAGTGTTTGACAAATTCAACCATGGTGAGGTACACAATTAAACAGCGCGTTAATATTGTTGAATCATTTTACGAAAATAGGCGTTCAAATGAAAATGAATTTTGTGCACTTTGTGATTTTTTAATCAACATAACCGACCAAATGTGTCCACAATCTTGAAAATTATGAGCAAATTTCAGCAAACTGGGTCTGTATGAAATGTGGAAACACCTGTGAGTGACTGTTTGGTGCGGTTTATTTGCTGACAGCATCATCGGGCCGTACTTATTCGAAAATGAGGTCGGCCAAGCAGTTACCGTGAATGGTGTTCGCTATCGCGAGATGAAATTGAGGATATGGGCCTAGAAGATATGTGGTTCCAAGAGGATTGTGCCACTTGCCACACAGCCAACGAAACAATGGCTCTTTTGCGAGAAATTCAATGGACGTGTTATCTTATGTCGTGGCGATGTCGATTGGCCACCACGATTAGGTAATTTGACACCGTTGGACTTCTCTCTTTGGGAATATTTAAAAGAAAAAGTGTACGTCAATAAGCAAAGAACAAATCAAGAGCTAAACTATGAGATAATTCAACACCCTAACGACATTGAACCTTAATTATGTCGCAGAGTCATTGAAAATATGGACCGACGTGTAGAGGTATGCCACCGTAGCTGTGGCGAGTATTTGGCAAGCATTTGGCTGATATTTTATTTCGCACATAATTATCATAGATCCTTCTATCGTAATATAAAATATTAAGATAATTCTCAAAAAACTTTTTGTTTTATTTACAATTAACATCATGCGTTTTGCTTCGATCACCCTTAAGAAGTACATAGTAGCGTTAGTTAGTGCTCGTGTGAACTCTAGACTTCTGTCAAACAAATTAAACTAGTGCATTTGTATGGAACGAGTTACATGAAAAACATTTTTTTAATATACCAGTTTATTATCATTAATCCATAAAATCAACAAATTCGTTACCTTCATTCTATAAGATTTCATCAAACAACACAATTTCTTATTTGGATTAAAAAGTTTTACCTTTCTTTTAATACCTCAAGTACATAAACTGTTTTAATCTAGAAGGAAAATTAATTTTCTATTAAAAATGTAAAATCATTTTAGCGAATTCTGTCTTAAATGTATGAAACGCAAAAGAAAAATTTTAATGATAATTAAAAAAAAGAAAATATAAAAAAATGTTTTACCGGTGCTAAATGAGTTTCAATAATCAATCAAATACCACACCTTTCTAAAGTACTCTGCTTTTTTTACGAAAAACAGCACGCGCAAAACCAAAAGCCATGAATTTCAAGATGTTGATAAAAAGAAAGAACAGAACCGAAGAAAATGGAAAATGAAAAAAAAAAATATAAAAATGTCAACTGAGTTGTCTGCCATATGCAAGAAGACTATTAAATGTACCATGAAGTTGGTGAAGTAATGAAAATTGAATAAAAACGCCCAGGAGATTATTTGATTATGAAGTAAAAGTTTAAGAACAATGTCAAATGGAGGGAGTGTAGCACAGCTGATGGAAAATACTTTAAGAAATTTGAAAAGACATTTTTTATTTGCAATTTTATAAAGGAAAAAACCAAATTCGATGAAAAAAATTTTTTAAAAAGAAGAGCAGTTCCAAAACTCCATTAGAAAGTCGGGTGTCTAGCCAAGATATTTCTAAATTTTACGACTTATGAGAGCAATATAAATATTAGTTCTATCCCCTATTTACAAAATTTAGGTCGAACGTTAATCGTGGAGTGATTTTTTTTAACTTTTGTACAGTTGAGTACAAACGGATTTCAAATTGCTAAATATTTCAATACTTACCTTTTTTGATCCTATAAGAGGATATCTCCCCATAGATATTAACATAGCATATTTATATATCCTATATAAATTTTTGCCCTCGGAAAATTTAAGTACTAACTATATTCAATAATTTATAATAATGTTTTTTCTTTCAATTATGTTTTTATTATCCTTTCGTAACAATTTGCCATTTCAAATGGTGTCCTGCATCCGCACAGCCATTTGGACACTGCTATATTAACACACTTTCACATGCACCTTTCAGTAATGGTTATAAACCCAATTACGCTGCTAAAGTAACTGCAAAGTTATTTCGAACGAGTGAGTTGTTGGACAACAATTTATAATTTGCTATGAAATTAACTAAAACTTTAGTTTGTCCATTTTCTAACCACATCTCTTTTTCATATTCTTTTTATCTACTCCCACTCCCCATAAGAGTTTGCACTTTTGACTTCTGTTTTGCTCTAATAGATTTCAAGCCATGCAGTAGATGCTTGTGAGACACATGATTTCATCAGTTCATGGCATCTCATCTTCATTATCCTCGCCATCACTATAGCCAGCAGTAGTTAAACTACTACACAAACATCATTATAAAATTCATTAGTAATATTAGACAGTAGGGGTTATCTGCATATAAAGGGAAATATTGGAGAAAATACATTTTTTTGTAAAAATGTTGAAAGATTAACCCTTTTGGAAACTGCATTGTGTTATGATTTGCTTTCTTCTAAAAACATTTTTAATTCGAAAGAAATATTCTTAAGTTCTAACAAATTGATAAAGACATTTTATAATATTATTTTTTAACCCTTAAAAGTCTGATTTTTAATATTAAATTTAAAGTTATATCAATGTCTTGTATGTAAATTAAGCCGGGTCAGAGAGGTCCATTTTTATACTTCCAAGCAAAAATTCAATTTATACTGCGGTATCAAGTTTGAAACTTCAAGCATTTAGTGGTTAAATTGTTGGTGGATATTAGATTTGTGCTTTAATGGAAAGACTACACAATAGAACTTCTTCGATTCATAATATTTTAGCAGCTGTCAAAAATTTTATTCAGAAATGTTTGCGATTTTACCATGTATATTTTCATAGTTGCCTATAAAAATATTCTAGCCAAAATTCCACAATGTTCAACTACAAGAAATGTGGTTTATAGTATTGGGTGATTTTTTAAGAGTATTCGGATTTGATAAAAAAAATACATAAAATTTAGAGAAATGTATGAAATATTTCTTTGAGTCGATAGAACGATCTATATAATACAATATTTAAGGATGATTTCATGTCAATATTGACGGCAGCTATGCATAAAATAGTTATACGCTGGCTCCAATTTTAGCATACTCTCTCCAACATATCGGCCAGTACCTCACGAATAAATTCGTCAATATTAACTTTCAGTGCGTTAATCGTTGCGGGCTTATCCTTATAGACATGAGGCTTAACATTACTCGACAAAAAATAGTCTAAAGGCGTTAAATCAAGCTCTTCCATTTTGGGCAAAAAAAAAAAATTGTAATCATTGCACGGTAGAGTTCGCCATTCACAGTAACCTTCATGGCTTCGTCGTCCAATAATGCCACCGGCCCATAATCCACACCAAACAGTATATTTTTCGGGATGCATTGGTAGTTCTTGTAATGCTTCTTGCTGCTCTTCACACCAAATACGACTACTTTGCTTATTCACGTATCCATTCAACCAGAAATGAGCTGACCATAGAATGGAAATTCAATAATCTGCAAGAGAAAGGAATACGAGTGAAAGTAAAAGTAAATGTTTTAAGGATATGACAGTGAAACACATATGACACTGCAACAATGCTCCACTGAGGATCTATTTTGTATAAATGCTTCATACGACACTAAATCTTTATACGGGCATCACTGTGAGTTCTTATGGACAAAACACAAAGTTCATCTGACCCAATGCCAGACAGAGCCGATACTTGTGGCAAGAATATCTGAAGCTATTGGCATTTTGTTTTCTGAAAAAAAAATGTTGCGTTTCTTTTGTTATTTGTCATAAAACACTAATTAATATATATATTAAATTTTAAATTTAATTTAAGGGTTTCTTATGATCGACCACATTTTAAGAATATTTTAGTCATTATTTTAATAGTTTAGTTAAAGTAAAGAATTTGAAATTAGCCCAATATAAAAACATAATTAAATTTATACTGCGATCTGGTGTTTGTGAAAATATTTTGACTTAATTTATAATTTACAATTATTTTAGTACCTAAGGTGGTTAATGTTTTCAAAATGAATTTAAATTTTATTTCCTTCTTTTCTTTCTGCAAACTTGTAAAACAAAATGGAATAAAATTTTTCCCACTTGTAATGGCGTTGCTTGCTACTGTAATACAAAAATTATAGTTAATGAACAATTTTCTGTGGACGAGAATTTGTATATTTCACCTTAAATGTGTGAAAAAACTTTTAAGAGTTTGTTAAACAAATGTATAAACTTGAAATTAGAATTTCTTAATCACTTAAGTTTGGCAATTGAAAACTTTTCAACGAACTACTTAATTGGCCAAGGCCTTTATATAGTAAGCGAATTTATATTATACATATATTTCTGTTTTATATTTTGAATGCGATATTTTTCCCCTAACATAGTAAAATATTCCATTTCAAGTACATCATCATGCAACTGTTTTCTCTATTACTTTTCTGCTTTAATAGCCTTCTTCAGTTGTAGTTGTAATTGCATCTGTGTGGAATATGTATTCGTATATTCATAGATTTTCTGAAAGTTCAAAATAAATGCAAGAGTCCAAATGAACTAATCGTAATCTAAGTAGTTGTACTTGGTCTTAGTAGACCAGTAATTGGATATTATGGAGAGTGCATAGTGTGGAAAATTACTACAAATATTTACATTAGATACTTGTTTGACGGTACGATTTAAAAGTTGGATTGCAAGTTTACAAATTTTAATCGTAATACAAGACTCAACTGTTCATTTAAATTAAGATTTAATTATTTATCTCCAGAGGGCAGTCACTAAGCGTTAATGGCATAATTTTAAGATTGACAAAAACGTATTTAATATGAGAACTTGTTATGTATAAAATGATCTTTTTAAGCTTTTTTAAACTTTGTGTTTTCAAAAATAGTAAATGGTAGCGAATTAATTAAGGAGATTTATAATCAAAAATAAATAAGTTGGTGAATGGAAGTTGAAGTTTGATCTCTTATTTTTAAACGATTACTTTAATATGTTACGTATTCATAGTTAGCAAATACCACAATAGATTGGCTGCTCATTTATGTTCGGTTACAAATTGTTGGTAGATGGCTCTAAAATGTAATATCTCTGATAATACTAACTGTATCTGCAACACTATAGCACTTTGTTACAAGACATTATTCAAATCGATTTATTCGGCGAAAAGTTATCTACGTTTCAAAATGAGTGAAAATTCGGAACATTGACGTTATATTTTGCTTTTATAATAAAGAAATGTCCAAATGCATCGCAGACTGTTTACGGAGTAGATGCTGCACTTAGAAAAATAGCAGGGAAATGGTTTGCTAATTTTCGATCTGATATTTTTGATGCTAAAGATGCACCTCACTCTTTTCGACTAAAAAAGTCGATGAAAATAGAGAAAGACCGATGCATAAGCAGTGTAGATGTTGCTAAGAAACTAGGCATTCATCATCAAACAGTTATCAATCATTTGAAGAAAGCTGTATACACAAAGAAGCTCTATGTTTGGGTGCCACATGAATTAGCAGTGAAAAATTTAATACACCGAATTTCTATTTGCGATTCACTGTTAAACAGTGTTGCCACCTTGCGTGTAATTACAAGTATTGTGTGCAAATTTTCATTTTGTGTGTAGCCTGAGTGTATTTAGCTTCATGTGTAATTTGTGTGTAATATTACTTCTTGTTCTTTAATCGCTATTTGGAATTTCTATCATATGAAATTTGACATACGAAATTTGTTGATTTGAAAACAAACTAAATTTAATTACAAGAATACAAAAATTTCTGTTTAGCAGGGAGATTATTGTTTATCTCAATATTCGAAAAGAAAATATGAGCCAAAGTTTAGAGAAAGTGGGTATCGTAAGCAATTTCCCATTCTACCAATACAACGGTCCCAAGTAAACATCGGGCTTCGTTGATCCATACATCTTTAGAAGGAATTGGGTAGAAGAGTTTATCACAAAAAGTTTAGCTTAAGGCGACATTATCTAAAATTTTGAACTCCATAGAGCCGGAAGAATGCTAAAATCTGTTGAAATCTATTCCTACGCTCTTACTGTCTGTTCTGGATTACAGGGGATATGTAAACTATAATTAATTGTTCGATTATTGTATTTTAATTATTCATACAGTTATATTGAATAAAACACTGGTTTTCGTATTATTCATAAAGGCTTATATCTGATGTTTAGTTCAGACCTCGAAAAATCCATATATTTATTATATTTTTATTTTAAGAGAACTTTTCTAGGAAAAAGCTTTTGTCTATTTATACCTCGGAGTCAGTGTATGTGTACAATATTCCTAAAAACAGAATTTTGTGTGCAATATTTCTTCATATGTGTAATATTGATGTCGGTTGCGTGTAATTCATAATGCTGTTGGTGGCTCCACTGCTGTTAAAAAAAAAAACGAAATCGAACCATTTCTGAAACAAATGATTACGGGCTATGAAGAGTGAATTACGTACGACAATAATATGCGAAAAAAAATCATGGACGAAGCAAGGTGAAGCTTTGAGACAGTGCTGGTGGAATTGGAAGCGGATTGTCCATTATGGGATGATACAACCTGGTCAAACGATTGACTCTGATCTGTACTGTCCACAATTAACGAAATTGAAGCAAGCAGTTCAATTAACAATAATAATAATAATAGCTTTACCAAAAAAATCGCATATTTGATTAAATAAAGCTGGTCTCAAATGTGAGGAAAGGATGTTTAAATTTTTGTTCAAATATTTGTATACAATACTTTTGGAATAAGTATTTTTATATACATATCGACTTGTATCTCTAAAGTGCGTCAACTCAAAATCTATAAATATATAGAAAAGGCGAACAACTTTTCTGTTTAATATAAATTTATTTACATTACAAAATGGAGTAAGAAGAGTATTTTTTTGGCGAAAAGGTAGAGAAAATAATGTTAGATTTTGCAGTGGTTAATTGCCATTGTTTATCGTTTTCTTACGAAAAGTGAAAATTGACAAATTTTGGGTTAATTCACTTTAGAAGTGCAAATGCGATAAATGAGCTTTATATGACGTCATGCAGGAAGCAATATTTTTTGTAAGACTTTTATTCGATCGCACAGTGACTCACAGCTTATTTCGTGCGCTTTCAAAATTTAACTTTGAACGTTTACAGCATCAAAATTAAGGTTGATATTAAAGAAATATAAACGCACAATTTTTATAAAACTACTTTTTTATTTAAATTAAAATGGCGCATTCATGTTTTTAAATATTTTTAAAAGTTATTTAAATACAATGGAACTTAAAGTATATGAAAATTCAATACACATTTCGTGTGTTATCAGCGGTCTTAGAAAAACTTAGATGGAACATGGCTTAGTATTTAGTGTGACCTTCTTTTCGCTTAATTACATCTTTAAGACGATTTTCCGATGATGCAAAAAATGTTTAGATAGTTTGTGGAAATATTGTTCTCGTTTTCGATAAATATATGTATGTATCACATGTATGTATCACTCAATAGTATTTGTCAAAAGAAGATGCGTATAACTCATGCCCTAGATGTCAACAACAATTTAAAACGTTGAAATGCTGATTGATATTTATGTGATACTATGAGTTAATGACCTCAGTGATGGTATGCTGAAAAGGAATAAGATAAATTTTTTGCTGCCTCTAACTCAAGTAGTTTTAATAGTTTTTGGATAAAATTTAATTCTAGTAAGTCCTATTACGCCAAATTCTTTGAAAATCGGTTCAATATAATTTGTAATAAATTTAGGCGAATTTATGTGTCTGCTAAATGTTCAGATTGAATTCGTGTGACCTTTTATCTATGTGCCAGATTATATTTAATTCGACAATAATTGATTCCTGCTCATGAAGGTAGGCAGTCTAATGGGTGCTAGTCTGTCTGCGTGATGGTTGTGGGTTCGATTCCTATCAGAGACTCTATTCTGTTAAATTACACTGAGCGCATGGTTTTAGTTACTCCGTGCTTAAAAATTATAATTTAAAATAAACAAAAATGTAATTCAAAATAAAAAATATACAGTTCAGTAGACAAATGTAGTATATTGGGTGTTTTATAAGACCGATCGAACTCAGAATAAGGTTAACTGTTAAGCGATTTTATATTCCTCGCTCAATTTCAGACGTTTTATTTTTTAACCTAACGGCCTAGTTAAAAAACAAAACTGCACATGGAGTGAAACCAATGTACAAAAAACTTCACTACATCCAGAAAAATGAACTTTTCGGCGCGGTTTACGCTGGTGGTATCGTTGGACATTATTTGTTCAAAAATAAAGCTGGAGCTTGCGTTACACTCAGTAAAGATTGTTACCGCACCATAATCAATATTTTTTTTTTTTTTTTTTTGAAATATGGAAATAATTGATCCGGGCGAGATGTAGTTGCAATAGGATGGTGCTTTGTGCCATACGGCGACTTCAACCATCGAAAGCAAAAGTTGGTGATAAGTAGATTTCGAGAAGTGGACTTGTAAATTGGTCTCCAAAATTGTTTGATTTGACACCACTTGAATTATTATGTGTAGCCACGTTAAGTCACTTTATCAGTTATTTTATCACTTTATTATTTGTGGCATACGGCCAGCAATGCTTTAAAAGTCGTTCAAAATTGGACGTACACAATGCACTCTGTCAAGAACAGCCGCGGTGTCCATATACCCGAAATCATTTTCAAATATTAGTACCATGTATTTAATGAGCTTTTGAATACAAAGATTGCTTGGATCAAAATTCCATTTTTTTGTTATTTTTTAAAATTTAAAGTTCTATCGGACTTATTATTGTTGTATCGGTGGAACAATCGATGGAACATGCCTATAAAATCAGTATTGCTATTAATAAAGTCTTCAAAATGACGATATTTAGATTATATTTGAAATTTAAAAAAATAAGTTCTGGTTTTAAAGTGTTTTTAAAATTTAAAATTTATTGTAAAATTTACGTTGACTTGTGGTGAAATAACACCGCTTGTAAAGATTGCGTATCAGCGTTATTTTAGTACAAAGATAGGCCACCAGGTTAAGTCTAAGCCTCCAAATATACATACACCACTCAGTTATGAAGGTAAAAGAAAGTAGAAAAACTGGTCGCGTTTTCTTAGCGTTACTTTATAGCGTCTATACTATATTTAGCATTAAATTAATTGAATTTGGCAAATTGGCTTAAAGATAATGGTTAACATTTTTCTATGTTACTATTTTCAAAGGCTTATTCATCTAAGTATTGTTACAATTTAGAAAATGCAGAAATGAATTCTTCAAAAATACAATATTCTAGTATTTTAACAAGACCATGAAATTGATGAATACAATAATTGCCAATCGAAGCCCTACATGCGTTTTTGTAATTTAGAATTTTCTTCTTAAAAAGGGGGAAAAAATAAATCTTATGTGCATAAAAACTTTTTCTCTTGTTCATGAGTAATTTGGCAAATGATGGTAGGGAGAGAAAAAATTACGTATACTATACGAATATTTTATAGTCTGGAATTTCAATATTACATATCAGTCAATGCAATATTCAAATAAAATAGAAATACATATTCTGAAATTTTTGGCAAAATTACACTTTAGTTTTAAATAAAAAAAAGCTTTATTAAGGTGGTACTCGGATCGTACATATCTTTCCACACATTGTCCATAAATTAAAAATCAAAGTGGAGTGTTATATAGACAGTACTTGACAGAATACAACACAGGACTGAAAATATTTGCAATAAATGATTTCATTCATTTTCAAATGTTAAAGCAGATTAAAAGAAAAAATTAAGCAAAATTCATAGCAAATGCCAACAAAATCAAAATTTATAAGAGAAAGGAAATTTTATTCAATATGTTTTTATAAACCACATATATACCACCTTAATCAAAAAGTTCCCAAAATTTATTCAAAAATTAAAAATTATTTATCTAAATCTATATTGTCCCCTTCAAAGTAATTCCCATCGACTGGAACAGACTTATGCCAGCGTTTGATCCAATCCTCGAAGCATTTTTTATATAATCGGTTTTCGTTATGTCCATCAGTGCTTCCTGCGATTTTTCCATTATTTCATCTCGGTTGCTAAAACGCGTTCCACGCAACGGTTTTTAACTTGATTGAACAGAAAGATGACAGGGAGTCAAATCAGATGAATTCGGTGGCTGTTGGATATTATGTGTTGCGTTTTTCGTCAAAAATTTCGAATAATGATGGCACTGTGCGACTTTGCGTTATCATGGTGCAAAATCAATAAGTTTTCTGCCTACATTTCTGGTCTCTTTAGGCGAATTGCTTCACGTAAACATCTCATAACGCTTAAGAAATACTCTTTGTTTACTGTCTGGCCTTCTTGCAAAAATTCATGATGCACTACACCGTTGTAATACATGAAAACCGTCTTTTTTTGACTGAAAAGGACGTGGTTTTTTTGGTCTCGGCTTATTTTGTGAACGCCATTGACTTGCCTGATGCCTGGATTGCGTGTCGTATTCATAAACCCACGTCTTGTCTCCAGTAATGATCCTTTTGATGAATGTGGGATCGTATTCAGCGTCGCAAATCATGTCTTTAGCGACCTCAACACGGTCTCTTTTTTGCATGAAATTTATGTCTTTTGGCACCGACTTTGCTGCTGTACGACGGAAACCCAAATCATTATCCAAAATATCTTAGACAGATCCATAGGCAATGTTCAAGTCCTCCGCTATCTCACTGATAGTTAATTTGCGGCTGTTGAGCAACATTTATTTTATTTTATCAATGTTTTCGCCGGCTTTCGATGTCGTTGGCCTGCCACTGTGCTCGTTATCTTCGATTGACTCATGACCACTTTTGAACCGCTCTTGGCACTGGTAAACGACCATTAGCTTTAGAGAATAGTTGCCGGAACACTTTTCCAACATTTCCAACTTTCGCGCACTATTAAATCCGATTTTACGTAAAATTTAATGCAAGTTCGTCGTTGCAAACTTAAATCCATTTCTAAAATTTCTAAGATCTAGCGGGAATATCAACAACAGATTTACCAACTTAAAAAAAACTCAAATCGGAACGAGGGTTATTCCGGGAACTTTTTGATCATGGTGGTGTATTGGAATTGTAAATAGAAATAAATAGTTGGTCAATATCGAATATAAGTGCTATATTCTTACGAAAATGAATTTGCCTAGAAAAACTGTGCCCATTTGTTACATAGAAGTTAGAAACTAACCTCTATGGAAGCTGCGCTATTGGTTGGTGTCAATGCTACGAGAGTTATAATTGATAAATTGTCATCCAGATTACCTGTTAAATGTATGTGGTACAGCTGTATCTATAAGAACAGCTAGCACATTTTGGTATTGCGGCATCAATTACAGCTATGAGTCATAAAGTTACTATAAGTATAAATTTAAATTAACTCTATTTGAATGTTATAGTAGGTTGTAGAATGTATTACAACTTTCGAAACTGTTTGTAGCCAGGTACAATATATAAGAGACGCTGATTTACGCTGCCAACGTCAGTCAGTCAAGAAAACCGAATAATATATCAGTCAGCCTGTAAGTCCGAATAATATTTGCGTGTAACATTAAAATTAGTGGATAATAAAGATTGTATAATGCTTAAACAACGCTGGGAAATATTGCGACATTACTTTGATCGATCGACTTACAGAAGATGCCGATTTTGCCAAAAAAATCATTTTTTCAGATGAAGCTCATTTTGATCTTGGCGGGTATGTAAACAAGCAAAATTGTCGTATTTGGGGCACAGAAAACCCGCACGCATACATTGAAAAGCCGATACACCCAAGCCGAGTCACTGTTTGGTGCGGATTTTGGTCCAGAGGCATAATTGGGCCATTTTTCTTCGAAAATGAACAAGGAGTGGCCGTTACAGTCAATGGCGATCGTTATCGGGTCATGTTGAACGAATTTTTGTTCACAAAAATTGAAGAGGAGGATATTAGCAACATTTGGTTTCAACAGGACGGCGCTACGTGCCACACAGCCGAAGCTACACTCGATGTTTTGCGCCATGTTTTTGAAGATGGCATTATCAGCCGCAGAGCTGATGTCGTTTGGCCACCTCGGAGCTGCGATTTGACACCGTTGGACTGTTATATGTGGGGTGCCGTCAAAGATAAGTGTTACTGCAACAAGCCAGAGACAATTAACGCTTTAAAGGACAATATTCGTGAAGCCATTGGTGAAATACAGCTGCACACAATCGATAATGTGCTTAAAAATTGGACCGATCGTGTAGGCTACTGCAGCCGAGGCCGTTTGAATGAAATTATTTTCCATTATTAACCGGAAGGATTGTACTTTCAAATAAAATAAGAAATTTGAAAAAATATTCAGTGGTTTTTTTATAGCATTTTCAAAAAAAAAAAAAAAAAATTATTTGGCGGATCCTTTATAATAAATAACAAATTCGCTGCATTTTATTTTATTTTATTTTATTTTATTTTCGCAATTTAAAAGAACGTGTTAAAATGGTTAAATTGTAACAATATGTAAGAGTTCTACATAGTTTTTTGAAGGAAAATTTGTTCTTAAAACCCTCTTAGTTTATTAAGGGTTATTTAATTTTATGAATTATTAGATTAAAAGTCTGCATAACAAAGCGTCAGGGTCTTGAAATTTTTAACTGTATGTCTGCTATAGTCAATAATAAACAGATTTTACGCAAATTTGGTATCTCAAACACTAAATTGAACTAAATTTTATTTGAAATCGAGTTTATCAGTATAACAGCTAATGGTGTTTTATTTTCTGATACTACTTTTTGCTCTTTTGCTTTTAAATGGTTTCCTTGGTTTTTTTTTAAACAATTTATTCGTTTTAAAAAATATTGCCTTTATAAAAAGCAAAAATATGTCACAAAAACACTGGATGAGAATATTGCCCTAAAATCATATGGAATTTTTAATATAACTTTTATTTTCCACCAATAATAGGTATTAAACTGGACTTTCGTGAACATATTATAGTTTTTTTCAGTTCCTGTGTTCAGTTTTGTTTTTTTTTTGTTTATACAAAACTCTGCTAAAAGCAGAGTAACTTTTTATGTTCGTTTCTGACAAGAAAAAAGACAACATTTTGATAGGACAACATTTTCAGAAAAGGAAAATATCATATTTTTTAATTTGGTATCTATGACCTATTGGTATTCGGAAACATATCTTCCAATTGCAAATTTCGAACTTTCAGTGATAGCGACCATTGTTAAGGCTAAATCTGTCGAATCGGTTGTCATATATTTGTTCGTTTTGCCATATCATCATGGAACGAGATAGCGTCCTACAATATGTGCAAAAGTAATTTTCATTTTACAGTCGCTATGATCGATCTACCGGTGGAGTTCTTCGCAGTGGGTGTCGAACTAAGTTTATTCACACTGAGAATGTGCGGTAATTATGCCCGAAAGAAGCCTGATCGACGCACATCAAAATCTTAAAAGAGACTAAGTCCTTTCCATACAAAAAGAAGGCCAAAGCATTCAGGATAATCTACATATTCAGGATAATCTACATATCGCACTTGATCAACAAGAGGATATTAACTCTAAATTTTAAAATTAAGACAGACCCATTGAAGAAGTGGGAGAGTCCCAAACAAGATGCCCACTTAAAGATCCAGATATTTCAGTTTGCATATTAAAGTGGGAATCTCCAGTAGCTGAAGGTTAATGGCAGTATACATCGACGTGTGTTCGCTGAATAGGCTCTAGTGTAGGTTCATACTGACCCTAATTTTCAATAAAATCATTTTAAGCTATGAAGCCAATTTCTAGATGAATGTGTAGGTCCCTAAACAGAATTGTCGAATTTGTGACAATAACAACCCAAATGAGATCCCAGATAGTCCAATGCATTTCCAAATTGTCAGTTTATAATGTGAATTATGGTCTGACATCAACGACATGTGATTCCATGCCATATATAGGGTGTCCAAAATGAAAATATTATTTAATTTTGCTGTCAGTTTTTTCTACTTGTAATTTTTATTCTAAATTTTTATATTTAGATTCTGAATACATTCCGGTTAGTTAATATGCAGCGTTACACGTTATTATTAAAAAATTTTGCTTAAAAATGCAAAAGTTTTTTTTTTTTTTTTTTTTTAACAAAATAATCTTCGCCAACGAAGGCCAACAAACAGAGTTGCCGCATTATTGCTGAAGGGAATCGAAGAGTTATCTTAGAGAAACCATTATATTAACAAAAAGTGACGGTTTGGGGTGGTTTGTTGTCCGTAGGAATCATCGGACCATATTTTTTAAAATCGAGAGTGGAAGTGCGATTACGATCATTGGAAATCGCTACAGGGAGATGATCCAAAGTTTTTTGTGGCGAAAAATTTATGATTTAGACGTAGAGAATATATAGTTTCAACAGGATGGTGCCACTTGCAAGAGAAACAATGTATCTTTTGAAAGAAAAGTTCGAAAATCGCAGTATTTCTCGTAGATGAGGAGTAAATTGGCCACTAAGATCGTGCGATTTAAAACCTTTAGGTTTTTTTGTGGGTTTTTTTGAATTCGAAAGTGTACAGCAATAGTCCCACAACAGTTCAAGAGAATTGATCATTTCGGGAGTCTGCCGAGCCAGTAGGGGAGTCACTTTACCGACATAATTTTTAATTTTTAACCGGAATCTATTTTTAATAAATTGAAATCAAAATATTTTTAATGTCTGAAATATTTTTTGTGTCTGTTAAAATTAAAATGATACCTTCATTTTGGACACCCTTTATTATGCATTTCAAATATAACCGTATACCAAGTAAATACATCCCAATCATCTGCTCTAGTCTATGGTTTGATAAACAATTTTTAATTTTGTTATGACTTAAATTTCATTTTTTTTTTCAATTTTCATGTGGAAAAAGTAAAAGAATGTCTCTAAGGGGTTTATGATTTCTATATTATTATGATTGCAATAGTATTGCTTAAATGGATAGTTGGAAATCTTTAGATTTAAAATTCCTTTATTTTTGTCCCCAGCGGTTCATTTGAAAAAATAAAGAAAAAATTATTTTTTGTCCAAACTTTCATTTTAATTTTTTCTCCATTTTTAGCATTTTTTTACTATTTTGTGTTACTAACTTCTATTGGATTTATTTCCATTCTTTTTAACGAAAATGAAAAATGACACAAAATGAATTAAAAAAAAAAATGCATAAAAAGTGTGTTGGTTGGTTGCACTTTTTGTTTCTTGTTGAACTGAAAAGTTTCTTTTTAAAGTTTTTCTTTTTCTTCTTCTCTTGATTATTTTATAAAAGAGCAAAATAAATTTCTACTATTACTATTACTACTACCACTACTATTATTACTACTACTACTACTATTGTAGTACTGACATGAATCTCTTGTGATATATTTCATCACGACATACTTTAGTTTCTAAAAAATTTATGTAACATTATCATGCAGTAACTGACAGTAGTTTCACTTTTATTTCTTTCTATTTGCATATTGCGAATAAAATATTTAAAACTTCAAATATTTTTTAGTGTCACACAACTGTTTTGAGTATAAAAAATTAAGATAATAGCGATAAATACTATCAATTTGTTTCGTTCAGGAGCTCAGTGTCATAAAATGAAAATAAATTTCCATATTATTTTGAATTTACAGTCATGACAGGGAAATGAGCATAAAAACGATTCATTGTTTTCAAATAATTGACATTTCTTAGTAAGATAGCAAGAAAAAAAACCAAAAATATTTGTTTTGGACTGTACAATAATTGTAATAAAAAATTTACACTTAACTTAAATATAAGTAAATCCTATTTGGCCCAAAGTTTGAACCGACTGACTTTTGAATAAACCGCTAATGCTCTCCGATATTTTGGGAATTGGGCACTAATTTTAAGGGAAATATTATTTTATTTTATTGTCATATAAAAAGTTTTATCAGATGTTTGTTACTAGACAATGACAAAATATCGAGCAAATTAGTATTGGTAGTTCAAATACAAATCTTTTATTTCATCGCTCGTGTAATAAGAATGTATATTGATTTGGTAATGAATATATACAAAATACGCGACGTGATGGTTTTTACTATAAAAAGAAAAAAAAAGCTTTAAACACATGACGAATTTTTTTTTTAAAGTGTTAATAAGATAACACAGCCGTGAGTGCACGCTGTAACCAGGTGTTGGTTGCACGTTTTTGTTTCAGAAATTTCGATCTTAAGAATTCACCTCGCACCGCAAAGCTTTTTTGCCTATGTAGCAGATCTGGAATAAATGGAGGTGCTGCCATCCGTCGCTATTTAACGCTCTCTATGTATTTGGTGTACTGGCGAGAAATCTTTGCTTATCACAGACTCCCATTTTTATTATCTTACTTTTCTCATGAAAAGTGGAGTCGTCTGACCTTCCTATGATGTTTTTTTAAGTCGATGTTACCCTTTTTTTACCCCTTTCTCACAGGAAGCTTCTTGGATGAATCATTTGAAGGTATTTGAAGCTTCTTAATCATTTAAAATTCAAAACCATGATGTATAATATTTCCCACTGTCATCGTTGGGATTTAAACCTGGGCTGCTGTCGGTTTTGTATGTAAAGGCTTTAACCACTATACCACACCACCACCCCTCTAGGCTCTAAGTCACTAAAAAAATTTATGTAGGCGCCGAAATTAAACATTAACAACTGACAGTTTGGGTTTTTTAAGTCGATGTTGCCCTTTTTTTACCCCTTTCTCACAGGAAGCTTCTTGGATGAATCATTTGAAGGTATTTGAAGCTTCTTAATCATTTAAAATTCAAAACCATGATGTATAATATTTCCCACTGTCATCGTTGGGATTTAAACCTGGGCTGCTATCGGTTTTGTATGTAAAGGCTTTAACCACTATACCACACCACCACCGCTCTAGGCTCTAAGTCACTAAAAAAATTTATGTAGGCGCCGAAATTAAACAGTAACAACTGACAGTTTGGGCTTATTTATTAAATTCTGGTTACTTCAAGTAGCACGATGTTTGGCTGCCAAATCGCTGCAAAATAATTTGATTGACCGAACTACCATCAGTGAAACGCTAACGAAACACATCATGTTCTAAGATCAAGTTTAAATGTATTATGTTTCATCAAAACAATGCCAGACACAAAAATGCTTTATAGCCATTTACTATGGAAGTGAATTTCAGTACGATATTTTTATACATATTTGACTTAGCTTTTACATCTCTTGCATAAATTTAGAAAAAATAAATTTTTGACATTTTTGATGTACGTGGATTTGCTGCGATTAGGTTGTGGTATAGGATATCAAGTAGTCGTGCTTGATATTAGTTATTGACTCTTTTAACGGATATTTTTACAAAAAAAACTTTCGATATTATTAAACCGAACGTTAAAATGTAATTAATTTTTGTCAATACTCCCACTCCTTTAAAAAGTTGAATATAAACTATGTAAGTATGTATGTATACATATATATCTTCTGTTGTTGACATTCCAAATTTAATTACTAGCACCTAATGTACAGTTCATGTATGATATCCTGCTACTTCCTTTAAAGTCATGTTGTTGTTAAAACAATTGAATTTGTAAAACAAACTTCTGTACATTGTTGTGACAAATTTAATTTAATTTGTGGTATTAATTACATTTTTTATTTAAACTTTTATCCTGAAAAGAAATCATAGAAATTCCCCACACGTAAAAAGTGTTATTGAAAACGTATGAATTGAAAAGAAAAAAAATTGTACCTGTCATTCTGTTGAACGTGTGTCATCACCTCAGCATACTTGAAGACATATGAAATTGAATAAAAGCATTTACCCCTATTCTGCATTTCAATTACGTTTCCGCATTTAGTTAGGCAACAATTGAAAAAAGATATTCCACCAATAAACTGAATCATTAGAAAAAAAGAGAAAAAATAATGTTTTCAAAACTATCTGTTTTGCTGTAGAACACATGATATACATACATAGATACAGAAAAATAAGGAAACTTGTAAAAATTTTATTAACAAGTTAAAGAGTAAACTCTTAAGAAGCGAAAACTGAAAGACAGTTGCAATCCATTTGATATAAGCACCTAAACATATAATTAATAAATGCAATACATTAATTATGAAACCTTTTATTGCATTCTATACTAAAATTTTTTAAATATCATATTGTTACGTTTTAACCTTTTTAAAACCTTTGAGTTCTTTTTAATTGCGTCAAAATAAAATAAACACCACATAGTTGTTGCTTTACAGTTTTTCTTTCCTCACTTTATCTGTATACAATATATCTTAATACAGCAACTTATTTATCTTGCACTTAATATTCGTTTATACAACACTCTTATTTACGCTTAAACATGACTTTACTTTAAGACTGCAAAACGATAATTATATCGACGTAGGCAAAGCTACCTAATTGCCTACAGTTTGGAAAGTACCGGAAATGTCTTAAAAGCTCTTACTACCTCCATTTTATATCTGTTAATTTTAAATATCTATGATTGTGTTACCCAAAGGTGACAATGCCGTCAAATACATAAAAATCCCACAATACAGTCCCTGATGTGATGTATTTTTTTTGAGGCATTTCTATTTTCGTAACAATATCATACAATGAAAAAAAATTTAAGGAAACCCAGAATGCGAGAGTTGTCAAACAGAAATAATTTCAGATCGAGTCGAAATGCAGAATAGGGGTGAATGTTGGTATTTTACCCTGATATGCGTGCAACATTTTAAAACTGAATAAAAGTATTTCATTTCAACAACGTGTATATTATAGTGCAAGTTGAAAAAGAAATAAAAAATTATATTATTGTATGATTTTCTTAAGCGATTAAAAATAATTTGTCAAAAGTTTTTTCTTTTAAAGGCACTTGACTGACGTGAGTGAAAGACTAATAAATTTAAAAAATTTTAATTTAAAGCGATTAAAGTGATTTTAAAAATAAATTATATAATGAATTTATACGCGACAATCGACTTAATTTTTGCGTAAACAACTGATGTTAATCGATTTAATTATAAGTTTGATATGCAACTCCAAATGCCATACAAATTTTTACCTAAAATACATAAGGAATGGCGATTAAATTCTTGGAAATGAAAACTTAAAAGACACCGAATTTAGATAAAACTTTTAAAAAATGTTTTTTTGCGCAACTCTTTATATTGCGTAATGTTTCAAAAAATGCATCTTACGGAAAAAAGTTGCGAAAATTTAGAAGCAACGAAATACTATACGGCTTTAACACCGAATTTTGAAAGAACCTTCTGGATTATAAAGCCTACGGGAGACAATCAGGGCGCAAACTCCGTCAATCGGGATGACACGATCTCAATTAACATTGACAGCCAAAAGAAGGAAATAAATACGAGCTTGGACTTTACTCTTATGAACTTGGCTTCTTGGTTAATATCAAACTGCTTGTCAACTGCACCGAACACTCATATTACCTTATTTCCGATATCGACTTTGATAGCTGTATTGTCGTTAGGGGATATGGATAAGAGGTGGTCAGAACATCCAGAATGCTTTGTGCTACTCTGGCGTGGGAAGGACCATAACTGTTTTTGCTTATGTTACAAATTCTATAAGCCTTGTAAAAGTTATAACTACTGAGCACTGTATGATTACACATTTGTACATATCGCATTGGTTTCTTTAAAGTGAGTCAACTCAAAATTTTTCACTTTTTGCAAAAAAAAAGATATAAAGTGGACATATCTACCCACTGTAAAAATCTTACATCATTTTCTCTACTCTTTCGTAAAAAAAATATTCTTGTGATATAATTTTACATTAAAAAAGTTTTTTGCCTTTACTGAAAATTTAAATATTTTGAGTTGACTCATGTAAAGGAAACCATTGTGATATATCGGAACATATGGGTTACCCACACTACGACTTTTGTAGAAGTTCTTTAGATGAGGGGAAATCGGTATAAGACTTATCTGCAATTATTTCGCTCTACAGGATACTTGCATCTTGAGACTGATCTGTTTCTTCATCTGGACTGTTTTAAAGATGTGTTGGTGGCGAATTTAATGAAATTTTTCAAAATTATCGGTGAAGAATAAGCAAATTACACATATATTCGAAATAGGGAAAGCCATTGTCCTTTTTTCGCTTGTAACTCAAAGTTTGCATTACAATGGTTTTTGGGAAGTATCACAGTGGTGTTGGCAGTAAGGTATTGTCGTTTGAAAGACGTACCTTTCTTATTTTATTCTAATTACGCAGAAACTGAGTTTTTCTTAGAACAACTCAAAGACGCTGATGACAATCTGTTTTCGGAGAATTATCTTAATATTTTTTATTATGATAGCCGGTTCCATGACAGTTATGTGTAAAACAAAATATCGGCCAAATGCTCGTTACGGCTTTGGTGGCATACCTCTATCCGTCGGTCCATATTTTCAATGACTCTGAGACATAATTATCGTTAATGTGCCGAATTATCTTAACCTTTAGTTCTTGAATTGTTCTCGGCTCGTTGACGTACACTTTTTCTTTTAAATATCCCCAATAAAAGAAGTCTAACGGTGTCAAATCACATGATCCTAGCGGCCAACTTTACATCGCCACGAAATGAAGTAACACGGCCATTGAATTTCTCAAGCAAAAGAGCTATTGTTTCGTTGGCTGTACGGCAAGTGGCACCATTCTGTTGGAATCACATATCGTTCAGGTCCATATTCTAAATTTCTGGCCACAAGAAGGTAACTGGCCACAAGAGGTAAACTATTTCTGGTTTTTTGATTAGCTTTGCTTATAAATTTGTCTAAAGCTCTTTGGATTTGGAATATAATATCTCTTACTAATGCAAATAATTAAATATCCTTTAATGTTGCTGGGTGTTGCCGTTTTATATTTGTTTTATTTTTTGATGTATTTGATTACCCACATTTAATTATTCCCACACCCACACATTTAATTATTCAATCTTAATATTTCTTAAATAAATAAACTTTCTTTATATATCATCTGTCTATAACATAGGCAATTTACTTAAATAAATTCAATTATTTAAATTGATTTAATTTATAGACTTATAGACTTATTTATTTAGTTAATTAGTACAAAATTCACTAACTAACCAGTATGTTTAAACATTGTATTTTACATTTTGTAACTCAATTTTAATTAACCTTGTGCTTATTATAGCCCAATTAAAATCTTATGAATTTAATAAAGCCATGTTCCATTTTAGATTAAGGTGATGGTTTACCACTGTTACAATAACCATGTGGTACCGCACAACACAATAGAAATTAAAGGACTCTATCATAACGGCAACAACACTAATAAAAGGTAATACAACTACAACTCGACAATTTCCAATACACAAGAAATTGTGTCTAATAAAACCAAACAATAGCAAATAATTAAATACAATTATTAGAAATTAACTTAAAATCGATAGATAGATAGATAGATAGATAGATAGAAAAATAAACAGATATTTTCTCTCTATCTTTCAATGTGTATTGTTTTACACTTTAAAAATACTTTTTAATGCGTGGTTGAATTGTTAAGTTGTTTCCTACTTTTATTTCCTTTCTACTGACTAGATTACATTCAAATGGATTTCTAAAAATTGGATTTTCGTTTTTAACGTCTACTCAATTGATTGTACCCCCAAAAAGCTTCATATCTAATGTTAAGGCAAAAAATACACAAAATGAACTAGAAATAGAAGCCAAACTCATTATCCTGTTGCTTTTTGATGCATGGTGGTATATGAGGTGTTCAATACTTAACATTGTGTGGTAATTTGTCGTAATCAATGTCTATGAAGAACAATAACTTTCTCTACACAGTTTAGTGAACTTATTTTGTTAGTACATCGGAAAAAGAACTCAGCAAGGGACTGTAAAAATGGTGTGGCCTTTAAAATTATGGCCGCAGCTTAAAATCCGACTTTTTCAAAGTCAAATATTTTATGTGACTTAAAGTTCTTTTTTGTAATTCGATTTATCTTTTTGAAAAGCAAAGATTTGGACAACATTTTTGCAAGTTTTTATACATTACAAAATTTAAAACTTATCACAAAATCATTAAAATGCCTCGACAGTTAAAGCCTTGCCATATTTCACCTTAGATATATACATGTATCACAGTGCTTTTCTCTATGCCTTATATTTGTATTAAAAGTCAGTTGTATTGTATTCACTTACATGGTTGGTTGTTTGTAATTCTAAGATAGAATCTCGTAATACCATTTCATGATATCTTCTTAGTGCACAAACACCTAAAAAAAGAGAATAATAAGAGGAGAATAGAACACATAAGACACAACTGTGTAACCACAAATAACAAAAAAATGTTTAAACCGACTAATTAACTAGTAATGTTGTAACGGCAATCGGTTATACATACCACGTTCGTAATCCTTCCATCCATTTCCTCCCCCGGGACCACTATCAAGTATTACTTCAGGGGAGTGGTGATTCAGCGAATGCTGCTTCCCCTTTCCGCAGATCTTGCCATCTCGGCCAATCTCTGACGCACCAAAATTTCCTTTGCGAAAACGCACACCAAGTCCCAATTCCTGGCTGAGGTCAGCATTAGTCCAACGATGTTGTTCGGCACAATCCGGGATCGAATCGCCGTTTCCAAGGAACGCCTTTGATCTTCATACCGCGGGCAGTCAAAGAAAACATGACCCGCGGTTTCGGTCACATTCGGACAATCCGGGCACACATCATCGTCGTCGTGCCCATATTTAAAAAGGTAGGCCCTAAAGCATCCATGACCGCTCAACAACTGAGTCAGGTAATAATTTACCTGCCCGTGACTCCTTCCTACCCAATCAGCTACGCTCGGTATGAGCGTGTGGGTCCATCTTCCCCTCAAGGAGTTATCCCAATCACGTTGCCACCTTTCCATAGCACCTTCCTCCAGTCGGCCCACGTTTACCGACCCTGATCTTTTCGCAGCATGCTTCTTTCCTTCAACATCCGACACCAGCTGCAGTGGCATCAGTCCCGCAATAACAAAAGCCGCGTCAGTGGATACCGTGCGGAAGGCAGAGGCGACCCTGAGCGCACATCTTCTATAGGCTGCATCAATACCCATCCTATATGTTCTCCTAAGCATGGCCTCAGCCCATATGGGTGCCGCGTATAGGGCAATCGATCTTACCACACTAGTAAGCAACAGCCTCCTCTCCTGTCTAGGGCCGCCTATGTTTGGCATTATCCGTGCAAGTGCACAAGCTGTGAGTGCACATTTCCCACCGACATATTTCAGGTGCTCCCTAAATGTGAGTCTGTTGTCGATCATGATCCCCAAGTATCTGATCGCTTGTCTAGAGGCTATCCGCTGGTCACCAACCGTTATAGTTATAAACTCCATTTTCTTTCTACTGCTTACCAGTAGAACCTCAGTTTTGTGATCCGCAAGTTTGAGACCTGCGCTCACAATCCAGCCTCTGACCACAGCAACTGCAACATTGCAAGCTCTTTCCAGTTTGTCGAGATGTTTTCCCCTTATCACCAAGGCAATATCATCTGCGAAGCCAATGATTTGCGCTCCCCTTGGGAGTTCGAGCCTTAGCACACCATCATACATAATATTCCAGAGTATAGGGCCTAAAACTGAGCCCTGCGGTACTCCAGCCGATACTACATATGATTTCCTGCCATCAGACGTGTCGTACAAGAGGACTCTGTCCCTGAGGTAATCGGCAATCAGCTCGATCAGGTATTTCGGCACGTTCTTCTCATCGAGTGCAGCCAACGTGGCATCCCAGTCCGCAGAGTTAAACGCGTTCTTAACATCCAAGGTGATGATAACACAGTATTCCTTATCACCTTCAAGCCAGCGGTCTCCACTGATGGCATCTTTCGCCATGTTCACAACTCTCTCTATGGCATCAACTGTAGAGCGTGCCTTCCGGAAGCCAAATTGGCGTTCCGATAAACCCGATCCATTCAAGGCCGTCTCCAATCTCCTGTAGATTATCTTCTCCAGCAATTTGCCGGCTGTGTCAATCATACAGAGTGGGCGATATCCGGATGCATCCTGTCTGCCATTGCCCTTCGGGATGAGCACCAGCCTTTGCCTTTTCCAGATCCTAGGGAATGTCCTCTCCTTGATACAAGCATCAAACACTTTCCTAAACATTTCCGCCTTGCTCTCAATAGCCGTCCTTAATGCAATATTCGGGATTCCATCAACTCCTGGTGCCTTTTTCAGCCTAATATCCTTACACACTGCCTCAAATTCCTGGCTGCTAACCCCCGGAATTTCAAGGTGGGGTGGTCCTTCTTGTACAGAGTAGGTTATTTCGGCCCTACGCGGGAAAAGTCCTTCGACAATTGATTCCAGTCTGGACGCAGATGTCGTAGGTGGTGGTCGAAAACTATTCAGTTTCCTCATCACAACTTTATATCCCGTACCCCAAGGGTTGTTCTCTACTTCGTAACACATCTCCCTATAGCATCTTCTCTTGCTTTGCGCAATGGCCCTTTTCAAGCAGGATCTTAACGTTCTGTAGTCCTCTTGAAGTTCTGTAAAGTTGTCACGACCTCTCGCCCTCTGGCATACCCGCCGTGCATGGTTACACCTACGCCTTATCTCAGCTATTTCTGCATTCCACCAGTATACATTCCTTCTGCCAGGTCTATGGAAATTTCTTACCATGGATGCATCGCAAGCGTCCGTGACCCGCCGCATCAGTTCAACTGCCATATCGTTCGCGCCTCCAGTCAACTGGCTGTCCTCCATCGCAAAAACAAAAACAAAGGCCTCCTTATCAAAGGTGGAATCCCTCCATCGGGGACCGGGAGGGACCACAGGTAAAGTTGGGCCGGTGGAACGTTCGCGTATCTCAAAGATAATAGCGTGGTGGTCGCTGTGTGTGTATATGTCAGATACGCTCCAGTCAGTCGAGATTGCCAGGGCATCGCTGACGAATGTCAGGTCTATCCTGGAGCTTCTTCCGTTCCTCGAGAATGTATCCCTTTGACCGCAGTTCATCAACACCACATCCAGTGCTGCAAATGCCTGCAGTAAACACTCTCCCCTCGGGTTCGTGTAGACTGAACCCCATTCAACTGCCCATGCATTAAAATCCCCAGCGATAACCACAGGCCGTAGATCCTTGGCCCTGTTGACAAGGTCATCCAGTCTGATGCCATACTCCTCGATTGACAAGCCCGGGGGAAAGTAGCAGCTAAAGAAGTGCACTCCACCAACAGTACCCCCAACAAAACACTCCCTACTACTATCAACATTCTCCAAGGGGAAGTTACCACAAGACCATATCGAAGCCTTGTTGCACCCACTGTTAGCCCAGCGGGGATTCTCTGGTACTCTATAATGTTCACTCAACAATGCCAGGTCTATCCTCTGGTCCCTCACAGTTTGCCCCAGGATATCCTGCGCGGCTTCGCAGTGGTTCAGATTCAGCTGAAGGATTCTCATTTCCGCTGACTTAGTAGCTTCCGGCGGGCCGACAGATAGTTGGGGCATTTAGGCCCCCCCGTGATGTGTTTGGCATCAGTATTCGGACGGCCCCTACAGAGTAGAGATAGTGGGTCACCCTGGCAGGTTCTAGCGAAGTGATCCTGTCCGCCGCACCTGTAGCAACTTCCGGACCAGTCTTTCTCACCTCGGCACTCTCTGGCCACATGCCCAAAGTCAAGACACCTGAAGCATCTTTTTGGAACTACCTTTCTACGTAGACGGCAAACTGTCCACCCAACACGCAGTTTGCCTACCTCCTCTGCCCTATAAGCCTGTCTCACTGGAATTGAAATAATAGCCGTTCGCGTACCTCCAGGAACACTTCTTATAGTCTTGAGCGCAGAAGCCTCCAATTCGCCTATTTGCTCCTTCCATGCATTTATTATCTCGTCTTCCGTAGTTATTTCATCTAGGTACCTTAGCTCGAAAGTTACCTCCCGAGTAAGTGTCCCAATCTCAACATCCTCCGATAGCACATTCTTCAATTTAGACCGATGCAACTCGGCCGTCATCTCGGAAGACCTTTTAAATTCGAGGAGAATTTCTCCCCTCTGTGTCTTCTTAACCAGGTGAACATCATCGCCAACTGTTTTAAGCTCAGGGGCGCCTCTCACTTTTCTAAGCAAATCCGCGTAGGATTGCTTTTCCGTGGGCTTAATTATTACCACATCTGGTCTGTGTTTCCTGCGCTTCTTTGTTTGGATAATCCACTCGTTAGGCCTCTGATTGCCCCCATCTTGACTGGACTGCCCATCCACAATGCGGTGCGGTTCATCCACCCTGGTGGCATCAGTAGTCTTAGCAGGTACCTTATTCAGGTCTTTCGATGTCCCATTAGTTTTCTTCTCCGAGCGACCAGGCTTAGTCTTTTTAGGCGGAGTTCTCCTGCCACTCTCAGTCTCCTCCCTTGTTCTTTTCGACGTGGTTGTTAATGATTCCATTTGAATCGTCTGCGTACATCTGTCATTAGTTCTGACCTTATTCGCCGTTGATTGGGATTTACTCCTAGCTGCCTGCTGGTATAGTGACGATATTAAGGCCACTAGATCGCGCATTGGTTGATGTATGGATCGCCTTCCTCCCCCCATCATCTCCTGCAGTTCCACGATTTTCTCCCCGAGCTTGGAGAACACCTCGGTGCCCCCTTTAGGGTCCGCCAAGTTATCCGTAGACGTGCTATCGGTTAGGGACGGTGGAGATGATCTAGATCTCACACCTGCTCCAGTTGGCGTTGCCTTTTCCGGTGTTCGCGCGAGTCTTGAAGCGCGCTGGAAGGGGTTTCTCGTCATGAAACCATCTAAGCTTGTAGCATTATCTGATACAGCAGCCAAGTTCGCCACCACCGTATCATTGCAGTCATTGGATATCGACGGCCGGGAGCCTGCTTGCTCACCCCGCAAAACCGCCGGCACTGGGCTCATTACACCCTGCACCGTAACTTTATTCCTTAAAGAACTTTCCATTGTTGTTTTATTGTTCTGGGATCCTACCCATATCATTTTATACCTACTGACAGGTTCTTAACCAGCCGCTCCTAACATGGAGGCAGACGCTGCCTAGAAAGCCGCTCAATCTGAGTCAGACGCTACCAGGATTTTCGATGTCGACACTTAATCAATGGGCGGCATCAATCGCCCAGTCACAGAAACTTCACTGAGCCAAATAACCTTTTAAGTTAAGGTCTCCATTTCTGCCGCTATTGGTCGGGGACTGCTTATTTAATATTCGCAGCTAACCCACATATCTGTGGGCCATTCAGCTATCCGCCACCTTGCTGACCCCCACAGTAGCCTACGCTCAGCCCTGTTATACATACATATGTATTTATGTATGTATGTATGTATGTGTGTATGTATGTGTGTATGTATTTGCAGTATACGAATAAGTATTGGTTTCAATTGTGTTTCGATTCTGTAGAAGTGAAATAAGTAAGAAGAACAATATAAGTACATATGTATTTACGTACGTATCTAAAGGTTTTACAAGCAATTTTGTGGTTTTTGTTTTTAATTAGACCAAATAGATTAGGGGTGAAATTTTATTATGCACACGAACAAACAAGATAATTTCACTGTGACATGTTAATGATATGTAAAGTGTTTTTCAATAGGGACTTTCGTAACTTGACAGTTAATAGCGGCCATATTGTTGCAACTTCACCTATCATATACTATATACTACTACGAAACGCATAATCTGCTAGAAAAATTTCTACTGTTCTAAAGAGTGTGTAGGAGAGTTTGATGTAGTCGATTTCACGTAGATCACAAGCACTTAGCCTTTCGAAGACCACATCTTGAAAAATTTTGCATAATAACTTGGATCTGCACTCGTACAAAATTCAGAAACTGAAGGTAAATGATGATAGACAACGACTTGTGTTTGTTAAAAAAGAAGCAATGAGGATGAATGGATACGCCAACAAACAAAATTGTTGAATGTGGGTCAATAACAATCAGAGTTGGCAAAAACTCGGTCTTAAAAAAAAAAAAAATATTAGGTTTTTTGATGAGTTTTATAATTGTTTTCACATTTCGTACAATTCGACAATTTTTTTTGTTTGTTGGTACAATTACGTTTTTTTTTTTTTTGGTATTTATAATGTAATTTTCCATCTTGGTGGCGTCATTGTGTAGTATGAGTTGCTAAAACTCGGCTATCGGAACAGAATGCTTTTGCTCGGTCTCATATCTCAAATTTTGCCTAACAATTATTAGAAACGATCAAATGCCTTCTCGATGTATGAAATATCTTATAGCATGTCACCGAATTTCTTCTTTTGAAGAAATATAAAATCAGCTTCAAAGTGCATCGTCTCAAAAGACGAGACGTTTTTTTGAGACGAAGTTCGAAAAATTGGCTCAAAAGTGAGGAAAAGAAGAAGTGATTTGATAAAGTTTTATTTTAATAATTGAAATTTTATTTTTAAATTTTTCGCTCTTGAGATTATAAGCTAATTTTTATCCCAAGTGAATAGAAAATTGTTCTTTCCAATGATTTATACAAGAATTTGCAACTGTTAAGGAATATGCAAGAAGAGCAGCAGAACTGAACATGTTTTCGATCCCAGCTACGGAAGTTATCACCAGAGTTCTTTGTGTTGCGCATATTGATTTTCTAGAAGATCAACTATTTAAGTCACAGTTCCAAGAAATTACGAATTTCTATATATATATATATGAGTTAGTCGAAGTTCTGTCATCATGTCTTTTCCAATGTCATTCTCTTTTTATCATTGTCTTGTTCTACCACCATACTTCGACTGATAGGTACTAAAACATAGTTGACGTTAAATCGTACAAATGTAATGTGGTCGAAGAGTTACGATTCGCCGCAGCTCACACTTAGTGATAATTAGGAGTCAAACTCGGATAATCCAGTTCGAATAAAAAAGTTTTATTTTAATGAATTTGTTAAATCATAATCTTTTTTGAGCTAAAAAAAAACGGACAGAATTAATTTGTACTCCCAATACGTAAATTTTAATTTTTGTTGTTGTAAATAAACTACGAAAACATTTTAATAAAAAACAATTCCGGATTTTTTTTTTAATTATAAAACCCAATAAAACTCGGGTGGGTTGCCAACCTTGATATTATTATTAAATTGTATCGAAGAGGCCCAAATGGCCATGGCGCTGCGACCTAAAAAGATCTATTGTACCAAAGCCAACCCTGATAACAATCTATAATGAAGAAATTCATACTTTATTAAGAACAGCGAAGGCCACCGTCTATGCGAGCGCTGTAGGTCGACGATTTTTTCGTCATTAGATATTGGGACCCCGTCAAATGCCGGATAACGGGAAAATGATGTCAAAATCCACATTCAGAAAGGAAGTGCTCAACTGTCTCTTTCTCCTACACTTTGCTACACTTGCCCTATTCTGTGGGCATGGTTTTCAATCGGCCATTGTTGTTAAGAACAACCACAAGTTCGGATACATTCCTTCTACCATGACTAATGCCAGATCGAGTGCGCTTTATATCATATTCTGGCTTAGTCAGCTTCGAGATCCCGTACGATCCCTCAGCTTTCCATCTTCAGTCCGCCCCATTCAGGTAGCAGTAAAAATAGCCCTTCCAGTGACCTATACGCAAGGCCACCAAGGTCGGTCATTGAAAGGGACGTACAGCTTGACACCGGCTTCGAACAGCAGATGTATTAGGTAGATTCATAGCTAAATTGTAATGGTTTTGCCTGGGATTAAACTCTGGACTTCTAGGCACTAAACCATCGAAAATGGTGTGGGATATAAAAAAATATATATATTTTTTTAAATTAGTTGCTAATAGATCTTAAAATTATTTTAAGGTTTTTATACTTTGAAAGCACTCAAGTAATGTGCATATAAGTATTATTTGACAATGAGATCTATTTTCAAAATTTGCGGACACTTGTAACACTTATAAAAAGTGTGATCTTTTAAATTATAGTTATGTTTACAAGTGACCTTGAATTACATTGTTCGGTGTTTGAATTACTTTTACGAATGGCCATGTTCACATGGAACTTTATTTTAGTTTTTTTTTTAAATATGAAAATTGAATGTTAACAATCTTAACAAAGAAATATATATATATATATATATATATATATATATATATATATATATATATATATAATTTTTTCAGCATATATATATATTTATATATATATATATTATATATATATATATATTATATATATGTATATATATATATAATTTTTTCAGCAAATGGAAACACAAGCATAAGAAAGCAAATAGATTCCGTGCAAGGAGAGGACATTGTTTTGGTTGTTTACTTTCTTTTGTTTATGTTATTTTCTGTTTGTGTTTTTTTGTATGCTTGACAGAGACCACAATAATTTTTTTTAATTCACAGAGTAATTAAACCTGAATTATGTTAAATTTAGTTGATTTGCTCTTAAAAATTTCTATGGAAAATTATTTAATTCGGCTCACAATTGGTGCTTAAATGATGATAAAATGAATGAAAAAGCGATTTACGAAAAGCCGTTATCGTGTGAACATGGCGTAAAATGTAAATATTTCTTAATTTAATTTAACCCATTCTAAGCAGCCATACCAATTAGGGACAAATTATGAAAATTTCTTGGGGATAGTTAATAAAGTATTGTTTTTTAATAGTGAAAAGTGTACTTATTAAATAAAACATTTAATAATTTGTTTTTATTAACTTATTAAATTGTTTTTAAATAATTATGATTGCTTCATAATTTTTTTATTTCTTTGCTTTTTTGTATTTTCCTTATACTTTTGGTTTGGCTATTAATGGATTAAATTTCTAGTTGTTTTTATTTTCCTAATTTCGAAAGTCTAGAAAAATTTAATTGAAAAATATTTTCATTATTTATTGTCTTTTTAAAATAAACACTTTTATAATTGTAGAAGATAAAACACCTGTTTATCTACAATAATGTTTTTTGTTTTTGTCCAACAATACACATTTTATAACAAAATGAATTTTTTATAAAGTTTTATTTTATTTTTTCATATTTACTTAAAAAAAATATATGACATTTTAAGGACACACATGTGAACTCACATAAATTTTGTAAAAAAAAGAACTTTAGAAGAGAAAATTTTGTTCAAATTTATTATTAATGAAATTATATTTTGCAGCAGCTACTGAAAGCAGAACGTAGAAGAAGAAAAACAAACAAATATTCCTTAAAATAAAGTTTCAAAATTTTGCTGATGTTTTAAATCCACAAATCCTTCTTCATTTCTCCTTCTCTTTGTTTTAGGATCAAAAATTTCTGGTGAAACTGCTAACATAGTAAAGGTTTTTTCATGCATGTTCATCTACAAAGATATAGTTTTTGTAGCTCTTGTTACTTTTGTTGCAAAGAAAACTATAACAAACAAAAACCAAATCCATCTGAAATGTATGAGTAGGTATCATTGTAGATGGCTTGGGTGGCTATTTTTGTTTTAAATGAATTCTAGTTTTTGGTAACATACTTCGTTGTTTCTTTAAGGCTGTAACTTTTGTATGAGTAGGTGTTCACACTATCATACACACTCATTCACTTTACAGATACTCACTTAAGTGCACTTGTTTTATGTGCTAGTGATTGCGTGCACTGCGTTTTAAATTTACAGAACATGTAAAGGGAAATGAATAGATAAATTGCCCAACCATGTAGTAGCTAGAAGAGGGAATGTGATATGGAAGTAATATGTACCGGTTTTATATATGAGTATTCTTTTACGTCATCTTTATGGCCTCGAGTAAGTTAAGGTTCCGCTTTTCATAATGGCTTTGGTTTTTGGCCATTTAAATTTTTCATTTAACTAACGGATATCTTTCAGCTAAACTCAAAATGGCCCTTCCCACAGTAGTACAAAATGTTATAGAACATGTTGGTTAATTTATACGCAAATATATAATTTATTTATATTGAAGTTAAAAACAAATATGTTGTAAAATTTGGTATAAAAAGTTTTTGTAAATTATGCTATTGTATATGTATTAAGGATGCAACTGCAAGCTTAAGAAACAATCAAAACACATACATATTTGGTTTTTTAAAGAAGAGATAATATTTACAAAAATATATGCGTATTTGAGCACTATTTTTTATAGTAGTAATACTATTTATGAATTATCTAAAAAACTATATTACATTATGAAGAAAATTAGACTTACGGCCATATGCAAAAAAAAATTTAACAAAGCTTGTTAAACTTTTGTTAATCAAAATTCCCTATTGTTGTATGCAAAAATGATTATTAGCTTAAAATCCCTTTGTTAAACCTACATTAACTTTAAAAATTTTAAACTAGGAAGCTACTACTACTTTAAGAGTACTTTACAGCAACATTTATGTTATGAATATTTAATAAAAAATAGAAATAGCATGTTTTGGCGTCAAGGAAACTTTTTTAGAGGCATAAAACTTCAGCCAAAAAAGGTCATCTTTTAGTGACATGGTGATCCAAGCAAGACCGCTAAAATTGTAAAAGAAGAGCTGTTTCAACAGAAATTTTAGGTAAATTAGTGATCACCGTAAAGCCCTAATTCTAATTCAATAGAGAATTTTTGGACAATAGTAAAATACGCCTGGAAAAATATTATTGGACTTCGGGGAATATGTTGAAGCCATGTCAACGAATATAATGCTAATGGAATCAGATTTCTTTTACGTTTTTGGGTAATATTCTAGAAAGTATGTACGTATAAATTCCTTAAAAAAACCAAAAAAAAGGAATTCTAAGAATAGTGTTAAACCATATACGTAGGCTCCTTTCTATTAAAGCGAAAAGTGCAAAACTAAGTGTACACAGATTTTTTTATATCATAGCCTTTCTCTCATTCCACTGTTTTTGAAAGGACTTAACAATAAATTAATGTGTGAAGTTTTGTTTTATTTGATTGAGTATTGAAGTTTTTATAGGAAATTTTCTGTTCAACTTTAACACATACATTTGGTTTTGCACCCTACTGTATGTACAACATATAAATTTTTACATTCACTTTATCATTATCATTATTTTTACATTCACTTTATCATTCTCGGTATTATTTCCGAACCTTTTACTTTTAAAACTAATTTTTTTCCAATAATTTTGTCATTTTTGCCTTTAGTGATGTACAAAAAATAAAAACAAATACACAAAGCTCACTCTTCGGGTGTTTATTATTCCACTATTAAAATTAATTGTCTTAATTTTTTAGGATGTAAAGAATTTTTGCAATAAATATGTATAGTATTAAATAACATAAAAAGGTAATATATAAAAAGGTAATGAAAACTGAAACAGATTTAAAAAAATATATGATTTTATGTTAAATTCATTACATACATTCATTTTTTTTGTATCGCAGACACAAAAAATCATGGTACTGCCAGTTTGAAAACTTAATATCTAGTAAAGCAATCGTTTACTGATTTAGGGTTTTTGCATACGTCTTTTTAACAAATGTTTGTAAAGCTTAAAATGTATGGTAACTAATGTGCACTACAAAAATTTTTTGCATATGACCGTTAAGGTTTAGAAATTCATTAGAAATTGACGAAGTTATTAATTTTTTAGTAAGAAAACCCATGAAAAAATCATGCGATTATCGCAAAATTACTTTTTTTTAAAATACAGTTTAAAAGTAAAAACACCAGCTTGCCAAATATTTTATAATTTTTTCAAGAGTTGCTTCATTAAAAAGCTTAATAACAGCGTCAATTTAAAACGAATTTTTAAACGTAAAGTCTTATTTTATTCATAACTTAATATAGTTCCTTAAATTTTTCATAAATATTACGGTTTCTATATAAAAGAGTGCGCATAAACGTATCTTAATTTGAAAAAAGGTGGAAGAAATTGATAAAAGAATGCGTTTTCTTAAGAAATAGATCAAGATTAATATATATATAAATACATATATATATATATATATATATATATATATATATATATATATATATATATATATATATATATATATATATATATATATAAATACACTATTGGACAAATTAAAGTGCAAATTACATTTGTTATATTTCGTTATAGAAAAAAAGAGAAAAACTGAATAATATTTAAAAAAAATTAATTGAATTTATTAAATTCGTTTACATTTCAGTGTAAAAAACATAAAAACTTAAATATTTTAACTAAACTTTTCCAGCAAAGCAACATAAATTAAAATACTCCCTGCCAACGGTTGGACAAAATAAAGTACAAATGCAAAATATTGGATGATAACCGCAGAAATATGAAGTGATATTATGATAGTCAGTGGGGTGGCGTGGTGTAGTGGTTAAAACGCGCGCATAACAACACAAACGACCCAGGTTCGAGCCCCAGCAGAGGATATGACGAAGAAAAAATTTATTGTGGTGTAATGCAAATGTTTGCACTTTATTTTGCCCAATAGTGTATATATATCTTTTAAATAGCCTTGAACGATGTTGATATATTTCTTAAGCAAACACATTTTTCATTACTTGCTAGACTCTTTTTTCCGCACCGTGTTATCTTACAAATTTTCGGCTTCGTATGTCGAACTTGATCTTGGTTATGTTGGCATGGGCCGTAATTTGTTGCTTATTCGTAAGAAAAAGTGTAATGAGGTCAATGATCATGCCTTGAAATTGTTCCTGCAGAATATCCAGTGTGACATGAGTTACGTGGCATGTAGCGTAGCGTCCTGCAGATAATCATCGACTAATAAATGTTGTCAATGAAGGTGATGGCCTAGACTCAGGATCTCATGTGGATTGCTATTGTCCCTCATTTATCAATTTTGTTTGTTGACGTAACCATTAGTAAACAAAAATTTATTTGAGTAAAGATTTTTAATTAGGTTACCTATACCAGAATTCACTGCATTTTATAAAATTTGACACAAGTTTTTGTTGCATGAATTCGGTTTCCAAATAAAGGCTGGTCTAACCATAATGCACGATGTTAATTGTGAGTCATACCTTTTTTTCCCAACTTAATTTGACATTTCCTCATACCAGTGCTTGACAAATTCAACCGAGGAGAGGTACACAATTGATCAGCGCGTTAAGATTGTTAAGGACTTTTACGAAAATGCGCGTGGATTCCTTAACAAGCAGAATTGCCTCATTTGGGCAAATTGCTGAAAAGCTGATGGATTCACAAAAGAGTGACTGGTTCGGTTTATGGGCTGGCACCGTCATCGGGCGGTACTTTTACGAAAATGAGTCAGCCAAGCAGTTATCTTGAATGGTGTTCGCTATCGTGAGATAACAACGAACTTTTTGTGGATATGGATATGGACGATATGTGTCTCCAACAGGATGGTGCTTCTTGCCCCACGGTCAACGAATAAATGACTGTGTTATCTCATGTCATTGCGATGTTAATTGGCCTAAACCTCAATTATGTCTCAGAGTCATTCAAAATATGAACCGACAGATAGAGGTATGTCATTGGCCCATATTTTGTTTTATACATAACACGCTGTGACAAAAAAAAAAAAAACCAAATACTGATATGTGCTGCCGAGAAGAACGAGGATCTGTCTTTGAAATTTTCACGAAACACCTCCAAAATCTCGAGTTACGGTTAAAAAAATCGGTTTTTCTGACCTTAATGCCTTTACAAGCTAATAACTTAGCTGAATATTATCCGATTTTAAGTTTCTTTTCGGATTTGAAAAAAAGAGATACAGGACTTTTAAATAATATATATGTCGTTTAATTGGCCTTGAACAATCTGTGTGTATTTCTCAAGCAAACACATTTTTCATCCAATTTTGTACACATTTTTCAAATTAAGCTGCATTTTTGCGCACTATTTTATATATAGCAACCATACTATTTGTGAATTAATTAAGGAATTATATTAAGTTATGAATAAAATGAGACTTGGGGTTTAGAAATCCGTTGGAAATTGACAGGATTACAATTTTTTTTGGACCACCTTAGTAAGGTTGTATAATAAGTTCGTAGCTTTTCAACGATTTTGCGCTGTTTGACGAAATGTATAGTATCTATTCCCTTAATTCTAAACTTTATGCTCTACAAACCAATGATAAAATTAAAAAATCATATTGAGTAGACAGAAAGTAACATTTTCGATAGCTACTCTTCTACCAGAAAAAAGCTGTTGAATATGAATATTAGAAGTTTCTTCAAAAATAGTATAAATTAAATCTAAGATGACTGCAATCGTAAACAACAGTTGTGACAAAAATACGCCGAGAAGTTCAAGATTTCTATTTTGATTTTTATTTTTTATCTAGCAGGTAGTACAAATAAATTAAGATGTTTAAATAATACTTTTCTTTATGTGTATTATGTGTATGAAACAACGAAATTGCAGTTGTGCCAAGAAAGGATGCAGTGGAAACCAAGTGTAAGTTTTTTTTTCTTAATTCGTTGTATACTCTTTACATATTTAGTGTTCCTTCAGTATACATTTGATGCCTTTCATGAAACTAAATTAGAAATTCTTTTACCAAAATTTCATTGTGATTAATGACTTATATTGGACGGTATTTCTATATAATGTTTTAAAAAAAACGCCTATAATTTTTAGAACATCCATAGTCTTAAAATATCAAAATTGCTGGACATTATAAACTTTAAGAAGTTTAATATTTTTTAATTTCTTTATGCAGGAAGAAATATAATATAATGCAATTGTTAGCTAAAATTTTGCCAAGTGTAGTTGATAATGCTGTTGCAAGAAACTTTAAAAACATTCTGTAGTTCAATATGAGGACAGAAAAGGTATAAGTTAATCATTAAATATTTCTAGGCTGCTTGCTTATTTACATCAATAGTTTTATATGTCAAAAATAAGAAAGACGGATAACGCTAATCAACAGGAATTTTGATATATATCTGGACACTTAACGAATATAAACTATTGATGTAAGAAAACATGGACTTCATCAAATATGAATTATCTATAATATTTATTTTTATATACAATGACTCACTCAACTATCCCACTGTTTGTCTATTGCATGAAAATAGGTGCCCGATGTGTTTAGAACCTGGTGACTGGAGTGGTCAAACATAACATTGCAGCCGTTGTCATTAATCTATTTTTGCTTAAGCTTGGCAGTCGTTTGGGATAATAACACCTTGAAATTTTTTCAGAGTCTGATAGCTCTTGTTTACACGATTTTTGTATATAAGTGAGTCATATTGGGGGTGTTAGTTTAGATCTATGGGAAAAATACTAAAAAAAGTCCTGAACGTTAGAATTGTGAGATTAGTATTTATTAAAAGCGAAAAACGTAAAAATAGCATCACTTTAGAAAAAAGATTAAAAATTAAGACCTTTACTTCTTTTTTATATATGGTAAATTTGAATTTGATCTCTTATGAAACTTCAACAGTAGTCTACTTTTAAACGCTGGTCCTATAAACTTTGATAGTTTCGTTAAAAGAATTTTATATCTTGGTGAAACAGTTCATCATGCTCGTCACTTCAGGGTTTTCTGGAAAAACATAAAAAAAATGAGGGAAACTCTTCAGTAATTCAGCAACTATAACTAAATAAAGAAACAAGTTTAAAAGAGTTTCAAGCGGCCGTTTATCGCCGATTAAGAGACTCTCAAATTTAGAATAATTTAATTTTTCTAATTTGAGAATCTATATATACTCCTTTTTTCAACTTAGATTCAGAAAGATTCGAAAATACACTGTCATACCCTGCTGTAGTGGAATACTTTTCAATAAATCTATTAAAGTTTTAATTTCTTCAGTAGTTGGTAGATCCTCGCCAGATCATTGGTTTACTAAGCTTCAGAGATCTATTTTTACTGGTATATTAGGAGCTAAGGACCTGCCTATAATTTGTGCAAATCGTATAAGGAATCTACCTTTTATTTTTATACTACACCGAAAACCGAACTAATGAAAAAAAGCACTTTAAACAATTTTTGTATAAAACATAGCAAACCCGATTTAGGTTAACTTTACACGCCCTAGACAATACTTTTTTAATTAAACAAAATTATAATTTCATACAGTTACACGACTAGATATTATTCAAAATTTATATTGATTAAAATATTTTTAAAGCAGGTTAGTATATTTTGCTTAAATGAAATACAATTGGTTTAAAAGTAAAATATATCTCTGAAAGCATTAAATAACTAAGTTTAAGTATTCTGTATATCAAAAACTTCATTCTTATTCGAATGAAGTTGATAACAACTACTTAAGTAACACTATACTATTACTTAAGTAAAAACCCTATATTTTAATAAAAGACTAACTAACTACCGTAGATAGGCCTTCTTAAAAATATATGGTTTATTCCATGTACAAAAAAATTTTTTTTTGGAAACTGAAATTAATCAGCAGTTATTGGAAGAGTAGCGCCTTAAACGCCGACATAGGTTTGTGCGATTATCATAACATCTAAAGGGTGGGCAGATTTGAGATTAGAAGGAAATTAGCTTAAAAACAAATTTTGTTGTACAATTTTAGTTTTATTCATCCAATATCAAATAGAAAAATGGGAATTAATAATGGAATATGTTGTCGGTCAAATATTCACCTCTAGTACATCGGGAGACGCCCGTCCTTTTCACAAAATTTTGAACCACATTTTGCAACAAAGCTTCGCTTCTCTCGTCAATTCAGCGCCAAATTTCATCTTGCAGAGCGTCAGTTGTTTGTGGTTTGTTCACGTAAACCCGGTCTTTCAAATGGCCCCAGAGAAAATGATTCAGCGGCTTGTGGCTCCGTCCTGCCGAAACCGAAGGTCACTGATGTCAACATTAGCCAATTGTGGCCACAAAAAATTGATTGTCATGGTTTGGTAGCGCAAAGAATTCACGGTGACACCGTTTCCCTGCTCATTTTCGAAAAGTAACGGACCGATGATGCCGCCTGACCACAAACCGCACCATACAGTCAGGTTCTTTGGATGTAATGAATTTTCGAGGACTGTTTGTGGATTTTGTTAGTCCCATATGCGACATTTTTATTTGTATACATAACCGCCTAATTAAATGGGCCTCATCACTAAAGATGATTTTGTTGAAAAATGCGTTGTTTTCGTTCAGTTTTTCAAACAGCCAATTCACAAACGTTCGTCGCAAACAATGGTAGGATGGCTTTAATTCTTGAACGTGTTGAACTTTAAAAGCGCAAAGATGAGGATCCTTATGCAGAATGTTGCGCATAGTTCCACTGGTGATGCCCAATTGTTCCAGGCTCATTCTCAACACTTTGCTGTACAGCGGTTATGTTTGCATCACAACGGCCGCTACGAGCGAATTGTTTTGATCTATTGTCAGCAACAGTACCGTAAGTCTCGATTTTAGCGATTAGATTACGCACAGCGATATCAGACGGAGCCTGATTGCGAGGAAAGGCTACTCGAATTTTGCGAAGTGATGCAGTAAAATTTTCACCATTTTAGTAGTAAATTTTCACAATTAAAATTCTTTGTTCAAGAGTGGAGCTTTTCATTTCATCATTTGTCAGCCAATTTACTTCCTAACCTCAAATTTGAACACCCTGTGTGTATATAGTAAACTGTTCGAATTTTTTAAATATCTTATCGAATGTATATATTAGTATTCTATAAAAAATGCATGGGAGCAGATCATTATAAAAATTAAGAGATTAGACTTAACATTTTAATTGGGTCGATTATATTTTAAAATTCTTAAAAAGAAATCAAATTTTTTGTCATCGCTTTACAGAGGTGAAACGAAATAATTAAAACGTAAACATATCCTTTTATGAAAAGGTAAAGGATCTTTTATTTCTTTTATGAAATATATTCTTTTAAAAATGGCAAATTGTTTGTTCTTATAATTTTGTAAAATAAGATGACCTATTATAAATAATAAGTTGTTTTGGAAGCTGGTAAAAATATATAGCTGTTCCTTATTTAATTTTTTTAAATCATTTAAGATTTTTAACTATATTTAGGATTGTGTATATCCACTTATTAATATCTTTTTTCTCTTTTTACAAAAGGCTTTTTTATTTCATAGAAATGTATTTAATAGAAGTTGGATAAATTGGTAGGATAAATTGCTTTTATTTTTTTAAATAACTTTTCCAATGTTCTTTTCTTTTATGACTTTTAAGCTTCAAAAATAATACCATAAATTCTCAATTGTAACATTTTCACTTTGTTTTGCTTAAACGAAAACCGGACTATATTTTCCTGTAGCACCAAATAGCACTTAAACTGTAACTTTGTTATCACAACCAAAGTATACTTGGTTTTTATTTTGTCTATTTTTTATTAGAAACCAGCACTCAAAACTTTTTTACCTTTCGGTTTTTTTTTTTGTAGAAGCAAAAGAAAAAGATTTTCTTTCTGGCTGATGTAATAAAAAGGTTTTCATATTTTTCTTACCTTTTTTGTAACAAAAGTATTTTTGTATGAGCATTCACTTGCAATAGATACTAAATAACTTCAGTTTTAACTCTTTCCGAGACACTATTAGATACACACTATGCGACAAAATAAAGTATACATTTATTATAAATATGATAATTTTGCTAAGAATTAAAAATCACTTAAGATATTTCCAAAATTCACTTTAAATATAAAATAGTGAAGTATCTGAAAAAAAAAAAAAAATAAAAATCAATTTTGATATATACAACATAAAAAAAATATTTTTTATGAATTTTTTATAAATTAAAGAAATGCGATAATTTAAATTTTTAGATTAAATCAATTCCAGATTAATTCAATTAGATTAACTAGATTAATTAATTAGATTAATTAGATTAATTCCATTCTATTTATTATTTTTTCATGTACCTTTTTTATTTTTGATGACACCTCGAATTCGTTTCGGTATACTATTGACCAACTTGCCTAATATTTCTGAAGGTATCCTTGTTTGTTTAATCTGTGTACTTGTTGATAAGCTTATAACTTTAGTTTTACGATTTAAAGATATTTAAATGTGTCGGACCGATGATATTTTATCAATAGATCAATAGATCAAATTTGATCATCCGTACATACTTTACCATTTGGGTTTTATTATTTTCAAAAATATTTTTATGTAAATAAATCAATGTAACATTGAAATATTTTAGCTTTTCAAAATCTTGGGATATAAAGGGTTAATTATTTAAAATTCGAAATTATGATGAACATTTTTCCTGGTCCTTGAAGGGATTCGAATTTGAGCTGCGTGTTGATGTAAGCAAGCTATTTAATCACTATAAATCTATAGAACAAGAGAATGGATTATTTTTTAACACTTTGGGTCTTGAAAATTAAAAAGGCACAGAAAATTTGCATATTGGAATAAAATATTTATTTGGGGCGAGAAAAGAATGCCTACCATTTACTTTTTAAATACTATTTCATGTAAATTATACCAGCAACTATGCCGTAGGTGGTCTTTCTGTGAGATTGCCATACTTTAACTAGCTTTTCAGACGGTGTCTCAATGATGGCAGTCCTGGAATTGTGACTGGCTTGTCCTTGTACACTAGAGACTTCACATACCCTCACAAAAAATTGTCTAATGAGGTGAAACCGAATTGCACTCTGAACTCGCCTCTTAAAATGTTCAAGGTATCGCGAGTCATGTGGCATGTAGCACGTTTTGCCTTAACACCATGTCAACCAAGTCCAATTCTTTCACATTGGGCAAAAAAGTCAGTAATCATTGCATGTTACCTTGCTCCACTGACTGGCTGAATTTCGACACTACAGATAGTTTTGCGCTAAGAACACATTTCTCACACGTCACGAGTTTTAATAATAAAGTTAAATGAACAACCCTTGTTCATTTGTTAGTCTTTTCATGGTGAAATGGCAAGCCTTAGTGAGCATTTTTGGCATGTCTACATACAACGAATCTTTTTTTTTACACTACAAAACGAAATAGCAAAACAATCATTCGTTATAATGATCGATAGCGTTAAGTAAGGCTGTGACCATGGCTGCCAGATGAAATTTGCAGAAAATCTAAATTTTTAGTACCAAACAAACAAGCATGTTTTTAGTGTCTTCAAGTTTTGTTTTCAGTACCAATTTATATAGTACATATAAAAAAATAAACATTTTTAATGAATACATTATTTGCCAAATTGATTAACTCCACTTTTAGAATTTTATTAAATAGTAATATCAAAACACTGTATATTATATTCAAAACAAAAATCTCTGATAGTAACTTTAATACTACGACGACTTATAATTTTAGTACTTGCTTTATAAAAATTTTAAAAATATTCTATAATTATTCTAATAATTGCTTTATTTAAAAATTTTGTTTTTCTTTTTCAATTCAATTTTATATATCGCACACCAAATCATGAACAGTAACAACACAAAATTTATCAAAATCGCTGTTGTTGCATAAATCAATTCACAGATCAAACTCTGTCACAAAATTTTTGTTTGCTGTTTCTTCGCCTTATTTGCGTCTAGAACATAATCAACTAACGGTTCAGTTAGACTTTATTCATTGTAACGCCACAGTTGCAACGTAACATACCAACCTTTGGGCCACACTTTGATCGATAAGTGGTGACGTACCTTAACTTCATAACTGATCAATTTAATTTTACAATAAAGTTTCAAAAATAATTTTTGACTCTTCAGAACAGTTGAAAAATTTGAATTGTGACTGTTTTTGATTTGGTGTGCGATTTTTGGTATAAAATCACAGTAATTGTGTAAATCATACCAAAAAAACTAGTTATTCGCTTAAAAAACGCATGCGCACATTTCTTAACGCTTTATTAAATTGATAGCAAGCAAAAATAATAAGAAGTAAGCTAGTTGTCTCAACTGTAAGGAATTTTTCATACTTTTAAAGCTTTTTGTCCGTAAAGCAAAAATCGTCATTTTGGAGGCAACGTCAGTCGTCATTTTGCCAAAATTTAGTTAAAAAATCGTCAAAATGACGATAAATCGTCAAATCTGGCAGCTATGGCTGTGACCACCCTTTTGTACTACAAATTATTGTGATATCTATTTGTTTACCAGGCTTTTTAGCAGTTGGTAAAATTATTGTTTGTTTTATTTGTTTTTTGATTAAATAAGCAGATTGTTGATGGTAAAGAAATTATCGATTGTTTCAATAGGAACTAATGAAATTTCGCTATCTTTTAGTTAGTTAAATATTTTTAACATTTTAAAATAGTGGTATATATTTTTATACCACTATCTAGCAAAGAGTTAATTAAAGCAAATTACATTCAGAGTGTGTAGTAGAAATATTATGGTTTTTATTTTTATATATTATTTTGATATTGACTTCAAACTTCTTTAATTACGAGTAATATATTTTCCAAGGGTGAAACGTGGTAGCTTTCAAACAATAAATAAAAAAGGCAGCATTTAGTTGTTACGGGAAACGAAAAGTGGATTCAGATTGGCAGCAAATTTTGTAATGCGTATATATTTATTTCAGATTATTAGGCTGTTTAGTGTATGTAATACGTGAATAATTGATTTTGTTATCTGGGTTGCAGACGATAGCTAAAGAAAACCAGGTTTACATTTGGCTAACGTGGCTGATAATACAGCGCAAAGGCTGGAAGTGTTCGTAGCCAAATGCTACGCAGACAAATAATACGTACAATATTTTGGCCATGCAAAATTTCAAACACTGATTTACTTTAACTAACAAGAGAGGAGCCTATTCTTTAATAAATATTACGGTGGAAATGGAGGTGGATAAACCACCTTCGCTCTCCAAATTTTGTGTGGAGAATTCCATAATTCGGCTCATATTTGGGTGTTGAATTATGAAAGAGAGAGGGAATTACGAAAAAACGTAGCTGTGAACATGGCGTAAATCTAATGATGATATAAAATTATTTTATGATCGTTCAATATTTGAACCCTGCTCTTTAAGGATCTATGTATATTAAATTATACTGTAAAAGTGATAAAATTTTGTTAAGTACGGGGTAGGTGAGATTCTAATGTAATATAACAAAGAGTAAGTCATGGATTTGTATTAAATCGAAGGTTATTGGCAATAATAGTATTTTCGATGTAAAAGTTCATTAAAGTGTTAAAAATTATATGTAATAGATATACTAATAAAAATTTCTAAGTACTATTGGAGAATATGAAGACTACAAAAATTATTTCATTATCTTTAATGGATACTATTAAATGTTAAAATCGATATACATTTTACTCTACAAAGTGCAAATGTTGTAAAAAATTTTCTACTACTGTTTATGTTCCTTTGTATTTTAGGTGTTTTTTTTTTTGTATTGAAAACACGTACAATTTGTAAGTTGAAAAAAAAAACGAATATGGTATACCTGACACAGGTAATGCATGACCGAACACAAGTTAAATACTAAGTTTAAAAGACACCAGTGCAAAATTTTGTACATATAGAGAGTAACATTTTACTCTAAATTTTTATAAAATTATTACAAATTTTTTTTAAAATTCTTTTCTTCCTTGAAGCCAATTTATCATAAGCAAAAAAAGTTTTTTAAATCTTTAAAATTAAAAAATATTTTTTAAATTTTCAAAAATTCAAATTTTTATGGGCTTAATGACCTTATTAATACCACCAAAATAATTGTTAATTTCCGTCAAATTTTTTGAATGAAAATAAATAACAAAGTGCAACTAATACTTGTAAGCCGAACTTATGACCTTTGCATTTTGTTAAGTTCTATTTTTTTTTATTATTTATTCTGCCTGTCCTTGTGCTTCTAACATCACAAGGATTTTCGCAGCCTCTTTAAGTATAGATATAAGCAAGTAAGCTAACTGCGACATGGAAAGGGAGTGGTTAATAAACACTTCCATGTGGATAACGAAATGGTTTCTCTTTTGTTCACACATGTCCATGTGGCAATTGCACTTGATTGTACAGTGTATCTGTCAGTGCAAAAGAGAGCTGTCTTATGTAAAACCTCGTCATATCTCTCAGTGTTATATTCTGTAGTTTCTGTAATAGCAAGAATGACCACAACAGACCTTAACATACCGGAAAGAAATATGATTATAAATCGCTCAGAGTCATATGTCAGGCCCACACAAAAAAATATGTAACGATCTGAATGAAAATTCCAATGCGACAATTATTTTTAGAAAATGAGGAATATGATACACCAATTGGTGATATAAGGAGTAGAAAATGGAATGCAATGGAGTTTATATACTTTACACTGTGTCGTAAGCACTTCTGGCGAGAATGTTATTTTCACACATTCAGCGACTCATTCAGCAAGTGTTGAAAAGAAAAATTCGACAAAAAATGAAAAGATGTAGAAACTTCCACTTTGCGCGCATACGTTTCTATACTAATTTTTGCAGAAGTTTATCGTGCAAAATGGCATTGTTCGTTGTACGTTTTGGTGACTCTAAAGACTACGTTTGAAAAAATTGTCCATCACATAATTCTTAAAATCTGCTGAACAAGGCGTTAGACTATAAAAATAAAACACTTATTAAAACCATGGTTTTATTAAGATTATTATAAAATTTATTCTAATTGTTATAATTTTTTTTTTAACTTTTCTGGTACGCCTTTCATCAACGCCTTTATGGTATTATTAGACACTTTTTGAGCTGCCAAATACCACTTTCCTTTGTAACCTTTGTCATTTTTCAAGACTTTTTTGTTGCCTTTATTTCTCCTTTGACCGAAGTTCAGTATCTTTCAATTGGCCTGAGTTCTAGACAATTTGGTCGATTTGCTTCTCGAGGTATCAGAAGAACATTATTATTTGTGTACCACTGTAATGCCACTTTGCTGTAATGGCAAGAGGCTATCTTTGGCCCGACCAAAAGATAGTAGAAATTTTAAGCTGTCTAACTAAAAGCTTAAATCGCTTCTCAAAACATTATTTGATGTCACGAAAGACTTGTGATCACGAAAAACTTGCTTCTCTCGGTACAAGTGCAGATAGGTTGCCATACCAAGAATTTTCACTTTTTGACTTAAATTTGTCTACCACAGTCTCCAGTGTGTCAGCAATGTAAAATTCCTAGCCTGAAAACTGTGACACACCGGATAAAACATATTTCTCGCTGTCCATAATACAGCAATTGAATTTGTTAAAAAATTTGTTTTTAATATTTAGCACGCTGTTTCGCTTTAGTATACTATACAGCGTTTTAGGCTGCAATTTTTTTGGACTTTTAAATGTTCATGTCAGCGTCCTTTATGAACTTGTGAAAAAAAAGCTCCGAACCGTCCATCTTTTGAGCGACTTTTGATTTTGTTTGCTTTAATCTGGTCAGGAATGTCCTTTTCTCTGACAAAACCTGCGTTTTGAGTGATCTTCTTCTCATTCTTGTACCTCTTTAAAAATCTAGAAACCGTTTTCTGACCAGCTTTAAGTACTCAAGCTATTTTTATATAGGGTGGGCAATTTAAAAGTTCAAATTTGAACCAGCGGTTATTTCGAATCTGGCAATACCTATGTCATTCTATTCTGTCACAAAATTCAGTATATTATCTCCACTGAACGAAATGAATCGATTTACGCTTGAGCAACGTTGGGATATATTGGAAATTTATCATCATTTAAAATCATCTTTTCGGATGAAGCTCATTTTAATATTGGTGGGTAGAAGCCAATGTACCCATTACGAGTAACTGTTTAGTGCGGCTTGTAGAGCGGAGGCATCATTGGCCCATATTTCATATTTCGCAACCATTACGGTCAATGGAGACGCCTATTGTACTATAACAACCATTTTTTTGCGTCCGCTCTTCATGGTATTGATGTAAATAATGTTTGGTTTCAACAGGATGGTGCCACTTGCCACACATTTCATGCCACAATCGATTTATTGCGTCCAACGTTTGGTGGCCGTTTAATTAGCCGAAGTAATGAAGTCAATTGGCCGCTAATATGTTGCGATTTGACTCCGTTGGATTATTTTCTGTGGGGCGCCGTTAAAGACAAGTGTTATGCCGACAAACAAGAGACAATTGCGCATTTAAAGGTCAACATTTGTGATACCATTGCCGCTATACGCGGCTGCCAGCCGCGGCAGCCATATGAATTAAAACTTATTTTATTTCTAACAATGTTTTTTTCGCACTTCTAATTCGCTTGTCATTTTTAATTGAACAAAGGCCCTTAGCGAAAAGTTTTGGGTGTAATATTTTCTTACATTTAATTCAAAGTCAATTTTAAAAAATTTTTAAACTTTAATGAATTTTTTAAAAGTTATTCCAAAAAATGTGATGAAAAATTTTTTTTAAACGCAATCGTTATTTTGCGAAAAGTAATGATCGAGGATAACTTTTACATGATATCAAGAAAATTATTTGCTCTTCATTTATATTTACACCTACTTCATAAAAAAGCATTAGCAGACCAAAATGGTCTTTTATCTAAGATTTGTAACTTTTTATTTTTGTATCTTTCTTTACAGCATAGAATACTAAAAATTTCGTAAAAGTAATCTACATGTGGGGTGAGCAAATTTAAGGTTAAGAAGTAAAAATTGGCTGTCAAATGATGAAATGTCAAAAATTGAGCTGTCAACCTTTGACACTTATTTAGTAAAAAATAGGAAATTTTAACTACGGAACGCTATACTCTTGAACAAAGAATTTTAATTGTGAAAATTTACTATCAAAATGGTGAAAATTTTACTGTATCACTTCGTAAAATTCGAGCAGCTTTTCCTCGTAATTAGGCTCCTTCTGAGACCGCTGTGCGTAATTTAATCGCTAAACTCGAGGCTCACTGTACTGTTGTTGACAATAGATTAAAACAATTCGCTCGTAGTGGCCGTAGTGATGTAAACATAACCGCTGTACAGCAAAGTATTGAGAATGAACTTCAACTCGTCGACGTTCGCAACAATTTGGCATCACCAGAGGAAATTTGCTCAACATTTTGCGTAAAAATATTCATCTTCACGCTTACAAAGTTCAACTCGTTTAAAAATTAAAGCCAACTGACCATTGTTTGCGTCGAACGTTTTTGAATTGGCTGTTTGAAAAACTGTACGAAAACAACTCATTTTTCAACAAAATCATCTTAATGATGAGGCCCATTCAATTAGGCGGTTATGTAAACAAATAAAATTGTCGCATATGGTACTCACAAAATCCACAACCAGTTCTCGAAAATTCATTACATCCAAAGAAAGTGACTGTATTGTGTGGTTTGTGGTTAGGCGGCATCATCGGCCCGTGGTTTTCGAAAATAAGCAAGGAGATGCCGTTACCGTGAATTCTCTGCGCTACCAAACCGTGATAACCAATTTTTTGTGGCCACAATTGGCTAATGTTGACATCTGTGACCTTTGGTTTCAGCTGTACGGCGCTACAAGTCACACAGCCAGCCAAACAATTCAGTTATTGCATTTGAAATTTCCCGGTCGCGTAATTTCTCGATTTAACGATGTCAATTGGCCGCCTCGTTCTTGTGACTTAACGCCGCTGGAATTTTTTCTCTGGGGCCTTTCAAATGGCCGGGTTTACGTGAACAAACCACAAAAAACTGACACTCTGAAAGATGAAATTCGACGCTGCTTTGACGAGATAAGCGAAGCTTTGTTGCAAAATGTGGTTCAAAGTTTTGTGAAAAGAGCGGACGTCTTCTGACGTGCTCGAGGTGAACATTTGCCCGACATCATATTCCATTATTAATTCCTATATTTATATTTTATATTGTTATGAATAAAACTGAATTTGTCAAAAAATGTGTTTTTAAGCCAATTTACTTCCTAACTTCAAATTTTCCCACCCTTTATAAAGAAATACATTGTTCTATGTTCGTGATTTTATAACTCGAGAACCTCTAAGCTGATTTACAAGCCAATACACGCGTTGTAAGGGTGTACTTTCAGTGATATTCTTAGTTCAACTGGGCGGTTCAACGCCCATATAAAATTTTTATTTATATCTTTATATGTGTAAAACGATGATCGTAAGAGTTTCAATATTTGACCCAAATAACTTTGTGGTCAATGCAAATCATCGGTCAAAAAGTGGGCGGAATTGGATAAGTGGAAGTGGCACCTCCCATAAAAAATAAATACTGATTTTTGTATATAGTTATAGTCGAAGGTTCTGAATTTGGCCTAAATAACTTCGTAGTCAATCCACATCACCCGTCGAATTATGGGCGAAATTGAATAAGTGGGTGTGGCATCTCCCATACAAAGTATATATCTGGAACAGTAATAGTCGAAGGTTCTGAATTTGATCTTCACTAAAAGTTACAATTGTTTTTAAGAAATTGTATTTGTATAAACTATATATTTCAAATTCGATGCACTGTGCCACTAACATGCAATATGTTTTGGTAAAACATGTAAGAATCTCCAACCATATTTCCCACTGCGAAAGAAAAAACGCAAATATTTTTTGTTGAAAGTTCTAGTTCAGTTTTGTTTTTGCACCCCCATTAGTTTTTACATCACATATGAAAAAAGTTTAAAATAAAAATAAACCAAGATTTTTTTAGTTACTTAAAGAGTTTTTTTTATATAAAACAAACTAAAAAAGAGCAAGAAAAATTCACAAGCACTTTTTCGTGATAAACCTAAAAAAGGTCTCAGAGTTGTTCGCCACTTAGTGACTGAGTGTGTAAATGAGTATGTTGTGGCAGCAACAAGAAATTGTAAGAAAAATTTAAGTTTATGTTACTAAAACACAAAAACTTGTGATCTGTTTTTGATGTCGAACTTTTGCCATTTTTTACTACATTTTTGCATTAAATTCTTACAAGATTTTTTTTTTTTTGTTTTTGCAAACGTAAATTCCTCCAAATGTTTTCACAAAATATTTTAAATTTTTTAGTTGCTGCCTCTTTAAAAATAGTTTTTCTTGCTTTAAATATAAATGATTATTCCGTTTTAAGCCATAAACGAAAATAACTAAAACTTTATGTGTTTTCCACTTAGATATTCCTCCTCATTTTTTTTAGAAAAGCATTTATTTGCCTCATTGAAAAAGTAGTAGAAGTTGAAAAACTCTTAATATATATATATATATATATATATATATATATATATATATATATATACATATATATATATATATATATATATATATATATATATATATATATATATATATATATATATATATATATATATATATATATATTCGGATGTTTGATAGTTTTTGCAATGACACAATTCTTTTTAAACATTTCTGTATGACATTTTTTCATTTTCGTGCAGTTCTATTTGATGCGATGCTCAGCTGAGATTTTTTTTCGTATATTTTGTGTTTCTGACAGTAGAACAACGATTTTCGTAATATATTGTTTTGCCAACTTTACCGAAAGTTTAAAAGATTTCTTGTATTTGTAAGAAAACTTTTATTAATGCAATACACTTTTGTTTTATAAATGGCTGTAAAACTTAAAAAAACAAAAACTTTTGAGACTAACGTTTAATATTCTTTCAAATGTTTAGTATAAGCTAAGTAAAATAGAAATATTATGTGTGGATTTCATGTTAATTTTTTATCAAAATCATAAGATTTATATTTTTATCAAAGATTAAATCACTCTATAGATATATTTTTAATATGAGAAATTAAATCAAATGAGCGATTAACCCTTATGTTCGCACCTAGCTACCCGGGTAATTTTAGCCTAGAAAATTATACTATTTTCTTAATAGGCCCCGCCGAGCAGAACAAGGATCTATTTTCTAAATATTCGAAACACCTCAAATAACTCGAGTTGCGGGTAAAAAAACCGGGTTTTTGGACCTTCATGCACTTTTAAGCTAATAACTTGGCTAAATATTAATTGGAAAGAAAATAAACTAAGCTTTTAAATGATATACACTGCGTGTCATCAGGATAGCGCCCTCCCATTTACTGACGGTTAATGTTAAATAATATCTGAACGAATTGAGATATGGCCATTTACAGTTTTAAACATAGCGTATGAATTCAGAGAACTGCAATAGCGTTTCGAAAACCATTTTCTACTTATTTAGGAATCTTGCAAGACATGTTGGGATATCTAAAATATTCAAATCCATACAGTCCGATCCCTTAAATCGTGGACTCAGAGCCAAAAATCTGACGCCCTTGAGTGGCCACATTATTAGCCTTCTAAATAGAATCAAAAACGAATGGAGACGAGTGGCTGGGAAAGTATACGAGTCTAGAAGACAATACAACCAAAAATGGAATTAATGGAATGAGTCATACACACTTGGTTCACCATTTCATTGAATTATATTGAAAAATTTTACCATTTAATTTCCAATCGAATTTTCGAGGATATTTCAAGCAAAGGCGGTCCCACGCATTACTAAATATCCTTAACATTAAAAATTAAAATGCTAAATAGTTGCTTAAAATACTAACTAAATAAAAATGTCCATTTTCAACGGATTTCGAAACTATTAGTATCATTTTATTCGTAAATTAATATAATTCCTTAATTAATTCATCAATAGCACTGTTTCTATATAAAATAGTGCCCAGAAACGCATCTAACTTTGAAAAATGTGGAAAAAATTTGATGAAAAATTGAATATGTATATCAACTTCGTTCATTTTTGTCACACTGTGTAACATGCATATCTAAAACTTTTTGAGAACTGCATACTTTGAAAATTATTTAGTATTTTTGCAGGCGTACATTTAAGATTTTTTTCTGTAATTTGCGTGAGAGACCAGTTTACTCTTAACAGCCTGCGTTATATGGGAATGCGTCTATTTTTTTTTTTTTAAGTTATTAGTAGTTATGCATGCGTAATTAAAAGTCTGTATCAAATATAAACGTAAGCAATTTATTTCATGAAATAAGAAAACAAAAACATAAGAAAACGAAAATTTAATAAATAATAAAAATAAAAGAAATAAAATATTAGTACAGATCTTTCGAGAAGTTTGTACACATTTGTCGACTAATCGACCAATACAGATTGGCTTGAAACAGCCTTTACAAGTTTTACGATGTACGAGTATGTATCTGCTTTATACATAGCTTTGAGCACTGTCTAAAAATTTTTTTATTGAAGATGCCATCGATGACTGTGAAATTATTTTTGCAGTTTTAGCGCGGTTATTGTATAATTTTCTAACACAAGTAACTTAACTTAACAGCTTAACTATTTCAAAATTGGTTTACGACAATTAGTAGACTTATGGTGGATATTAAATTCCATATATATAAAGGGTGGTCAACCCAAAATACACGAAGTTAATTGTAAATAAAATAAAGAGTTTTCAGTGAACTATCTTAATATTTTTTATTATGGAAGAAGGATGTAAGACAACGCCATATTTTCAATGACTCTGAGACATAGCTGAGGTAAAATGTTGTTAATGTGTCGAATTATCTAATCCTTTAGCTCTTGAAATATTCTAGGCTTATTGACGTACATTTTTTCTTTTAAATATCCGTAAAAAAATAAGTCCAATGGTGTTAAATCACATGATCGTGGCGGCCAATTGAATTTGTAGCACAAAACAGCTATTGTTTCGTTGGCTGTTTGGCAAGTGGCACCATCACATATCGTACAGGTCCATATCCTCAATTTCTGATGACAAGAATTCCGTTATCATCTTGCGATATCGAACACCATTCATGGTAACTGCTTAGCCGACTTAAATTTCAAAGAGGTACGGCCCTATGACGCCGCCAGTTCATAAATCGCACCAAAGAATCATTCTTTGTAGATGCATCGGATTTTCAAAAATCACTCGCGTATTCTCATTTGCCCAAATGCAGCACTTGTCGAAGAATCACTGATATTCAGCGTCTCGTCGTTGAATATGACTTTCTTTGTAAAGTCAAAATTCGCTTCTGTCTGTTCAACTGATCATTCGGCGTATTGACTACGTTCGAAATAGTCAGTAGGCTTTTCAGCTCTTGAGCTAACTCAACCTTGTAAGCGTTTAAATTCAAATCTTTATTCAAAATTCGCAGCAGCGATATTCGCGAGATGTTCAGTTGTTGGGCAGGACGACGAGTCGAGGTTGTGGGCTCTTCTGTCACGCTATCACGAACAAGGGGAATATTTTCCGCAGAACGAGCTGGGCGAGAAGGCACAAGTGTTTCCACATTTTTTACAGACCCCGTTTGCTGAAATTTGCGCATAGTTCTTCCGAGTATGGACGCATTTGGTCGATTATGCTGGTCAAAAACTCACGAAGTGCACGAAATGCATTTTGATTTGAACGCTTATTTTCATTTAAGGCTTCAATAACCTTTTCTCGCTGCTCAATTGTGTACCTCTTCACGGCTGAATTTGTCAAACACTGAAACAAAGAAGTGTCAAATTAAGTTGGGCAAAAAACTTGACGTTAATGTGTGACTCAGTATTAAAATATTGCAGAGTGGTTGGACCACCATTTATATAATATAGGGTGCTAATGCTGCTAATATCAACAGCGTTAAAACATAGTGGCAACGGCTACCGACTTGTTCTACGTAAGCACGTATATTCACGAAATATTTAATCCATATTATCAACCCCATCTCTAGTATTGTTGTAGTATGTTATAATTTCCGGTTTTGCAAACATATACGATTCTACGTTAGATATGGCATGCATAAAATATATTTCAAACCATGTATCAACAATTATTTATTATTAGATAAATTTTTATTGGATCATATTATGTATAACCCAATCAGTAATATACATATGTAAGTATGTTGTGTTCAAATATGTTTAGAATAATACTAAGCGGTCCTTAGTTTCAGGGTCCATGAACTCAATGCTCTTGTTAGTTCCAAAGTTGTAAAAAGCTGTCTGTAGTTACGATTCTTCCTGAGTTTTTATAGGGAAACACCAGATTTAAAGCTGTTTTTCATCTATTTATATTGATGCTCACCTTCTGGTGGCTTATCGGTATGCAATTGGCTAAGCAAAGAGTAAGAGTTCCGTGCATTGCAAGCTCAAAATATTTAAATAAAACTTTGTACTTATACCCCGAGTTACATTAGCAGGTACCTTGCAGCGCACTCGACGGCGTTATTTTGCCGGGCACATAAGGCTTAAATAAAAATAAGTCTGTACAAAGTAGGTCTAACCTCTAAACCAGCGGTGCGCAAAAAGAGAGAAACACATATAAATACTGAAGTTAAAACGCTGTAAAATATAGGGATTCATACATATTCATAAATTTATGTAGCTTAATATTAACACTTCTCGATGTAGAAATCAAAATTTTAGCTCTCTACAAAATCTCTTAAAATAAAAAAAAAAAACACAAAAACATGCGCTACACCCCTTCTTCGTTGACGACGAACAACCCACTGAAATATTTTTGTGTCTCAGACACATATTTTTTGTTGTAATTTTGGTTGCCGTTTGAAATAATGAAAACAAACAAAAACTATTTTTTTAGGAATTATAATAGCAATATCAATAAATACTGTATGATATTTAAATTAAAGGAGTATGTAATAAAGCTTAGCGATACAGTTGATTTTGGCACATTTCACATTTTTTTTTTAGTAACCGTGGTTGTAATGTTCACGAAGAGAATAAATAAACAGCCGAAAATCTGAACGATATGGATGAGCGTCTCTGCTCAAAACCATATTTTGATTACTTCTTACTAATTGTAATACCTGTGCTAAGCGAACTGTAAATTAACTGGGCCTAACTTGGGTCTTTCTTTTAAAGTCTTTATTTTCTCCAAATAAAAATATTCCCTAAATATTAATAATGACCTTAATCTCTTGTCATCTATCAATCGCTTCAAATTTGTAAACATACAATACTTTGGTTTCAGTTCAAAACAATATTCAATCTGTCCAGAAGCAGGGAATTAAACCACTGCATTGATTGTGCTTCGTACTTTTTTTCATTTGGATTGTACCTGTACATAGAACACTGTGCAGTCGCGGAATCTATTGAACGGATATGGAAAATATCGAATTACTCAAGCAAAAGTAATTCGAGTCGGTGTGTATAATAAAAGTTTGAACTAAAATTTCAGTTGTTTTTTTGTGCCATACTATATATTGAACATTATTCTTGTCTCTAATATTGACATAATTGCTATCGTATATCCTTCAATTTAGTACTTGAAAAGTCTATCTATTCATATTGCATTGTTGATTCAGTGCATCATAATTTTCATGCTTTTGGTTTCCTCTAGCACGAAATTTTGTTTTTATGTTTTTCACATTTCAGCAGTTACGGATATTGCGAATTTTTCTAGCAAACATTTTATAAACTTAAAAAAGGAACTCAGTTGGAATCATTTTTATTACCCAGATTTTATTTCTCATTACTATGTTTCACTTAGCACAGGATTGAAAATTTTTTTATTTATAGAGGTATTTTATATTAGTTTTTAGACGTAATTATTGTTTTTTATTGCAGGTGTATTCTTGATTTTTTTTTAATAATAACAAGTGAGTTCAGCAAAGTTTTTAACTTTGTTAAAATCGGGTGTTTTGTTGAGGTTCATAACTTTCAGTTGACAACACTGCTTTATTTGATAGCCGATTTAACAGCTGATAGTTGCTTTTTGTTTAGTTTGGTTTGACATTTCATTATAAATAGATACCAGAGCAACACTTGGAAATTGTTGAAATTTTTGAATTGAATTTCCATTTAAAATTTTGTTCTCCAATGGAGACCATTTTAGGTTGAATGGGTGCGTAAATATGCAGAGTTGTCGCAATTGGAGTGAGGACAATTCACAAACATTTGCCGAAACATCACTACATCTACATAAAACGACTGTTTGGTGCGCTTTATGGGCTGGCGGAGTCATTGGTCCTTGTCTTCAGAAACGATCATTGGTGTATGATTAAAAATTATTCGTACCGCAATAAGCTGGCATTACTCTTGCCACATGCCATGCAGCTCGATCTACAATTGATTTACCCAAGGAATTTTTTGATGAAAGAGTAATTTCTTGTAATGGTTAAATTAATTGGCCAGCAAGATCGTGCAATTTAATCCCGTTGTGTTATTTTCTTTGGGCTTAAGTAAAGTCACTTGTCTATGTCGTTAAACCAAGGACAATTGAACACCTGAAAATGAACATTCGAATAGTTATTGGCAAAATACGGCCGCATATGCTGCGAAAAGTTAGTGAAAATTGGTGATCCAGATTGCGTCTGGTACACGCTAGCCGTGACAATCAGATGGTCAAAAATATATTTAAACATTAATGTTATAAACATTTTTTTAAACTAGTGTAACTGCAATAAACAAACATCCGATACAATGATTTGTTAAAAGAACTGAAAGTTATTTAAAAAAAAAGAAAATTAAAATATTGTTGCAATAATAAGGATATTACGTTTTGACTGTATATTGGGTGAGATTTTAAGAGCCTTCGGATTTGATTAAAAAACAAAAACATAAAATTTAGAGAAATGTATGAAATCTTTATTTGAGTCGATAGAACGATCAACACATATAATTCAATGTTTAAAGATGATTTCATCTAATGTTGAGCGCGGGGACGCCTCAAATGGTTCATACGCTGGGTCCAATTTTGGCATACTTTCTCCAACATATTGGCTGGTATCTCACAAATAAATTCTTCAATGTTGGCTTCCAGTACTTCAACCGTTGCGGGCTTGTCGCTATAGACAACAGCCTTAACATAATCCCACAAAAATAATATAAAGGCGTTAAATCGCACGATATAGGCGGCTAATTGACCGGCCCCAAACTTAAAATAAGCCGTTCACCTAACTCGCCATTGGCATGTGCTACCGTCTTGTTGATAACCGCATGCCAACCAAGGTCAGCTCTTCCTTTTTGGGCAAACAAAATTAGTAATCTTCGTACGGTAGCGCTCGCAATTCACAGTAACGTACATACCTTCGTCGCCTTTGAAAAAGTACGGTTCCATGACGCCATCGGCTAATAATCCACACTAAACAGTACATTAGTCGAAATGCATTGGCAGTTCTTGCAATACTTCTGGCTGTTCTTCACCCCAAATACGGCAATTTTGCTTGTTAACGTATCCATTCAACCAGAAATGAGCTTCGTCGCTGAACACAATTTTCCGATAAAAATGTATGAATTTTGATTATATAATTCAATAATCTGCAAGCGTTGTTCGTTTGTAAGTTGATTCATGGTTAAATTATAGACCAAACTGAATATGTTTGACAGTAAGATGTTATACGAAAACAGCTGAGCTGCCAAAAACAGTGTTGCCAAAAAGAGAGTTGCTAAAAAATCACCCGAAACGGTGCCACATGCCACACAGCAAGCGAAACAATTGGCCGCCTAGATTGTGCGATTAAACGCCTTTAGACTATTTTTTGTGGGGCTATTTTGTTAAGACTCATGTCTATAGGACAAGCTCGCAACGGTCGACGCAAGAAGAATAAGAACTTATTCGTGATATACCGGCCGATATATTTGAGAGAGTATGTCAAAATTGGACCCAGCGTATAAACCATTTGAGGAGTAGCTGCTGTTACATTTACATAAAATCATTTTCAAACATTGAATTATATACATATGTAGATCATTCTATCGACTCAAAGATTTTGTACATTTCTCTAAATTCTATGCAGTTTTTTAATATCAAATTAGAAAGCTAATAAAAAATCACCCGTTAGTTTGCTCTTTGCTAGGTATAAATACTCAAATAACCAAAAATTGTTGTATCACATTTTATCCCTACGTACGCCATGCACTTGCACTGGATGACCTATTGTATGTTTTTTGCAGACTGTCGCAAGAAATGATGAAGGAAAAAGTTCTTTGGTGCAGTCTCCACAAAATCAGTCTTAACGCTTATAGTAAGCCAGATATGTTGTAGCACAGAGTATGTATAAAGAAATCGGACCTGACCGAACGCAATTTTAGTAAATTTTTCATTACCAAAGCTTTTTGATTAAAATGTTTTAGTACTAATTTATCGTAACAAAAATTTAAATGATTTTTTAAAGCTAATGCATTAAAAAAAGTGGAAAAACCGAAATTATATTATCCACCAACTTCTGTGTAGTGGAAATAAAATAGCCTATATAACAGTTGCATTTTTCAAGAGAAAGCCCAATCCAGTATAATAATGTTTTAAGCTAAAATAAGTTTTTGTAATACGCAACGCATAAGTTCATATTATATAAACTAAAAACAACATAAAAAGAACTTAAAATATAAAATTAATGTAAAAACATTATACAAAACATTAATAAAAAATGAGTGCTTAAGCCATCGTTTGTTTTCGGTTTTTTAATAATGACCAGCGTACTCTTTTTATTAATGGCCAAATTTTTCATTTTTAGAGATACTTAAAAAATTTGCTATACATATATTTCAGAAATTTCGGTTTTTAGAAACATTTATAACTTGAGGCGTTAATTTTAACAGTGGTACGCACACAAAAGTAATTCAAAGAGTTAAAGAAATAGAAGGAATATTTACGTTCGTAAGATATAAGAAAATAATATGCGTATGTATGTGTATTTGAAATATATATAAATTCCAAATTGAAGAAAAAATTTAAAAAATTATTCGTCTTTTCTGATTATTTTATTAAATTTAACTGAAAGCAACTGGGTATAAATATTCAGCAGCTTTTGTCTAGTGGGTTAATTGATAATGACATGAAATCAGTGATACTGAGTTGGAATAGATACAGGGCGGCTGATGAATTTTGCTACATTAAGAAACTCAAATAACTTTTTTATAGTTAATATAAATGATTGATTTTTATTTCATTTGATAGATAGTTTTATTTTATTAAATAATATTAATGGTTTTTAAAAATAAATGATTTTAAATAGGATCTACGTTAAGATGCACATGTGTGATATCTTAACGAAAAGCTATTCATGACTGCCTGCAGACTTGATGTCAAATCGCTTCAGTTATTGATTAAATTAACTGTTTTTAACAAACTTAATTTCATCGTTTTGATTAATACAATAGTAATACGTTTTCTGTTTACAGTAACCTCCCCCCCCAAGAAAAAAAAAAAAAAATCTGTTCTACTAAGATATAAGACCAGGAAGGCCACAGAATTGTTACGATTTTTTAAATAATTTTATTTAAAAATTTTCGGTATAACTCTGGCATAATGAGCTTGGCAACGTGAAAAATCTTGTTGAAACCACACAAAACTGAAAGGATCTATGTTTTTGAACATTTTTATATAACGTTATGCAGTTACAGCTACAGTGAGACTGACAACACAGTTCGATGTTACTGTACTCCACACTCTAAGTCGAAAAATTTGTGGAATAGAGTCAAAAGTTAAAAAATCTCATATTTTCCACTTCCGTAGAAACGATTCCCAAGTGTCGCAGGAAGTTTGCCCAAACTTTTATTGAACTAGCGGCGTACAATCCAAATACGAGTTTCATCATCCAAATTATGAAATTTAGATAACGATCTAAAATTGTGAAATAAAATTTAACGAATAACTCAATTAGAAAAAAGTTATTATATTTCCTTTTTATAGTGCCTTTCACCAGCCAGCCTGTACTTTGGTGATTTTTAAATTTAATTTTTAACATTGAAAAAAGGACAATATTAAAATTCAAATTTGTATTTTTTTATTATTTCTAACAAAGAACATCTATATAATTATTAAAAATAAATAATAATAAAATAAAAACATAATATCATGTTCACACATAAGCCTTAATTGGCAATTAAGGGATTTTAGACAATTAAGGCCTTAATTGCGCTCAATTTACCATAAAATAGCATGATTAATAAATTGATTAATTAGTTATTAATTGCACTATTAATTAAGTCGAATTTACAATGCAACCCTGTGTAAAGTATGTAGAATGTGGAGTGGTAACTCTGTATGAAGTGTGTTCAGTGAAATTATGCAAAATACGTATTCATACAAATTTTTAAATAGCATTTTTTAAAAACATTAATTTTTAATAAAATATATATTAAATAAAATTTTTACACAGTTTTAAATAAAGAGGTTTTATTTACTACTTAAAACAAATAAAAAAACGGCTCTTTAATTATATCGTTTTTTTTTATAAAAATGATTAAATTCAAGTAAACAAATTTTTGGGGTTGTATGAATGCGAATTTCTTACAGTGTACAATATCATATGAGTAGATATTATCGAAATAAAAAAGTGAGCAAAAATTTTGTGTACTGAATTTGAGTATTTTATTTAAATTCTACACTCTTTTTAAAGTCAAAGGTTTTATAATTCATTTTATTATTTTTTTTTCAAATATATAAATTTAAGTTTTCACGAATAAAATCTGTCAGCATTTTCAGCTGTAAAATGCTAATTAAGTCAACTTAATTGCGCTATAGCAAATTTGATAGCTCAAATCAATGTCTAAACATGGTATAACAATTCTAATACTTACATTAATTAAGCAGATAAATGCAGGTTGGTTACACAGTACTCTTTATAGCGAAAACGTTTATCAAAACGTACAATTAACGAAAATATCTTACGATAACAAACGCAAAGGAGACAAAACATGTAAGTTAAAACTGCATATTATATCTTATATCTGAAATGTTAATTTTAGGGACAGAAGCAAAAAATTACAAGCAAAACAGCGCCATGTTGAAATTTTAGTATATTTTATAATGCTACTAGCGACTTGGCCAAGGGACAAGGGAACAATAATTTGTGGATGACCTCAATTCCAATGGACATTCTATAAGGAATATAGCTGATTGGAGAAAAAGGGAGTACTTTATAACTTAATTATACTACATATAGATATGCATTAATTATTATATATATTAAGTATTCATTGTTCTTCTTATTAATTTCCTAATATAAGGTACGACAAATAATTACAAAATAATTTCGGTACCCACGGCTTGTGAGTGTTTGTTACAGAGAAATGGATATTTCCATCTCTCATCACATTTGTAATATTTTTGTCCATTTTTGGTATCATATAACATAACAAAAACACTTGGAATCAACTTTGCACTGTTCTTATTACATTTTCGAGGTTTTTTTTAAACAAAAATGAACTAGTCGCCGTTATGACAGTACAGTCATGCCAACTTGCGAAAATTCGAAAACTAGAACCAATTGTGAAAACCGATAACTGGTTTCGAATGCATCGCCTCAAATAATATTAAGATTTGTTGTAATTGGATCTGATCCAAAAGTTGAACGGAATTTGGCTGTGTAATAGGATTAGAAAATAAAATTAAAAAAAGTTATTTAGTAACTTTCAGATGCTTCTACCCAAATTGGACGAAACTTCCTTTAATGTGCCATTTGCATGTAGAAAAAACATTTTTGTTGGCAAAGTAGTTTATACAAGTCTTTTTGTTTTGTTCATTAAAACTTTGTTCTATCCACTTCATTGAGTAGATATAGAATATATAAAAAGGCTTATAATGATGCTATAATACCTTATATCGCTACAGGTGGTGGTTGTACATTCTTTTAGTGTTCATATTTGTAACACTTTAATAGAAATAAGGTAAGTATATACACATTTTGGCTTTTTAGTCAACATAACTTAAGTCCAAAAAATGTGTTAAATGTCACATTTTTTTACTCTGTCAGCACTACTATTACCGTAATTTTAAGCAGAATAAAAAAGAAAATTTTAAGCAGGACATGAAATTTTCAAAGAATTCATAATTATGGCCATGTATAATATTTGATACATACTACATTTTAAATGATTCTGTGGTGTTGTGTATGACGTCAATTAACATATAATTGAGAAAACATTTTTATATATACAAATCATTCGCTTTGTTATGGTATTTACGATACCCGCCTACCAACCAAGAGTTCTTCGGTTCAAACCCACGTTAGACCATCTGAAAAAGAAAAAAAAACTTCTACAGCGGTATCACCTTATAACATTATCTTAGTAACTGCTTATGAGTATTTGTAAAGTGTGGTCCAACCAAAATGCACAATGTTAATGTAAATAAAACAAAAAGTTTTCAGGAAATTATCTTAATATTGTTACGAAAATAAGTACTTCCTAAAGAAAAGATACACATTCTATTGGCTTGTGTCAAGGCTATCAATGTGCCACCCTGGTAATGCCATACTTAATTTATGTCATTAACAGGGTCTCTAGTTGAGTATTGAACGGTGCTACCGTACCGATTTCGGGTGTTACACTTAAATTAATGAAAATGTATCGAATATTGTAGTAAGAACAAGTACATTGACATTTTAATGTCAGTTGTAAATAAAAGGCAATGTGCCGCCTTAGGCATAGTTAGTCATAGTTTGGCAGTCGTAAATTAAAGTCATGTTAAGACGTTCGAAACAGTGTTAAGTGTATTAAGCGGATATTAAGTGCAAGATAAATAAGTTGGATACTGTATATTTACAATTGTATAAGTCATAATTAAGAATGTTAAAACGTAACAATTTTTTTTACTGTGATAGAAGGGATCTACGACAATTATATATGAAACAAAATATCGTCCAAATGCTCGCTTGGCTTCGGTGGCATACCTCTATCCGTCAGTCCATATTTTCAATAACTCTGAGACATAACTGTTCAATATAGTTAATGTGCCGAATTATATCATTGTTTAGCTCTTGAATTGTTCTTGGCCTATTGATGTACCCTTTTTCTTTTAAATATCTCCAAAGAAAGAAGTCAAACGGTGTCAAATAACATGATCGTCCAATTATTTCGTAAGCTGTGTGACAAGTGACACCATCCTGTTGGAGCCACATATCGTCCAGGTCCATGTCCTCATTTTCTGGGAGCAAGTAGTCCGTTATCATCTCGCAATAGCGAATACCATTCCGGTAACTGCTTGGTCGACCTCATGACGCAGCACAGGTGTTTCCATATTTCTTACAGACCCGGTTTGCTGAAATTTTCGCACAATTCTCCCGATTGTGAACACATTTGGTCGATTATGCTGACAAAAAAAATTCACGAAGTGCACGAAATTAATTTTGATTTGAACGCCCATTTCCGTAAAAGTCAACAATCTAAACGTGCCGCTCAATTGAGTAACTCTCTATGGTTGAATTTTTCAAACAATGAAATAAAGAAATGCCAAATTAAGTTGGCCAAAAAACTTAAGGTGTGACTCACAATTAGCATCGTTCATTATGGTTGGACCACCCTTTACAATTGAAAACTTCTTTAACGAATTTTGGCGTTTGAAGCTGTCGTTAAATTGAATACAATTGGGTGACGTTGACTGAGAGAAAGTCCCCGTGTTCCTCCATGGAATTTAATGGGAATTATTGTTATTATTAATTATATGCGTCTATTAGAAACCTCTGAAACATGGTCTAAAAGACTTTCAGCTATCTTTAATTTCAATATTTGTGCTATTGTAGGTCAGCACTGGCGTTGTAAATTTCGTCAATCCATTTCAGAGATCAGATCTAAAATTTTGTTGTGGATTCAAGTACATACTATGTGTGCAAAATACAGCCATACTTGCTGAAACGTGTGCCATGAAAACCAGAAAAATCAAAGAGAACGAGTTGTTATTGGCTTAGTTGATGGTCTGAAAGGGCATAATGCTACCGTATACATCTTTTTTCACCACATGGTCTTGATTAAAAACTTCTACAAAGTAATGTAATGATGGTTGGAACCATGAGAAAAAAATAAGACATCAATACATCTAAAGCTCCTGGAATGCAAATAAGTTCTACGGTATACATTAAATTTTGAGTTGCTTCTTGACACTATTATAGTCTTATATATTAATCACAAAGAATAATTCACAATGCGTTACAAATCTAATGTTGCAGCCGATTCTAAAAACTGCTCGAAATAAAGTCCTTTTATAACTAAACGAAAAAATGAGTTGACATAGTTCATAAAACGCAATTATTTTCTACATGAGTTGGCAATATCATAAGCATCTCCTTGTATGAATAAAAGCAAAAACCCCTCAAGAAATAAACTACCTATAGCGCTTCTCTTAAAGCTTTGAGTTGAGAATAGCGCTAATCTAAGTGAACCGAAATATCTCTGAAAAGCAAGCGTGACAGATCTTAAGAATGCTCCCATTTTCAAGAAATATAAAGAAGTTGATATCATCATTCTGTTCCTATGTAAAAATCCACGCCATAATGAAAAGCATGCAAACAAATTGATGGCACAAATAAGGCATAAAACTGTAATAATGTATCACGAAAATAAATGCATTTAATTTCTTTAAATGGATTTTGGATTGAAATAGTGAAGTTATGCTGTTTTAGAACACAAAATATCATAATGCAGGGCAGTGATGCGTAAAATACAGTAAAAAATAGTTTTTATTAAATGAATTAATATATCGTTAATAAATTTATTTAAGCTTTTTAACAAAAAAATTAATGAATTCGATACAGACAGACTTCAATAACATGAAAAGAAAATTTGTGGTCTGAAATGTTGGTCGGTCTTGACCGACTGTAACTTATTAATTTCTCCGCTAATCAGTTTATGAAAATTATTAAAAGTAAAAAGCGAAATTGCTCTACGCAAATACTCACAAAAGAGTAATGTTAAGCAATTTGATTTTTTTTTATCAAAATCTTTTAAATGCCATTTATTGCTTGCCATTGTATTCTGAAGGCTATTGTTGTTAATCATCAACACGAATACTTAAACAGCAAAACCGTTGATTGTGAAAGTTTTCTGAAAAGTTTGGTTTTCTTTTCAGGTGTTTTTCTTGAATTTAAAACTCTTTTGTTTGGAATTTAATTTTGAGATATGAATAGAATTTCATTTTTTGTTTCTTTGAAAAGGTACATTGGATTTAAGTGCCTTTTGCCTATAGGGTATAAGATGCTATACAATTTTAATTGTTCATTATTAAATGTGTTTTTAAAAAAAGTGTCATATTGAATGTCCAACACCATTTAAAGTATAGGTGTAAGATAATTGTTTTTAATATAATTTGATTAAAATATTTTTTATACAATTTCATTATGCATGAATTTTGTATCGTTTGGTCTTCTATGGCGTATAATCAATATTTTTAACAAACTTTTGTATACGCAAGAACTAGATCAATTATACGTCACCATAGTTAATTTATAGTAAGTAACACCTAAACAGTGCTGCAAGACAATAGCGTCAGATAACTATAATTTGGTTAAATAACTAACCTATGAAGTTCCATCCTTTTTTCTCTTCTTATAAAAACACTTCCCACTTATTATTTAAAAAATAAAAAGAAATATATGGTATGATATTGTTACGTAGATAAAATACAACCCTGTATTGTGAGATTTTGGTAAGCGCCAAGTTGGCAGCACTGCCACATCGAATATCCTTTTGTTATATTTGAATAGTGGATATGGAAATAAAAGATGGCCGATATTTCCTGGACCTTCTAAAATGCAGGCAAATAAAAAGTGTTGTAAAAGCGAATTTGGTGTATTAAGACATAGTGTAATAAAATACAGTGGAATTAATAAAAAGAGACATAGTAAAACAACAAAAATAAAATTGGTGTTTTATTTTATTTTAACGCAATTAAAAGGAACTCGAACTTTTTAAAAAGGTTAAAACGTAACAATATTATCTTTTCTTTTTTTCAATTTAATTTAATTTTTTTAATATGTTTTAAATCAAGTTCAATTGTGGTTTCGAATGTTTAATAATAAAAAAGGGTTCAACTTTTACCCACCAGATAACTCCATCTAAAAAAAAAAATAAAGAAAAATGTCTTCCTTACCCTTTTCGCATACCTCTGGCGATGATGACAAACATCAGACGAATGATCAGGAAAAACACGCCACCAACTGGAAAAACTTACAATGCGAAAGTAAAGATCACCACCAATTAGCAAGAATCTTCACCACTACACAAAAAAAATCGTAGGGAAGAGGAAGCATCAAGAGGAAGCTACAGCTAATTAATCATCTACTTAGCTTCAAATATCAAGTTGATTAAAGAAACTGAAACAAAGCAATAGATGCTTTGTAGAAAGCCAATATGTTCCCTAGAGGAGTGACGGAGAAAAAAAATCTACTTCATATAATATTATTTTCAGTGCACGTTATTTCAATAAAATAAATGCATTAAAATACAATTATTTTAATTTGAAAAAAATCAATAAAAATAATAAGAGTAACCATTGTTAAATGGCAAAAAAAGCATGTAGAGCATTGTAGTTTGAACTTAAAAAGGTTTGTTTGGATGTGTTTCTAGGTAAATAATCATGATTAAGCAAATAAAATATCCGATTTTTATTAAATTGACATTGCAATATAAACGTATGCACTACAACACTTATTCAGTTCGAACACAAAAAAGTTTCTTCTTAACGGAGTTGGTATACAATTTAATAACCATTTAAAGAAATACGAGAGAAAAGTAAATATATAAATTATTTTTTTTTTTTTTTTTTGAATTGAGACCATTATTTAAGAGATGACCCCTTTACTGATGCAGTGCGTTATGGTGGTACAAGGAAAATAGGTTGTTTAAAAACAGAAAGAGGGAATAGCGTTTACGGACATTTGATTTAATTTTATCCATGTCGTAATTGACAGGAAAGACTTTCACTGGAAGATTGTTCCACAAAGGAATAGTGTGACTAAAGTAAGAGTTCTCCCTATAATGGTTTGCGATTCGATGGTCAGCCAACTGCAAAGGGATGCGCTCTACGAGAAATACGGGTATTACGAAAGAATATGTAATTATTAGAATTTAAGTCCTTTATTTCGGCAGAACATATTCCGTTATAGAATCGATAGAACACTCCACATTGCGACGCCAAGGAATCGTAGCTCTAAAAGGAATTCTGATGTTTCTTATTTTGACCCAAAGGTCATATTATGAAAAATCCCACTTAGCCACATTTAAAGTTCCCCAATCGAATCTAAATGAAAATTCGAACTCCACATTCAGTCAAAAAGGAATTTGGAAAACCCAATTGTGTTGTTGAGATTTTTTCAGTATTTCAAAGACTCAACATAAATGAAAAGAAGTGAAATGCAAAAAAAAAGAAACAGTACAGAAAAAAAAAGAAAAAGAAACAGAAGAAAAAAAAGTTTAAAAAACAGTTAAAAAGCATTCCAATATATTTAAAATATATATTTAATAAATTCTATGTCATCTTTTGTTGTGCTGTGCTGGTGTTTTGAATATTTTTCCATGGTGAGTGCTAATAAAAAACTCTTAAAACTCTTGATCTAGTCTTTGACTTAAGCCATATTTATTTTTAGATATTTTGTTTATTTTTTCAGCGAAATGAATCCACCATCCTCTACACCGCAAGATGAAACAGTAACAACATCAACAACTATCGAAAACCCAACGAGTCATATACCAAAGCATGATATTACTCTTTTTGTGCGCGTTCTGATTTGATTGATCTTAATTTATCAACCGTGCTGGATATCTTGAGATGTTATCTTTAATGATTCACTACTCAAGTAGCAAATAAGTTGCTTGGAATTTGGGAAGAACTTGGTATGGAAATAATGCCAAAATATACAGTATTGATTAAATTGAATAGATTGCTGAACAAAGATACTATAACCCATTTCCAGGGTTTGTAAAATCTCTGAAAAAATTTTTTACATTGGAAAATGTAAATGCGATTTGAAGGATTCTGTATGTACATGCGGTTTGGCTCCAGAACGCCTCAAAGGGTTTATGCACGATAAACATAATCATAATAAAGAAGACTAATAGTCGATGTATTTGTGATGGAAAATGAAGAGCAAATATCCACAGTTATGTTCAATGCCAACAACACATCCCAATGATTCAACGTACGTACCGTCATCGGTTGAAGAAGATGTGGATAAAAGCAATGGTTCACAATACACAGAAAGATACAATTGTTTTAACTTTGTCTTGATGTGTCACAGATTTGTTGAGCATTAGGAACCGCTCTTTTCCAAGATTTCGAAAAGAGAGATCGGCATGGCGAACCTCTCATCATGGATAAATCGAAAGTTTACAGAGAAAAAGACTAGAAGTGTTTCGCAAACGGTTAGGCGATACCACTTTGTTGGCGTTTTTATTCGATGGTAGAAAAGACGATTCTGTAACGAGAATAAAATTGATGGTAAAAGAACCGCATCTTGTTATTTTGAGAGAACAAAGCTCTCAATTGATTGGTTATGTAAGACTGGAACATGAAACGGCTGAATACAAAACAAACAAATTAATGATTTTTTCAACCATAAAAATACACCACTGGATTCATTAATTGTTGTATGCACTGATGGTAAGCCAAGAAACACTGGACCACACGGTGGAATTATATGACGATTTGAATTGCTGTTCTACTGACCATTGCATTGGTTCTTTTGCCTTCTACACTTAAACGAACTTGCGTTTCGGTATTTATTTCAAACTTTGAATAACTCAACTAGCACTGGACCAAGATCGGCAGTCGAAAAACAAAGCAATCAAATCGAAACTTTTGAAATTATTCCGGTAAGTAATTGATATCACTCAATTATTATAATTGTAAACCGTTTTTAGTTATTTGACTACTTTATTTTACTATTTTCAGGTGGTGGACAGTCTTCAGAAAATTGTGTTGAAAAATATGTCCACTGCTACAGAAAAAAATTTAATTTTCCACCGATTCGAAGTACTTATACGACATTGCCCATGCACTTTCTAGCGGCATGGTTTTGTTGGATCTGGGTAACATTAATCTGGGAAAATTTCGCATTCTCGGTGACTCACTAAGGCCGCTAGAATATTACGTTTATATGTGACAACGAAAAATCCATCCAAAATTTACGGATTCTGCTTGATTTTATAATTAATTGGTATGTGCTAATGTACCTCAATATTAAGTATTTCAGCTCTGTCGTGTATAGTAGTGTATTATTTTTCAAGTTCATTAGTTGGCCGCGGTTTCTGCAACCTCCTTTACGCAGTATTGTCAAACGTGCAATTAAAGATAATTCATATTATGCGCATTCGGAAAATATCTTGCTATCAATGTTGTTTGATGATAGTAAACAAGAGTGAGACTGCACTATCAAGAAAATTCTACGCTATCAAATCGATATTGAAGCCCCAGCAGAACTTAGAGTTTATAAAAAACCAGATATAAATTTTCATTGCACAAATTACACGGAAATGATCAATTGGAATGATATAAATAAAGTATTTGAACCACCATTCACGCGAAGTATTCCGTACGATACATTGAACGAATATTAAAATCAAGATGATCCACTGTTTAGCGATCTAAACTTTCCGTCATATATACAGGGAACAAACCGACATGTTCAATTGTTAGTTAGCGTTTCCAAACGAGTTATAGCAGATAATGCAAACGCTTTTATGGCGATGACATCAGAGAGCTGTACGAAATGGCCAGACTTGAGAGCAAAAGGGATTTCTTTTCTATTATTAAGTTGTATTAAAAAACTCCAGCCATTTAGCTGATTGTTTCATGTAAAGTACCAAAAAAGGTGATTTTTTGAAGTTTTTGTATGGGGACCTCCTAGTGGGTGTACCACTAGCATGGGTGGGTCGACCCTCCAAAGTTAGTGGGGCTCGGTCATACATTTAGATTTGATTGGGGCACTTTAAATGGATCACGGTGTGATTTTTCAAAATTTGACCTTTGGGTCAAAATAAGGAACATCAGAATTAATTTTAGAGGTATGGTTCCTTGGGCAAAGTTTCTTATTTTGATCCCTAAAATACGATTTTTCTTGTCACTTGTGATATTCTTAAATCGACCCGCCCTAATATACACTATTGGACAAAATAAATTGCAAAATAATTTTGTTATATTTCATCAGCAAAAAAAAGAGTCAAATTCAATATTATTGTGAAAATATTAATTGAATTTATTAATTTTGTTTACTTTTCAATATAAAAACCATAAAAACTTATATGTTTATTTATACTTTTTAAAAAAAACAACAAAAATTAAAATACTCCGTAACTACGGTTGGTCAATTTAAAATGCAAATGCAAATTATTGGACGATAACCGTAGAAAATGAAGGAATCTTATAATAATCGGTACATTAGTACATAGTAGCTTCCCCTTATTAATTAAGATCTTTGAATGCGTTTCAGTCTTCGGCGAAATTGCCAGAAAGCTAACATTTCCTCAGACATTTCCACATGACATCATAATGAAGTCTTTGCCGAAATTTTTTAGGAACTAGATTCTAAAATCACATGAAGTTTCAATAATGTCTCAAGACAGAAAAGCGTAAAGAGGACTGCGTAATAATCGTAGTCAAAAAAAAACTATTTTCTTCTTCTAGAGGGATCAAGGAAGAATTAAATTTAAGTGTTATATCATATGTACGGTACTGTTTCAGAATAATATTGAAATCGAGTGATTTTGTTAGATGAATCGAAATATAAACTAAAACAATGCAAAATGGGTAAAAGAATATGGTGCGAGCCTTCAGAAAAATTAATATCTAAATACAGTGCATATACAATAAAAAATGGTAGTGTAAATGTCATGGTGCGATAGTCAGAATCGACACAAAAATGACTTGTGAGCATTGTGTTAATAGTAATGCTATAGTAATGGGCTTGGGGTACTTAATTTTCAACAAAATAATGATTCCAAAGATATGAGCCAGATCGCGAATAACTTTTTTCGATTAAACTAGAAGAGCTACCTTCTTCTGATTATTATAATATCCGTTCATATTTCTGCGGTACTCATCCAATGTTTAGCATTGCACTTTATTTTGTCCAACCGTTGGCAAAGAGTATTTTATTTTATGTTGTTTTGCTGAAAAAGTTTTTTATACTGAAATATAAACGAAATTAAAAACTCAATTAATTTTCTCAACAATAATAATGAGTTTAACATATTTTTCTCTGATGAAATACAAACACGGTATTTTATGCTTTATTTTGTCCAAAAGTGTACGTAAATCTTGTAAATATTAAGGAGGTTAGATGGAGTGTAGTACTTCCCACACCTCAGAACATCTGACTCCTCAATATCTACATTGTCCATGGTCACAGATGACACCACACTTATACATATGTATGTCAGAAAACAACATTGGGTTTTATACGCATTCAAACCAAACCAGTTAGTACGACCCCTCTTGGAGATTTTCGCCACGTCGCCTGTGACGACCGTCTTTTCACCCTAATCTCTAGGACGCTCTGCGTACGATCAAAGAATGTGAGTGGCTATGCACGCGCAAGTGTCGAACGGCACTGCTGGAATGCCATCCGTCGCAAAAGTCTTATTAACATTGAGATTTGCAAGAATCATTCTGACTGCATGTGCTGGGAAGAATATACTAGGCATAGTCACTGATACTCTTTTAAGTTCTGGCAGTGGTTAAACACACTCCGGCCTTTTTAACCGGGTTTGGTCATTCTTTATTAAGAGCGCTAGCGCTGTCCCTAAGCCAAAATGAATAACCAAAAGCTTTCCGCCAGGATACTCGATATCGAGTCGAAAAGACGGTCGAAGACAGATATGGTAACTTCTTTTGCTGCTTCTATACAGAAACCCGAAATGCAAAAGATTTGCCTTGATTCTGAACTTAACCCAAAGACAGTTAAATTCTGCACCATACATACCAAGAGGAAGGAATACGTCTAAGAGATATAATAATATATAATAATTTATATAGGGTGGGTAAATTTGAGGTTAGGAAGTAAATTGGCTGTCAAATGATGGAATGACAAGAATTAATTTGTCAAACTTTGACACTTATTTAGTAAAAAATTTGGATATTTTACCCATGGAACGGTACATTCTTGAATAAAGAATTTTAATTTTGAAAATTTACTGTTTGAAAAACTAAACGAAAACAACGCATTTTCCAACAAAATCATCTTTAGCGATGTGGCCCATTTTTAATTAGGCGGTTATGTAAACAAACAAAATTGTCGCATACGTTGTTCACAAAATCCGCAAACAGTCCACAAAAAAATATTATATCCAAAGAAAGTAACCGTATGGTGAGGTTTGTGCTTAGGCGGCTTCATCGGGCCGTATTTTTTCTAAATGAGCAAGGAAATGGAGTCACCGTGAATTCTCTGCGCTACCAAAAATGATAAACAATTTTTTTTGGCCACAATTGGCCTTTGGTTTCAGCAGGACGGCGTCACAAGCCACATAGTCAGCCAAACTATTAGTTATGGCATGAGAAACTTGCCGGTCGTGTAGTTTCTTGACTTGTCAATTGACCGTCTCGTTCTTGTGATTTAACGCCGCTGGATTATTTTCTCTGGGGCCATTTGAAAGACCGGGCTTACGTAAATAAGCCACAAGCAGCTGACAATCTGAAAGATGAAATTCGGCGTTGAATTGAAGAGATAAGCGAAGGTTTGTTGCAAAATGTGGTTCAAAATTTTGTGAAAAGACCGGACATCATATTCCATTATTAATTCCCATATTTCTATTTAATGAATAAAACTAAAATTGTAAGAAAAATGTGTTTTTAAGCGGATTTACCACCTAACCTCAACTTTGCCCACTATTTATTATAACATAACTACTTTAAATATCTTACAATGTAATTATGATCACGTTAATGTAAACTATGGTTTATCATTAAATACGTTTTGGGAAAATTCATTACAAGTTTTTTAATAACAAGTGAAACTGTAACCAACAAATGGAGTGCCATAAGATGTAAACATTTTCCAACTATTAGGTGCCTTTAACAAAACGTCTACTGGCAGGTAAAATGAAAAGTTGATTTGAAGTCCCAAAAGGTTGCGACTTATCATCACTTTTGTTTTATATTGTGTTAGATACTACCATTTTGAGAAGAGCACTTCGCAATATCAAGGGAATAACATGGGGACCCTAGAATCGATTAAATGACCTGTGTTATGCAGATGCTATCCGTCTTTTAGAACACAGTTTCACAGATCGCAAATTAAGTCTACTATAGTTGGCATAAAAACAAATACTGACAATGTTGTTAATATCACAAATCAAGAGATACTTATAATGGAATAGATATACCTGCAGAAATTTAGAAGAACTTTCTATCTATTAAGACCCTTATAATGCTCGTCTTTCGCGTGTGGAATTTGTGATATTCAATATTAAATCCATTCTTTCTATGATTGGGAGGCGTGGAATGCTATACCTAGAGATCAGATGCAGAAGACTCAAGTTTTTAAAAATCAATTTCTTTGAAGAACTTCAATAAATTCTTTATGTAAAATCGTGACTAATTTTCAAATAGTTTTATTGAAAATTATATGTATCAATTGTGTTCCATGCTTTTGTATAATCGATTACTTAGAGTTTCTTTATTTATTATACGTTTCTTTAAATATTATCCTGTGACTTATAAAAATTTTTTTTAATCAAATTTATGTATATGTATGTATATTCTGCTCATCATAGCGTGTGTATGTAATTAAATACCAATTAATTAACTCTTTAATTGTTATGTCTGGTAATGTGTTTGTTTTATTTCAGTCTAAACACTTAAATCACAAAATGTTAATTGACATTTTGTATAATTCTGTTCCAAAAACATATACGGCACGCAATTGTCTTTTTATTTCCGAAACTCTCCTGGGGATAAACATACAAGTGTTTCAGTTTATTTGTTGTGTTCACTTGGGCTTTTTCCTTTCAGCGATTAAAACAATGGGTTTATTAATTGTTGGCAATTTATGTGATAAAATTTTATGTCAAGGTGATTAATGGTAATTAATTTGGTTTGAGTAATTAAAATATAAAGTATAAAAAAAGAAAAAATAACAACGTTTATTTAAAATATTATAATTCTTTATTTTGACAAATTACTCTTTGCTTGCTAAATTAATAGTTTTTGTAAGGCCTATTCGTCTTCACTATTAATGTAATGACAAATCATCATTCAAAAATAATCATTTAAGATTATTTATAATATGTAGTACGTCGAGCCCGACTTTAAAACACTCTTCATCTAAAAAAAAATTTTAATAAATTTCCTTCCTAAAAGTTTTAATACGTTTATAATCAGCGTAAATCTTGGACTGATTAACCCCTAAATAACTTAACAAAAAATCTTGTTTTAAATTAATGAATGTTATTTCCTTGTCATACACAAAATTGTTGTAAAAACATAGAAAACATATTTTTTAACATGTCAAATGTATCCGCGTTTTTTTTTTTTTTTTTTTTAATTTTGAACTATTAATTTTTTAGAAATTTATTCTGTTCAAGTAAACATTTCCCAATATTATGTGTGAAATTTTCCAAGGACCTTAAATAACAAGTATCGCTTAAAAATTAAATTAAAAAATCATCGTGTTAGAGTCGGCAGATACATATGACACATATGACCAAATTAGTTGCCTTGAAGAGCTCTTACAGAATCTGTGATGATCTTACAAAATGAGTTTTATTTTATGACGGAAAAATAAAACTTTCTTTTTAAAGTTTTTGTTTAACCTTTTATTTTTCCGTCAAATAAAAATTAAAAACCGATTAATTATCAATAATTATCAAGGTCACCAGATTCTGTAAGAGCTCTCCAAGATAATTAATTTGGTACATAACATCATATGTGTCTGTCGACTCTAACACGATGATTTTTAGTTTAACTTATAAGCGATAACTGTTATTTATGGTCACTGAAAAATATCATAAAACTCATTTTGTCAGTTTCATTTTTCCGTCATAAAATTAAACTTATTTTTTAGCCTTATTTTCATTTAGAAAATAACAGATATTTTTTGATTTTTTTTTCCGTCAAAAAATAAAATCTATTTAGGAGTTTTATTCATTCTGCCTTAAAATAAAACTGGATGTTGTTGTTTTTGATCCATGACTGTGATTGATGTATGACTGTTGTAAATATGTAATTTTTTTTATTTATATTATTTTACTCGCAATACTTATAGGACAAAAAATTTAAGATTATAATACTTAATATTTTAGACGATTGGTAATTCCAGTGGATGCCGTGTAAAAACAGGATTGGGTGTAAAATAGATCTTTATTAAAAACGAATTTTAGTTCATGGCAAAAAAAAACTAAATAGAGCTTTATTTTTCCGTTAAATAATAAAACTCGAAAAATAACTGTTATTTTCTGACTTAAAAATAAAAAAAAATCTCAAATTTAAGTTTTATTTTTTAATGGAAAAATAAGACTCACAAAATGAGTTTATTTTATGATAAAAAATAAAACTCTCTTTTTTTAAAGTTTTTTTTTTTTTTTTAATGAAACTTTCTTTTTGAGAATTATTATTAGTTTTTTTTTCGATAACTTTTTCTGCGGATCTTTTTTTTGAAAAATTCTCAAAATAACCATTAACAAATAAGTTTATGGATACAACCTATGACCGTTACGGTCTTTGAAATTTTGTCATTTTACAGGTGTATCCATAATTCCATCGCAACATAACTTATCTGGTTTATAGGAGATTCTTCGGTTTTCCAATTGTTTACTTTTGCGAAATTTTTGCAGACACCAAAGTAAATTATAGTCAAACGTAGCAGTGTCTAGGCTATACAATAGGTACATAAAATCTACCCAGTAAATTGTGGTCAAACTTTTCCGTTTGTCCATCTCTGGTCTCTTTTCTAGGGAAGAAAAGCTCAAAATTAAACATTTCTCTAAGTTCATAATAGAGCCTTCCAGTCGTAACAAATCGCTGATATCAATATTATCGTAATGGAATTCAGTAACCCAGAAAAGTATATTTGTGCGGATTCGACAAAAGTTTTCTCATATAAAACAATGTTTATGTACTCCCACAGAGCTTTTAAGAGCAATCACAGCATCTTAAACTCTGAAGATTCCATTTTAACGCCATCCATGTGATGTTGCCCGGTTTCTTTCTGACCATTTTGTACGGGTTGTTTTTTTGTTGGCTAGGTTTCAAAGATCTGTGTTGTTGATGTTTTTGTGCCAGAATATACTGCTTATGATTTTTAGACACATGATGATGAATACTAATACCTTTTTTGTTCAATGCTACCCAGGTTTCACTTGCGTTAAACAGATTTGGCATTACGCATGCATTGATGCCGGAAGCTTTGTTCGTTTGAATGTTTGTGAGCTTGTCCATACTGATTCTAGTCTAGTCTCCCTTTTTATTAATCCTATTCTTTACGCCTGATCCTGCGCTGCCTTTGACTGTTACTGTAATGCCTAGATAGCAGAAGCTATCTACGTATTCGACTAGTTGGCTTTGTAGCATGATGTTTTATGTGCTAAAGTTGTTTATTCTGATAGCTTTGTTTTTTTCGTACTAATCTCCCCAGATCCTACAATATTGCTTTTCTTGGTGATCTTATGCGAGAATTGACAAATATAGCATAAGCAACTCCACGCAAATAATTTCAATAATTTCCATATGACAGACCGTCTGATGGTATTGGAGGCTTTCCTGAAATCTACAAACTTTCATAAGATAGTCACTTTTATTTGCTTCTATTTATGTTTGACCAATAAACATTTGTTACTTTCATTTATTATTGAGGTTATAAAATTGCTAATAAAATAAAAGAAATTCTTAAATTATACAATTCTAGCTTTCAAAGCCACATCTTAAATATGTTTATTAAGAATAGTTTCCTTAAAAGTTGCATTCTTTTAAAATATTTTCTTTAAATTTCTTATGCATTTTAATTAAAATTTTTTCATGCATAATTGAGTAAATAGCATAAAACGAGTGCAATGCAATATAATTCAACACAAATTCAATACGAACCAGAAAACGGAATTTGCTCAGTTCTTCATGATTAATTGTTCTTTCAAATTTGCCTTTGCTTGTAGTTTTTTTCTTTTTACCACATGAATGAAATTTTATTGTTCTGAATATGCAATCAAATGCAAACAAAAGATAAATTCACAGTGATAGGTTTGTATGCATTGCAAACCATTATTCTGCCTTTATTTTTCAATTCAATTATTGACTTTGTCTTTTGTGTCTAAGTGCTTCGATTGAAATTCTGTCAAAGTGATTTTATTTCCTTTGAGTCTAGGTATTATGGTCTTGAATGCATACAAAACGAGACCAATCAATGAAAATTAATCGGGTTTGCATGAAGATCTTAATAGGTTGTGGGAGTAATACAAGTGATACGCAAATACAGTTGCTTATGCACATATCACGTTTGGCTCAATAAACTTTTAATACCTTACATATGTAGACGAAAGCGGTATATTGTGTTTGTGCTAATGTTTGGAACAGCCTTAAGTCCTGCACCATTCATTTATTTTACTGGTCGACTCAGAATTATATTTTGATTAAAGTGTAGTATATATGTATACCAAATAGCATGTCTCGAGTAGAGTTTTTACTAAAAGTTACAAAAATTCATGAGTTGAAATTTATTATCCAAAAGAAGTATGGCCGAATTCACAATATGTGTTGTATGCCATGTAATCTTTATATATATATTAGCTTTCGTTTTCAAAATTTTTTGTTAGAAAATATTTTTTGTTTAACAATATACAATAATAAAACACAGGTTGTGAATTCGGCTTATATATCCGTGTAGGGTATCGTACAGTTAAGCATAGTAATCTTCAGTCTTGTTATTTGTTTGTTATTATGTTTCAAGGTATTTAGAGAAGTAAGAGGAGTTTTACACTATGTATGAGTTCCCTTGAGAATGTCTTATGATGGCATAGTTTTTTAAGAAATTCGGTAATTAGAGTACAAAATTTTAAGTTCATAAAATCGTGCCGATACCACAAATATTTCTATGAAGAAAAGGTAATGCCATTTAAAGTCAGTATATGCTTATATTCGACAAGTTCTAAATAGAATCAGAGTAAGAAAATGTCCGAGTTTGTAATTCGTAGCGTTTTAAACTCTTCTGTTTAAACAAAAACCTTTAGAATTGTTTTTTTTTTAGCTTTTTCATTTTATAAGTCGTATGCAAAACAAACCATTCCATTCATGTGTGTTGTACGTAAATGAACAGCTTCACTATGATCTAAAAATTTAAGAATATGCTGTTAAACAAAAATTCGTTTTTGTTAATAGAAAAAAATTCTTTATTCAACAAATCAATATCTTTTGAATATATTTAAAATAAGATATAAAAAATTAGCAATGCAAAAAGCAATACCACTAAATAGAAAACAAAAATTGTACTTCAATTGTTAATGAGATCTAAATACATAACTTAAAGTTTTCGATTAAATAAAGCAGAATTTGTTTCATTGGTATTGACTAAAATTTTCGAATGTTAAGCATTGGCTATTACGTATAAGCAAACTTTTATACATTTAAAATGCCAATGTATACTGATCTAATTAGAACATATTTAAAGAATCACATACCTTCAAACTTGATTTGAAGAAGATGCGCTAAGATCATTTGTTAGATATTGACATATAAGTTTTACTACTTGACTGCTGAAACGCGTTCCCCGTAATGGTTTTCTCACTCGATTGAACAGAAAGAAGTCACAGGGAGCCAAATCAGCCGAATTCGGTGGCTGTTGGATGGTATTTTCTGCATTTTTCGTTAAGAAATTTCGAATAATGATGGCACTGTGCGACGGTTCGTTATCATGGTGCAAAATCCATGAGTTATCTGCCCACAATTCTGGTCTTCTTCGGCGAATTACTTCACGCAAACATCTCACAACGCCCACATAATATTCTTTGTTTACTGTCTGGCATTCTGGCAAAAATTTATGATGCACTACACCGTTGTAATCTCTAAAAATTATGAGCATTGCTTTCTTTTTTGACTGAAAACGACATTTTTTTGGTCTCATTTGATGAACTCCATTATCTTGTCTGATATCTGGATTGCGTGTCGTACTCATAAACCCACATCTTGTCTCTAGTAGTGATCCTTTGATGAATGTGGGATCGGATTCAGTCTCGAAAATCATGTCTTTTGCGACCTTAACACGATTTTTTTTTTGCAGGACATTTAAATCATTGGCACCAATTTTGCTGCTGCATGACGGAAACATAAATCATTAATCGAAATGTTTTGGACGGATCCATAGGTAATGCTAAAGTCCTCCGCTATATTTCTGATGATTAATTTGCAGTTATTGACCAATATTTCTTTTACTTTATCAATGTTTTGGTCGGTTTTCGATGTCTGTTACTGCCTTCATAATTTTCTATTGACTCAAGACCACTTTTGAAACGCTCGTGTCTCTTTTAAACAACCGCTTTCTTTAGAGAATCGTTGCCAAAACACTTTTCCAACAATTTCAACGTTCGCGTCCAACATATAGACATAGATGTACACTTGGCTATGTAGCTTTTGCAAATGTCAAGCTGTGAAGCTACGATTTAGCGGAAATATCAACAAGAGTAGTAAAAACTAAAACTTAGTCAAAACTTAACCGTTACACGGGAGCTATTCCGGGAACTTTTTGATCAAGGTGGTATAATATTAATATTACGTTTTGTATTACAGTCGGTCATTTTGCTAATATTCTAAACTGTTTTAGTTAATATGACATACTGCTCAACTAATGTTAAGCCATTGCTTTTAGTTTTTAAAGTAGCTTTTTAATGAAACCGAATTTTGCAGCAATGAAAATCAATTCACACTTTCTATTTACATATCTTAGTCCATCTATTGCCATTTTAATTTATTGAGACTCTGCAATATTTAATGCGCTTAGAACTTCAAAAATTTGTTCATAATTGTAGCCGTAGTAATTGATGGCCGCAAGCCAAGTTCCACTACGAGCTATAACTGGTTCAGGCGGAAATGGAAGGTCTGAATACATTTCGTTTAATGCAGTCCAAGAGCAATGCAAGTAACATGTGTCACTTTAGGGTAAGACACCTTAATGGCTTTGGAAGGTTTTATCATATACGGGGCAGCGTCCGCCAGAAAAAACAGAATCAAGTTTTTACTTAATTTTCCGTTCAATATCTTTAACGCGTCGTCAGAAAGTTGTGCAATTGTGAAGTGATTGGTTTTGTCCAAAACAACTGTGTTAATTGAGAATTTTGACTTGATGCTTCTTTGTCACAATGTAAAATGATGTTATCTAAGCACTCTTGGAAAATATTTTCTACATATAAACATAATTTGGACGTTACAGAGTTAGCTTGTATATTCTTTCAAAAATTGCTTAAACGATATTAAACTCAATGGAGATCTAGATGGCGCAATAATTCTTAAATGACAGATAATTTACAAAAGTCATGGCTTGGTCAGAATTTAAAACGAAAGTTTTGTTTCAGTGTACAAATATTTTAGAGCACAAAAATCCAAGCAAACATAGAAAAGGTACAAAATGCTCTTTAAATGCGAAAAATGTTGAAAGTATGCTCTTAAAACTGAAATATGCAAAATATGCTCTTATGAGCAAAATATGCAAAAATATGCACTTACAAATCGATGCTAAAATGCATAAAAATTTGAAATGAATAACTATCTTATGTTCGACTTGATTGGTTGTACGAGAAAAACATGCAATTGCATATTTCTGGTTTCCCTGATCATAACTATTGAAAAATTAATCAATTAAGCTGCTGCTTGTAACCTGATTCCCTCTATCGTCCATCTTATCAACGGCGTTTTGCAAAAATCGACCGATCTGGTATCGAAATTCCATAGAATAGGGTGCTAAATTTCCCATTGAGCTCTTCGAGTGCGGCTGTGACGACTTGTACAACATAGGTGCTATCGTTGTCGTTATTCTTTTCAGTCGAGTAGCCTCTTTCATAAAATGTGTCTGGGTTATTTAGAAATCCTGGCTTTGGCTCATTTCTTAAAGCCACCCACTCCTGTCATTGATCCACTTCTTATCTCCGATGACGTTTCGTTGCTTATGACGACCACGTATTTCTGGACGGCAGGCAAGATGTTGTGAAGCAATTTGAAGATGATTTCCTTTGTTGTCTTCGCTAAGTTTGTGAGGCACCCAAGTACTAAATTCTTCAAATTATAAGGGGCTTCAAAATGATAAGGTCGACTTAATATTTGCTCAATTCATCCAAACTATAAAATGTTATGTATGGTCACCTTATTCGAAAAAATTCTACGTTCAAATAAACGAATAATAAGCCGGTTTTGCTCTTGTATCACAATTACTATTTTTTTTTAATAATTTATAATTTAAATAATATCTGCGCAGTATGGATCGCGGGAATCCTTTGTCACCTTATAAACCAGAACAAATTGTGGCACTTCATGAGCAGGGATTGAGTATGCATGGAATGGCGAAAAAATTATGAATAATTAAAAAGCACGGATCGTCCAAAGGTCCTGACTGCCCGTGAAACTCGGCTAATTTCACGAAAGGCCTCGAATTCCATGAAAAGTGCGGCAACAATAAAAGATTCTAAAAATCTAATAAAATTCCCTGTTTGACTAAACAGCATAAGATTAAGCGTAAGAGTTTGCGAAAAACAACATGACAACTAATTGGCATCAGGTAAATATATAAGTTATAAGATATTCCATATTATTCCATACATTTTTAAATTTAACCTGGATGAACCAGATGGTTTCAGTTGCTATTGGCGAGATTTAAGAAAGGAGCCCTTGGTTTTTTTCAAATGAAATTTCGGCGGTGGCAGTTTGATGGTTTGAGCTGGCTTTAGCTCACATGGTACCCCGGAACTCTACTTTCCTTCCACTTGAATATGGTTTAGAGTACCAGAGAATTCTATCTGAAAGCTTGCTGCCTTATTTGGCCCAAAATGCTGATAAAACTTTCACCTTTCAGCAAGATAACGCAGCAATTCATGTCAGCAAGTCGACCAGACAATGGCTTGAGGAGCACAATATTAAAGTACTTGATTGACCAGCACGTTTTCCCGACTCAAACCACATGGAAAATTTGTGGGGGCTGCTTGTGTGTAATGTTTATGCAGACAACAAACAGTACCGGACAAAAGATGAGTTAAAAGTGGCAATCTGCAACAGCTGGCGCGAAATCGGCCCCAACGTTCTGGAGAATTTAGTAAGTGCGATGCCATCCCATATTTTTAAGACAATAGAAGGAAATGGGAACTGCATAAATTAAAAATAATTGATTAATGCTTAGTTTAAATAAAAGTTTGTATAAATGAATCACTGACCTTATCATTTTGATGCATTGAATTTTGCACTTATGTACATAAATTTAAATAAACAATATAATGGTGCATCTCTAAAAGTTAAACCGGCTTATTATTCAGAGTTTTTTTTAATAAGGTGACCATACATAACATTTTATAGTTTGGATGAATTGAGCAAATATTAAGGTGACCTTATCATTTTGAAGCACACCTAATTATGTTTTCTGTATTATAAGCCAATTGATAATATGTATTCGTGTCTAATTAAAAAAATAATTAACTTATTAACGCCGAAAGGGTAGGTAGAAACATAACCCAAAATAAAAATTCTATTCTCACCAAACTAAAGCTTAAACGCTTAATTAAGGACGAATAGAGAAGACATTGACTGTTATAAAAGAAGACATGATATGCGCACATGTTGGAGAAGAACGAAGAGGTCAAAGATCGTTAAATGAATTAATAGTAACAATTATCATATTTTAGTACTTTTCGCCTAAAGTCTGACACAGTTCATCACAAAGGCTGATAGCAAAAATAAGAATATGATCACTTTATGTATAATTTATATCAAACATTTGTTTTAATTTTAATTATGGATCTCAAAAAAAAAAAAAAAAAAATGTATCCTTGGTTTTTTGCTGCTACCTGGTATTGATGACCATATGTATATCGGACAAGATTACATAATGGATTTTGTCAACCACTTACGTATTGAAAAGGTAACATTTCATATTATGTTTTTTGTGAACCAGTTCCTTATTTCGTTGCTTATGTGAAATACCAGATGAAATACGTTATGCGATAACAGTTTGGCTTTCACTTGCATTAATCTTTTCAAATCATACAAATTTATTAAAGTTTAGTGTCATTTATTATTGATTTACTTTATGTGAGTATTGAATACTCTCTAGTGTTAACACTTACGAACATATTGGCATACTTACAAATATATATTTATCAATGAACAAACAAATACTTCTTTATAATTGTTAATGAATTTGTATGTTATTTTTATTTTATGATTTCGGTAATACAAGAGAAAAGTTTTAGCCTTGGGACTACTAATGTCGACAATTAAATGAACAAGTTAATTTTGTATAGAGATTTGTTTAGGGATTAAAGAAATTCATACTCGTATGAATTATTAGCTTGTTTCTGCTGTTTCTTTACATCTTAGATGTTTGTGTTTATGAATGTGCTTATATAACCCGGGGGAGAAAGTTAAGATTTGCGGTCGTATTCTATGGCATTTATTGAAATTGCTGATGTGATTTAATATTAAGAATATATTAAATTATAATTTCGTTGGCGCATTATCCGTTTTATTGAACGAACGATTTAATGTGTAAGTTGCTGACAGTGTTTTAATTATCATTTATATCAATATTATTGTAAACTCTCTTACTAACACTTACTACTGGTAGTTTTTTTTCTCCCCAGCAAAACAATTATAAAACTGTCATTAAAAGTCAAGATACATTGTTTTAAGTCAATGTTTAAAGAAATATAAAAATACAGAAAGATGAACGAAAATATTCTTATCTCATGATTTTTATGAAGGTTACTAAATGGGAGTTAAGAAAATCTGACTACTTTTTGCTCTACTTTAGCATAAACTAATTTAATTCAGACTGTTTGAATTTAAAATTGTCCTGGTAGGTACCGAAACAATTACTAATTGTTTGTTAATCTTGGGATACGCCACTTATTTTAAATCTTGTATATAAAAGTGAATGTGTGTTTGTATGTATATTTGTTGGTTTGTTTGTTTGAAGTCTATAGACAGCTAAAGGGCTTTTTTTAAATTATCTCTCTGTATGTTTGGAAGGAACTAATGGCTATAAAAATTACACTCCAATACAAAGTAAATATTTATTTTTCTACATATTCAAAATTGTAACAGAAAAAGGCTTCAAAATTGGCTAAATAGATTCATAGTCAATACAAGCAATCAAAAAGTGTCTGGAGTTCGACAAGTGGGCGTAATACCTCCTATACAATGTAAATGATTGATTTTAGTATATCTTGAGAACGGTTACAGCTTAAGTTTAAGAATATGGTTTGATTAAATTCATAGTCAATACAAATCATCAGTCAAAAACTAGGACGAATTGGACAAGTGGGAGTGATACCTCTTACACAAACTAAATATTGCTTTCTTTATAGCTTGAGAACGGTTAAAGACAGAGTTTCAGTATTTGCTACAAATAGCTTCATGGTCAATACAAATTATCAGTCAAAAAGTAGTTAGAATTTAACAAATAGGCGTGGTACATCCAATACAAAGAAGATATTGATTTTGTATATCTTGAGAACGGTAATATTGCAGAAACTGGGTGAATTAGTGCACCTTCTTTTTATATTAATTATTAAATATTGTATATTTGAAGAACGATAACAATTGAAACAGCATTATTTATCCACATTATCCAAAAAGCAAGTATTATAGAAAGTACACTGGAAAAAGCTATCTATATGTACATCTTATAAGCAAAAATGAATTTGTGTTTGTTTGAACACTGTACGCACCTAAACGACAGGTTCTAAAGTGTTTCTCTGGAAGGAAGTATAGGTTATCTCAAGTGCTTGGATTTGCATCGGAATGGGACAAAATGTGGAAAAAAAGTAAAAAATTTAACTAACATAACATTTAGAATAATAATTAGGAGGGAGGTAGCGAAGCACGTTGGGTTTTAGCTAGTTTAAACATAAAAATATCTTAAATATATGTATAAAGTTGATAGTTTAACTGTTTTTTGTAATGACAATTACACAGTAGACAATTCTTCTGAAGAAGCATTGACCGATGTTGAATAAGTAGATTGAATTTTAATTTTATTTTCGTGTATTTGTGTATATATTGTAGTAATAAAAAGTTTCTTTTTTTGTTAATTAAGTTTTTATTCCATTCTTGATAAGTCCCTGTAAAGAATTTAATTTTTTTTGTGTATCTAGTAATACGACATATACGTATTTTTTGTAATTAATTCTTTTTTTTATTGTCGGTAAAACCGAGTTCTGACAACAGTTAAAATGATTATAAACACTAGTAACAACTGCGCTTAAATTAAAACACGTCAATAAATAATTTTGTCCAGCTAGTTTGTACTAGACGACACACTGCGCTCCAACCCAAAATTCACATATAACAGTGACTTTTCGTAATGTCTGGATCTCATGTTACCAATTCACAAGAGTTCTGAGGTTGTCCCAATTTCAACAATTAGGATTTTTGTCGTACACCATCATCTAGAAATAAGCCTCATCTCCGAAAATGATTTTTTGATGCAAATTGGGTAAGTTTTTAACTGAATCAGAGCCAGTGTTGTTGAATGCTATATCCATCAATGGTGATTTAGCAAAACAAATTGAATAAATTATAGTCAATTCAATAGATGAAGCTTCAAAAATATGGCTGCTATCAACTGTACAAAATCGGAAGTGCTTAAGGTTAGCTTTAATTTACAAAAATAGCCAACTATAGCTTATATTGACATACTATTAAAAATAAAAACTAAGCTTACATTTATTTAGAGCTGCTTTACATTTCATATAAATAAGACCCTTTAATGATGCACCCTTTAAAAATTTTAATATGATATGACTGAAGTATAACATTTTCTTGCACATGTACTTAAGCTTATATACAGGGCAGTATTCGAGAAAATAACAGACACAGAAAATGGTTAGTTTTTTCTTTAATGTTTATTAACTTTTGTATAAATAAATAAGGTATGTAAATTTACCTAATCATCTTCAAATAATTTTCTTCAATATTTTATCCTTTATTTAACGAAAAAGTAAATAGAAATTTTAGGAAATGCCAAAAACATCTTGGTTTGCCTATTATTTTTTACAATACTGTATATACATGAATGTGTATATATATTTTATATGTAGTCTATATTTGACATTTAAAGCAAATGGATGTGATGGCGGATGTGCGAAGAAATTAATGAATATTAGCAAAAACCACTTAATAAGCTTTTGTAGTAACAAATTATCAGCATCATTAAATATTCACATGTACTAATAGGCCTTAATGCATTTTTCTAATTAAACCAACAAAATGAACAGTAAAACAACCCCGGTGCTCATTCATCCAATTGGTTATGTGCTGCTTTCATTGGTGTACAGGTGGAAGGATAAACGGGCTATAAATGCTTTTTATAAGTCTATTTTCATTCCAAAAACATATGCGGTCTTTAAACGTACGTAGTATATAAAATTGTGTTTATAGCAGCTCGTTTAATTATTTTTCTAAACACAGGCCATAAACTTTTCCGTATCCTTGTGTATCCGTCTGAGGCGAAATTTGATAAGAGAATAAGGATAATGGTGCAAATTCTTTAATACCTCATTATTGTAAGCCGCAAAACAATTTGATTTTAGTACATACTGTACATAACATATATATATATATATACAAACATACATACATACATACATACATAATTTTCTAGATTTTTTTCTCATTGTTATTGCTTTAAATTTGTTTTTCTCTTGCAGCCAATTTTGGTTATATAATACTGTATTAAGAAGTCAAAGCTGGAAAGAATGGTGAAAGAAGTATTTCTCTTTTATATTCTTTTTAAAATCTTCAGGGTATTGTTTATTTTTGTAGTTGTTTCTATTTTTATGGCTTATTATAATCAGAGTTTTCCGTCCATGGCCTTTGTTAGGATTTTTTCATTATTTTCTGACATAACGATAAAATAATTATTTATTTAACTTTATAGTCATAAAAATAATCCACAAAAAAAGTGAAAAATATTACAAAAGTAATATCAACTCCATTTTATTCTGCCCTATACTATATTTTATAGCCGAACCATTCTTGGTTTAAAGTAATTTAATAAAAAATGTAATAAACTCCCTTTTCACTGAGCTGAAGAATAATAAATAAAGTGATTATCCGCTTAACCTGAACATAATGCGATTATGATAACAGTTTATTTTTTTATATATCATTTCCCTTAGGCCATTATTAAAACAGTCGTGGTCTTAATTAAAAAAAGGAATTAAATTCCACAATTGTAAAAAATAATGGCGAAAGCTTGGGTGAAAATACCATTTGCCGATATTTTGGAAACCATAGAGTCTATGCCAAGAAATACAGGTCTAGCATTTTCCAAAAAAGTCACTACTTGTGATAAAAAAGGATGATTTAAAGTACACATATGTGTACCCGAGGTCTCAAGAGTTTTTAAAACTGTATTTTAAACAGAAAAATTAAATTTGAACATCAGTAGCTTTTAACGAAAATTGATCCTTCGGACTTAGTCTATTGTTGACTAGTTTTTTATATATTTTTCAAAAGACTTGTCAAAAATGCTAACATCTAGAAAAGCTTCAATACTTGAAAAAAAAAACATATTGTTCCAGTCTTGAAATTTTATTTGGGATTCGTATGCTCCACCACCGGTTTTACTATTGGAGTGCTTGTTAAAAGAAACTTCCTTTTTAACGTTGTGTTTTGGATCTGAAGCATTTTTTACAAGTAGACCGTACTTACTTATATAAATAGTTCGATACATATATTATTATCGAAAACCCTCTGGAAGTGTAAAATCTTGGTTAAAAATTAATGCTACCTTCGGACAGTGGCTCATTTTACAAAAATTATAACTTTTGAATTATTTTTAACATAAATGATCACGATTTAGAAGTGAAAATTCCGTGTTGGCTTAAGTAAGATCGACTCGTATTTTTTTTTTTTTGGCAAAACGGGTAACCGGGGCTACTCTCTGGTCGTCTTTATAAATTTATTTTATATTTTTACTAACCTACAATTGGTAGGTCTACCGAATATATTCTACAAATGGAACAAGGTCTTCCGCATTTATCCTGTTACCATTGTAGCATACTAGCAGAGACGGGTAACAAGGGCGACTCTCTTGCCGTCGCAATACATTTACATTTACCCCTAATTTTAAGATCTTCCAAACCCATCCTACAATTGGATTATAAGTAGTTGGTTGCCACCAGCTTGGTAATACTCTTTCGAGCAACCCCCTCTCCAGATGACAACTCGTGCAAACCCTTACCAGATTTTACCGCCGACAACAATTTTTGTAATTTCGCCAGGCTATAACCACTGTACCTGTAAGCCTGTAAATAACCGTTCCTGCCAGGCCAACTACCGATACCCGTTCCTATACCTGTAATCCTGTAGACAACTGTTCCTGCCAGGCTAACTACCGATAATCGTTCCTGTATCTACGTACGCCTGTCGACTACTGTTCCTGTGGTCCTGCTACCGTAACCTTAGACGATCGTTCCTATAATTACAACAGGCTACCACCGACAATCGTTCCTGTTCGTGTGAGATTGCCAGATATAATTACGAAAAATAAGCTGCTGCCAAATATTCCTGGACTCCTGCTATATTGACTGCTCGAACCAAGTTTGTGGTGGTAATTAAGTTAGCGAGTAAGCGTAGAAAAAAAGGCCTTAAACAAAGTTTCGCTTAAATTTTAAAAATGAAAAGAAATAATCGTATTTTTGTTTACAACCATGGACAGACTGAGTCATACCACAGCTAGGAAAGTAAACTGCGTTACAAGCTAAATAGCTGAACCAATTTTCTTAAATCTCTTACACGATCTTTCTGTATATCTGGAAGGAGCTATATGTTATATACATTTTAAAAACTTTAACTGGGCTGTGCCTCGTTGACAACGTAAATGAACTTCATGGTCAGTAAGAATGAGGGGGTTTTTCCTTTTTTAGATGGAGTGTTCTTGGAGGGAAGAAGTTGAAGCCTTTTTATTATTAAACATTCGAAACCACAATTAAATATTTTCTTCGTCATGCCCTCTCTGCTGGGGCTCGAACCTGGGTCGTTTGTGTTGTTATGCGTGCGCTCTAACCACTACACCATGCCACACACATCATTATTACATTTGAATACATCTTTATTATATACTCGTATTTTAAAAATGAAACAAAATCCTTGTGGATTTCACTATTAAAAATGTAACAGTTTTCTTTTTATATCACGAATTCTGGTAGTTCATTGTGGAAAAGCTTAGTTAAAGTAGTATGAGTGTTGTGTAGCAAATATGCTCAGAAAAAAAATTTGGCGTGAACATTTGCGAACATTTTTTGTTATGCTCTATGTTATTTGCATATATGACCTAAAAATAGATTATCTGAAAAACGGCTGTAAGCATACTTTTAAAAAACAAAAAAAAAAAAATAATAATAATGATCAAACGGAAATGTTTCTGACACTTGAATTCCAAAGTGTAAATTTCTTTTTTTAAATCACATTTTTTTCCTTTTTAAAAAGTTGCAGACTTTGAGCCACCCATAATTCTTATCTAATTAAGAAAATTGTTTTTGATTCATGATCGGTGAGAAGTTTTTTGAACTATGTATTCATTCATATCACAAAGCTTTTCCGTCAAATTTTGTATATTTGTCTGGGTTTTTGGGAAAATGAGCTACTGTTCATCGTTACGCAGTCGCAATCACTTATCTAAATCGTTTTTTTAGAAAACCAATTTCTTAAAAATATAATTGTAGTTCTTTAATCTAAAAATAAGCAAGAAATATGATAAACAAATATTTTCTGACATATTTGTGCTTCGACGAAAATTTTAAAATAATATTAAAGCAATAGACGCATAGACCATACACGACTTAAAGACTATGATTGTACTTGGCAACAATTGTCGTCGTATAGTGGACTACGAAATAATTTTAAAGTCAACAGCAGCTATAAAAACAGCTGATTTTAAAATTGATACTCGAAAAATGAACAGCTTTTTGCTAATGAAATCTATGTTTCATTGCTGCCATTTTTGCTCTAATTATGGGGGTCATTTAGCTGTGATGTCGTTAAAATAGACTACTATTATTATATAACCGCTTGTATTATAATTTTGACTGCTTGTTGTCGGTAGCCTGCTGTGGTCTATGTGTTCATATCTTGAAATTTGAAGGTGATATTCAAGCACCAAATGTATAGTGTAACCATATCCTACAAAATATGAATGTGAAACAAACATATTATTTTAATCATCATTTTTTTAAAGTAAAGTAAAAAAATTTTACGAATACAAAAAGACTTTATTTCTATATTGTTATATAAACAATTCGTATATCTTTAAGTTAATATGTATATCTATGTTGTTTAAGTTTAAACTAACAAAATATATTGCAATTCATATCGTTTTGTATCTCCATTAATTTCTTCAACACTGTATACATGAAATCTGAAAATTTTTGTAAGTAATTTAAATATTTGCATAGGAAACGTCTAAGCCAATTATGGTGTCATAAACTTCGAAATTGTAATCTGCTCACGTACTAAAGTGTTGCATTAGAAAGGACAAAACTTATAATTTTACTAAACTTCTTTAAAGTTATTAACGACACATTTATATTTTTTCTAATAAAGTTTAGCCTTTTGAACAATTTTGCACATCCTAAAAAAATTTGTCCATGTGTTGCAAATGAAAATGAAAGATTTATTTTTCTTTTAGCAGATAATAACAAGAGATTTGAAAAGTAGCCATGTGACAGCAAAGAAATGTCAGTAGCACAAAACAACAAACATAAGAATTGCTTACTTTGGTTGTAAAGTATGAATGTGCACTTCAAAAAATTTCTGTGCTTAAAACAATTTATGAGGTTTCGTTTCGTGCCTTGAAGCCTGAAACTTTTTAATCTTTGGCCTTAAGCGAAAGTTTATTCTTGGATGGTATATTTGAAGAAAAGTATTGTAGTTTTAGAAAACAAGTTTTTAACACTGAAATAAATAGGAGAAAAATATTTAAGAAAGTACGCAATAATGCAACTTTGTACACAACAAAAAACTTATGAAACAAAATGTGTTATGAGCTGAAACTATTGAAATTATTGGGTTTCATAAGTAAAAAAGCAATAAAAAATAAATAAAATTTCGCTTAACTATAGTAAATAAGTCTTAAAAGGTATTAATTTTAATTTCAGCACCATAGAAAATTAAGGTATATTGTGTTTGCATTATAGCACAAAGTTACACAAGGTATACCAGTTCTAGAGATAGTACTTTTTATTCTATTTATTATTAAAATACAATTTTTTTATTGAATGCAATAATTGTAATAATAAAAAAAATTTTTTTAATATTTTCTTTTAATTTTTTTTATTTCTCCGTCACTCCTTTAGGGAGCATATTGGCTTCATTAATCAAGTAGGTTTTTCAAGCTAAGTAAATGATTAATCGACTGTAGCCCCCTCTACATTGACTGTGTGGTGGTGAATATCCTTGCTAATTGGTGGTGATCTTTACTTTAGCATTATAATTTTTTGGCAGTGTGTAGCATTTCTTTCTGATAATTCTTCCGATGTTTGTCATCACCGCCAGAGGTAAGCTGAACGGTCAGTGGGACTTTTTCTTTATTTTATAGATGGAGTTATCTGGAGGGAAAGTCGAAGCCTCATTATTAAACCACTCGAAACTACAACGAAATTTTTTGTTACGTCCTCTGCGCTCTTATTACTACACGACGCCACTCCAAGTCCTAAACTTTCCAAAAAATGTTTTAATTAAGCCCAGATAGATCTGTAAAATAAATTAATTTTCATGGGGTTGACTTGACCGTATTTCATTCTCATCTTTAACTCAAGCAATTTCACGTCCTCTTGATTGAAAGTGGATTATATCTCTTTAGAAGTTACAAATTAACGCTTTGAATTAGAGGTGTTGCGTGATCTAGTTTTGCGAATGTGAAAGCGAATACTTACAACAGACCTAAAAGCTATAAGAAAATAAAATTTTTTGTTTTTATTTCTATGACATTTGATGATGTTTTAACCGCTTGAAAATTAAAAAAAAAAACGTAGAAAATTTGCAAAATTGAATAAAATATATATTTATGATGATAAATAGTTACCTGCCATTTAATTTTAATGATTATTTAATGTAAATCTTGCACACGTCTATGCCGAAGGTGGTCTATCAGTGACTTTAAATTTTTACAACCGGTATCTCACCAACGCAGCTGTACACGAGAGACTTCACGTGTCTCCACAAAAAATTGTTTAGTATGGTTAAATCGCATGATCTTATCGGCCAATGGACTGCTTCAAAACGTAACATTAATTGCAAACCAAACTTGCCTCCCAATAAGTTCATGGTATCGCTTGTCGTGTGGCACGTGCACATTCAACCAAGTCATATTCTTCTATCTTGGGCAGAAAATGGTCTGTAATCATCGCACGGTACCTTGTTCAATTAACTATTACCATGCGAAGAAGTACGTTGCAATGATGCCGTCGATCCACAAAAATTGCATCTTTCAGGGGGCATTGGCAGCTCTCGAACTGCTTCCGGCTGCTCTACTGTTTGTTGACGTACCTATTGAGCCTATTGACGTACCAAATGAGCTTCTTCCATAATATAGACGTATATTACGAAACGCATTTCTCACGCGCAACACGAATTTTAATAATAAAATTCAATGATTTGCAAGTGTTGTTCGTTTGTTAGTTTATTCATAGTGAGATGGGAAGCCTTACTAAACATTTTTGGCATTACCACATGGCACGAATCCTTTTTTTATACTGAACAAATTTACACTGAATATGTATGTATAGGGTGGATGTAATAAAACAAAAACGGTTTGAAATTTTTCCAAATTTATTTTTTGTTGTGAAGTACAATTATCCTGATTAGAAATGAAAGATTGTTTTATTTCTATGGCTGCCGCAGCTGGGCTCACAGTACCCCATTCGATCGGACCAATTTTCCAGATGGGGTCGTATCTCGGTAATTGCATCACGAATGTTGGCCTTAAAATGCTCAATTATTTTTGGTTGTCGGCATAACACTTGTTTTTAACCGCGTCCCACAGAAAATAGTCCAACGGTGTCAAATTGCAGTTTCCTTGTGATGAACTGACATCATCATTTCGGCTAATTAAACGGCCATCAAATGTTTGACGCAATAAATCGATTGTGGCATGAGATGTGTGGCAACTTGCACCATTCTGTTGAAACCAAACATCGTTCACATCAATAGCATAAGAACGAGCACAAAAAAAAAATTGGTTATCATGGTGCGATTGGTGTCCCCATTGACCGTTACCGTTGCGCCGTTCTCATTTTTAAAGAAATATGGGCTAATGATGCCTCCGCTCTACAAACCGCACCAAACAATCACTCGTAATAGGTGCATTGGCTTCTGTAAGACTACATTTGTGTTTTCTGAGCCCCAAATACGACAATTTTGCTTATTAACGTACCTGCCAAGATGAAAATGAGCTTATTCTGAAAAGATGATGTTTGAAATTATTTGAATTTTTTTTTTGCAATTTCCGACCAATTGTCTTTGATTTGGTAATAAATTTCCAATTCTTAACGTTGTTCAAGCGTAAATCGATTCATTTCGCTCAGTGTAGATAAAACCTATACCTATACTGAATTTTGTGACTGAATAGAATGACAAAAGTATTGCCAGATTCGAAATAACCGCTGGTTCAAATTTAACCCGACATATGTGTTTTGGTGTTTGTAGTTATATTGTTTTTGCAAAAATAAGTTACCGAATCTTATTAATATTCGCTTCAGATGTTGCGACACGCCTAATTTGGATTTGACCCAGGTTTAGTCAAACAACATATTTAAACATTTTAATTTTTTATTAGAGTCACATTGAGATATTTTTATTAATTTGAGTTTTTATCAACTTGGGCACATCTGTAATCATTTGAAGAGCCCTATTTTATCGTCTTCGATTTTTTTTTAATTTGAAGCTATGGCAGTTATAGCTTCATAAGCTCGCATAGCATCATATTGGCTTCCTAATTGAATTATTAGACAGCAATTGAAAGATAAGTTTCTGTAAATTAGCCAATTTATCTGAATTGACTTCATTCCATTTTATGTAAGTCTATAATTAAGATGAATTTTAGGATATTTAACTTCCAATATTGAGATATTATTTGGTTGTTGATTTTAATTAGAAGGCATGATACGCGGTGTAACAGGTGTATGTATACATTTTTGTTCCTTCTGCTTCTTGCGAATTTTCGTGCAAGCTTTAAAATGCCAATATTGACGAAAATACTCGACTGTTTGTTGACAAGTTACAAGAATATATTAAACTTAAAAAGTTCCTGATTTATTTTTTAATTTTCGTTCAGTACGATAGCTTTCTAATAGTTTAGGTATGTTTACTGGTGCAATGTATCAGAAAAAACGCATAGCAATTTTTTTCCTTCTTTTTATGAGTTTGCACATTAGTGCTGTATTACTTGCTTGAACCGAGTTATTGGAATCAACTTTATTAATAATTTTTCAAATAGATTTGATAACTTTGACAAGAGACTTATAGGTCTAAACGATTCTACTTGTGTGTGATCTTTAGTTGGTTTTAGGAATCATGGTGAACTTTTCATTTCGTAGAGGAAGAATTAGAATAGTTGCTACCTGTAGTGTTATTAACATCTTATTGTTAACTTTATCAATACCAGGCGCATTCTCGGGTCCATATCAGATATTGGGGAGGATCGTATGTGTTGCCCACATTAGAAGAGAAAAAAGAAGAATCAGTTAAACATCTTGTATATGATTTTTCTGCTCTATAGTAAAAATGCTAAGATATATTGGTATAGATCTGTTGTTTTTAAGCTGTATACGAAAAAGACTGAACTAATTGACCTTATTAATTCGGTTGAATGTGAAATTATTGTGATTCCTGTGGGTACCAGTACTTCGGACAATGAAATATCTCCGAGATAGTCTAGATCTGGAGATTTGTCTAGTTAATAATCATAGTGGCTCTGAGTGAACTCGAAAAAATAGAGGCAAAGCACATAACCTAACCTACTAAGAACAACAAAATGTTAAATAATTTGAGTGGAGACTAGTAATAAACTTAAAGAGTGCTTTGAGTCGTTTGCATTTATGAACTATCTTTTTACTGATACTATTATGTCAGTTTACCTTTGTTTTGACTATATCACAAAAATTAAATACTTCAGAGGAAAAGTGCTTTCAAAGGTTATATAAAAATTAGAAAGTAATGATAAGAAATGTATATTAAAAAGGGCTTTTGTAAATATTTAATCGACTTTGTTTTTATTTTAAGGAATCATTAACGCTGTTATAGCACATCTTTTAAATTTCATGCACTACGCCGACAGTGTTTTAAGCGACCACATTAATATTTTGAGATTCAAACAAATATGACCTATGTTATGCAGCAAACGCGTTTAGCCTGTTGACCCTATTAAAAACAAATATTTAGATAAATATTTTAAAAATATTGTCAGTAAAAATACACACATACCACTTTGTGTGCCCAAAATTCAGACATTTACTAAAATAAATTCATATCTAAGCCTCTTCTCTTGAAAATGAGAATCTTTGGTTACGCTATATTATTGTTTCTCTTTATATTTTTTTAAATAGTTTTTTAAGTATGCTTTTGGCTTTTTTGTTTTATTTCTGTCTGCTGTCTTTTCGCTATAATTTATGGCACTAATTTTTTTCCTTTTATTTCGGAAATAAGACAGTAACAATGACCAAAACTTGAAGAAGGTGGATAATTATACGATACCAGCAAAGCAAAACCTGACAAAAAATTTTCAGTATTTTATAAATAAAATTATAATTTGTGAAAGAGAAAAAGATTTTCTTAAATATGCATATCTTATATATTTAACAATTTTATTAAAAAATTCAAAAAGTGTCTAAAATTGTCACTTTGGTTAAAATATCTTTATTTTAAAGGGTTTTGTGATATTTTGAATAGTAAATTAAACTTTACCTTAAAGAAACACCCGTAAATTTACAGATTTATTTTGGACCGATTATCATAAATTTTAATGAATATATATATATATATATATATATATTAATTGTTGTTATATATATATATATATATATATATATATATATATATATATATATATATATATATATATATATATATATATATATATATATAATATATATATAATATATATATATATATATATATATATATATATATATTATATATATATATATTATATATATATATTTATATATATATATATATATATATATATATATATATATATATATATATATATATATATATATATATATATAACAACAATTAATATGCCGCTAAAGCCGAAAAATAAAAATAATATGGTCTTTGTCAAAACTGTAACGAAGTAAGAATACATTTGTACTACTTTTTTGCAAAAAGCATGTCTGATAATAACAAACCATCATGTAAATATATTTATAATAAAAGTTATACGGGGCCTGAAATATTTACTATGTACATATCTTAACTAAGTATGGCATGCATAAACTGAAATAATACAAAGATAAAAAGATCTTTTTAGAATCTTAACGCGCTCTCCTTTTCATTGTAGAATTTATTATATTGTGCATAAATTTATTATATTGAGCATGATTTTAATAATCATACAGTAGTGGCCAAGGGTTTTATATTTAAGGGTTCTAAAGAGTTTGTGAAGAAAATTAAAAAAAAAAAATGGTTATACAGGGTGTCCGGCGGGAAGATATCTTATTTTGTTTGTTTATTATTTTTGATTATATGAAAGGGAATGGAATTTATATTGATAAATGTTTTATTTAATGTCGGCAATTATGTACGAAGTACAATATCAGATAAATGCCCGCCTCTGTTAGCCTCACAAATGCGAGCATTTTTGAGCAAATTTTTCTTTAAATTGTCACAAATTTCACGCGGTATTTAATTAATTTCATCACCAATATTTTGTTTGAGTTGTTTCAGCGTTTCTGGTTTGTTTTTATAAACCTTTCTTTTCAGATATCCCCACAAAAAGAAGTCTGGAGCAGTCAAATCAGGCGACCGTGGAGGCCAATCAACATCACCATTCCTTGAAATAATTTGTTCTGGAAAGAGGTCTCTCAGTAATTCCATTGTAATCCTGGCTGTATGCAATGTGGCACCGTCTTGTTGAAACCACATATTAGTCAAGCCCAAAGCATGTAGTTGTGGCGTTAAAAAGTTTTCAATCATATCACGATATCGCTCCCCATTGACAGTTACCGTTACGCCGTTTTCAGTTTCAAAGATGTAAGGTTCAATGATTACTCCTGACCAGTTTACACACCAGACTGTCACTTTTAATGGATGCAAAGGTGACTGATGAATAATTTGAGGGTTTTCCATTGCCCAGAACCGACTACTCTGTTTATTTACATAACCATTCAAATGAAAATATGCCTCTTCACTCATAATGATTTTTTCATAAAAATCGATGATTGATTTTGATAAAATGTTTTAACGATTAAAACATGTTGGTTTACTGAATATTTTGCCATAATAAATTTACCACGTCTCTACTTCACGACTGCCAAATATAAACTGTCAACACTAATGTTTACCAAAATGGCGGCAGAACAAAGTAGTATACTCGTACTTTCCCGTCGGATACTCTGTATTAAGGCATTAATGAATAAGTTTATTTATAAAATCAAAAAGTAATTAATTTATATAATATTATATAACTACAATAACAAAAATATTAAAAATACATAGAAAAAAGTCTACATACAGCTTAGAAAAAAATTATCATTTAAAAAAAATTTTATATATAAAAAATAAAAAATTTTCTTTTCATATTTGGTTGATCCACCTTGGGCATCAATAACCGGCTAAAAAATATACCATTGCCTCCACTATGTTTGACTGTAGGTATAAAATCCTTTTGATCAATTGCAATGTTTGATTTTCTCCAAACTTTGGAACGGCCAACTCTTCCAAAATGTTATAATTACTTTCGTCGATAAATAAAATACTATTAAAAAGATCTATATCCTTCTCTACATGTGCTTTAGCAAACTCGAGACGAAGTTCACTATTCTTTACTAAAGTTAGTGGCTTCTTGCATGCTATTTTGGTATGAAATGCATTGCCGTGTAAGACTCATATTATTGTTCGTGAAGCAACAATTTAATTGGAACATTTTTCGATGTGTTCCGCCAATTTTCGAGCATTTATTGTCGGAGCCTGGTGAACTAATTTCACAATACTGGTAACATTACGTCTCGAAAACTTTTTAGGTCTGGAAGATCGTGCTTTATTTTCTGTACTATTGTACTTGTTATAATTTCTACTGATCGTCTGTACAGTAGGACGACCAAATTTTATTGTCTTAGCAATTACTTCATATGATTTATTTTCCATTTGGAGATTTACTTGCAAGTTTCGACCTATTTGCCATTTTCGAGAATAAAAATTTAAATAATATCTTCCTTTATTATCACTTCGTCCGCTTTAGCTTTGTAAATTTGAATAAATCAACAAAGTTAACTTTTATTTTGCTTTCTTTGTTTTTAAATTTCTATTTGGTATTAGTACTTGCACATTGTATGTAGACTTTTTTCCTGCAAACTATTATGTCTTACCTTAATAACTTCTAAGTTATATTTTTTCATATTTTTTTTCCTTCTGATAATTTAACTTCTTCTTCGAATTTCGCCACTTATTCTCTAAAACTTCAAAATCGTAGGATGTATGTAGACTTTTTTCCTCTGTATGCAACTAAACAGCATTCCCGATCTTCGATTACATATAAAATTTTGATTTGTTTTAATTATTTGATTTTTTGTACATGTTTTTTTTTTTTGCTTTTTTGTAAAAGCAATAGAAAATCAGCATCTCATTACTGACAAAAACAAAAAATAGTCTGAGCAACAGAGTCTAAATTTTTGCTGTTCATAACATCTGCAACTGTCTATAATACTATTTATAAACATTTTTTTTACTTACAAAATTTAAAAAATGATATCTCTGTTTCATTATGCACGTTTCTAGCATAAGTAATTTCTTAAAAATTGCACATTAGTTTTCCAACTATTCAAGAAATAACAGTTTTTCTAAACATTATACTCGAGCATTAAATTTCATTTCATTTTATTAAAGTATTCTATTCAAATATTAAACATTTTTTCAAACAGCCAATAAAATAAATTCCATACTGTGCATTAGAGAGGAACACCTTGTGTAACAACACTATGAGAAAACGAAGAAATCAAAAACTTTTTCGCGAAATATCTTAAAGTAATTCCTAGAGAAACATTATTACTCGGTGCGACAAAAAAAGTGACTGACAAGTGATATTATTTTACTCATAGGCGCTATCGAGTAGGACTGGGATCTCTTTTGCCTGAGACATAGACTTTAAATTTTTAAAAAAATCAAAAAACGAAATACATAACAAAAAATTTCGAAAATCTCAACGCTAAGAAATTAGAAACTCATTTATACATTAAACAGATCAACGGTATCTGAACTCCAAAATAAAAAACTAATTTTTATTGGTGTATACAGTCTGCATCAAACAAGTATATACCCTTATTCCCCAGAATTATTAGATCCTAAAAAATTTAAGCATCATTTTATTCTTAACTAAACATATTTCTCTCATGAATTCATAAATAGTACAGTTTCTTTATAAAATAGCGTGTAAAAACATCACTTATGTTCGGCAATTTGGAATAAATTGGGTGGAAAATGCGTTTGCACTTAAAAGGAATGTTTCTCTTCTTTCCAAATCTCAAGATACGAAAGCGCGATTTGTTTCACTCGTAATTCAAGTTTTTGGAAATTTTCGGCTATTGAAGTACTCGATAGCACCTATCAGAAAAATAGTATTACTTTACAGCTACATACTTCAGTTTCTTTTGTCGCTTAGTTTTTTCTCGTACACTTTTTTTGACGCGTAAGAAATAGGGGACCGTTCATTTTTGTTGTATAACTTTAGTTGTTGTAAGAATGTTGTTGTTGTAAGAATTTTTCTAACATTGAAAAATTATTAAATTCATCGCATTTTTAAAGGCTGAAATAAAAACTTAATTCTGGAGACTTTAACATTATAATATTGATGCAAATACTTGTACGAAAATTCTTTATTTACTGTAAAACCTTGATAATCCGATATCCTAATCCGGATTATCTCATCTATCCTGATTGCCGAATTCGATTTTTGAAGCATTGTTCTTGTAATAAAAATGCTTTTAAAACACATAACGAATCATTTAAGTAAATAATTATATTTAAAAGGATTAAAAAAATAATAACATAAACACAGTATTGAACTTCAAAAAGAAAAAATTAAAAAAAAAAAAATAAGAAAAACATGAATACAACGATACTTTTCTATGATTTGGTAAAATAGTTTGTTCTTAAAACATAAAAAGAGAACAACCTATGTTTGGGAGTATCCATAGATAAAGATTAACATTACACACAAGAGTGAAAGTAATCCGGGTTAAAAAGTTGCAATCCATTCGGATTTTAGAGTACCAAATGTAAATAAAAATCATTCCGGATTATCAAGGTTTTACGCACTGTGTAATTTGCACATTCAATTTTTATTAACCCAGAATTTTTGCGGAAGACTTAGATTATAGCTAACTAAGAAAGATTTTGTTGTTTAATCTGTTTGAGATTTGCTCACACCATGAATTAAATTGCATTTTTCTTAACTTTTTTCCAACCAGATTTTTATATTAACATAAACACAAATATAATCATACAACTATAAAAATACCATACATTTGTTGTAATTATCTTCCGGAAAGCAGTAAAAGGAAAAGAAAAATACAAAAATTGGTCAAGAAATGGGCATTCAATTGCACAAGCAGTTGTATTTACATATTTGTTGCAACTAGAAGTCAAAATAAGTTTCTTGTTAACAAAAGAAGGAACAAAAACGAGTCGAATAAGACTTAATGATACCATGCATCGTTTTTAGCCTTGTTATCCTCTCATCTTACATTCGTGCCTACAGATCTGGTATCAAGAACGTTTGTCTTTCATTTTGATGTTGTAAAGTCCATACTCTCTCAGCGCCCTTTTTCCAATATGTGAAGTGTTGCTTGAGGATCTTCTATATCAAGAAAAGCACATATAGTCATATCTTTGTTGTCCAGGTAGTCTCGAATAGTCTCTGCTTAGTCCATTAGAGCTATCGCTGTTAACCTGCGCGTTCTGTACCCTGACTCTCTAGAAAGCAATGCAGGACTTTACCACATGTTAAGCTAATTTGTATAAAGCATTTTGGTTGCGTTCTGTTCATATTCCATCTGTTGGCTCTTAAAAAATACCTTTCTACTAATTTATATACATACATTTTATATATTATAAAGGGTAGGCAAATTTGAGATTAGGAAGTAAACTAGCTTAAAAACACATCTTTATGACAAATTCAGTTTCATCTTACCTATAAAAAATAGAAATATGGGAATTAATAATCGAATATGATGTGAAGCAAATGTCCACTGCACGTCTTTTCACAAAATTTTGAACCTCATTTTGCAAAAAAGCTTTGCTTATCTCGTCAATGCAGCGCCGAATTTTATCATTCAGAGTGTCAGATTTTTTGGTTTGTTCACGTAAACCTGGTCCTTCAAATGGTCCCAGATAAATAAATCCAGCGGTGTTAAATCACAAAAACGAGACAGCCAACCGACATCGCCAAGTCGAGAAATTACTCGGCCGGGAAATTTCTCATGCAATAACTGAAATGTTTGGCTAGCTGTGTGGCTTGTGGCGCCGTACTGCTGAAACCAAAGCTCTCTGGTGTCAACATTAGCGAATTGTGGCCACAAAAAATTGGTTATCATAGTTTGGTATCGCAGTGAATTCACGGCTACAGAGTTTCCTTGCTCATTTTCGAACAAATAGAAGCCCATGATGTCGCCTAACCACAAACCACACCATACTGTCACTTTCTTTGGATGTAATGATTTTCCTAGGACTGTTTGTGGACCTAATTGAAAATGAGCTGGGAAAAAGCTGCTCGAATTTTACGAAGTGACAGTAAAATTTTCATCATTTTGATAGTAAATTTTCACAATTAAAATTCTTTGTTCAAAAGTGTAACATTCCATAGTTAAAATTTCAGCTCAATTCTTGACATTTCATCATTTGACAGCCAATTTACTCCTAAACTCAAATTTGCCCACCCTGTACTTTAAAATATGTTTTTATTTATACAAACCACTAAGATATACTTACTTGGAGTATTTACAAAGTTTGATATCGTTGTATTTTAAAAATAAATTAAATAAAAAAATTAATTTTTTTTCATTTTAAAATATTTTTGCGTCATGCCTGGATAACGTATTTCCATAAGTTTAAACCACAATTTGTATTCGCAGGGGTTGTTCACAACAGTCTTATTTTTTATGCTATTGTTATAGGCTATACAATTTTATGAGACTTTGGGAATCCCCAATTATGTATAAAATTATTGTTATATGAACCGTTTATTTTGAAAGATGAAAATTGTTATGAGTTTTTTGTGTGAAAACAGTTGTTAGTGAACCAAAATTCAGAATCTGGTATTTGGGAAAAGGAAGTTTTATCTGTTAACAGTACTGAAAATATGCTTACTTTGAAAGTTGTCCATCTTATATAGAAATTGTTATTATAGCAAATTTTAGCTTTGATGAATATATGGTGAAGCAATGTGAACGTTTGACATCATGTCTGTTGATGAAACATATGTTTGGAATGAAATTAGAGCATTTCCAATGGCGCAAGTAGTACCGTCTTGCTGTTTGAAACACGTACATTACTTAAACTGACATGTTCACTGGTCAAAATAGACACATAAAGCTGGTAAAGTATTTTTAAAGTATGCAAATTGTTCAGTCTAGTGGCAGTAAAATAAATCAGAAATAACCATCAGAAATTTTTACTAAACCATAGTGATTTTGGAGTGGTAGATTTGACAATCCACAAAACAAAATTCATATATACCCTCCAGGTAAACTATAAAATTATATGAAATTGCTAAACACGAAATAAAATAAAACTCGACAATTTGTTTAACTCAAGCTCTGGAGAGAGTGGTTAAAAAAAAATACAAATAGAAAAGCCTTTGATTGGTAAAATAATCAGATCAGGGTTACAAACGATGCATCAAAAAAATTTTTTATAAAACTTCGATATACTGAGTTCGGGCTACTGAATTCAAAATGATCGATTTATTACCACAGCGAGAAGAATAAGACTCATTTCATTCATAATTAAACAGAGTTTCTTTATTAATTTCTTAATATAGTACATTTCCTGTATAAACTAGTGCGCAAAAACATTTGCACATTTGAAAAATGCGTAATGGATTGGACGAATTGTTTGTTTAAGAAAACCACACAGATTCACTAAGATTTCTTAGCTGATATATGCATATATCATTTAGAAGATCTGTTTTTCTTCTTTCCAAGTCAGCTTTGTTACCATTTAGCTAAATTATTAGCTATAAGTACGTAAAGGGAAGAAAAACTGAATTTTTACCAATACCTCAATTTTGGAGGTGTTTCGAAAATTTCAAAAACAGATTTTTGTTGTACTCAACAGCTCCTATGAGGAAAGTAGTATCACTTTGTGGGTATTTCGATTTGGCTTTTTTTGTCGACCCTGTAATATTTTGTATTTATAAAAAGACTGATAAAAATTCCAAAAAAATTAAATGAACTATAAAAATTATCCATTTAGTTAGAAAAAAACTCGTCTTCTTTTAATCAGCACCGTTTACTCTTTTGGATCATAAAGTAACATTCTCTAGGACAACAAAATGTTAAAATTATACCATATCTATTAATACTTACCAATACTTTTAAATTTAATAAAAACAAAAAAAAAAACAAAAAAAATTAACTTACTCCACTTTCAACATAAACGGATAATATATAAAATTATTATAAATAAAATTATTTAATAATAAAAGTCTATTAATAATTTAATAATATTTGCAAGATAAATTCTTTTAAAATGTACAGAGCAAATTATAATTTTGTGTTTTTAGTTTTAATACAAATAATTATCGTTACAAGATTAGATAAAAAAGTTTGGGTTTCTCTGTTTAAAAAAATTGGCTGAAAATCGTTTGAGTTTTTTGGGCAACACCTACACTATTACAATTGAAAATTAAACAGTTGAAAAACTAGTTACATTTTTTTTAAGTATAAAAAGAGTTAAGAAGTATTTTTGGGTAGGGTTCCTATACTATAAAAATTTTTACTGGGCAAATACATCTATCTATAATATCTATTGGAGAAAAGGAAATATAGTTCAAATTCTATTATACATACATTTTTTTATATATATTTTTTGACAATTGAAATTTTATTTTAAAATTTTTCGCTTTTGTGATCATAAGCTAATTTTTATTTTAGGTGAATAGAAAATTGTTCTTTCCAGTAGTTTAAACAAGAGAATTGACAGCCCTGAAGGTATATACAACAACAACACCAGCAGAATTGAACAAGTTTTCGACCCCAGCTACGGAAGTCATCATCAGTGTTTATTGTGTTGTGTATATTTATTTTCTTGAACATCAACTATTTAACTCACAGTTCTCAGAAATTGTATATTGAACTTATTTCTTTTTCTTTGTTGTGGTCATTTTTCAACAATTTAAAGGAGTAATAAGCTATTTTGTTCTAGAAATACTAACTGAGAACTTTGTAATTAGCATAATTTTTTATGGGCTATAAAAAACAAAAATTGCTTAGCATTTCCATGTTACAAAAAAAAAAAAAAAAAAATAAAAAATATAAAAGTATTTCATTTGAAGCAGGAAAAGAGAATGAATTTAAATTTCTGATACAAATTTATGATACAAAAAAAAGCAATTGCGGCAGTTTGAAACGGAAGCACAAAAAATTTTTTTCCATTTTATGCTAAAATTATGGAAAATACAATGAAAATACTGTAACAAATACCACAACCAGTGATTTCATTCTATTTTTGGGTATGTTTGTAGGTGTACATATGCATGTGTTTACTATTTACCAGCCAGTGGTTATTGTGTCAAAACTTTAATTACAATTTCATTGAATATGTTGCAGAACCCAGCAACCATGTGGCTAAAAATATTTCTAACTCCTGCTTGAGAGTAACTTATTTTGCATATATTGGTGATATTTTTTTTTTGAGGCTTCCAGAATTTTTTAAATCTTTATTAAAAAGATTATTTAAACTAATGGTGTTTTCTGCAAAATGTTGCACTTCCTTTGTTCTTTGCCATAAAACGTCGTCAAAAATGAGAAAATTTCGACGATTTTTAAAGGCAGAATTTTCAGACTTAAACGCATCACCCTCTCCTTGTATTAATTAAAGAAAATAACACAAAAAGGAATGAGCAACAAAGTGCAAAAAGGAAAACGCCTTATTCAAAAAATATTTTTGATTTACTTTATATGAAAATATATTTCATAAAAGGGGTTAAAATAAAATTCTCAGAAGAAAATATATATGTATGTATAAAAATTTTCGTACAGACAAATATAATTACACCATGCAACAAGCAAAAATACCTTTGATATTTAATATACTTTTTGATGCGTTATAGTTGCTTAACTTCAAACACCATCAGCATTTCATATTCTATGGATAAGATTTTTTTATTCTTTCTTTTTTTAAATTTGAAATTTTTAAAGCGGCTGCTTTATACATCTTGTGATAACTTTAAAATGACTTATTTGATTTCGTTAAGCCATATGTTAAAAAATTCCAAATTATACCAGTTTTAATTCATTCTAATATTGTCTTTTAGTATAACGCATATTTTTGGAGTTATTGAGAAACATATACATTTTTTTTTCTTAAATTATGGTATTTTCGACTTCTAAAAATTCACAAAAAATACAAAGCAGCAACTATTTACCAGTTTTACTATTTATTCATAAAGTTGCATATAATAGAAATAAAATTAACCATAATTCATCAAAATCGATTAGTAAATGTATATTTTATGTCCAATAAAGTGAAAATAACTAGTTTTGAAAAAAATTGTTTTGCTATTTTTGCAGAAAATTCTACTGATCGTATGAGTGATATTTATGAATTTAGAAAAAAATATCGCTTATACGACAGCCTTTACATGCAATTATAACAAAAAATTGTTATAAATTGTAATAACGAAGCTTCAACTTTCCTCCAGACAATCTCATCTAAAAAAATGGAAGCTCCCATGAGCTTCCAGCTTACCTCTAGCGATCATGACATCAAACAAACGTAAAAAAAATAAAATTGTTAGCATTTATATTTTATAAGCGTTCAAAGTTGGTGGAATTAAAGCTGAATTTTATGAATATTTTTTTTTTTTTTTAGTTTAAAGTTTGTACTTTGAGAGCCCGCCCTTCGTCAAACGCGAAATAATAAGAAATTTAAATAATAAAAGTGTAAGCTAATAAACCACACAAAATTTTTTCCTCAATTCTCATTTTAAAAAATTGATTTTTTCCAAAATTTTGTTCAGGCTGCCCCAACGTGCATTGTAAGCAGGGTTGGAAAAAACCCGGGCTTAAAAAAAACTCAGCCCACCGGGTTTTATTGGGTTTTTTGATGGGTTTTTCTTAGGTTTTATTGGGTTTTATAACTACTTCCTATGGGCTGCTAAAGCTGAAGAGTGCGTTGTGAGAAAAACGGCTGAAATACAAGGACGTGATTAAGTTATTAGATTGAATGACAACGCTCGGCCTCATATCCCAAGTGTTGCCTCTTTACATTGATTCTTCTGACTATTGGTTGTTTCACGCATACAATCTCTTTTACCATTTCACCAAATCACTTCCTTTTAAGAAACATAGAATTGGCTTTAAAGTTAGATCGTCTCAAAAGATAATAAGTTTTTTTGAAAAATTTTTTATTCTAACTAATTTGTTACTTCATTATCATCTTTGAGCTAAAAATAACGGACCAAATTTATTTGTACTCACAATAAGTATATTATACTTATTTTTTGTAAGTAAGCTTCGAAAATATTTAAGTGGATAACACACCCGAGTTTTTTTAAATATAATACCCAGTACCCAGTGGGTTGCCAACCCTGACTGTAAGGAACAGTTTATATTAGCAATTTTGTGGTTTTTATAAATTGTATGCATTTTTTAGCACTTAAACTATAAATTGAGTAGGAGCGTACACTTTTATATATTTTTCTTACTGCTATACTTAGTATGTATGTATAAAGGATACTTTAGTTGTTAACTTATTTGATAACATCGTACTATCGTTTAATTCCATATTTGTTTTTAAAACAAGTTACCCTATTTTGTTTGCTTTTGACCTAAATGGAGTATCGAGAGATTAATAATATCGATCTTAAATGCTTGCGTGGTAGTTTTGCGTGTTAAAATGAGAAACATTGTTTTTGTTTGCTATCGTATGTTTATTGACTGGCAGTGATTGAAATTGGTGCATTGGTAAGTAGTTATTTTTACAGTACTCTATCATGTATCTAAATATGTGAAGGTTAAAATGTTTTTTTAACCCATCTTTTGTATGGTGTATCAAACCATTATTACGTGAGTATAAATATTTCTTTCTTTATATACTATATATGCTTTTAGAATCACCTAGTTTTACGGTAGTTTTGTATTGCTGGGTTGTGCAATATACTATATTGGAAATTAGTTTTTGTTTGTGCTCGTTTGTGGTTTGTATTCTTTTTGTAAACCATAGACGTAAACGCCTTTAGTTATTTGTTTAATATTTGTACTTTGTGTTTTTTGTACATTGTTGTTTTTAAACAACTTTAATTAGTTGATAACACCTTATAGACAAAGAATAAAGGGAATGTATTGAGCTTTGAATATGAACAGATTTATTAATAATTTCTAAGATACAAAATGGAAAAAAATTTATAGAGAATATAAATATATCTATCAAATCAATTTTTCACCACGTAGTAAAGAGTTTATTCAATCTTATTCAGTTAAGAACTTCTTAATTTATTTCGTAAAAACATAATTATATAAAAACAAAATTAATTGGTTTGGACAAGTTTTGCTTTACAAAATTATTAATCCCTTCAGTATAAAAACTTTCCTGTATTTAATCAGTCTCTCATTTAAAAACAAAAACATTCTAAATTATTTTGTGACTCGGTTTTTTTGAACTTTTAGGGGATTAGTGTTTATTTTATCTGTAGCAAAATCTTAAACCTATATCTGTCAATTTTAAATAAGCAATTCAATTTGACTTCTATTTATAATACAGCTTTCTTATAATAAACACGTTACCGAAGTCTAAATGGCCGATAGAAAAAAATATTTTTTGAGTTCAGTGTTATTTTAAGGCTTTTGGAAGTTTCCTGAAATCATTTTATTATTGTTTGCTTCTTATTAGTAAGTCTATAAAGTAATCATATTCGATTGAGTAATCAGAAAACATATGATTTATCAAAAATAGTTTATTTATTCTTTATGGTTTGGTTACATTGCTCATTTTTGATCGACACAGTTTTCTAAATTAACCAGATAATTCTAAATAATAAAAAAGTGATGGGTAGGGCCTCCTTTCTTTCACAAATACTGTCTGATATTCTGTTAACTGAATTCGTTCGGAATTTTTTATTGTTTGTTATCGATAAACGTTTCTTTGGGGTCAAATACTGTTTGGTATTGGTGATCATATTGGACGACAAGCAATCCAGTCAGCAGTTATAATAGTGTCCCGAAAATGAAAATGCCAAAGACATGAGCTTTTTTAGGTAAAAAAATGTATTGGCTTGTATCTGTACTAATTAAAAGTACTGCCAATGCATGGATCGGTTACTTTTTGTTATTTTAGTTCAGTTTGAATTAACGTCGAAAACTCGAAGATTCTTTTCCGTACTAGAACATTCTAAACTAAGATGAAATACTATAAAAGCGGGGAATAGCAACTGGTGGGTTGGTTAGTTTTAAATTGGCTGTCAAGAAGTAAAGTCTCTTTAAATCGTAAATAGAAAGTGTTTTAAGAGCGAATTTGGTGTACTAAAGTACAGTGGAATTAATAAAGAAAGAGAGAGACAGATTATAAAACAATCAAAATAAAAATAGAGTTTTATTTTATTTTTAACCCAATATAAACGAACTCGAACGTTTTCAAAAGGTTAAAACGTAACAATAGTTTTACACTGAATCCCTTATTTATTATTTGTACGTTCAAAAGAGTACAAGAGTGCGTTGTCTTGTTGGAAAATTAGTCACTCATTAGTGTTATTCTCAAAAAATGGCACCAGTTTTTCCTCCAATATATCGATATCATCTATAGAACTCATCTGATAACTGAGAAATGTAAAATTAAGCACACTGTCACTGCAAAATGCTCCCAATACCATAAGTGAACCGTCAACATAATTTCGTTTAGAGCAATACCATGCTCCCTTTCACAAATCTCTTCAATAACAATTGAAACCATTACTATCAAAATTGAATTTATTTTTTATCATCTGAAAAAATCACCTTAATGAGAAGAAATAAATAATTTAATTCGAATAGAGTCCAAATTCATACAAATTGCATTTTTCAGTTTCTTTTTTTGATTGACAAGGAAGTTTATGACGAGGGAGTAGCTTTTACATTTCAGCATTTGCCTGGTTATAGCTTGCACTCTTTTAGTTCTCTACTTATTGAAGAATTGGACACTTTCAAGCTCATGAGAAATCTGCGAAAAACTTTTCATGGAATTGTTGGTAGCGTTTACAAAACCTCGTCGGCCTCTGTCTGATAACTTTTTTTGCTCTTCCTCTTTTAAGTTTTCTTTACCCTTTGAATTATTTACAAAACTTCCAAAAACTTTAACTGATCGATGAATTTTCCGATCAATTGTGCGCTAACTGAAAAGATTTACTAAAAAAGCTAAATTTTACCTTTTCGATTTCTGAAGGTGCCTAACACGTGCCATTTTGCTCAAAAATTGGGACACAGCTTTGAATTGAAGTTATTTAAATTGATTTTTGTGAAATGTGTCATTAGTAATTAAACACTAAGAAATAAGTTACAAATTCCAGTGATCTCAATTCAAAGAGTAGATATTCCAAATATTTGAATAAAAAGTACCCTTACCTTGTCATTATATACTGCAGTCAGTTGCATATTAAAATAAATTACATTTTAAGTGATACAAAAAAAGACAGGTTGTCTGCATTTTAAGTGATACAAAAAAACACAAGTTGTCTGCAGATATGACGCGCAGTGTGTAGTTGTTTCACTACAGAATACCCTGAAACAATATCTTCTTCATATTTAACCCTCTCCTGTACCTAACTTTGTTAGATCAGCTATAGTTTTACACTTGGTTTCCAAATAGATTGGGGTCAAATAAGATAAAAACAAATAAAAGTTAAATTTACACTCGAAGCGCAGAAAATGTGGTACACATACAACATGGCGCACGGAGCAAAAATGCGAATGTTTTTTATTAGAATCCTCAGAAATTGTATAGACTATTTCCTTCAGCTATAAACTATGATTTTCTGGTTCATCTGGAAGCTCAACCCTTTTCACAAATATTACCAGAAATGTTCGTTTCATCAGCATGAATTTTTATCAATAATAATATCAAGTTCTTCCCCAGCATCAGAGTCATCTTAATTAAAATCAAGAATTTGTTGCATTCCTCTTGCTGTTAAACATTTTTATCGTTTCATAATTGACTAAATGTCCAGAAAAGTAATGCAAAAAAAGAATGCAAAAGTAACAAAATTTGCAATAAAAAAAATAAGGGAAGTACATCGATTATGCACCATGTTGTATATATACCACAGATAATTATGGTCCCAAAATATCTTCAGTTTTTCTTCAACAGTTAGGCACGTATTTTTTGCACTAAATAAATATCAGAAAATCAGACTTAACTGGAGCAAAATTGTAGTAAGCAACACAAAAATTTGTTGAGTCAGCGAAATTATTAAAAATTGAGTCTAGAGGTATAAAATTTCATTTTAAATTACTTCGTTAAAAACTAAAATATCGTTGAATACGAGAAATGTGCTCTCAAATATTGATGTTGTATATAAACAACAAATACATGAAAAGGTTAACACTGACAGGCAAACAACTAGTAGGGAGTAAAAAAAAAATTAATTTTGAAGTATATATGTTGTCGGAGTTGATATTTTTCACTTTTCACTATCACTATCTTTTGTTGACTAAAAGTCCGTGCATAAATTCCTTTAAGATTTTCTAAGTTCTTTTCATTCATTGATCGATGTTTATAATTGAACAAGTGCTACAGAAAATATGTAAGGCCCATGTTTCAAATCTGATGGCCTTTTTTTCACTTGTAAACGCTTAACTAAACTTAAAGAAAGCAAAAGTAAAAAGCGAGAGCAAAAAGATAACCTTTTTGCTTTGCTTTAGTTTTTAGCTTCAAATATAATAAATGCTTTGCTGAATGCTTAGAAAATTTTAAAATACACAATAATAATGTATAATAAGCAAAAGTAAGCAATGCAACTATTTTATCAAAAATTGCTTTTGCTATAAGCAATAAGTTATAGCTTACTTTATTTTTCCTTAACTGTTTACTATAATGTGGGCGTATTTTGCGACTCTGTCACCAATAACATGAAAAAAATTTAGAAACCCAAGAGTCAGAATTAAAGTAAGTATAGTAACAATTTATCCAATTTTTCCTCTATGAGACGACAACCGATCATGAAATTCAAGCAACAGAAACGCAGTCAATGAATAAAAACTAAGCAGTTAAGTAAAAGCAAACATAAATTAAGCAACAACCTATTGCTTACAGCAAGAGCAATTCTTGATATTGTGGTTGCCTTGCTGACTGCTTAAGCAGAGAACATACATATAATGAAGCTAAGCAAAAAATTTGCTATTTTATTTTTTGCTTTTGCTTATTATTTTTTAAAGTTTTCAGTAAGTATTCAGCAACACAGTTATTTAATTTAAAGCTAAAAACTGAAGCAAAGCTAATATTTTAGTATTGTTGCAAATTTAAAGCAAGCAATTTAAACCCTTTTTTTATACTAAAAGGTGTTCGTAAATAGTCTTTACAAGCGGTGGTAAATTACGTTCGTCACCGTAAAAATGTTAATTCGCCTGAAATTAGTATTTATTTGTTAGATTTTTACATTTTCATGGCATCCTTTTACTAAAAATTTTAAATGTTAAGAACTTTCTAAAACCAGAACTTCTGAAAAATAAAGCCCAAAACAATTAAAAACTAAACTTATCTAAACTTTCAGAAAGAAACTAAGCCTCTTAACTTTGAGAGCTACATTTATGATCTAAATTTTATAGTGTAAAGAACCTTGTTGCACTGTTAAAACAACACTTATCATAAGAACAAATGTTTTACTTTGATTTCATTTTACCGAAATTTTTCTAGATGCATCTTAATTAGTTAAAATTAATATATTGGGTCCGCCATCTAACGTTTTTTTTTTCAACGAAAGCTTATTTCGTGAATGGTAACACTTAGCTCATGTCTGATTTGAGATATAATTAGTTTTATCCTTACGCTAAACGAATATTGTTGAACGCTTGAACAACGCTGGGAAATATTGCGACATTACTTTGAAAATCATGGTAATGTTGCAGAATGTGTGCGGGTATGTAAACAAGCAAAATTGTCGCATTTGTCGCAGAGCTGATGTCGTTTGGCCACCTCGGAGCTGCGATTTGACACTGTTGGACTATTATTTGTGAGGTGCCGTCAAAGGTAAGTGCTACGCCAACATGCCAAAGACAATTGACGCTTTAAAGGACAGTATTCGTGAAGCCATTGGTGAAATACAGCTGCACACAATCGATAATGTGTTTAAAAATTGGACCGATTGTGTAGGCTACTGCATGGCCAGCCAAGGCAGCCATTTGAATGAAATTATTTTCCATTATTAACCATAAGGACAGTACTTTCAAATAAAAAAAGAAATTTGAGAAAATATTCAGTAGTTTTTTTTTATAGCATTAAAAAAAAATTATTTGGCGTAGCCTTTATAAGATATTTTTAGTATAATGTTAAATAACTTTTATCGAATAATAAAAATAAGTTTACATTTTTTTTGTTTTTGGCGAATACAAAATTTTTTATATATTATTTTTGGCACTAATTCAGGTTTATTTTGTTAATCACCTCAGTTACTACCTGTAAAAAGTTCACTTTTTTTTATAATAAAACCTCATTATCTATACAGCTTTTATTTAATTTCTGTTTTTTTTTGTTGTGTTTTTGGTTATCAAATAAGTTTCCTCTTCATTAATATTACCTGCAAAACTTTGTTCCAAAAACTTTAGGGTTTATTGTTAGCTTTTGATAGATATATTTTAAACCCAATTTAAAATTAATTTAAGTAGACAGTTATTCAAAAAGAGGGAGTTGGAAATTTTTGCAAAATAAATAAATTGAATAAAATTTCATTATCTATGGATTAAATTTCTATTAAACTTAATACTTTTGTTTTATTTGTAGTAAAAAGTTAAATTAAATATTTGCGGTTGCAAAGGTTTTATTTACGTATGTGTGTTATTTTATTTATTTTTTTAACATTAATCATACGTCAACATTTCCAATTTGTGTCAGGGTTGTCAGATATTTTTTAAGCTTTTTCGCCAAATTCAATTTCAAAAATCGCCAAAATCGCCAAAATCGCCAAATGATATTTTTTTTTAATTTTTGGCAATAAAATTTATATGTTTTAAAATAATGAAAAAAAATTTTTTTAAAACAAATAAAAAATAATTTGTTCCGATTTCTTAAATTTCACCAAAAGTGAAAATAAATTCTATAATAGCAAATAAATAAATTATATTTTGTTAATTTTATTAAGCAAAAACAAAAAGTGTACAATGTAGTTTATAGTTTACTGAAATTTAGAAACTAAAAGCTAGAAACTATAAAAAATAATTCTTATTGTTAATATAAAATACATTTTGGATATAGATATGTAGTCTCAGCCTAAAACGATTTACTTTTTTTCTTCGACACATATCACATTGCCTTGTATTGGAATTAAATTACACTATGCGACAAAAAAAGAACGAAGATAAAATACCTGAAAAGTTATACAAGATTCAGTTTTTGAAATTTTCTAAAAGCCTCCAAAATCTTTAATTACAGCTAAACAAGAAACGGTTTTTCGTACCCTCATACACTTATTGACTTATAATTTAGCGGAATACTATCCGATTTTAAGCTTTTTAGTGGATTTAGAGAGAGAAGAAGTAGACATTTTGAATGATGATATGATATATTTCATAGCCCTAAGGTATGCATATGTGTGAATTTTTTATGCAAACACACTAATTTTTTTTCACATTTGTTAAATCAGAGCGCTTTTCGGACTACTTATGGACTGAAGTATATTATTGCCAGTTGCCGAAAATTGCATTACATAAGTAAGCTGGAAACTAAAAATCTATTAGTTGCAGTTCCATATAGGCAACTACAAATTTTTCGTTGCCGAGAACACAATTGAAGTTCGGCTGCCATCTATAATCGACACATTAATATGACCAAGTTCACGAATTTCATACATAAAAATACCAAAATAATAATTTTAATTTTTCGTATTTAATATTCATATCAAAAATAGACAACAAAATCGGCAATTAATTTACAAATCGCCCAAAAGTCGCCATATCGCCAAATAACTTTTAAAATCTCCACGTTTGGCGAGAAATCGCCGGATCTGACAACCCTAATTTGTGTATGTAGAAGGATTATTAGCAATAGTACGCATTATTTGTTTAAAAGGAATATGTTGTAGATTAAAATTAAGTAAAATTCTAAAATATTAAAAAAAAGGAAAAAGTAATGTAAATATTAAATAGAAATTAAATAAATAAAAATAAATATTAAAAAAATCCATGCTGTAAAACAGCGATACACTGTGAAAGAAATGGTAAACAATTACAATAAAAATCTGTTTTTGAAATTTGATAAACTAAAAAAATTTCTTTTCCCTACCTTTATATATAACCTTTACGGATAACTTAGATTTTAAAAGAAGAATCTTAGACTCTTAGATGATAAACAAAATACACTGCCATATATCAGAACTGATTTAACACATGAGTTGAATATTCAGATCTTAGTTCATCTGGATATACATATATGAGCTACTCTCGCTTTATTAACCTTGTTGTCTACGTCTGTTTCTGCACCACCATTTGTAGTCATTGTACTTCCTGGATAGCTGAAGCTATCTACATATTCAACTGGTTAACCTCGTAGCATAATGTTTTCCATGCTATTCTAACGAGGGATATTCTTTATATCGGGAATAGCAAATAATAACAAATGTTTTTAAATGAAAATGGCTTTATTGTTTTTCAATATATTTCCCTTTTTGCATTCATTCAAATCATTTCTCAAAGCAGTTTTTCTATTCCTCCTTTGACACCTCCAAAACATGTTTTTTGAACGCTCCAGTTGCTTCTTCGGTGCTCGTAACTCGTTGATCACGTTGTTTACCTTTGATATTTAGAAACAAGAAGAAGTAATTGGGTGCCAAATCAGGATTCTACGGAGGATAAGACAACAATTTGATGTTTTGACTGCTCAAAAATTCACCTGTTCGACAAGATGTGTGAGAGCTCGCATTATCATGAGGGAGATTGATTCGTCTTCGGCAGTTGGTTTTACGAATTTCTCCGAAGACTTTCAGCAAACAATGGTCGTGTACCACTCAGAATTGACCGTCCTACGTTGCTCAAGCGACCATTTGCTTCGCTATGCTTTTTTCACAAACAAATTTTGTTGGATTTAGCTCATCTTGGACCACATGGTCGATTGTTGTTTTTTTTCCGGCTCGTATCATATATCCATGATTCGTCACCTGTCACGATTTTATGCACGTCTTTTGAAGCACCACGGTCGAACTTTTCAATCATTTCTTACACCAATCGACGCAGGCCTTTTATTGAGCTATTGATAAATTATGGGGTATCCAACGAGAATAATTTTTTTACAATAAAGGGTTCATGCAAAATCTTATATATTGAAGTAGAACTAGTGTGCAAGGATGCCTCTATTTCACAAAATGTCACATGACAATCTTGCACATTCATGCACAGCATCGATGTTTTGTGGCACAACAGCCGATTTTGGACGACCTTCACGGAATTCGTCGGCGACCGGACTACGTCCACGATTAAATTGTAATATATTGTTATTGTTGATGGTGCTTTATTGTCATATAAAGAACTGAGTTCATCGACATCTTCTTGTTGAGATAATCCACGTCGAAAGTTGTGAAAAATAATCCAACGAATACCAAATTGATTTTCTTAACTTACTGTACACAAAACAAATAGCACTTGTACTTTATGTTAACAAATGTCAATTTTTTTTTATTATGGTGTTGCCAGATTTTAGCTATGGATATTAGTGTTGCCAGATTCAGAAATAAATACGGGGTATTTGTTCTCATGGTCTTGGTTTTCTTGATATTTGCCTAAAGTCCAACTTTGCGTGCCAATCATTTTAGGTTCTATAGTTTCAACTTGAATACGCAGATCGTATGCGAGAGTAGATAAATGTCATCCGCATAGTCCGAATCTTCGAGAGACTCCATTTTATTACTCTTTTCTTTGAAAAGAACCTACAGCTTATGTTATTCAAAATGATGATGAATAGCTAAGGTGATAGTGGGCAACATTGTTTAACTCCAGCATTGATGTGAAATAGTTGGCTGATGCTCCCGTTGTGAAGAACTGAAAGTTCTGCATCCTCGTACATCGCTCTAGTTATTCGAATTATTTTTTGGAGTATTCCTTTTGCTTTTATTGCCCTTCATATTGCAGTTCGTCTATGATATCAAATGCGTTCTGGATACAGGGGGTACGCCATTCTATAGATTGTTCTATTATTATGCGTAGAGTATTGGCTTGATCTACGTTGCTTCTATTCGGTCTGAAGCCTGCTTGGTCGTCTCGCAATATGTTGTATATTTTGCTTTGAAGCCTTGTTGGGTAACTTCATAATGATGCATTTCTTTCACGTTGAAGGCAGCCTCTTTTCCTTAAATTCTGATGTAATGTGAGACCGTAGAAGTTCAGCCGTGGTTTGGATATCAACCTGGCGAAGGTCTATATTATTTATCAATTTACCAATCGCCTCTTTTATCTCGTTCAAACTGGGATGGATGGTATTCTATACTGTTGCGCTGTCCTCAGTAGCAGGATGACCCCTGGGGTAGGGTTTACCGTATCTGCAGGGGTAGAAAGAGTCAGGTGGACATAGGATGCCCTCATGTTGGCGGCACCGTGTTGTCATCATGGAGGGACTGCACGGATGCTTTGTTGGGGGCTTTCTTTCCAAGGGCGGAGCCAGGCAACTCTCTTCCCCCACCGGTGGAAGTTGCTGATCCTTCAAACTTGGAGAGGTCGGAAGTAGATGACTGTTTTTTTCTGGTGAAAAAAAGAAAGTCCCCAGGTTTGGACGGGTTGACCGAAAAGATGTGTAAGAACATCTGGAAGGCCATCCCTGAATACCTGAAGGCGGTGTACGGTAGGTGCATTAATGAGGGCTACTTCCCGAAGGCATGGAAATGTGCTCGTGTTGTGGTATTTCTTAAGTCGCCTGATAGAGTGAGGAGTAATCCTCGCTCTTATCGGGGCATCAGCCTCTTGCCAGTATTTGGAAAAGTGCTGGAAAGAATCATGGTGTACAGGCTCAAGGAATGCTACAGCGAGGGCCTTTCATGTTACCAGTTTGGTTTTAGGGAAGGCAAATGCGCCGAAGATGCTTGAATTCATGTGAAGAGTTCTGTCGGACAGTCATCTTCGAAGTATGTGCTTGGGCTTTTCATTGATTTTAAGTGAGCCTGCGATTATCTTTCGTAGGACAAGGTCTTACGAAGGCTACCAGAGGTTGGTTGTCGTGAGATGGGCATTTGGCGCAGCTATTTCGAGGATAGAAAAGCGTGTGTTGTTGGATCCTTTGAAAGGCCAGTCTCGTGCTGAGCTGGAGAGGAGGGGTGCCCAAGCCATCCGTATCGCTTGTGAGTGGGGTGTAGGGGTTGGTGTGAACGTCGCAGTGGATAAAATGGTGATGATGTTGCTTAAGGGCATATTGTCAACCGGGCGACCACCACTCATTAGAATTGGTGACAACAGCATTCGCTATGGGACTCAGTTCAGGTACCTCGGCATAGTTGTAGGGAAGCGTATGAGCTTCCAGGCTCATCTCACCCATGTCAGGCATAGACTGGCAGTCATTGTTGGAAAGGTTAGGCGCATATTGAGGAATGATTGGGGACTCAGCAGGCGTGTCGTTCGTATCATATACGATGGGCTTTTCGTCGCTTGTGCGGCGTATGGCGCGTCGGTGTGGTATAAGACGGTCATGTCTGTTGTTAAAGAAAGTAAGATTCTCAAGTGTCATAGAATTGAACTTTTGGCATGTGTCCCGGTGTGGCGAATGGTCTCTACCGACGCTTTGCAAGTCGTTGTTAGTGTACCACCGCTTGACTTGGAAGTGGTGCGTCGTAGCATTGCTTTCAGGGTCAAGAGGGGACTGCCACTTGGGACGAACGATTGGCTTTCTGCTACGGAGCTCGAGAATGGGAGAGATAGGTATAAGGCCCTTTTTCAGAGGTGCCTCGTAGATAGGTGGCAGACGAGATGGACGAACAGCGACAAGGGAAGGGTGACTTATGGATTCGTTCCGGACGTTGCGTTCGTACGGGAACACCCTGACTTTGGCTTTGGCTTTTGTCTGGGGTTCATACTGACGGGACATGGCTCTTTCAATGCATTTTTGCATCGAATTGGCCAGACTGAATTAGCTGACTGTCGGTGTGGGAGGGGAATAGAGGATTGGAGGCATGTACTGACTTCGTGCCCGGACTATGATGACGTTAGGGATTTAGATAGTATGGGTATCACTCATACTGGGGGTGTGGGGTGTGTGGGATTTCAGTAGGGTATTGTTGGACGATCATACTTATGGTAGGCTGGGCGTTTTTGCCCTTGAGGTGTTAAGGCATAGAAGGACGGCACTGTTAGCGGAGGTTGAACCTGCATCACCATCTTAGCGGTCTCCTGGCTAGCCTTTTCTAGCTCGGCGTCCCGCTGGGGTGATGACGGTTGGTGTGCTATGCTGCTTGCTGTGATTGTCTGCTGTTTGCTGTTTCCCGGCCTGCTGTTTGCGGCCTAATTTGTGGCTGCAGTTTTTGGATGTTGTGTTTTTTGTACTGGTCTACCCTTGAATGGTTGTGTTCTTGTTTTTGTGTATTGTGTCCGTGGCGCACGATGTCACCTTGAATTCCCCCGTGAGGGTGGGTCTGTTTATTGTTGTGTTGTTTGAGGGTTTCTTGTTTGTTGTTGGTCACCAGTCCGAAGTCGTTTGGTACTTACACTGGTAGTAGCATTTATGCTACAAGATCTGACCGGAGGCTTAATTCTGGTGCCACGAGTGTCGGAGCACCAGGAATTTCGGTTCCTGCCCGACTACGGTGAGGCCCCCTTGTGGGAGCTACGTGGTGGCTGTGGTTTAAGCCCAAATCTCGGAAAGAGCTATGCTGGCTCGGTGTGGAGTTACATTTTTAACCGGGTGCCGTGACCCATAGATCGGTAGGAGTTTAGATAGTCTCCGGCAGCTCACCAAGGTGTGAGGTCATGTCCAAATAACATGGCTTTAAATTGGTACTCGCTGGTGATTCTAATCATAGGTGGGGGCGTTGGTGGACGCATTGTATTCACTCGTGCCTTGGCACCGTGAGGTGACGTCCTAGGGCAGGTACTCACCTTAAACCACTGACTTAATATCCTCAGTAGCAATTGTGACGTTTTGCTCTCTCCATGTCTGTGTCTGTGTAACATCGATGTTTTTAGTGTACCATTACTACTTAATTCCTACTGCACTTTCGTGTGATGTAGTTTTCTTATGTTATTTAGGTCAGCAGCTTCTTCTACTGCTATTGCCAGTCATTCCAGAAACTTTTTTCAGTCATTTGCAGCCTTCTTACTCTTTTTTTTGCCATCTAATGATATTGATGCCTCAAAGTAATTTATTTGGATTTAAATTCAATTAAATGTGACATACATATTTGTAATTAAAAATTCGACAACATTTTTGTGGTTAAAACGATTTAATCTAAATAAGTACGATTCTTATTTTAATTATTTTCACTCAAACATCAAAAGACCCAACATTTGTGGGAGAAACGTTTAGTAGAATGTTGCAAAATTAATTAGAATTAAATTTTTCTTTTATTTTTCTGCATGGAGAGAAAACAAATCAGTTTTAAAAATAAAAATTGCTTAAAAGTATAAAACGTTCAGACAAACGTTTTATAAATATCTGTAGTTAAAAATTCGACAAAATTTTTGTGATTAAAATGATTTAATCTAAATAAGTACGATTATTATTTTAATTATTTTCACTCAAACATCAAAAGACCCAACATTTGTGGGTCTTATAAGCAAATAACCTAATTGGTATTTATACTAGATAGCTATTTCAGATAGCAATTAATTTTGATGTTAAGATATTGACTAGTATCATAAGCTGTATTAAGCAATTTAACTAATATTTTTCTAATGTTTTCGTCCTCAAGTATTTGAAGTAATCTTTCATCAGGATAGCCCCAAGGACAAGTGTAAAATAGGTGTTCATTGCTTCCGCAATCGAAACACAGATAAGGCGATAGACCCTACTCGCATATTTTTCCGCTTCGTTCTAAGCCACCACACTAAGGCAGCATAGCTCATTATACGCTATATTATCGCGACAAAGGGCCAGTGGGCACTAAGACCTTTCGTTTTACCAGAAAGGCGTTGTAAGCATAATATGTCCTAACCGCTCTGTTGGTAACATTACAGTTTTTGGTTTAAGATCACAATAAAATTTTTTCTAAGCGAAAAGAAAATTTTCAGATTATCAATGATTTTTATAAGGGACTAATGACATCCGTGAAGGGATATTGAACACCAGCAGCTTTAAAATTTATTTGCCTTTAGAATTGATATAAATTTCAAATTAAAGCGCTAGTAAAAACAATACTATCCTACCAGAAAACTTTTTTTGTATTGTATTTAAAGGTGTTTTTCTTATTTTATAGTAAATAAATAAATTTAAAGTGACATAAATTGATATAAATTTAAAATTAAAGCGCTAGTAAAACCAATACTATTCTACCAGAAAACTTTTTTTGTATTGTATTTAAAGGTGTTCTTCTTATTTTATAGTAAATGAATAAAGTTCAAGTGACACTAAAAAAATTCTTGAATTCTCATACTGCAAAAAAAGGAGAAAGTTTCATCATAAATAAAAGATAACATATCTGAGCATAAAGCTTTTTTTATAAAAACGAACCTTGACCACACAATTTATGTATGTGTTCTTTTGTTTTCATTTTCTATTATTTTTCATTTTTGCTATTTGGTGTTTACTTTAAAGAATCTTTACAAAAAATGGTGTAAATAAAAAACCAATGTATTGTAAGATTTAAAAGGTATGTCAAGATCGACATTGTATTACGGTATTTTGGCCACTTTAAGTGGCCGCAAAAAAAAACTTTTTCATCTAGTTTTGTAAACTAAAAACATGCTATAATATTAAACAAAAGGCGCTTAAGTTACGCATCGGGTTGTTAACTTAATTTATATATTTCCATTTTTTTTTTTAGTTTACAAAAGCGGACTGAAAGATTAGCTACACACTGGGACTAGTGTATATACTGTTGTAAATTATTGTGCGCCGTGGTCTCATGCGGTTTTGCTAATAGCCCACATGTCCAGTCAATTGTCTGCCTTACATGGCATTCTCATTATGGTTGTCAAAAAGCCTATTTTTCTATTTAATAGTTTTTGTGTCCATTTTTATCAGAAAACATTTATTTTTAACCACTACCAACCTCCTCCCTTTCAATGTAATAACCATTAAGACCAAGTTATAATCCAATATCCTGTTTTTTGCTATATTATATGGAGCAAAAAAATGACAACAAATCCATAATATTCTTGTGGTTACATTAAATTGACCACAACAAAACTATGGTTTTTCTCTTCGTTTTGACTTTCTACAGAAAACAAAACAATTCCATAAATTTTTTATCGTTATACTGTTTACTTTGTTCTCTTTTTTGGTTGTTGTTCTATTTTGAACTGTAGTTTTTAAAATACCATATACATACATGACACACAGGAACTTACAGAATATACACTCACCATATACTAACTAGAGGGAGAACCTATAAACCAACAATGCATCGAAGCGTTAAATTATCCTGTTATCATACTTAAGTATCTACTTTGTTTTGCAGTTCTCATGTCCATTTTATTTAAAAGTCCCATGATTGTGTTGATGTTACCACACAAATGATATATTGTTGTCTTGATATGAAGACAGAAAACAAAAATTGCAGATGTTTTAAGATTTAAATTTAATTAAAGCCACATTATACAGACGTGTGTTAACTTAAATTTTTTATTGTTTAAAATGTTTCTGATTTAGAAGTGCTATTAGAAGGAACATGTATTATATCCACGAAAAATGTACATTTAAAATTTAAAAAAAAAAACTTTTTTTCAAATATAAAATAAACATTTTTTTTTTTTGTAATTGCCAAAAAAATCCAATGAGTGATATTTATGAAGTTTTTAAAAAAATATCGCTTATCGACACCCATTACATACAATTAAAACAAAAATTTTTGTGTGCCATTTATTAGTTGTAATACTTGGCTTGCCGTCTGCCAAATAGTTCACAATTTATCTTATCTGGTTAATGTGAATAATTTCTACTTTCATTTTAATTTCTATCTTTATTTATCCGGTAGAACAAATTTGTAAATGTTAGTTTTGCCTACGTGTTTTATCTTTAAGTTTTCTTTTAAAATATGTCAAAATTTGTCAAATTAATTTGTCATTTTATATTATTTCTAGCTAAAACCCGGCGTGCTTTCTTACTCCAATCTCATTCATTAATAAAGGACAGCGTAAGATAATTGGTTCTGCTTACAAACATACATTCGTCCTTATATATACATTGATGGTGTAACGTACACTATACTTTAACAAGTAGATAAGACATACATATACATTGGCGAGCAGAACTGGATGAATATCAATGAAGTTTGAATTAGAAGCGCAGTAGATCCCAGAAAATTAAGAAAAGTAGTAGTATAGTTTTTTAAAAAAAGGCATCAAAACAAGTAGCAATTTGAAACATCAGACTTATTACCAGATATAAAAAGCGGTATAATATTAAATCCTTCCAAAAATACACTTGCTTAACCGAAGCATTAAACAAAAAAAGCTAATGGCGTGGTGAAAGATTCCACACATCGATTTAAAATACAACCTGGAACCCCATCAGGACCAGCACAAAAAGATATTTTAAGCTTCTTCAAGCACACCAAAATATCACAGTTATCAAAAGTAGGGAAATATACTATTTGACTCGATACACTCGAATAAGGATAAATATTTATAACTGATGGAATTCCAGTAAATTTACTTTTGAAGCTAAAAAATTAGTACAAGGACCTGGGGTCTTTAATTAAATTATTTTTTACTTTTATAAGATAATGTGTATATATCACTTTTTTTTCACAAAAAAACGCTAATTTCATGTTTTTTGTGAAAATAAAACTTTAATTTTTAGTGGGAAAGCAAAAAACATTTTATTCAAAGTATCGATCATTGCTGGCTACTCATTTTTCTCATCTTTCAGGCAATTTGTGGATTCCATGCCAATAAAACTGTTCGTCTTTTAAAGCAAAAAATAAGTCATCCAGTTTTCGACTTCCTCGTAGGAATCGAAGTGGTGTTCAGCCATTGCCTATTCCATCAACGAAAATAAATAGTAGCTAGCCTAATGCTTTGATTGTATCCTGAAACGACTTTGCATTGCCATGTTGCAAAATTACGTCGCTGTGTCTTGTGGCCACTTCTAGTCACTTTTCGATTAATGCATGGCACAAATTGAGTACTTGTTGTCGGTAGCGATCTGTATTAACGGTTTCACCAGGGGTTTTAAGAGCTCGTGGTACAGCACACCTTTCCTGTTTTCCTGCCGAATCGATTTGGCTTTGCAGCTGAAGTTAATGGTTGTCCAGGACTAATCCACATTTTTTAGCATTCAGAGCATAATTAGAATATATATCGACAAGAATTCGATGCGATTTTGCAACACTTTTCTTAAAATGAAACCAAAAAATTAATGCTTAATGCACACGATGAAAAAATAGTATGTTGTTTGTTCACTTATTTGATTTATAATGAATATGTTGACAGATGTCATTGCCAACATAAAAAGAAATTAAGGCTCGCTCACAATGAATGTTCCCTATGTAGACATTTGTATCTTGACGCTCACTTGATATAGGTAGACCTGGTAATTTATGGTTAAGAATATTATATTATATACCGGTTGATAGAGTATCTTCCATAATCTATAATCGGGTCAGACCGCTGCTAATATTTATAATATTTATTCATAAGATTTTTCAGTCTTAACAGACGGACCATGGAATCATGGTGGATCTATCTATCAAATTTTAAAGAATGAGTGGACTATTTTTTATCACATCACAGTGGCACAAGCAAAAAAAAAAAAAAAAAAATAGTTATCAATTTGGAACTTATTTAAAAACAATTGCTTAGTTAATAATAGCAAACTGATATGACTCTCCTTTCTTTTGAACCATATATTTATAATATTTTTGTTTCTTGAACAATTTTATTAAATATCAAAGTTTTTAACAGAATTCAGTTTTGGGTTTAATATTTTTGCAATCGTTCTAACTTATTCAAAGATAAAAGCAAAAGTTGTACAACATTTAGGAAATCTGAAATTAATATTTAAATATTTATTACTTTTTGTCTTACAAAAATATAAATTTCTAAGCAATCTACTTAAAACTTTGATGTATTTTTACATTATTTGTTGCTTTATTTTTTTTTAGTTTATAAAACATTTAAAAAACAATTACATAGCACAAGTGTTTACTTCAAAAAAAGATTAAAAGAAAGATTTCGACTCTCTAGTGTAAAACTTTATATAAACACAACAATAAGAAATAATGAAAAGTAAGAATTTAAATATCTACAGTCTGAATAAGAACATCAACAGTATTAAGCAAAAACAATTGAAAAACTTGAAAAGTTTTTGTTTTGAAAACTTCAAAGTAAGTCAAGTTATTTACCATTGATACCATCACATTCATACCATCACTCTCTCGTATGTATTTACTTTCACTCACCTACTAATAAGTAAAAAACACATACATATATATACATAAGTGAGAACACCAAAATACCAAAATGCTCTTTCGACTTTATACCGTTAAGAAAGATGCAATACAATGGGATAAAAAAGTAAGACTCTAGTGCATACCGACACGTCAAGTAACTCACATACACACACACCCCCACACACTGAACTTCGAAGTGTAAGAAGGAGAATACGTCAGTGAGTTATTCTGTCAGTATTGTTATACTAACTTTTTATCACTTTTATTATAACCAGAGAAACCAGTACTATGCTCTTAACAAAGTGTTTTATGCGCATAAAATATGCAGCAAAAATCCGAAAATGTGATCTAAACATTTGAAAATATGCTCTAAAAACAAATTTTTTTTTTTAAATAATAGAAAAAACTGTTTATACCACAATTCAATATTTTAGATATATTTTAAGTAAGATATACAAAATTACAATACAAAAAAAAACTTAACTTCAAATTTTTGGTAAAATAAAGGAGATTATTGATATGTATTTATTGTTGTAACAAACAACAAAACATGGTCTTAAATTTTCAAATGTAAAGCGTACTCTCTTACATTTGAGGAAAGTTTTATACGTTAAAAATGTCATTCCAATATCTACGGATGTAATGGGGCTATATTTAAAGGATAATAATTCCTTAAGATCATATTTTAGAACTTGATTTGAAAAGATGCGCAAAGATCATTTGCTCGATATTGATATATAAACTTTACTGCAAGTCTTACATTTTTTGCTATAGTCGGTTTTAGCTCAGTTTTAATATGAAGACTCGTCTTTTATCATGCCAATGATCTGAACCGTCTCAGTTAATACCAGTATGCCAATTCAATTTATATTTGTTGCTTTTTAAATACCTCTTCACTAAAACCGCAATAAAAACCCATTTGCTTTTTGTATTTACATATATTTTTTAGTTAGAACTTCTAATATATTTTCATAAATGTATGCGTAGTAATTGATGACCGCAAGCCAAATTCCCACCGCAACGAAAAAAAAAAAATTCCTTATTTAATAAACCAAAAGTGCAGCTCATTTCATAAAAACTAGTCCAAAAATTCACATACATTATTTCATAAATTAACGTTCTTTAAATAACACAGTGCGATAGAAATGAACGAAGTCGAAGTACCTGGAAAATAACACTAATTTTTTGATAGGCGTTGTGAAGTGGAACAAGGATCTGTTTTTGGAATTCTAAAACACCTCCAAAAACTTGAGTTACGGTTAAAAAACTGGGTTTTCGGACCTTTATGCACTTATAAGCTAATAACTTAATTAAATATTATCCGAATTTAAGTTTCTTTTCGGATTTGGAGAGAAGAAACAGACCTTTTAAATGATATATATGTCGTTGAAGTAGCCTGGGTGTATTTCTCAAGCAAACACATTTTAATCCAATTTTTTCCAAATTTTTTAAGTTTAAATTCGTTTTTGCCTATATATTTTATATAGGAACCGCACTATCGATGAATTAATTAAGGAATTATTTTAAGTTATGAATAAAATAAGACTTACGGTTTTGATATCCGTTGGAAATTGACGGAGTTATTAAGTTTTTCGTAATGAAACTCATGAAAAAATCATAAAATTTTCAACATACTGGTATTGTTCTTATTGCTTTGAAACTGTATTTTTAAAAAGTTAAAATTTTGTAATAAAAGTATGTTTTTCATGAGTTGCTTTACTAAAATATTGTAACTCATATTCCATATTGTGAATGTTGTCCTCTTCATAACAAACATTATCAAATCAAATCAAAACCTTTTTCAGTGGAAATTTCGGCTTTAAAACATATTTTGCTAACTTTATAAGATTTTTTTGTCTTTTGCTCATCCTAGTTTTAACAAATAATTACATCTTGTTAGCAATATCTGTTTTTGTTGATCCAATTTTTTATACAAAAATGACAGTACCTCTCCAGCCTGTATAATACTAGGACTTTACAAAGTTGAAAGTCGTTACTTTCAAATAAATTCTTGTATGATAGTTCTTCAAAACTATCTCTTATCTCTATCTCTCTGACAAAACTTTCAGTAATTGGTTACATTGACATAATTAAGTTTCAAATTAAAAAAAAATCGAATCGGGAATGGCGGAGCTAACTCACGGTGTGTTTACGCTGACCTGAAATATTTTTTACAACAATTTATGCGAAAGGTTTTCTTCCAAAGAATCCATCATTTGTATCTGTTACGTTTTAATCTTTTTTAAACGTTTGATTTCGTTTAAATTGCGTCAAAATAAAATAAACACCGCTTTATTTTGTTGTTTTACAGTTTTTATTTATTCCACTAGAACTTTTGTACTGTTTGTCTTAATACAACACTTTATATTCGTTTATACAACACTTTTATTTCCGCTTTAACACAACTTTATTTATTGACAGCTAAACGATAAGTAAAACTACGTAGACAAAACATTCTCCTTATATACCTAATTGCCTACAGTTCGGAAAGTTCCGGAAATGTCTCAAATGATCTCATATCCCTTATCCGTTAATTTTAAACATGTAGGATCGCGATGATTTAGTTGGTAGTGCTGAAAGATACACAAATAAGTATAGCATTAACAGGGTGACACAAAATATACAAAAATGCTATAATTTAGGCGTTTTTCTTTTCGTAATAACAAATATATCTCTAGAATGAGTTTGATTGTGTCGATCGCTGAGTACACTAGTTATTATAAAAATTGCATTAAAGTTTGTAAACTTTGAATGAAAAACGAGCTTTAAATTATTTAAATATACATACTTTGTGTAGATATTTGCAACTGCCTGTCTACAGAGACAGTGTGGGTAAGATTACGATTACGATTAAGTGGTGCGATTAATCGCAAGTACGATTGCAGTTATAATCGACTTGCAAGTCCTAATTTAAAGCTTTCAAGGACACTTTCCTTACATTTGCAATTACATTGTTTACATTTTCGTATTGATCTCTAAACGTTTTCATAAACTATGCAGTCCACGAGTAATACATGTAGGTAGGCAAAAAAGGCGTACCGAAATACCCAGCCCAGAGACCACAGTGGCCAATTGTGGAGTAATATATGTAACATGCGTTAGTTTAGGGTAAAACTTAATGGCTTTGGCAACTTTTACCAGTTGCACATACAGCAAAATCAAGTTTTTATTTAAACGAATTGTCAAAAAGTTTTGCAATTGAAAAGTGATTGATTTTGTCCAAAACAGTTGTGTTAACTAAGAATTTGTCGATGCTTCATTGTCACCTCCAATAATATTTGCATTATATTTTCCAGTACCATCAATTGTTCCATCTACTGAAATCCATGAAGATTGGTATTTTATGCAATTGCGTATGTTCTCTAAGCATTTTTGGTAAATATTTTTGACACACAAATATATTTTGAACGTTAAACGCTTTCTGATCGCACTTTTTAGTACGTTATTCTTCCAAAAATTGTTTTAGATCCTGGTAAGCGGCAATAAACCTAATTGACTTGGCCAGAAGTTAAAACAAAAATTTTGTTTTTGTGTAAAAATATTTTAGAGGACAAAAATTGCAAATATGTGATAAAAAGGCTAAAAATGCTCTCTAAGTACAAAAACATGCTTTTAAAACTGAAATAAGCAAAATATGCAAAAATATGCACCAAAAAATTGATGCCAAAATTCATATAAATTCATGAAACGGATAATTATCTTACATCTAACTCGATTGGAGGCATGAGAAAAAAAACATGCAATTGCATATATCTGGTTTCCCTGATTATAGCAAAAGCAATGTTACAGCAGTACTTTTTAAAACTCATACGATAGAATAACTCATTCATTCACTCACTCACAATTATTTAAACAATTGTGATCTTCTAAATAGACATAAGGATATAATAAAACGCCAATTTGAGATGTGGTTTTAAATTATTTCTGGTAAAACCAATTCTTCATTAAAACTGTATGTCAACTAAAAGAAATTGATATATTGAAAAAAAAAATTATTTAGTTGAATTAATAGTTTCAATGTTTACTCGAATGTTGTTGTTAGCGTTTGTGGCTGTATCTCGAGCTCTGGTATAAGTAAAATGGCAAAATGAATTTTATTTTCAATAAAGAGCATTTTCTTATCTAAATATTCGAAAAAGAAATCTAAATTTGGTTTAGGGAAATTGGATACCGCAAACGACCGACAATTCTATTAAGGTAACGATCCCAAGCACACATAAGGTGTCACTAAACTTTAGTTGATCTGTAATTACGCCGAACTTATAGAAGCACCTGCGCGGCGTCCAAAACTTCATGTAATTAGACGTCTATGAGAGGAGTTGTCTAGTACATCTAAAATAGAACCCTTGTTCAGTTTAATGTGACATTATTAAAAATATTGAACACCATTGAACTGAAAGTGTATCAAAATCAATTCTATGGCGTTTTCTGACTGTACTAGGCTACACATTACTGCTGATTGTCTGATTATTGGCGTTTTAGTAATATAAACTTTGCTGTGTTCGATTATACGTTAAGTTTAAAAACTTGAGCTATTTTTGTTTTTGTAGTGAAACTTACAGTTATTATTGGATAAAATGCTAGTTCTCTTATTACTCATAAAGATAAATATCTGAAGTTTAAATAAGACCCCGAAAAATCTATATACTTATTATTTATCTATTATTTATTTTACGTTTAAAGAACTTGTATATGAGAAAAATTCCTGTTCGATTATGCGTTACGAACACTACTATGTATGCTTTTTTAAAGTCTCCGGTAATACTGCGTTTGATAATAAGATTGTTGTAAAAACTGACTTGGAAATACTGTCAACGATAAATACAGTGTTTGTTTGTGGCTTTTTCTTTATTTTTATTTTAGATAGAGCTTTCTGGGGGAAAGTTAAAGCCTCTTTGTTAAACACTAGAAACGAAATTATAATTAAATTATTTCGTAATGTCCTCTATTGAGGCTCGAACCTGGCTCGTTTGTGTTTTTTTTATATAAGACTAGCACCCAGGGGATGGAACCAAATCATGCAGTGCTTTGTGCTTATACTAGAAAAATGGGTTATTGGAAGGAGGACACAGGGAGTAGTGTTTATGGACGTTAGATTTAAATTTACTCATGTCGTAAGTGGCAGGAAATACCTTCGCTTGAGTATTATTTCACAACCGAACAGTGCGACCAAAGACCGAATTCTCCCTATAATGCGTTGTGCGATCTACTGAACAATTAACTACAAAGGGATGCGCTTTAAGAGAAATAGGAGTACTACGTAAAAATATATGATTTTTAGGAATTAATTCCTTAATTTCGTTAGAACACATTCCGTTATTCCGTTGCGACGGTGCTCCAATGAATCGATAGAGTTGGCTACCCTACCGTCATTGATGGGCATCTTCGCCCTCTCCTGTACGCGGTCGAGAAGCTCCAAAATAGACTTTGAAGCACCGGCCAATACACGAGATTTGTATTCCATTTTGGGTCGGATATAGGTCTTGTAAATATTAAGGAGATCAGATGGAGTGAAGTATTTCTTGCACCCTCTCAAAACACAGGGCACTTTAATGCTTCTTTCGACACTTGAAATATTTGATCATTCCAACGAACTTCACAGTAAATCCTCATGCCCAGAACATCAAGAGCATCTGATTCCTCAATATGCACATTACCCATTGACACAGATTACGGCACACCACCACGTCTGTGTGTTAAAAAACAATATTGAGTCTTACGTGCATTAAAGTCGACCCTGTTCGCACGACCCTACTCGGAGACCTTCACTAGGTCACTTGTGAGTGTGATGTTCATATTCATCCTTCTTGCGCCAACCTCCAAAAGGCTCGGTCTACGATCACAAGAATATGAGTGACAAATGTTGCTGTCATCCGCAAAAGAGTAGACAGGATTAGAAGTGAGAAGAAGAAAGTCATTAAAAAATATTAGAAAAAGAGTAGGAGAAAGCACAGAGCCTTACGGTACCCCTGAGTTTACCCTAAACTCGTCGAATGAGACCCCATCTATAACCACTCTCATAGAGTGGTCTCTGGGAAAACTCGATATAAATCGAGAGAAGTGACTACCGACACCAAAAGCATTAAGTTTCGAAATGAGAGCCTCATGCCAAACTCTATCAAACGCCTTTGAGTTATCCACAGCCACAACCTTACTCTCGCCAAAACCATGAATGGACTTGTTCCACTACTCCGAAAGTAACGCCAGCAGATCACCAGTAGAACGGCCCTTTCGGACCCCGTACTGATAATCGCTAAGTAATTCGTTGGACTCCAGATATCCCACAAGGTGGTGATTAATCATACTCTCTCTTGTTTCTTGGTTTAATCAAAAGCTTTTTGGATGGGATGATAATATCCATCCCCAGCCTCATTATATTCACTACCGTTTCTGCCATGACATCGACGTTTGAGTCAAGGAACCAAAGTTTACAATTAAAATGCCCAAAAAAATCATTGAGCTCAGCCCAACGAGCATCCTCGTATTTAAAAATAGAGCGTTCCGTAGCCATGGGTGGAACATCGCAAAGAGCGGTGGACGAGAATGAGGCAGAGACTGTGCAATGATCCGAATTTCTGAGAGGTGCAAGAACCTCAACTTTTCAGGGTGTGTAGTGAGGAAAAGGTCGAGGGTATTGTTCTGGTGCCCATCTACGAGTACACACGATATATGTGTAGGTTCATTCACTAATTGCGCAAGGTAATTGTGCGCGGCAAATAACTCATCGTATTGGCCTTCTGGAGTTGTATGGCCTGAATGGCGTAACCAAGACGAATTATGAACATTGAAATCACCAGCAAAAACAATTTCACTGTTCGGATAATTCGCAAAGATACTCGATATTGAGTCGGAAAGATAGTCGAAGCCGGATAACCTCTCATCCGCGTTTGGGCTTGTATACGAAAACCCGAAGTGCAAAAGATGTGCCCTGATTCTGAACTTAACGCATAGATAGTTAAATTCCGCATCATACATGCCAAGAGGTTGTTGGCATTGGTACACAACTTCAATGCGAATGTACATAGCAAGACCCCTATGAAAATTAAAAAGGGCAGAAAGTGATGAAAATCCTGTGGATCAGCATTTTCAGAAACATGGGTCTCACATAAGGCGAAAACATCAGGCCTATGGAGACAAATGTGCGCATACACGGGAAAAAAGTTCGCTCGTAGCCCACGCACATTGCAGAAATAAATCCGAAAGCTTCCTGCTATTACGTAAATTCAACCAAATAAAAGAAAAAATAAATATATTAATTAACCACGAGTAAATAAAAATCAAACATGCATGCGTTCTAACCACTACACTACGCCACCCCCATTTTTCATTATACATTTCTGTAAAACTGAGCTGATTCCCTTGATCAACCCTACACCTTTTGATCCAATTGTGCCTTTCTAATTCCCTTTAAAAGTTGCTTTCGCTATGAACATTATAACGCCAGACTCTCCAAGAAACAGGATTGTATAAACCAGAATATATTTTTTACTTGTAAAGTTATACTTGGTCTTTTAAGTATGAAATTATTAACTGATTCATTTTACGGTTGATGTTGTAGCCTTTTCTTTTTTTATAATTAAATATTTTTTAGTCACCCTAATTTACAATTGATGAAACTATATATTCCAATAACTTCAAAACAACGACAGCATGTACTACAATTCTTATAATTTTTTAATATTAAATATGATGTGAGATATTTAATACCAAATAATGTTGGATTATGCACTCATTTTTACTCTAAACCACTGAAATATTTTAATAAGTTAATAATTCATACATGAAACTTAATCCAAATAAATGAATTACAATTTCGTGGTGCCACTGTGTTATGGTAGGTAAGGCAGCCGCCTACAAACCAAGAGGTCATCGGCTTAATATCAGGGCAGACTACCTGACAAAGAACAGGTTCTTTCAATAGTTGTATCATCTCATAACATTACCTAGTAATTGGTTATTCAGTACAACTATATACTATCGAAAACTTATCTAATGCGTTTGTCGTTCGAAGCCGGCGTTAAACTATAGATCGCTTTCAATGAGTTTAATAATAGAATCGGGTGCAGCTCATTGATTGAGTGATGTCCGCTTATTCCTCAATGAAATGTTATGAGAATTATTATTATACTGTAAGTTACTCTGCTCCAGAAATGTAATAATCACCGCAATATGTGAATTTAAATTTCTATTTCTAATTACCTTGTAAGAAATGTTCCCTATTTCTAAGAGGGGGAGAATACAATTCACTTTTGTTTTATTCTGGCCACTTATTACTTTTTTTAAACTATAAAACAAAGTATAAGTAAGTGTAGGAGAGTTAGCTTAAAGCTTATATGTATGAGCGTGCAACTGTATAAGTTACAAAGTAACACACTCGAAAACTTCGTGTTTTGTTTTATTTTCAATTCAACATTTTATTGTTTTTTTTTTTCTCCAAAAATGAAGAATAAAGCTGTAAAATAAAAAATAATGGCAGCAAGTTAAAAATAATAAAACCTACAGAATATATACTTGAAGTAGTCACAAAGTATACAAAAGGAGAATTATATAAAAAAAGGAATCTTTGTTGAGATCTTTTTGAAGTTGACGGTGTTAAAATTGTTCAATTTTTGTTTTAGTTTTAATTTCTTTGGTCTTTTGTTCTTTTCATTTTATTCACTTTTATTATTCCATCATATTTTAAATAATTTGTATCCTTCTGTACATTGTTTCAATATAAATCTTTCTGTGCGCTTTTAATATGACTGCAAATTTTTATGCTATTCACTTGGGTGAGAATTTTATTAGTTTCTAATACAAGAACAATGAGTGAATTTTAAATAGCTTTTCGTGATATAATAAATTTTCATCATCTTTGATACTATACAAAAATTTAAAGACAAAATAACCGATTCAGCAAGTTATTTATTAGAATTTAACTTTACTTAAAGGAATAATAGGAAAACCTTTATATGATTGGGAGGAGAATCAAAATCGTACCTATACAAAACCAACTAAACCTTTTTTAAGTTATTTTAGTTTTATTACATACTTAAAAAATATCTCTCATTTTGAAAATATAAGATATGATTTTTTATTATTTGCTTTACTAAAGAGCTTAATAACTCCATCACTATAGAACTATAAAAGCAAAGTAGGATTTTATCCATAACTTAACGAATTTCTGTAGTAAATTCACAAAATGCACGCTTCCTATATAAAATAATGTATTAATACACTTTTAAATTCCAAAAATGTATACAAAATTGGATAAAAAATGTGTTATTACAGTGTTTATTTCCGTATATTTAAGTGATAATTATTCCACGATAAAGAACAAAGTCGCATTAACTGTTGTTTACAGTATCGTGCGAAAGAAATGCTGCTCATGCTATTTTGTTGTAGACAAAAATTTTACCAGAAACTGATATCAATTGGAAAATAATGTTGCCAGATACAATTAATATCTTTTTTACAACAAGAACCGAGTACTGCTTTTGCAACAGAATAATTTATTGCTTTAAGAATATATTGACTGTACTATTCACTAGATACAGGAATCTGAGACTCTTTGAGGCAACAACAAATGGCTCGACTATTGGACTCTCAGCTAAGGTGAAATACCAGCTGGTAATTGTCCAGAGGCTCTTTATGTCTTTCAGTTCTTCTATGATGAAACGTGGAGTCTAAAACATAGAATGATCTACTGGTCTTTCGTAACGAACGGACCAGGACAATGTGCGGGTTCTACTGGATAATTACCGCTTTAATTTTGTTTTAATCACGGGTGCAATGAGGACCTACCTCACAAGCGCTATTGTGACCATCCTGCACATTCCTTCATTACATATCTCATTGATGGAGGAGACCTGTAAAAGCGCTTTTAGATTACCAGATGTTACCATCTTGAAGGCTGACTACAGTATGTTAGATAGCGATCAGCGATAAGTTATTATGTATTTGTCGCCAACTTTGATGTTGGGCACGAATATTAGTGTCCCGAGAGAAATTTATGGATGCACCTTTCTTGGTAGCGTGATAACGCTGACCACAATCGGTTAATCGATGGAGATCTAAACAGACTTAAGGTGAAACTTGCGCCGTGGTAGTTGGTCCCATTTTCGAAAGAGCATTGCAGAAGTTAATGCCATCTTAACTTGCATTATGAAGTGTCTTAGAAGAAAATCGACGTTTTTGAGAATATATGGATGTAATTTCCAGTATAAGACATTCAAAGGAGTTTGTTCCCTTTTTCTCGGTAGGTCCAAGATGCTGTTTTTGCACAACATGGCCGAGTACTAGCGGGTCTTTTTCTTGATGTATAAGGAGTCATCTGTGCACGTACTTTGTGAGTGTCCTGCTATTTCGGCACAGAGGATGATTTTTTTGGGGAAACTTCAAATAGAGCATTTCTTCTTTCAGCAAGTAGGATTAGTGGCTCTATTCGTAATCTCAGTTTGAACTGGTTAACATACGGTGCTACACGAAAGATCGTGCGGATTGCGGTGCCTGGACTGTGGGCCAAGTTGCCTTCATGCACTTGACTCGAATTGTGTGACATCTAGGCTTGTCAAATATAGTAACGATACGTTAAAAGGCTTTCGCTTAGGAATAAAGTCCAGTTTGGTACCTGGACATTATGGGATAGATGGTAACTAAACAGCTGATGCATTGGCTAGGAAAGATACCGTGACACCCAGGATTGGATTGGAACCCTACTGTGCGGCATCAATTAGTACCATTCTCAATCAAATCATGGTTTAGAATATATCAAAATTCTTGAAACCCTAGAATGGTCCAAGAGGACTTCGGCACTCTAGACGATCAGACCGTAATTTTGGCGTCGCTCCGAGGTTTTCAAGTATGACAGGCAGGGCATGAAACTCCTGACGTATTTTTTTACGGGCTATTGTAGACTTATAGTGCTTCTGAGAAGGTCACGGATGTAAATGTAGTTGAAGATGTTTGGGGAGATACTGGGTCTTTTTTTTTGGCAGAGATATCCACCATTAGGATTTCAGATCTGCTAGTGTTTATTAGGAAGGCAACAGATCTCCTAAACAAACTGTAGACCGGAAGGGCACAATAGATCATAAAGGTTGCAGTGTTCTGCAAGAGTGCCTGGTCTTAATGAAGATGATGATAATGATGCGGTGCAACATAACAGTGTATTGTCTTGTATCTGTTACATAATAGCCGCTAATGTGGAATAAAATTTAAATAAAAAATAAATTTACTTCTTGATAGGTAATATCGTATCGGGAATTTCATAGAGAAGAATTTCATAAAACACTAAGCTTTATTATTAAACAAGTCATAATATTTTTTTAGCAAGAATTTTTCTTTCTTTTCACAGGAAAATATTATCAAACCTTGAATATTGGACTGGCTTTCGTTTTTTTAAACATTGCCTAGTAACTATCTAGAAATAAAAAGTAAATAAAAAAGCTATTTAATTTTGTTCAACTATTAGGAACAAATATCTGGTTTTGTTCTGGAAGTCAATTTTCGTTATTTTTATTTAAGGATCGAACTGGAATTAAATGAAAATATTTCGTGGCTTTATAGATGTGTACTTGGAGAGCCCGAAAAAAAAAATAATTTACTGAGGACATGTCTAATTTTGTTCGTCAGCTCCTTTATCATTGTAGAGTCTAAAATTTCTTATTAGTTTATGCTTCTGCAGAAATAAATTTTAACATTACAATTATTTTAAAATTATAATTACTAGTGTACTCAGCATATATATTGCATATATATGTATGTGTGTATGTACATAATTATTGTGTTAAAATTAATATATAAAATAATTGTTTTTCCAAAAAATTCAAATCCAAAAAAAAAATATATATATATATATATATGACTAATAAAAAGCAGCAATATACATATTTTATTTTGTTATTGCTTACACCAAGCTAGCATCTTTTATCGTAAGAGACTCTTTCGCGATCGGAGCGTGTGATTAAATTAAATGAGTAAGTTTAGGGCAACGGAAGAAACTGTGTTTTGACGACGTCTCTTCTACATTAGTCGTCTACGATGCGCTAAAAAGATTTACAGAAGATTCTCTCTAGCATGAAAAATGTTGCTCCATAATTGTATTGATTTTCGCATGGTCAACTTTAGGAAATTTTTATATACAGGCATCTTAAAATATAAAAATAAAACTAGGAAGCTGTAATAAAATGTTTAATTCTTATAATATATTATATTAAATGAATAAATAGTGGGCATATTGTTAGTTTCATGCCAATTCAATTTTGCAATAGTATCATTGCTCAGAATTTTCTTCTACTTTTAATTTTTAATTGACGACGATTCATCGTAAAAAATCTTCAAAATGACTTGCAAAAGCATCGTTTGGTAGAGAAATAATACTCCAATAAACGTTTGGAAGATTAAAAAAAAGTGTCGTGAAACGATCGCACTCGTCAATCAAACTTCCAATTGCTAGCTGTGTGTTTTCTTTATTTGTGTTTGTAAGATTTTTATAGTCGTATTACTCCTAAGGTATTGAATCGATGAAATGAAAAACTGATATTGTGTACATGTTTACAGAAAAAGTTTTAAACTCATCCTTTCAAAATCGGTACAGTGGAACGGGAGAAAAATGAAAACAAAGAAATGTGTTAGCCTATTAATTATATAGATTCTTAGATCATTAAATTTATATTGTTTCCTTTTTAAGCTTTTTAAAAGGATTGAGGTCATTTAAATTGCGTAAAATAAAATAATACAGCAAAATTGTTCTTTTATACAGTTTTTTTTTTTTTTTGTACACTTTCTAAACAATTACACTTTATTTTCATACAGTAACTTATTTATCTTGCACTTAATATTCGTTTATACAACACTTTTATTTACGCCCAAACGCGACTTTATGACTGCGAAATGATAACTATAACGACATAGGCAATGCAGCCACCATATATTTTAGCTAACAGTTTTTTAGCTTTACAGTTTGAAAAGTTTTGGAAATATCTCAAACGCTCTCATAACCTCTATTTTATATCCGTTTATTTTAAACATATAAGATTTTGTTACCCAAAGATGTTCGACTTAGCAATGCTGTGAAATACACAAATCAGTACGGCTATACAACGGTAACACATAAACCTTGAGACAAACCAATACACAAAAATCGTACAATACAGTTCCCAAGGCACTAATGTGGTCTATTTCCTTTTGAGGCATTTTTGTTTTGGTAAGAATATTATATACGGACCAGAAATAACTTTAAAAAGTAGATCTTATGTAAAGCAAAAAAAGTAGAAAAAAGAAACTTACATTATTATCTCTGCTCTGCCTAGTACTCAAATATATTTTAAAGTGGCACAATCGTATACACTATACAATTTATTTTTAGGCAAAAATTATTAAAGATTTATCACACAAATGCTAAGTAAAAATAATGGAAACTTTTATTAAATAACAAAAAATAAAAGCAAAAACCCATTTTAATTTTATGAGATGAGACAATGAAAAATAAATATGCATATGGTCTATTTTTTATGACTTTAACTAAGTAATTTAAAATGGAGTTCTATCTACAGACCCAATATTTTTTACAAAAAAGAGTTTTGTAAATGAGTTTTTTTGTAATGAAATAAAATGTAAACAAAGTTTTGTTGCTTAAATATTATTTATTTCTGTAAAGGGAGTTAAAGGCAGGTTTTAAAACAGTAAGGCACAGTTGGTGTCCTAGTTAATGGAAAATTAAAACAAAAGTATGTAGAAATATTCTGTAACAAAAGTAGCCATGCTTACTTTAATTAACATATTTTTTTTTAATAATTTATAAGTTGTTTTTGTTTCTTTTTTGTAGCAGTCATAAATCAGCACAACTATTGACCCAAATCACAGCCCATTTAACTTACATTTGCTCTATTTTATTTTTGAATGCTTCAATATGGCTAATATTTAATAATTTAACACAAGAATTCACTGTTAATTCTTTAAGCTGCCACAAGTAAGCATACCCAAACGTAACATTCTGGTTTCATGGTAAATCTGTTTTGCACCAAAAATATTTATTAAAAAGTTCTTAGAAATTTTATTAAAAAATAAAGATGAACGTTAAGACATGTACGTAATTTGCAATTTAAATAAAAGTAAGCTCCTAAAGACGAAAAAGCCTCAGTTATTAAAGTAATTTTTTAATTTTTTTTTGTGCTTAAATAATCTTTGGCTTCATGCCTTATTTGCAAGACACTCACTTACACACAACCACATTAAAGATAACAAAAAACGGAAATTAAAACTGAAAGAAGTAAATTAATGAGTTGGCATTTCAGATAAAACAAGGAATATTTGGTATTTGCATATTTTATTGAATACACTATAAACGGTATATCTCTACCTATGAAAGGTAAAGACAAACATTTCATTTTATGTAGGAATACAGTTTTTTAACACATTTTCTGCTTTACATATTTTACAGTAATGGACTTAAGCTTATCTATCAAATAGGTGGCATATTTAATTTTAAGTAATTTCCTATGGTACACCAGCAGCGAAATAATCTCGATAATCATGTCATATATTGCCATAGTGAAACCTACGCCGTGTACTTATTACTTATTTTTTTTAACGATTCAATTGTTAAAAATACAGGACTTCCGTAATTATTTCACTTATTATAGATACAATGGTATGAAGTAAGACATTACCTCAGCCATTTTATCCAAATTTATCTAAAATTTAAGAAGCAGAGTGTTATACGAGGTATTGAATGGCGATTCTACATAACCTCAGAGAATAATTTGTATTTCTAAGGTTATGTAGAATCGCCATTCAATACCTCGTATAACACTCTGCTTCTTAAATTTTGGATAAATCCGTCTTATTGCAGTTTTATATAAACAATTAATTTTTTAAATTAATAATGGCCCATATTCATAGTCACAGATTTAAATCGACTCTTGCTAGAATAAATCTTTTGCTACCTTTCTCATATTCATGGTTGAGAATAAAGTACACTGGCCTTAATTGGGTACCAAATACAATTTGCTTAACGTTTATATATAAAGCAATTTAAAAGTTTAAATTTGAACCAGCGGTTATTTTAAATCTGGAAATACTTCTGTCACTCTATTCTGTCACAAAATTCAGTATATTATCTTTACTTAACGAAATGAATCGATTAACGCTAGAGTAGCAGGGGATTTATTGGAAGTTTATCATCATTTAAAATCATCTTTTCAGATGCAGCCCATTTTCATTTTGTTGGTTAGTTAATGGTGAAAATTGCCGTATTTGGGGCTCAGAAGACCCAAACGTGGTCTTGCAGAAGCTAGTGCACCCATCACGAGTGACTGTTTGGTGCGGCTTGTAGAGCGGAGTCATTATTGGCCCATATTTGATATATCACAGCCATTACGGTCAATAGAGACACCTATTGCACCAACATGATAAGCGTTTGTGCCCGTTCTTCATGGTATTGATGTTAACGATGTTTGGTTTCAATAGGATGATGCAATTTGTCATACATCTCATGCCACAATCGATTTATTGCATCACACCTTTGATGACTGTTTAGTTAGCCGAAATGGTGAAGTCAGTTGGCCGCTAAGAAGCTGCGACTTGATACCGTTGGACTATTTTCTGTGGGGCGCCGTTAAAGACAAGTCTTATGTAGACAAACCAGGAACAATTAAGCATTTGAAAGCCAAAATTTGTGATGCCATTGCCGAGATACAACCCCATACACTCGAAAAAGTTCTCTCGAAAATTTGGTCCGATCGAATGGGGTACTGTAAGACCATCTGCGACAGCCATATGAATAAAATAATATTTCATTTCTAACCTGAAGAACTGTACTTCACAACAAAAAAAAAAAAAAAAAATTTATTTGAAAAAATTTCAAAGCGTTTTTGTTTTATTGCATTTTTAAATTTAAACTTTTAAACTGAATTTTTATAAAATATTTAAAACGGGGAACTCTAAACAGGTGGTTTTTATTTTTTTTTTAAACCTACAATGACGAGCAGTGGGCTTTGTTCCATTTCTATACTTGACTGCCAATAATTTTTTGATCAATGATTTTTCTGAATTAATAATTCGTGGTTTTTGCTTAAATTGCATCAAATTTAATTTGAAAGCATTCCTATTTCATTAAACTGTTCCAAACGCAAATAAATAGCACAATTGCTTAAAAAACAGATAGGGCAATAGTTCTTTCATCATTTATTTTTCTCAATTGTTTTTCGTGACCAATACTGTCGAACTGATGACAAATCGTTATATCTCGCAGCTGAGTTTGTACGGGTGTACACATATATCATATCATATAGTTCAGATATTTGAACACAATATCCTGCCTTTGGCATTGTGTTATATTATATATATTATTTTTATATTCCAGAACTTTCAGCCATACATACTTTTTTAAAAGTCGACTTTTATTCTCCTAAAGTATACTTTATTTTTGACTATGAATAAGGACCAGCTTGACTATCAGAAAGTATTTCTATATTTTTCCTTTTGTACCTACAGTGTTAGTTGAGTAGTGCAATTTCGATAAGACCACCAGACCACCCTCTTAACCTTTATTATGCGGTTTCGTCACAAATCGTTTCTTAAATTAATAGATTTTTTCCTGTGTTCGAACTATCTTCTTTATTATGCTAACAATAGTCTCTATAGTTTTTCGTTACTGTATGTGACGGGTTTAAGTTTAACAGAGCCTCCAAAGCAGTAGTGAGACCTTGCTATACTAATGCACGCCCATCTCTCTATTTTGCCTAAGTTTTCCTGAGTTGGCCTATGTATGTGCGGTTCATACAAAGGACCCACAGATCATAATTGGCCTGATCATTATGATATACATTCAGCGCAGCATGCTTGTGTAGCAACCCCAAGATTTCCCTGCAAGCCTTTTGCATATAATTAAGACATACTTGGCCTAATCTGAAATACTCTCTTTATGAATCTTCTATGTTAGTTTTTTATATACGATAATACCCAGATAATTCACCTGCATTTTCTCTGAGATCACCTCACCTAGAAGCTCACCGTTTAGAGAGCTTTCCCCACCTTACGAATATTAATATCCTGACCTGCATCATCGATCCACAATTCCAAGTCCTTTTTGAATGGAAACGCAAGGGTTATCATTTAATTTCCCTCTTGAGTTAGAAGTTCATGAACAGTCAAACTACACATAAATCTTAACTTTACATTTTACTTGATGTAAAGTTATTAAGTTTTTAAAAATATATATTTTGTTTGTATAAAAAGTATTGTTTCAACGCTCTATTTATCTATTTGTATGGAACGTATCATATGCTATCATACTCACTTTTTTACTGGTGTATGGCCCTTATAGCAATAATCTAGAAATTATTTATTTTCTATGCACCAAAACAATTATACTCAATTAAACTCTGTTTGTCATCAAATAAATATTTTTTTAAAATAATATTAGAAATGTTTTTATAATCAAAATGATCCTAAATTTTGTAAATATTACATTTTTTTAATTTTTTCCAATTTTTGGTTCTAATTTTTGTGTATTAGACTCAGTTCCCTTTTTAACTTAATAGTTTAATTAAAATGTATGTAGACTTCAAGTTAAGCTCAAAACATAAGTTATAAAAAAATTACGTCTTTTGTTGAGTTATTTTTGATATATATGAGGGCTATACTACAACTATATTCCGACTACTATTAAATTGAATTTTATATTCATATCGAATGAATATTACATATGATACATACACTTGTGTGTGTCTCTTTTAATTTTATTTAATGAATACAATAAATTAATGTTGTTAGTTTTTTTTATTTTCTGGTCTTGCCAAAGAAATGATTTAATATAATTGGTGCCATTGAGTCTTACAAATTCGTAAATATTTTCTTTATTACACAATAACAATAATCATCCCCGATAACTAATTTGTTTTTAGCTATACGACTTAAAATAAATAGATTTCTAGGCCATATATACAAAATTTACATATATTTTACTTTGAAATGATTTTTTCTTTGTATTAAATACATATGTATATGTATTAGTAAAATTATTAGTAAAAAAATTAAAATGATTTATATATAAAATATATCTTCTAATATATTTTTCAAAATCTGTGTTAAGTGATTGCTTTAAATTTGTTGTAGGGTATTAATAATTTTTCTTTTTTTTGTTACCTCTTTAACTACTCCAAATTTTTACTCTGTGCGTATATACATATACATATATTGTGTACATAGAAGTGCTTATCTGCGTTTTTTTACTTCTACACTTGGAGAAGCATCCCAAATGTAAATCAACATCCCAAATCAAATTCAACGAAAATTACTTAATATTTATAAAACAGACTAAATCAACATTCGCAGATACAGAAGCAAGAAATTCGGTGAAAAACAATATCTCATAAGAAAAATCGTTGATAAAAATAATGCTCATCAAATGTTGATAAAATTGAATTATTTTATTCAGCATGAAAATGTTTTAAAAATAAACATTTAATGGCAAGAGATCATATATTACTTTATAAATTTGATTTTAACTTGTAAATATCAAAAAAGTTATATGTATATAAATAAATATTAAATTATGGTGAAAAAAGGCTTGTTTGAACAGCAAGTAAGGACATATAAAAGAGTAACAATATATATCAAGAATTTGTTTCCCACTTAGGCTCTATTAGCGACTAATTCATAGAAATTAAATGCATTTATTCAAAAATAACAAAATTAAAAAACGTAAACAATTTAAATTCAATTTAAACTTAAAAATGCAATAAAGCAAAAACGGTTACAAATTTTGCCAAATTAATTTTGTTGTTGTGAAGTATAATTGTTCCCGTTAGAAATAAAATATTTTTCATTCATATGGTTGCCGCGGCTGGCTTTCAAGAATTTTTTTGAGTGCATGGGATCGTATCTCGGCAATGGCATCACGAATGTTGGCCTTCAAATGTTGTCTCTGGGTTGTCGGCATAACACTTGTCTTGAACGTGCCACATAGAAAATAGTCCAATGGTGTCAAATCGAAGCTTCTTGACGTCCAACTGACATCAGCATTCCGACTAGTTAAGCGGCCATCAAACGTTTGACGCAATACATCGTTCACATCAATATCATGAAGAGCGGGCAACAAAAAAAAATAAAAAATCGGTTATCATGGTGCGATAAGTGTCTCCATTGACAGTAATGGTTGCGAAATATGAAATATGAAATATGAAATACGGGCCAATGATAAGCAGTCACTAGTAATGGGTGTATTGGTTTCTATAAGAATACGTTTGGGTTTTCTGAGCCCCAAATACGGCAGCTTTGTTTATTAACGTACCCAACAAGATGAAAATGAGCTTCATCCGAAAAGATGATTTTTTTCATTTATTTAATTATTTATTTACTTTTTTTTGATTTTTTTGCAATTTCCGACCATGTGTTTTTGTTTTGGAAATAAATTTCCAATAAATTCCAACGTTGCTCAACCGTAAATCGATTCATTTCGTTTATACAGAATTTTGTCACAATATAGAAGGACATAAGTATTGCCAGATTCGAAATAACCGCTGGTTCAAATTTAAACCGGTAGATGGCCCACCCGATACAATGAAACCATGGCAAATAGTTTCAATGTTAACTTTAAATGCCGAATGTGCTTCATTTAGCCTAGAAATTCATGAAATTCTGATATGATTTCCTGCTTATCTTCACAAATGTTTTCCGTTACTTCTTGTAGAAGCATATAGTATCTTCACTTGTTTAAGCCTTCTTGTAATTAGTCATTTGGGGATCATCTAAAGAGGATCGAAGATACTTAATTATTTTAAATTCGAAACCATGAAAAAGAAAAATTTTCCTTTCACCTTTAAATAAAGTAACTAACGAACGGAACTTTTTTTTTATTCCTCAACAAAATCTCCTATTACACTTATTCCCATGATAGGATTATCCTCTTTATAATAAGAACTATTTAGCGCAATGATTCTCAACCATTGTTTCGCGGCACATAAAAATGGAAGAAATTCTAACAGTGTACCGCCAAATTTAAGATATCTTATTATGTTAATATTATTATATAATATGATTTAGAAAGAACAAATCTTTTTAACAGGAATAAATGTTGGTTCAACCAAAACGCACGATTTTATTTGTAGATAAAACAAAAAGTTTTCAGAGAATTATCTCAATATATTTTATTGTGATAGATCTATGGATCTATGACAATTATGTGTGAATTAATATATCGGCGCAATGCTTTCAACGGCTTCGGTGGCATACCTCTATCCGTTGGTCCAATGGCTCTGAGACATAATTGAGTTTCAATGTTGTTAATGACATACACTTGGCTTATTGACATACACTTTTTCTTTTAAATATCGCCAAAAAAAAAAGAAGTCCAATGGTGGCAAATCACATGATCGTCGCGATCAATTAACATCGCTACGACATGAGATAGCACGGTCATTGAATTTGGCGCGCAAAAGAGCCATTGTTTCGTTGTTGAAACCACATATCGTCGCTGCTCAATTGTGTACCTATCCATGGTGAATTTGTTAGACACTGAAGCAAAGAAATGTCAAATTAAGTTGGGCAAAAAACTTGACTTTAAGGTGTGACTCATATATATATATATATATATGTCAATTTTTGTTTTGTTTTTGTGTATATGGCTGCAAAAAAAAATAAATAAATAAATAAATAAAAAACAAAATAAAAAAATTTTTCATACAAAAATATTGAAGAAAATTTGGTAAAATTCTGAAAGTTAAAAAATCAATTGCTTTCAGATTTTTTTTATAGACATAATTTTATTTATGCTTGTTTGTTCATTTGAATACATATGTACATCCATATATATTTTGCTCTTCATAGATATTCACTCATACATTTTTTAACTTGTTAGCTTATTTTTAACCATGTTAAAGCATTTTTTTGTTTGTATTTATATTGGTTTTACTTTCTTTTATTTAATGTTATCAAAATACAAACTTTTTCCTCGTTAATATTTTTCGTCTTTTAAAACAATATTTTATAGATCAATACATAAAATTAAAGTAAAAGGAAGTCTCTTTTGGAAATTTCATTAATACTGTAGTCATAAAAGAGGCTATATAAAGGCACATTTTGAAACAATAAATTTTTGAAAATTACAATATTCTCATTGATAAGCTTTCATTTATTGGATTTGTTTTACTTGATTTTTCTTTTATTTTGCTTTTATGACTTTAAAAGTCTGTTAATACAATGGCTCCATTGAGACCATAAATATTCTAAAAGCATTTCCATGCAGTACCATTAGATAAGGCCAAATATCACCATAGCATAATTAGAAGCCAAGCGCGTGCTAAAAATAAATATAATTTTAAGTGTTAAATTGTATTTTCTTAAGATGATAACTCCCTGAAGGTTTTGCGTTAACTTAACACTTATTTTATAGACAATTTTAATGTTTAAAAATTAAATAAATTTCTCACTGAATAAGTTTTAAAAAAATGTTTTTATTCATTTATTTGAAATTGCTAAATTTAGATGGGGGGTGCGTATATTATATTTGCTTTGATATTTACAACACTGTAGAACCAACAGATTTACCACTCGATTTAAAGTCACTTACTTTAGTTGAGGGAATCATGTTGGGTCGTCTATATATAATAGAGTTAAATTTGAAAGATAATTTATTGATATATAAAAGTTTGCTTTTAAAGATTCATTTAAAAATCATCGCAGGTATCCAAACTATATATAGACCTTTTAAATTTAGCATTTGTGAATATTTGTGCTACGTTGCGCTAGAGACTCAGTTCTGTTACACTATACCGAGCATTTGGTCTTAGTTAGTTCAGTAGAAACATTTATAAAATAACTAGCAGACCCGGGCAAACGTTGTTTTGCCTTCGAATTGCGATTGGTATTGTGTATCGCTGCTCTGGAGGCTCTTCTCACAGCACATTGTTGTACGATGCGTATTTCGCGATTTTCTTGTGAATAATTTTGGTATAAAACTAACATTCGATTCCCGGCTAGTTCGTTGTCTGCGCGCTCCTCTTGTGTCTGCTGTGAGCGCAGCACTCTCATATAATTTGTGTGTCGTGTACGACAACCAATATTTGCACGTGAGCGTGGCATTTTGTACTGCAATATACGTTTCTTACGATATTTTTTTTGTTATTGTTGGGGTAGAAAGGCTGCCCTTTATTGTTTTACCTGTTGCTTATTTACTTTTTTCAATAGCTTTCAATAATACAATTAATTTACTTGCACTAACACCTTGGTTTAATTTATTAAAATGTATGTAATATTTAATTTAAATAAATGAATCTTCAATTTAATAAGTTCTTTTTTTCGTTTGACACCCACGAACTTTTCACGAAAAAGGTGATGTATGAGTCGGTGTCGGGATACTTAACGCCGCTACACGCCGCCACACTCCGATCAAGCACCTAACGCCTTCAGCAAAACATAAAATAGGCTTATTGCGCAAATAGAGTTTAAAAAAGAGTGATAGATATTTATTTAGTTTTTTCTTATATATATTTTTTCACAAAAAGATGTAAGGTTTCAGTCGGTATCAGGCTAATTAACGCCACTGCACGCTGATTAACGAACCAACGCCATTTACGAGACACAGCATAGTGCAGTAGTTCTTGAGTTACGGTGCAAAAACAAAAAAATTAATATTGCGCCATCTGTCGGACGAACTCAAAACTACACAAAACACTCCCCACGCCACATAGAGCATGTATATAAAGTTTGGTCAAAATCGATCCAGTAGTTTTTGAGTTTAGCGATCACTAAGATACAGGTCATTTTTATATATATAGAGGTTGCACAAGATTCAATTATCGCAAATCTTAATGGTAATTTCATAAGAAGGGTAATATTTTCAAATTAAATATAAAGAATAAATATGGTACATGTAAACAATTTAAATTCTTAGAAAACCGTGAATTGGTTTCTTTAATTTTTTTTCAAAATATCTGTTTTTAAATGGTTTAGAACAGAATTACAGATCGTTTTTAAATCTATCAATTTTGAAGACGTCTTCCTTTACAGCTTCTGAGAAAAACATATCAGTATATGTATGTATGTGTAAAAAAATTTTAAGTAAACCTACCATAAGTTGCATACTGCAAAGCATTAAATTCTTTAACATCTTTCCTGTCATTTCTCCGTCATAGTTCATGGATAAATACAACTCGCTGTACAAAATTTTAACAAATCCTCCTGGTCGTAAAAAGATTTTTATGTTTGCAGTCTAAAATGAAAAATATACGCTAGTCTTAAACTATTATTTTTGTTTATATAAAAATAACCTGTTCACTGCTCCATATCTTCCAGAGTCACAACTGGAAAATCGATATCAGTTATTTTAACCAATTGTTAAACAGTTGATATGCTTTGGCACTTGTACATTAATCACGTAAAAACAAAAAAGTTTAACTAATATGTAAAATGCAAAAATAATTTTGTTTGATCCAGACTTCATAAATGTATATAAAAGTAACAGGATTTGTTTATTTTATTTTATTTTATTTTATTTTATTTTATTTTATTTATTTAAGATAAAAATAAAAGAAACCACTTTAGTGAGCAGCCACTGACTCCGCCGCTTATATTTTAATCGTATTTTTGTTAGGTACATATGATGTTCTAGATTACGTCTAATTTACATTTTAAGTACTTAAAAGCACACATAGAATGCTGATGTATTTGCTGATGTCATCGATGATTGTCTAGGTACTTCGTTTAATTTACCGCTGGGAAGTTTAAACGAAGTAAATTGACCGAGTAGAGTTTATTGGTTTGAATCGTGTGTTTAAGTTGTAAAAACCAGTTTAATAGGAGATAACTCAGCAAAGAGAATTAAGTGTGGATAATTTCTGGTTGAAAAGAATGTGAAAAAACCTAAGTTGTAACATCGATCGAGTTGACAGATCTTTGGGTAAAAAGATCTGTCGAGTAATTAATATAATAATAAAATATTTTGTGTATTTAGTGGAAAATTCATTTCAATATTAATTTCCTTTCTTTTGTAATGACACTCAGTTTTTCTTTTAAGAGTTTTTTGTTGGCTTACATTCATCATCCAGTTAAATGTATTGCTTAAACGTACATTTTCAAAAGTTTCATTTTAAGTGGTTAATAGGGGATAAATGAAAATTTTTGGTTCATAGTCCATTCTTTAAAAACACGTAGTTATTATGGTATATCTTGGGAATAATAAAAGGTAGATGCTTCAGACTTTCCACATGCTATTATAGTATATTATAAAGTTGTACATTAGGATCAAAAATTAAAATCACACTTAGCACTTTTTATAAAGACAGACAGTTGGAAATTAAAGAGTAGAAACGAAAAGAAAGGGTTTTTATCGCACATTTTTAATACAAATATAGATACATATAAATACAAATATAGAATAGATTTCCGTGCTACGCCGGATCGGTAAAGCTGGTAATAAATATATGGATTAATTCTGAAGCTTTGTTAATTTATCATTATTATGTAATATTGACTTATTATATTTTTTTCCCACAACAAAATCATAAAGAGAAATTGTCGATGTATCATAGGGTAAGGTCATGCTTTGTAGGGTTATTAAATCTGTATAGATAGTAGTTGAGGGAATCTATTTAGACATATGTTGCAAGTATCAAAATAAAATTTAAAGTAACATTTTGAAATATTCCACTATTTATTTATAATATACTAGATGACTCCTAGTGGTAGTTTTGGTAACATAAGAAAGTGAAAATGTAAACCGCAAATATAAGTGACTTCAATATATTTTATTATAAAAAAGAGCAACAAAGTCTGTCGTTTTGAATGATATTAATTCCTATTTCTTATTAAAGCATTTTAAGATATTTTGTTCTTAAACAATCTTTGAAGATATGATGTGATAATCATTTACTTTCTGTCCGTATGAATCTTTAACAGAAACAAAAATGACTTTAAGCGCATGTACTCGTTAAAATTTTCATATAATTGTCCATAAGAAAAAACAGGTTTAGATAAATACAATTCTGCTTTAGATATATATGCTGCTCACAGCGTAGGCAATTTTTATATAGTTTTTTTTTTTCATCCCAAAAGACACAGTAGGAATAAATAAATTTTGTAGTGGTGATGTACTCAGCCAAGTGTGTTTAGATTAACCATATAACAATTATTAATCCCTGAGAATTGCCTGTTTCCTCCTGTTAAATACAATCAGAACTAAACCAAATATTTTCCACCCCAAGTAACAAATTGGAACTAATATGTTAATCAGTTTTAGTATACTCATCATTTTTTGGACACAGAATTGACGTTGAGTAAAATTGAGAAACATTTTGTTCATTGATTTATCTGGCATAAAATGGTGGCAATAATTGTATCATAACAAGACTAACGATGCTTTGGGACTTTGAATGCTTCGTTATTGTAACTTGTTGGAGATTCTAAATCACTTGTACCCAATATAGGCAACCATTCCGTAAAGGGAGGATCATTCGAACTATTACTTTGAGTCAACTTATGAGACTTAACATAAGATCAATTTTTTTACGGCATTTTTTGTTCTATTGGGGTTTCTCACAACGGAGAATACCTGGCCAAAATGTCCATGAAACAGTGCGAAATGGTGAGAGCGATGTCTCTAAGACAGGTACACGTATTTTAAAAACCGAATGTGATGTTCGACACCCTTATAGGATATTAACTGCAATGCCGATCCACGCAACTAACATAAAGTTTGACATTATCTGATCCTATATATGAAATGATTCAGTTTTTTACACTTAATAAAACGAACACTGCGTTGTCGATAACTTACAGTAGTGAAGAACATGTATACAACTCTCAAAGGTGTTTTTGAAAATAATATATCTGATGACGAAAGTATGTGTAAAATCATAAATTTGTTTTAATCTGGATTACACGTTGTTTTTACGTTATTTGTGCTCTTATTTCTTGAAAACAATTTAATTGTTAAGGTTTAATATCACCTCACACTATAAGGGTGTGATTCTAGCAGGCATAAATTAAAAGCGGCTGGTCGAGCGTATACATTGATTATCGCATGCACAAGTCTCAATAGACTTTTGGATGTTTTAAACCGCTCAAGCGTATTAAATTTAATATGTGTGACATAAGTGTAAAATCTGCTTTTTTATATGGGTGGGGAACTTGGAGTGCTATTCACAGTGATATGCATAAAAGAACACCGTGGAATGGCTTCCTACAGAGAAGCCGTGAAAGATGACCTCCACTCATACATGTGTTGGCACAAAACCGTAATACGTATGATCAACCAAATAGTTAGATCCTATGTTTCTCATAAATATACTTTCAATAACTATTTGTAAGCAACCTTATGTGTTATTAAAAATTTTATTTGAAAAACCTAATCTCTACTCTGAAAACAATCAACAAAAATTTTTGCTGCATTTATAAAGTCTAAGATTTTCAAAATAGTTTTGGTTTCTGTGGTAGTTCCCGAAGCTCAAAGAGCCAAGTAGAGTCGAAAAGACTTCGTTTTGGCAAGAAAACAACACTAGTCAGTTGTACTACTATACATTCACGTCGTAATGTACACCAATCATGTAATGGATGCAGGCTGTAATCGTGAGGTACATAATTGTACATTGATAATTCTAGACTTAGATAATTCAACAAGATTGGACAGTTTGTAACTGGTAAGTAATCTGCTACCCTTGACAGCTAGAGCCGGGTATTCACAGAGGAAATGGAACATTGTTTTCTCATTACTTCGTCATTGTAACTGCTAAACAGTGGTTTAAGAAAAGTTCAAGTAGGCTCACATGCTAACCTAGCACTTAAAGTCCAACTAATACTGCCAGAAACCTTGATATGTCCCCCCCATTTATGGGCCAAAGTTGCATAGTGCGTTTTCCTTCAAAAGAGGGTCACATTATTTTAGCCATTGTAAGTTAAGTTTTGTTTCACTGTCAATAACTTTAGTCCTTTTTGAAACTTTACTTTCATTTATATTTTAATGCATTATTTCAATGAAAAAATAAAGCTTATTTATTAATTACACCAAAAAAATAATTGTTTTTCTATTTTATGTATCAAAAGATATTAAAAGGTAGTACAATCGTAAATATAATTCTATTATTCCTGTAGCAGCTGTTATTTTTAACCATTTCCCTTCAGCAAAGTGTTTTGCTTGTCAGTAACTTCCATTAAGTTTACCTTTTTTTATGTTACACGATAATATTGTTTTGTTTTTCTTGGCAGTCACAAACCATCAGCGACCTATGTATGTAGCACTTAACAGAAAAACATCAACGCTATCATCACCAGTCTGTGTATTCTTGTGGAAAATGAAAACATTCTATATTTATCCATATTCATCTCATTTCCTTCCCTTCTCTTTTCTTCTCTTCACTTGTTATTTTTATGATTTTTCATGTTTAATGTTTAACAATCTTTTGCTGTTATTTTTACAGCTTTTGTAACACTTTTTTTAATGAATTCGGTTTTGGCAGTTATGGCTGTTTTGATGTTTTCCATGATGTAGCACTTTAAAAGAGAAATTGGCTAAATTGCAAAGTTAAAAGTATTTAACGTAAATATGTTCAGAAAAAAAAACAAATAATTAAAACATGAAATGAATCAATTTACTGTTAAGCTTGCTTAAGGATATTCAATTTACAAGCCGAATCTATTGATTGCTAACATTGCCAGACGTCATTGATATTGACTGGATATAACGGTATGTGTGTTTTATAGCTTTGGTAACAAAAATTAATTGTCATTGTGATTTCGATATTTTAATATACATACATATAGTATACTTGATATTTATATGTAATTTTTACCTTTTACATACTTACATAAGTTTCTGTTAATGGCAGGTTGGGTTAATTGTTTAATATTTTACTGTTAATTATAACCTTTAACTTTAATGTAAGCAAGTCATGTTGAAAAAATTATGCTTTAATTTTATTGTGCACGTACGCAGTTATTTCTTACCATTTTATGTAGACTAACGCGAAATGAAATGTATTGAGACGATTACAAAGAACTACCTAAACCTAATCGATGAAGTTGCTTTAAGAAAAACAGAGAACTTTTTTGATCTATTTATTCAAAGCTTTTGACCTATTTGGATTAAAATGATTCTGTTAAAAGAAAAGAGTTATTGTACTAGATGTTAGATTTTTTAGATACATTGCTACGTTTAAACCTTTTTAAAAAGCTTGAGTTCTTTAAAATCGCATTAATCTTTATGTGTGTACAAACAAAAAAATTAATAAAGCCTTTAAGGGGGTATCACACTGAGAAAATATGCAGTTTCATATTACTATATTATTCATATATATGAAAGCTGCTTGTTAAACAGCGAAAAATGTTTTTGTTTAATGAAACAAAAACTTAAATACGGAAATTCAGTAACTGAAGGTGTAGAATCGGAAGCTTCTGATGCAGAGCAAAACGGATGCAAAGAATCTGATAAGGACTCATACGACTCTTATGACCACGAAGAGCATGAAATTAACTATCAACTTTGTGGTAAGGGCGTTGCTGCCCTTAATCATATCTAGAATTCCATACTTTATGTAAAAATATTTTACAGCAACCTTGTGGACCTGTATCCAGCTTAAATATACATGTATATAGGGTGGGCAATTTAAAAGTTTAAATTAAAAAATTCAATAAAACAAATACGGCTTAAAATTTGGCCTAATTTATTTTGTTGTGGTGAAGTACAATTGTTCCGGTTAGAAATAAAATATTATTTCATTCATATGGCTACCGCAGTTGGCCTCACAGTACCCAAATCTGTCGGACCAATTTTTGACAACTTTTTCGGGTGTGTGGGGTCGTATCTCGCAATAGCATTACGATTGCTGGTGGTGGGCTTAATCACTAGACTTGTAATCAACAAATAGTCACAGTAAATATAAATATGACTGAACCAAGAGTTGAGTCATTTTACTCTAATTTGTTAGTAAAAGTCGAGCACTAGAAAAATTGACAGAGTCACTGTACCTTGATATTCTATCTACGATAGACTTACACCAGTGCAACGCTTGCAAACTGTTGAATTTTTTTATTAAAATAGTGGTGCGTTCGTCAAACTTCAAAATTTTATATTTTGTTCTTCGATGAAGCCCTTTTTGTTTGAACGGGTAGATAAAGAAGTAGAATAATCCACTACTTTTGTCGAAACACCATCACATCCACAGAAAATTACTGTTTGGTGTGACGCTTTATTTGCTGGTAGAGTCCCTGGTCCATATATCTTCAAAAATGATGGTGGTCAGAATATTACTGTCAATGGCGAACGGTATAGGGACATGATTAGAAATTTTTTCGTACCTTAATTAGCTGGCATTAATGTTGTCCACAGAGCCACATGCTAGACAGCACGCGTTACAATTGATTTCTCAAAGAAACTTTAGATGATAGAGTTATTTTACTTAATGTTCTAATTAAGTAGCCACCAAGATCGTGTGACTTAAACTTATTAGACTATTTTGTGGTTATGTAAAGTCACTTTTCTTATTGGCGAAAATTGATGTTCGAGATTGCGCTTTGTACTCTTCAGCCGTATTGGCCACATGGCCGAAATCATATTTAAACATTAATGTTATAAGATTTTCTATCCAACATTTCATTGATTTCAAAAAAATATTTCTTTGTTTTATTATGATTTGAACTTGTGTAACTGTAAAAAACACCCTATACTTCTGTTTTCTAAAGCCCTTGCTTATTGTTGAAAAAAAAAATGTTTTCTTTTAACTCCGTTAAATTTCATTTGTAAAATACGTATCTATTGTCTTTATGAACGAGTCTTATATTTAAACCTATTCCTTTAAGTAAATAATATAAAAACAAATCTTTTATTTCTCCATTTCTCTTGTGGGAAAGATCTTAGATGGGTTTAACGCCTCAGTTATGGCTTATAAATATGTGTATGTGAATAGCTATATTCAGGTCTTTACATATGACATTCTTCATTTTCCTATTTCCTTGTCGACATTTCATGGATTTTATCCATATCGATGTTAAAAGTGCGCTTGAATGACTGTTTATTTTGTTATTGTGGCTGCTTGTCAGTCGTCATGTTGATGATTTGGTCTAAAAATGTGTAAAAAGTGAATGAGTGTTTGTTTTATGTGGCTTTATATTCTATTTCAATTCATTCATCCATCCATTCACATCATTCATTTTCTAGGTTATTTTTTCATTGTTGTTTGCCCTACTTTTTATATATCTTTAGCTAAATTTTAAATTGTGTTTTATTTATTGGTAATCAAGTATCTTCAAAGTTTTTTTTTGTTATTATTGTTCTTATTTCTTTCTTTTATTCTTAGTTTTATTCTTAGTTATTCTCGTTGCTTGGTAACGTTATTTTTATTCTTTCCTGCTACTTTCAAGGTTTTTAATGGTATATAAATAGGTATATGAACTGTATCTGGCCATGTATGTACAAGTAAATCATACCTAAAGGTGAGTTATGAAAACCTAAATTCTTTTCTTTAATAAAACAAAACTAAATCAGCGATAAAATTTTATCCAAGTATGATTCCAGCTTGTTATTGCGCTCTTGTAGTCAAGAAAAACAGAAACCAAGAATTGAAAAATTGGCCGATGCTTGGAACAAAGTGAACTTCATCACTATAGGGCGGCGATTAGTCCGAACTTTGGGTGTTGCTCTGAGGTACTCAAGTACGGCAGGCCAGAGTTGAAGCTCCTAATGTGGACTGAGAGATCATCGGAAAACGATGGTAATCATAGAAGAATCATGCAAAAGTTTTTGAAGCAATGACGTAGAACCTTCAGCGAGTAGTATTCATGCTTACAGATGATGGATGAAACTTGAACAATTTGGACACGCTAAAGGAACTGATGAAGAAACATTTTTCGCTTCCAGGCATATAAAAAAATAGGTTGATTTTATACAGGATGTTTATAATACCCCATTACACATAAACGGATAAAGTGGACGGTCCAGATCTTTCACTCATTCAAAGCTCCCAGAACGGTGAATTTTATTGAATCTTTAAGGCATGCCTGAGACTGTCGTTTATGCGAAGGACATGGTCGGATAGTATAAACGCACTTGCGACGCTAAAATGAATCATTTCAAATTTTGTCAATTTTCACTTTTTACAGGAAAACGATATACACTGGGCATATCCATCCACTGTAAAAATCTTATATCTTAAGTCTTACATCTCTACTCTTTCGTCAAAAAATATACTTGTTTTTATGTTTATGGTTAAAATTGTGCTGAGATTTTGATGTTTTTGTAAGAAAATCCGGTGTATTTGCCTTATCTACAGTTATGGTCTACCATATAGTTAAGAAAACTGCACTTATGACTGGAAAAAAATTTACTCTGACACTTGCTATTGGACTGATATGTCTTTCTTTTTATCTTTTAATTTTTTTTGCTTGTACAAGTAGAAATGTTTTATTAATGATTGGATCAAACTTGTAATATACAGTATAATATACAAGATATAAAAATTTTAATTTTTACAAAATCAGAGTATTTGTAAATTGAACTGAATTTTAATACAAATAAGAGTAATTAAATCAGGTTAATTGTAAAGCATTGCATTCAAAAACATAACATATATCAGTAGAATAAGTGGTTTAGTTTTTATTGCAATATTAAATCACTTTTAGGAAGCACGCGAATGACCTCTTTTCATCCCTTTCATTTTTAATTTTTCAAATTAAAAACTATGGCATTCAAATTCATATTTACTTTCCCATTGAAAAAATACTGGTGAAAATTTTAATTTCATCGCACATTGCAGTTTTATTTACTCATTTTATATATTTTTTTTCTACAATTTATTTTTTAATTAGTCTTTTAAATGACTTGTTGAAAGATATTTAAATTTATGCTACAGTGCACATGTGATGAATATCAAATACTTTCTAAAAAGCATTAATGAATGAAATCAAAAACGTTTTAACATTTTTTATTTGTTTAATATTTTTGTAATGAGAAAATTTTCGCTGAAAAATAATTTAAAATTAAATAAATTAAAAACTACTGTTATTGATATATGCTTGGAAAAATTACAAAAATTTTTATATATGTATGTACATATGTATTTCAATAATAGTTCTATAACTTTAATTTATATGTTAACTAAATATGGTCAATGCTTAATGAGTATTTGAATGCTTAAAAAAGAAAAGACACATGCGGTATGAGAGTTTATCTCTGCAATTTATTATATTTTTATTTAGTAGGAGGTGGAATACACGTTTTTCTTTGTGGCAAAATTCTTGGTAAAAGTGTTTCCAAAGTTGAGGCCAGCACATCCAGGGTGTGACCCCTACTCATGCAGTGTATTTCGCTGGTACTAGAAAAAAAGATTGTGGGTAGAAATAGAGGGATTCGTGTTTATGGATGTCTAATTTAAATCAGTGGTCGGCGGAGATAAAATGCTTAAAATGTGAATGTAGTAGTGATTTATAAATGTATACGAGTAAAACATTTTTTTAAAGCCAGGGTAATTATCCTGCTTCAATGAAAGCTAACAACCAACTAAATGCATTTCACTTGTTTGCTCTTGTTATGTATGTTGATGATATTCATATGAATACGTGTGAGGATGTCGAAGATGTTCGGCTCCCAGTAGAGCTTTGCGGACCATTTAAATTTACTTATGTCGTAAGTGGTTCTCTACAAGAACTACTGGTACTGTATGAAAAATAAGAAAATATGGTTATTAGGCATTAATTACTTGATTTCGTTAGAACACTTTCCGTATAATATTGAGAGAACAATAAAACACACGCTACATTGACGATGCTCTAGGGAATAGATAAAGCTGGATACATTACCGTCATTAATGAACCTTCAATCTCTCCTGTACAAGGTCGAAAAGCCTAAAAATTGACTTTAAAGTACATACATACATGAGAGTTGTATTCCACTTTACATTGGTTATATCTAGGTTTTGTAAGCATTAAGAAGAAGAAGTGAAGTATTTCTTATACCGTTTCAAAAAACCGGGACGTTTGAAAGCTTCCTTCGATGCTCACAGAATGTGATCAATCCATCGAACGTTAGAGTAAATTTTCATGACCAGAGCATTTGACTCCTCACTATCTAAGGGGTGGCTCAACCCTAATGCAAGACGTGAATTGTAAGTCACACCTTAACTTCATGTTTTTTGCCCAACTTAATTTGATATTTATTTGTTTCAGTGTTTGACAAATTCAACCATGGAGAAGTACATAATTGAGTAGCGCGTTAAGTTTGCTGAAGCCTTTTACGAAAAGGGTCGTTAAAGTAAAATGCATTTTTTGGGCCAGCATAATTGACCAAATGTGTCCACAATCTTGCGAATTATGGACAAATTTCTCCGAACCGTGTTTGTAGGAAATGTGGGAAAACATGTGAATGCTCGCCCAGTTCATTCTGCGGAAAGCATTGCTGTTATTCGTGATAGTATGGCAGAGGAGCCATTAACCTCGACTCGTCGTCGTGCCAAACAATTGAACATATTACGGACATCACTGATGCGAATTTTGAATAAAGATTTAAATTTACACACTTACAGGGTTTAATTGACTCAAGAGCTGAAGCCTACCGACCATATTAAGCGTCGTCAATACTCCGAGGCACACTTTGACCTCAGTAGATTCGTTAACAAGCTGAATTGCCGCATTTGGACAAATGAGAATTCGCGAGTAATTGTTCGAAAGCCGATGCATCCACCAAGAGTGACTGGTACAACTTATGGGCTGGCGGCGCCATCGGGCCCTACTTTTGAGAAATTGTGATCGGCCAAGCAGTTACCGTGAATGGTGTTCGCTATCGCAAGATGATAACAGATATCTTGTGGCCAGAAATTCTGGTTCCAATATGATGGTGCCAATTGCTACACAGCCAGCGATATAATGGATCTTTTGCCTGAGAAATTCAATGACCGTGTTATCTCATATCGGAGATATGTATATTGGCCGCCAGGATCATGTGATTTGACGCCTTTGGATTATTTTTTTGGGGATATTTAAAAGAAAAACTGTACGCCAATAAGCCGAGAACACATCAAGAGCTAAAGGATGAGATAAATTAATGATCAATTATGAAAATATGAACCAACGGATAGAGATATGCCACCGAAGCCGTGGCAAGCATTTGACCGATATTTTGATTCACACAAAATTGTCATCCTTCTACATCATAAAAAATATTAAGACAATTCTCTAAAAACTTTTTGTTTTATTTACAACTAAAATCGTGCGTTTTGTTAGGGTTACTCGCCGGTGCCTCGCTTGGCAGAAAAAAGTTTCAAGCCCCAGTACGGTGTAATTAGTGCATTAAATTTATTTTATTTTAATTTTGACGACCTTAAGTTGTATTTTAATTTTCATCTGCATAAATAAAAAATTTAGTAGCAGCCTCAAATTAGTAGTTTCAACAATTAATGGGTCAGGGTATTTAGATAAGTAAAATTAAACCTATGTATGTCATTGCAAAAAACATATGGAATTATTAAACCAAATTTCATTTGAATCATAGCAATCCCCCACTTACCAGGTGCTTCAACTCTTAAGTTTAACTAATGTGAGATTTGAAGGTCAGAACCAAATTAGTTGAGTGGGTAACCTATGTATATATAAAAGTTTGTGAGTTGTATACCATCATTACTTCGAATTTTGTTTAAGTCCATCTATAACTTCACAATGTTACGTAACTTGGAAATAGAAAAACTATGGCAAATAAATTTACGTTAATATATTTGTGAACTTGTTTACTATTTTAATTTATTTGTTTATTTTTTTATAATATTTGGACCTTAATACTACACGTAATTTCATTTTTTACCAGCTCCTGTTCTCTTAAGTGCTGTGGAACGTAAAAAATTGTATTGATGGGCACCACAAATGAGTTTCTTTCTTTATTTTGAGCGAGTGCATATTTGCGCAATGTTAATTACGAAATTTTGTTTTTTATTTATCTATTTATTTATTTATTTATTTTTTTGATATGCATTATATCAAATATATATGTCTTTACATAAACCGAATGCTTTTTTTGCAGAGGAGATATTTTACTATACTTTAGTTAAGATTATCAAATTGTACTAACCTTCATCAAAAAGTGTACTTTTGCAGTTCAAATGTATTACTTGCTTTTATACTTTTTTAATTTTAATTTATACATACATATGCGTATAAAATACTTAACCAAAAGGAACTGCAAGCTTACTTGTTCTGAGTACTGTAAATAAATTTAACAATTAAGGCATAATTTCAAAAGGTAGACAAAAGACTATTAGTTGATGAGAACTAAATCTAAGAGCATCATTTAGACACTCCTTTTTTTAATGGTAGATGCATGAATTATATGTTTTCAGAAAATCCGTCTTTCGGACTAGATTGGACTTAGACTTCCTTACTTTGGCTCGTATCGTATTGTATTATTAATTAATACGAATGTGGAATTTTGAAAGAGTGCTGAACTAGTCGTTGTGGTGCTATTTTCCTTTTGACTTACAAATAATGCTAAAAAAAGTACAATTAAACCATCTTTCCCATCCCTGGTTGCAGTTTTTTGAAAATAAACAGGCAAGTTCAAAAACTAAACCACAAAGAAATGATAGTAAAAATGAGTTGCTAATGTAAATCAATTAAACGACAAACTAGGGAAATTCCATAAAAAAATTAATTCGTAAGAAATTTTCAGTCTGAAAATGTACCAAAAAGACAAATGGACCAACTTTTGCAACCCTGGGTTAACCTATAATTGAAATCCCAATCGAAATTAAGTTGTAACTACGATCAGGTTGGAAGATCTTTAGGTTGGAAGATCTGTCGAGTAATTGTTGTTGTCTTCAAAGTTGTGAACAGGGATAGTAAGAATAACTATTATTATTGCTCGTGGAAAGGATTTTAATGAAAAACCAAACACAAGATTTATTTTATTTTAACTGCAATCTGTGAACTCATAAATAAATGTTTTTAAAAGGTAAAAACGTAACAATACTATATTCATATACACATACATATACATAATATTATTTACCTTATTCACTCCTTTCAGTAACTAAGTAGAAATGACAACGAAAGTAGCCTGATTTACCATGTCAATCAATACTTACTCGTATGTTATTTATTTTAATATGAAACATGACGAAGTACACTTTTGAGGTCATGAATGAATTAAAGTGAATGACCATTTGTTTGATTTATTTAACAAAAACTTGTACTCGTACACAAGGCAGAACAATACTATACACATAGGCAAGAATATGAAGTGTATGGTTAATAAATATATAACATGTACATATTGACAACCACAATCAAGAGAACATACAGGGCTTTAACTTGTTAGGCCTTTTAGAGCACCTGTTGAGGGTTTCAGAGTAGTAAAGAAGTTGTAAAGATAAGCTTGATTATAATATTCAATTGACGATTCAACTTCATAATCATTAAGTTGTTATATGGCATGTTGTTGCGATTCATCAATCTCTTCTCTTAATTTTGCTTAAAATTTTTTAATGTTTTTCACAGATACAAAAAACATATGTACTAGTATACTATTTTTTATTGCTTAATAAATATAAAGCCAATAATAAAAAACGGTTGAGGTTAAATATACTATGACTAGTAAGACTTTTTGAAAGGCCTTTCTTCAACACGTTTCTTTCGTTATGATGATATTTAACGGAAGTATTGGAAATGCGTTGCAGGATGGCAGTATGTATTGACATAATTTCAAACTAAAATAAATAACAGAAAAATAATTTAGATAAAGAGTAATTTATACAAAATTCAAGTAGAAAGAAAATAAGGAGTAATTTAAGCTATAACTATAAAGTCACTATAAGATATCTTACAGCACGGTGGTATTTAAAGTCGAATCAGGAATGAGGGTATGTTTAAACAAGCGATATGCTGAAATAAGATACAATTTAAATTTTTAATTGCTGTTGGCAAAAAAATTTTAACTATGGAAAGGTAAGTTGAACTGTCTCAGTTTTATTTAATTGAGGAAGAGAAAAAAAGATGGAGTCTTACTTTAAAAATTAACTCTGGAAGATAAAAAAGTTTAATTTAAATTTATTTTGAATTATTACATTTTTTTTTTTGAAAGTTCCACTGTCCTCTTTTGTTTATATTTTTAATGAATTCCAAGCTTAAGGCATTTTATTAATAAAAAATATTTAACAAAGTTTTTCTTTCAGAATAAACATCCAATTATTATTCAAGTTTGGTTATGCTGAATTCCAATTTATATTTTAAAAATAAAATTATTTGCTTATGGGATAACCTTGTCTTAGGGGCATTTATAACATTTTAAACATTTTATATATGTATTGTTACGTTAAAAATAATAAAATGATTCTTAATTCATTTATAAAAAGAGTAAAAACTAAAAAAATCTTTAAAAATCACTTTATTTATGATTTTATTTATTTTTTTAATTTTTCATAATGTCATTTGGGAGTTGGGCTTGGAATGTAACTGGAATGTAAACTTGAATGTAAAGAATCTAATTTTGCAAGAGAACAGATAATATTTAGAGAGCTAGTTTGAGAGCGCGGAAGTTGTGAGTGCCATTCCCACCAGAGACTCTGGTCTGTTACACTACACAAATATGTGACCTTAGTCATATCTATATAATTAATAGGCTAACACATTTCTTTTTATCCCTTTTACGCCCATTCGGCTGCACCGATAAAAGAAATGATATAAAGGGTCCACCATCTAACGTTTTTTTTTTCAACTAGTGAATGGTAACACTTAGATCATGTCTGATTTGACAGATAATAAGTTTTATCCTTCCACTGAATGAATATGGTTGTGTCCAACGCGTTTTCGCTTCGCTAAGTGGGCCTGCGATCGACTTACAGAAGATGCCGATTTTGCCAAAAAAAAATCATCTTTTTAGATGAAGCTCATTCTGATCTTGGCAGGTATGTAAACAAGCAAAATCGTCACCGAAAACCTGCACGAATACATTGGAAAGCCGATACACCCGAGACGAGTCACTGTTTGGTGCGGATTTTGATCCAGAGGCAGAAGTGGGCCATTTTTCTTCGAAAATGAGCAAGGAGTGGCCGTTACAGTCAATTACAATCGTTATCGGGCCATATTGATCGAATTTTTGTTCACAAAAATTGAAGAAGAGGATATTAGCAACATTTGGTTTCAACAGGACACCGCTACGTGCCACACAGCCGAAGCTACACTCGATGTTTTGCGCTCTGATTTTGAAGATCGCATTATCAGCCGCAAAGCTGATGTCGCTTGGCCACCTCGGAGCTGCGATTTGACACCGTTGGACTATTATTTGTGGGGTGCCGTCAAAGATAAGTGTTATGCCAACAAACCAGAGACAATTGACGCTTTAAAGGAAAATATTCGTGAAGCCATTGGTGAAATACAGCTGCACACAATCGATAATGTGGTTAAAAATTGGACCGATCGTGTAGGCTACTGCATGACCAGCCGAGGCAGCCATTTAAATGAAATTATTTTCCATTATTAACCGGAAGAATTGTACTTTCAAATAAAAAAAGAAATTTGGGAAAATATTCAGTAGTTTCTTTTTCTAGCATTTTCAAAAAAAATATATTTGTCGGACCCTTCATATGGCTTTAAAGCTTTTTTTGCGCAATTTTATCAATTTGATTTAAATCGGTCCAGTACGTTGGGAGTAATATGACTATAAAATTAGTACTAACACATTTTTTGTAGCTATAAATAAAAGAAAATATGCATGATATAAGGAACTATAAGGTAGTGCCACTCAAAATTTTTAAATTCTTAAGTTTTGTTTTATATGTAAACATTTAAAAAAGGGTTGCTACATGAAGAAAAAGGTAATATTCCCAGAACTTTTAAGCAATTTTGTGTAATTTAATCAAGTTTTTAAGTTTAGAATTTTATTTACGATTTGACAGCATAAGTGCTAACGTTAATTTTGAATATATAACTTATGTATGTTTTCAACCCAGGCTATTTCAGAATAAATACTAAAAGATATTTATTGAAATGGGAAATTTGAAGGTTTTATTAAAGATTTGTTCTAAGTTGTTTTTTTTCATTTTTTTCTTTGTTTATATATTAAAAATTTTGATTTGCCTTATATTACGGTTTAAGAATCGAATAAAGAAAAAGTTAAATTTATGTAGCATAAATTTCAACACAAATGACAGTTCGCCTTCATTGTCGAATGGTAACATGTCAAAAAAAAAAAAAAAAAAAAGTGAGAGTCACACTACCTTCTATTTTCTTAAATCATGCTTAAAGCTGGTCTCATGTGGAATTTTTCAACATACGGATTAGCGAACTCGAATGAGTCATTTCAAAGTTATCATAAGATGTATGAAGCAGTCTGTTCAAAAATCTCATATTTTAGAAAAAAAATTTTTTTTTTTTTAATTATCCATAGAATCTGAAATGCTATTGATTTTTGAAGTTAGGCAATCATAGTGCGTCGAAAAAATATAGTGGTTATACAAGGTCAGAAAATTTTTGTTGCATAGTGTAATTCAATGTAATTTTTACCCTATTTTCTTCCACTTGGTGTATGAATAAGAAAACAACATTAATAAATACAAATCAATATTTGATATATGGGGTGTTTTTTTAGAGGTTCATAACTTTTAAACACTGCTTCACCGATTTAACAATTGATAGTTGCATTTTATTTAGATTATAGATAGACCTACAAGAGAGCAATGCTTGCAAGTTATAATTTAATTTTTTTTTTTTCAAAATAATAGTTCTATTCGTCAAACTTATCGAACGCTTTATCTTCAGTGCGGCTAATGTCATAAAACATTAATGTCATAAAATTTTCTCTCCATTTCATTGATATTAAAATTATATTTCTTTGGTTTATTATAATTTAAACTAGCGTAACTGTAAAAAAAACACCCGATACATAAACCACAGTAAAAGTTACTTAAAAAATCGAAAATAAGAAATTATAAAATATGCTTTGAAAAAGTTTCGTCGCTTACCCTAAAAACATTTCAAATCAAATTGGTATTGCTAGCAAAACATATAAAAATAATCACATTCAATAGAACACTCATATATAAAAATCATTAAGGTTTGTACTATTTATGTGGCACAAAAGCACGAAACATGTTCGTATTTTTCTCTAACATATTCATGTAAATTAAAACAACAAAATAAATACATATGAAAATAAAATTAACATGCAACAAAGTGAGGAAAAACAAACGTTTCATTATTATTTCAACACCCTTTGACGTGTCTATTCAATTCAATGTTTTTTTTTTCTATTTCAAATAAAACACAATTGCGAAAAGACAATACAATTGCAACGTAATGAAAGCAAAACTATAATTGCTGAAAGTAAATTATTCTCAAAAGACTTTGTAAACTACACGGGCGCTACGTAGTAGACAATGGCAGTTTTGTGTTTCCAGGCCACTTTGTATTAGTACAACATTACAATAAAAAGAACAAAAGTTTAGAGAGTGCAGAAAAGACAGACTATATTGTTTCAAAAATCCATCAAGAGTTAAGTAGTGGCAGGACGAGATCTTGTATAAGCCTTATAAACGCAAAGGAATGTTATACTTTTTATATAAAAATGTCTGAAGACATACACTATGTAAAGAAATATACTTCGTGAAAAAATACGCCTAAAATACGCCGTCTACGCCGGCATGCTACTCGATTTCATTTGGAAAATTTTGACGTCATTCACCTTGGTTTTTCTGACTACCATTTGTTTCGGTCGATGCAAAACGTCCTTATTGGAATACGCTTCACTTCGGAACAGAGTATGAGAAATTGGCTTGATTTATACTTTACCTCAAAACCGAAGCATTTCTTTTGACGTGAAATCCATATGCTACCAGAAAGATGAGGAAAGTAGTGGCTAAAGATGGACAATACTTTGAATAATGCATCAATTCATTCTATGGTTATAGTAAATGCATTTTTTAAGCAGAAATTATTAACGATATTAACTTGTATAATAACGTTTTTTACGTGCTAAGTAAAATAAAACTCAGTACAGTTAAACAATATTGTATTTCTTAAACACAATACACTTTTTTTTTGTAACTTCAGTTATTGAAAAAATTATGATGAAAAAAGTATGGTTTCTTACTCAGTTTTTGGGTTATATGTCGGCTTTATTGAAATTTGAACACACAGTAATGAACTAAAATATTGGCACAGCAAGGTTTTCCGACTTCAGAATTGATTTAATGATCTTATTAAAGATATTTTTGATAAACTCTAGATAGACTGATAAATTTCCCCAATTTCATTCCAAAATTTTTTTATATTACAAAAAGAAGAGAAATATAATTAAAAAAATAATTGCGTTGAACAAACACTTAGCTACATTCTCAAATTTTCATGTATCTCCCAACTTTTTTCGAAAAAAGCCAATTTTCCTAATTAAAATGTTTTCACATGTCAAAGTAAGAATGCCTTTGTGGTTTAAATTAAACCAAAATTAATAGAAGGAAACAACGGAAAGAGAAACAACAGCGAAAATTATTATATTTCCGCACATTCAATACAAATCTACCACTGAGGTTGTAGAAATAATGGGTAGAAGTCAGATTACCCTTCGAAGCATTGTGCAGTGTATCTAACCTTTCGAAATTGTACGACATACAGGCCGGTATAAGTCTTTAAGCCGCCATGATTGCAGCCAAATAGTCAGAAAAGTCAAAGTGATGCTAAAAATAATCTCAACACAGATCGGTGCTGAGATTAAATATATTAGAAACTAAATGGCTTAGAAAAGCTTTTTTTGCCATTATGGTATGAATGACACTGTATAAAGTAACATTTAATCGTATTCTAGATAGATGTAAACTTTTTATTACATTAGTGAACTTAAAGAAGTGTTTAGCATACGCCAAGAAGAATTTAAGAAACCCAAATGCTTTTGCAGACTTAGTGATATTTTAAAAGTCAAATACTTTGCTAGAAGATCGAAACCATGCTGCAACTGCAAAACTTTGGCTCTAAGGAGTGATAGTGTGTTGATATGTGCCCGCTGCACTGTTGGTTGAAATTATGTACAAAATAAACCTGGAATTTACCAACCTTCGTCACTTATTAACATTTAAGAATTTGGCTCATGTAAGGCGTATGTAGCTGCATGTACGTATTGCTGCACATTCTAGCACATCCACCATAATCGCCAAATCATGATCCGATGGTGAATTTGTGGAAATAATTGGATAGACGAGTAAAAATGCGGGCAAAACCAAAAAGTATGAGATGAAGAAGGTACTGGTCGAAAAATTGCAAAAAAAGAGGAAAGAGATACCAAAAAATGCATGATTTCTGTATCTAATGGCAGGATGCAGTTATAAAACAGAAAGGATTAACAACTTAATATTAATTTTCGCGCTATAATCCATATCTTATAGTTTCGAATGAAGTACATTAATAATTTTGTTCAACTAGATGCAGAATTTTGTTTTTGTTTTATTAGTGAAAGCTTTGGAATGAAGTAAACAGCAGTAAGAAACATGTCATTTTATTCAGTAGATATATATTTTTTTTCTCCGTCAACTCCTCTAGGCTTTCCACAAAGCATCAATTGCTTTGTTTTAATTTCATTAATCAAGTTGATTTCTCCAACTAAGTAGATGATTAATCCACTCCATATAATTGTGTAGTGGTAAATATCTTTGCTAATTAGTGGTGATCTTTACTTTAGCATTGTAATTTTTTCCCAGCAGGTAGCATTTTATCCTATCCTGATCATCGTCTGATGTTTGGCATCATCGCCAGAGGTAAGTTGGAAAATTCAGTGTGGATGCTTCTTTTATTTTTTAGATGAAGTTGTGTTGAGGTAAGTTGAAGTATCTTTATTAAACACTAGAAACCACAATTACATTTTTTTAGTCGTGGTCTCTGCCGGTGCTCGAACATGGGTCTTTTGTGTTGTTATGCGTGCGCTCTAACCACTGCACTACGCCACTCCCAGTAAATATATTAGTTTACCAAAAATTTCTTTAATAAAACCATTAAATTACATATGAAGCTGAAAGAGCTTGCCGTGCCAATAATATATTTTGCTGTATATTTGATATTCGAAATAAGTCTTAGCGAATTTCAGCCTATTTTAATTTAATGTTCTTGTAGGTTTTTAGGACGGCTGACCTTTTTTGTAAATTAAAATATTCTTATTCTACTGTTGTATTTAAATTTGCATATACCCGTATCCTAAAAAATGTAAACTAAAAACTGTGTACAAGGTTTTATTAAACAACTTTGTCTCACTGAAATAAATTAAATACGCATTTAAATAAGTAGACAACAGTGTTACATTCAGTCTTAATTCTTTATTTACATTATTTTCTGTCTATAAGCTGACATAGTATTTTACATTTGTTGTTTTATGTCGAATTCGGTAGCTGAAATGTCTAAACATTTTACGGACATGATTTTAGAGGAAAAGTTTGAGGATATCAACAAAGTGAGGTACGTATAGTAAGACAAAATTATTGACATCTAAACAAATTCATCCTACAGAAATTTAAAAATTTTTGTGTAAATTTCAAGGCACTAAAATTGAACTTTTTAAACTGTCCCCTTAAAAAAAAAAAAATTGTATTTTGCTTCTTTTTGAAAACATAAAAAGTCACAAGTATTTAATAAAAATGCTCAGTTATTAAGTTGCTATTCCCTTGTGAGCTAAACATTCAATTAAGTTAAATTTTTTTTAATTTAACTTTTAGCCCCAAGAAAATAAGCAAAGCAAAAGTCTTTGTTAATTATTGCCACAAGTTAATCCCTGTTCTATTCTCTTTGGGTAAAACAAGCATTTTAGCGAAATGAAAGTTTCATATTAAAGCCAATTCATTTAACCAACTTTTAATTACTTCATTAATAAGAAAATTCTATTAGCAATTAAAATAAATAACAAAAATTTAAGTTTTATTTTTTTATAATATTTAAACATAAACGGATACCTTTAACTTAGTTTTAAATTTATTTTCAAATTATTAAGAAGTGAATCTGTATAACTCTGGATAGCCCCTAAAAAATGTTTAATTTTAGTAAGTGAATAATTGCGTTAAAACATTTATTTTAATTTATTCGAAATAACAATACTTTCGGGTGTTTTTTTGGGGGCTCATTGTTTTGAGCTGGCAACACTGCTTTATTTAACAACCGATTAAATAGCTAATAGTTGCTATTTGTTTAGTTTGGTTTGACATTTTATTTTAGATAGACTTTCACCAGAGCACCACCTGCAAATTGTTCAAATTTTTATCGAAATAATGGTTCTCCGATGAAGCCCATTTTTGGTTGAATGGGTACGTAAATAAGCCGAATTGTCGCATTTGGTGTAAGGACATTTGTCGAAACAACATTACATTCACAGAAAATTACTATTTGGTGAGCTTTATGAGCCAGCGGAGTTATTGGTCCATATGTCTTCAAAAACGATGATGGTTAGAATGTTACTGTCAATGGTGAAAGTTATAGGGACATGATTAAAAATTAGCTGGCATTAATCCTGCTTTGTGGTTATGTCGAGTCACTTGCCTACGTCGATAAACCATAGACAATTTAACACCTGGAAATCAACATTCGAAGAGTTATTGACGAAATACAGCCGCACATGCTGCAAAAATTTGTGAAATTTGGTGTTTCAGATTACACCATGTATGCACCAGCCGTGGTGGGAACATGGCCGAAGTCATATTTAAATATTAATCTCAAAAAATTTTTTGATTTAAAATTCATTTTTTTTACACAGAATTATATAAAAATTGCTTTCATTTGTTTTTTTTCTATTCTTATTCTTCACTGTAAGTCCACTTGATATAAAGAAAGGACCAAGAATCGCAAGGCTGTTCTTTCTCCCACTTTATTTATAATATTTCTTAACGACTTTCTTCTCACTTCCAATTCTGTCTACTCTTTTGCAGATGACAGTAAAGTTTGTCAACCATACTTTTTTGATTACCTTCATTTTTACAAGATCTATGTATATCCAATTACAATAACTTAAATTCTCAATGGCGTACGAAAAATTTCATACGTAGTATATCCAACTCTATTGATTCGTTACAGCATCGTCGCAAAGCGGCAAGTGTTTCATTGTTCTATTGAGATTATAGAGGAATGTGTTCTGACGAAATAATAGAATTGGTTCCTTATAATCATATATGTTGTTACAAAATTCAGGTTGGGCGCTCCTGCATTTATTACATCGCTAAAATAAATAAACAAAAGCTGTAAGAACAACTCTATACGTTCTGTTTATAAATAACCAGAATCGACAGCAACAAACATTAGCAGGGATTAAGTAAATAAAAATAACACACCAACAACAAAAACTAACAACAAAGAAAACAAATAACAGACAATAACAATCAACAACAAATTCTAAGAGCTGAAGGAAGTAGATGTTTACGTTCGCACGGCTGCATAAGAACTAAAACGAAAATAAAAGAAAGAAATTCAATCTACCTGAAATATCGAGAGGTTCGAGAGCTTTCGATTTGTTGTTTAATCAGCCATATAAAAAGCACATCGATGCGAACAACAATGAGTTTATTTGTAGTAAACTTAGCGAGTACAGTTTATGTGAAGAAAGTTTGTTTGTTTAAACTCTGTGTGAAGAGAGTTTATAAGGAGTAAACTCATGAAGTAAAAAACCGCTTTAGTTAGAGCTATCTCAGTAAAGAGAGTTAAGTGTGGATAAGCTCTGGTGGAAAACGTTGTGATCGAACCTAAGTTATAACTACGGTCGGGTTGGAAGATCTTTAGGTAGAAAGATCTGTCGAGTAATTGTTGTTGTTTATAAAGTTGTAAATAGACGGAGTAATTAAGAATAGAATTTTGTTATAGCTTCTTACAAGCAGTGGTGCACAAAACTGTTGTGAATAATTAAAAACTAAACACAAAATTTATTTTATTCTAAATACAATCTACGAACTCAAAAATACGTTTTTAAAAAGTAAAAACGTAACAATATTAAATCAATACGAGTACTCGTTTTTCTCGTAGACGACATCACTTTGTAGTTGATTGCCGAAGGAATCACACAACACATCATAAAGATAATTCGTTTTTTGGCGTGAAAGTTTTTCTACCACTTATGACATTTATAAGTTCAAATCAAGCATCTATAAACACCATTACTTCTACCTTCCTTCCAACAACATATTTTTGTAGTATCGGCTTAAACATTAACACAATATTACATGAGCCCGGCATTTAGAATCTACCAAACAACTTTTTACTTTTTAAGACATTTTATATTTTTCTAGCAATAGTACAGTGTACTGCATGAGAAGGGTCATCCCCAGTACTAGTGAAGGCCTGTTTGTATCATTCTTGTTTTCCAATATTCCATATGACTCCCATAGGGCCTGCATAAGATAGGACGTATAGTGAGAATGAATGAATGAAAATGCTCCAGTTAGAAAATGATCCTCCAGTGATGCAACGAACCCCATCGATGTTGCAGGAAGGGGCGGTCAAGACTGCGCTGTAAAGATTAAAAGCAATAAAACGTGTTATTAATAATTGTAGAAGAAGCGAAGAAGAAGCGAAGCGCTTAACAATCTGTTCTACGATATACCCCTAACTTACTAGGACTGCAAAGCCGCATAAGTAAGTGATCTAACATTTTTATTACAAGATCTTAAAAGTTAAAAAAGTACGCTTTTTTATTTTTAATTTGAATTTATTAAGACTTGTTTACACGAAACTTAACTTGATAGTAATAGTTCCTAATTTAACCCTGGAAGCTTTTATAGGGATATGGTTCGCCTAAAGCAATTTTGGTGCTATAATAATTGTGATATATTGCGTTGGATAATAAGTTTGTAGCATTATAATATAGTCTTTTGGCTTATAGCGAGCTTTTGCTGTTTGACAAAGTTTATAAAATTTATTCAGATCTACACAATTAGACCAATTTGGTTTTTTTGTTACTCGAATGGAGATCCTTCTTTATCCGCCTGATTCACCGAAACTTGTAGCTAAAGATTAATATTTTTTCCGGTTTTTTAGAACCGGGAAATTTATGGCGGAAAATCATCGATAAATTAGCCGAGAGGTGGGAGAAGGTCTTAAACAGCAACGGCGACTACATAATTGATTAATATAATTATAGATTTTTTTTTTAATAAAAATCTTTGATAAAAATGCTACGAGTTTATTATGCAACCTAATACATTTTTGTAAATTCTGAAAATATCAATAAATTTCGTATAACTTATCAGATTGTGTGCCGCTGTAGTATGGTAGGTAAGATACCCGCCTAATAACCAGAAGGTCGTCGGTTCAATACCATCTTAAAAAAAAAATTTCAACAGCGGCATCATCTCATAAAATTAGCTAGTAACTGGTTGTGACTATTACTACTATTGAAAACTTCTCTGAAGGCATTTGCCGTTCGGAGTCGGCGTTAAACTGTAGGTCCCTTTCAATGTGCTTAAAAAAAGAATCGGGTGCAGCTCATTGACTGAGAGAAGTCCCCATGTTTCTTCACGGAATATTATGGGAATATGTAATATATATATATATATATATATATATATATATATATATATATATATATATATATATAATATGTATATATATGCATAACTTATCAGATGTGTTGGGAGTCGAAACTATAGACTTTTTTCTTTTCATTCTAACACTTCGCCGACAAAAAGAAGCAGAATAATTTAAATAAACAATAAGTGTTAAGTTTATCGTTAGCTTAAGACAATGTTTCAAGATTTTAAAACGAAGGATTAGGATGTGACCAATTATCCATTTAGTGGTTTAAAAAACCTCCGGTCCGGTAAGGCTGCCAGAAGTGTCATTTACATATGTATTGAAAGATCTACCATTAACCCCCTCATGCACCAAACTTTGTTAGGGCAGCAATATATTTTTAAGCTTTGTTACCCACTAGATTGGGGTCAAATAATATAAAAAACGAACAAAATTGAAATTTTCACTTTAACAATAGATTTTAGAAAATATAATACCTATACGACATGGCTAATTGGTTAGTTATATTTGTATTTTGAAGTATTTCAAAGGATTTATACTTTTTTTATTATCTTTTATAAGATTATTTTATAGTTTTACCCATTTTATATTATTTAGCTGCAGTTTTGAAACTTCCCCTTAATTCTAGAATCCTCAGAAATCGTAAAGTCAATTTAATCCAGCTTAAAACCCTGATAACCTATGTCTTCGAGCAGCTCAACGCTCTTTACAAATATTATCAGAAATGTTCGCTTCGTCAGCAGGAATTTTTATCAATGGCATTTCAGGTTCTGCCTTATCACCAGAGTCATCCTAATCACATTAAATAATTTGCTGCATTTCTCATGCTGTTTTTTTTCATATTTGACTAAATATTTATAAAAAAATAAAGCGCTGGAAAAGAGTACATATGTAACAAAAATTTCAAAATAAAATATTGAAAGAAACACACCATTTATGCGCCATATTTTAAAGGGTCCGCCAAATAATAATTTTTTTTTTGAAAATGCTATAAAAAAAACTACTGAATATTTTCACAAATTTCTTTTTTTATTTGAAAGTAAAATTATTCCGGTTAATAATGGAAAATAATTTCATTCAAATGGCTGCCTCTGCTGGCCATGCAGTAGCCTACACGATCGGTCCAATTTTTAAGCACATTATCGATTATGTGCAGCTGTATTTCACCAATGGCTTCTCGAATATTATCCTTTAAAGCGTCAATTGTCTCTGGCTTGTTGGCGTAACACTTATCTTTGACGACACTCCACAAATAATAGTCCAACGGTGTCAAATCGCAGCTCCGAGGTGGCCAAATGACATCAACTCTGCGGCTGATAATGCGATCTTCAAAAACAGGGCGCAAAACATCGAGTGTAACTTCGGCTGTGTAGTACGTAGCCCCGTCCTGTTGAAACTAAATGTTGCTAATATCCTCCTCTTCAATTTTTGTGAACAAAAATTCGTTTAAAATTCGTTTAAATTCGTTTCAAAGAAAAATGGCCCAATTATGCCTCTGGACCAAAATCCGCACCAAACAGTGACTCGTCTTGGGTGTATCGGCTTTTCAATGTATGCGTGCTGGTTTTCTGTGCCCCAAATGCAACAATTTTTCCAAGATTAAAATGGGCTTCATCTGAACACATCGCACAAATTCTGCAACATTACCATGATTTTCAACATAATGTCGCAACCATATTCGTTCAGCGAAAGGATAAAACTAGTTATCTGTCAAATCAGGCATGAGCTAAGTGTTACTATTCACGAAATAAGCACCAGTTGAAAAAAAAAAACGTTAGATGGTGGACCCGATATATATACAACAGATAAATTATAGCTGTCAAAACATCGTCTGATTAAAATGTTTACTATGTTTTTGTTATATTACATTTGAATATAAGCTATTGTAGTAGGAACACAATTTTCACATAATTATCTTAAGTTTTCCTAAAAAAGTTAGGAAATTATTTTTTACAAAATAAATATCAAAAAAATCAGTAGACTTGTCCAAACGAAAATGATAAGAAACTCAAAAATGTTTTCACTTCAGCGAAATTAGTAAAAAAAAAACTGATCTAAAGGCACAGAATTTCATTTTTACTTCGTTTGAAAGTAGAAAATCGGTAGTTGTGAGAAATGTGCTCTTAAATAATGATTTTATGTACAAAAACAAATGCCAAAAAGGGTTAACGAGTTTGGACCGATTAACAACCGAAGAATACGCAAAATAGTTAAAATTTATTATAAAAAAATGTATTATACAATTTATTATAAAAGTGGTGATTAGAATGTGCTAGAACTTTGGAAAAAAATTTTCTTTAGCGATGAAGCTCATTTCTCAATCGATGGTTATATTAACAAGCAAAACTGTCGCTTATGGGCTTAGAGGTGTCATTTTGCCGTATTTTTAAAAAAATTACGTTGGAAGAACCGTTACCATCAATTCAGAGCGCTATAGCCAGAGGCAGTCATTTAAATATCATACATACATAAAATGGCAAAGTCCACGCATTATAATCAAATAAAAGTTTCATCGAAATCATAGCTTTGTTTGTTCTTTATTTTGTTATTTTGAAAGTACATTGTAGTATGGAGTATCGAAGAGTTGAATTTTCTTGCTCATAAAATTAAATTTGATTGATATTTATTATTATTTATTTAACAAATCACTTTTTCTATGGTTGTATGATGCATTGGTGCTATCTGTTTAAAATAGATAGCAGTAGTCATTTAAGAACACGTTAGTGATATCTTAAGCTAAAAATATTATAACATTTTCAGTTTTCATATCTATTTGTTTTTAAATATTAAGTGAAATTTCAAATTAAATTAAATTGATAAAATTTATCTTCAATGTTTGGTCATCTTTATCTATGTTAATAAAAAAAATTATTTATGAAATTTAGGCGTTTTTATAAGTTTTTATCAACATTTGGAACAAGTTCATGTCTATTTTTGTTTAATATTGTATTCAATTAATATACTTTTGTCTTGCATGTGAAAGTAAAGATTTCACAGATTTTTTTGAAGTAAAAAATTTTTAATGTAATTTTTAAAGTAAAATAATAAGCATAGCGCTTGCATAGTTTTACTTCAAAAAATTTCTAAAATAAAAATGTACTGGATGTAAAAAAAACATAGGTAATAAATATAAAATCTATTTTAGCATTATATTTGTTTTTGTTTTTAATTGTATTTATTTTATTTAACGTAACAGATTCCTTTTAAGAAGTTGCACATATACTTTTTCTCTTAAAGTACTTTTTTTAAATAAGCTCTAGATCAAAATTTAGTACATATTTTGGTAACCCTTAATGTTAACAACAGCTTTAAACATTCTTCTCATAATAGTTTATTTGCCTATGTATCCAGAATGACAGCCTTGAGTTAATTTTTGCTTGGAGTACATATAAACTCACAAATTCTCTACAGGATTAAGGTCAGAGCTTTGCAGACAATGTGACAGCACTTTTTTACACCGTATATAAGTCATTATTTTACTATTAGCGAATAATGTTTTAATGTTTAGACTTTAAAGGGTATTGTGCAAAACTATTCTTTAATATCTTTAAATATCCTATGTTATCATTGTCCCTATTATTAAAATAAGATTTTCGACTCCATTCAACCCCTTTCAACCATGAGAATACATATTATGACATGCTATAGAAATTTTAATTTACCTTTAAATTGAACTTGGTTTTAGCTTAATATCATCAATGGTTAAAGAAATAACTAAAATTGAAATCCAGAACTCTTACTGTACAAGTTGTTTTTTTGTTCACTGTACTTATCAATAGCCAGATGGTAATAAAGCCGATAATGAGTGTTGAAGTGAATCGACGACAGTGCTAGACTTAAAGAGTCATTAGTTAGTTTCGGCTAGTGAATGATTTGCTAAGCAAGCCTGACCTGTTAGCGTTGCTTTTCGAGTAGTGGAACATATACATTCATATTATATGTATGAGCAAGGTTATAGTTATGGTATTTCCAAGGCGTTTGGTAGAGCTTGGCATGTGGCGTTAATATCGAATTTTATTGCTTTTGGAGTCGGTAGCCACTGTTCTCGATTTATATAGGTCTTTGTCAGAGATCGCTCTATAGGAGTGGTGACGAATAGATGAAATTTAATCCGATGAGTTCTACGTAAGATTAGGGGTCTCGTAAGGCTCCCTCCTTTCTCCACACTCTATTTCTTAACGACTTTGTTGTTTTCACTTCAAAACAACATTTTGTCATTCACATTTTTATTCATTTATTTATTTATTTATTTTTTTGATTGTGGGCCGAGTCTCTTGCAGATTGGAGTGAAAAGACAGAATAAAGGTGTCATACTCACAAGCTGCCTGAAAACCTGGAGAATCTCTCCAAGTAGGGTCGTGAGTATAGGGTTGATTTTAATGCGATCAAGTTTTGTTTGTTAATATATAGCGTGGTGATGTGCTGTAGTTTGTGCGACTATACGTAATGTAGTTATTGAGAAATCAGATACTCTTGATGTTCTGGGCATGAAAATTCACTGTTACGTTCTGCTAAACGATCTTATTTTTCGAGTGTCGAAAGAAGTGTTAAAGTGTCTCAGTTTTTGAAACGGTGTAAGAAATACTTTACTCTATCTGACCTTTTTAATATTTACAAGGCATGTGTTTAATTGTGCTATCGACACTATAACGAAATGTGCTTTGACGAAAGTGTCGGGCTACGCATTTCCTAGATACCGGGCCACTCTGTAATAGTGAGCAATATAAGAGCTAACGTCCTCTCACGACCTTGAACTTGGACAAAGCTAAGCCGGGGCGCATTTTGGGATTTTGACTTTATGAAAACTCCCAACAATTTAATTTTGCTTAGGTGTAAGTTTTGTTGACTTGAGACTGCGATGCTAGATTCTCTTATCGACATAATTTATCTTTGTAAATTTTTACTAAAGCTACCAAACTAGTCATACAATACAAAGGAACAGTCATTCAATGTTTGAAAATTTGTTGTATTATTTTAATTCTATATATGTACACTAGTCAGAAAAAGTTTGCGTACAAAACTTTTTATTTCGTTCAGGACTCTGTATTTCTAAGAATTCGCAACAAAGCTTAAGATCCCTGTATATAACCAAAATTTGTATTTGAAAAGAGAGTAGTTTCATTGCCAGGTATCATATTCAAACAAAAATTTATCTATTTACTCAGAAAAAGTCTGTGTACACATAAAACATTAATCTAAGAAAAGGTAGAGAAAATGCGCTTCTCTATCTAGAAAACGATCAACTTTTACAAAGTAACTGAATCAAAACCTCGTTCTGGCCATCCTTCAAAATTAATTTCGAGAAAAAAGATAGTTCTTATCAATTATGGACAGCAAGATCCCAAAATAATAGCTCCAAAAGTGGCTGAAGCATTAATTTAAAATTGAAGAGGAATATATGCGATGATAATTTTAGAAATATCTTAAATCAAAACGGTTTTCATGCTCGTTTAGAACGTAAGAAGTCTTTTATTTCATTAAAAAGAGTTAAAAATGAACGTTGTTCGGCATAGGGCTGTTAAATAAACCATCAGAATTCTGGGAAAGGGTTATAATTTTCGATGAGAGTAAGTATTGCATTGGCAGAGCACTACATTAAGCAAATTTGTGCGACTTGGTTATACTCGGTGGTGGGGGTGTATGTGCTGGTTAACAGTGTATAAAATTTGCAGGTTATTGAGTTCACTGTGGGCAAGAGAGCTTACCTAAACATTCTAAAGGTTAACTAGAAGCAAAATTTAACGAAACTATGTTTTAGTAGCAATGTGTTATTTCAATAAGATAACGATTCTAAGAATGCAGCTGATATTGTAAAGCTTTAGATGCTTTATAATGTTCCAAAACAGTTGTGTATGCCACGACAGCCTTCAGATCACAATCCAATATAAGATCTGTTGGAGCAAAAAATTCACCATCATGTTATAATATAAAAAATTATATTACAATATTTTGTCATGTTAATTATTTTTACGCTTTTTCGCCATTTTATCCCCTTCACTAGTTTCAAAAAAATAGGATAAATAAATAAATAAATGTATGTGCGAACAAGCATTTATAAATAATATTAATAAAGTGAAGAAGTTAATTAACATTTGAAGAACAATATAATTAAAGCAATGTTCTCAATAAGATGAGTTTCTAATAGGAACATTTTTTGGCATAATACGTATTGTTACGTTTAACCTTTTTAGAACATTTGAGTTCGTTTAAATTGTGTTAAAATAAAATAAACTCCACGTTTGTTCTTGTTTTACAGTTTTCTTTTATTTACTGCACTATAACTTTTACACACTTTTTCTTAATACAGCAAACTGATAGTCCCTTATACAACACTTTTTATTTGTACCTAAACAGACGCTACTTTATGACAGCCAAATGATAACTAACTCACCAACCGCAATGCGCCATCTTTTATAACGCTTCATTATTAGTTTTGAATGTTCTAGTACAGACTCAAATCTTCGATTTAGCTACATTAATTCAAATGGTGTAAAATTGTAAACAAAAAAAGGAATCGAACTGGCAACACCGTTAGACACGCAGATGGTAGCACTCTTAATTAGTACAGGTAATTATGGCAATTATTAAGCCTTGACACAAGCCAATAAATTTTATAGCTAAAATCTCATAATAAGTTATGGATTTTTTCTTTATTTTCATTTTCGTAACAGTATCTAATATAATTACCCATAAATAAGAAACAAGTTATCTAAAATTTCTTTATAAAAATATACTGATATTAAAAAAAGCAGATTTTTTTTATTTGTTAAAAAGCTAAAATAACTATATATATTCGATCAATTCTAAGTTTCTGATACGAAGACAAGATATATGTTGTAACAGAACCTTCACTTTTGCCTTTAAAAAATGATTAAAAAAATAAAAAATATAAATAAAAGTAAGAAATAATTATTTATACTCTACGAGCAAAATATAGCTCCACTCGTCCATAACTTGTTGATATAACATATTAAGGTCAAGTCATCATTTGCTATTTGTATTCAGAATTTTTCAAGAACATTGTGTTCCAAGGTAATGCATTTTCGTTTAAAATTGTCAATAAATATTTTCCAACTACACAATACAAATAATGGCAGACCACATTTACCAAAAGTTTAATTATACTTCAATGTTTTTATTTGGTGCCTCTTGGATTTCCATCTTTCACTACAACATTTATTAAGTGCAGCTGTTATTATTGGAAGAAAATTTCAAATAATTTATCGTTTATTTTCAGAAATATTTCTTTTTTTTGCGTAGGAGTATGTGTGTACGCTATTTTCATTTTATGTTGTGGTTTATTTGTGTAATTTTTGTCATTTGCAATATTTTATATATACGAATATTTTTCGTTCATTAATTTCCTTTTCATTTCTTTATTTCAATATTTTTCTTTTCATTCAGCTTGCATTTCTTAAAATTCATTTATAATTGTTGGTCTCTGGACTAGTTTTGCATGTCAACAACTTATTTTTCTTTGGAGCTCAGCAAATTAATGTCTTCGTCCACATGTGAGTTTATTTTGCTTTTTCCAATGTGCAGTATTTTGATTTCTTTTGGTTTATTTGTACGTTTCATGTCTCGTTGTGGGCACGTTGTGTTTAAATCTACCTGTCGTACACTTTTATAATTAATTTATTTTTTTCAAGCAGTTAAATGTGAGAATATTTACCACATTTTAGTTCATCAGTGACACATCACTTAGTGAGAAGATTTTTATGTAGCAGCATAACTAATACTCATATTTAAAATAATTTTCTAAACGTGTCAATGTTGTATTTGAAGTTCTCTTAAAAAAAAAAAAATAAATAAATAGATACTCTTTAACCATAAAGGTGATACTTCTCCGCGTATAAGCAGCAGAGTAGAGTCGAAATGTCTCTTTTGTCAGACCTCTTTATCCTCGAGTTAAAGAATTCTATGCTTCTAAAACATGGATAAAACTGGAATAAGAAGAAATTTTCAAATTTTATAAAATTGAAGATGACATCAATCTCTAATAGATCTGAGCTGTCATACAAATATATTTACACAAATAAAAATGAATAAGATATTTAGTAGAGATTTTGTTCAAATTTTTTGTTGTTGTATAATTTTGCCATTGTACCACGTTTGATGAGGCACGAAAAATGACTTATTCTAACGCAATACAAAATATTACTAAAAAATTTTATATCAGTAATATCTTATTTAAGTATATTATTTTAGTCAAATATCAATCCCTTTATGCGAAATTATCGTAGGTTACATTGTTTACGAAATTGAGTTTTTGATACAAAAATATTCTAATGTCACATACATACATACATACCTACCACATAGTAAAACATTATATCGATATTCGCTACACTTATTGAGATATTACTGAGTTAATTTTATCGTATGTGGCATTGTTGTTTTTCCTGTGAGCGAGATTATCATATGTTCCATACAAATAAAATATCGTACAAATAAAAATGAAAATTTTTTTCTTTACGACTTTTTTGATCACGTTTTTATTTAGGAATTATTTTTTAGCAAAAATTGAAAATGAATAATTAATTGCATATTTAAATAGAGCAGTAGGTGTTTAAATAATTTATTTAACCGAAAATTTATGAAATAATCATGTTAACAAGAAATTATCTTCTACTTGCTCTAAATGTCGTTTCAGGCTCTCTGTTACGTTTTTTCTACTACTACATAAATTTTTCCTGTACTAAAAATTTAATTTAGGTTCTTTAAACTCCTTGGAGCTTTTTAAAACTGTGGCCCAAAGCAAAGTATATATGTATGTATATCAAAAATCAACGAGTAGGTATATAATACCAGATATATAATAATTTTCAATTTTTTTTTTTTTTTTTTCAGCATGCAAGAGCTGATAGTCTAAGAAGCTTGTCCTTCTTGAATTGTAATATTAGATTTGTGTTATTTATTAATAATAGTACAATAACAATAATTTTGGAATGCAGAGAAAAAAAAAATTCATCAATACTGAAGGATGTATAATGCATATTAGAGACGAAGATGAGAGCAAAACCCTATTTTTTAAAGATCAAACAGAAGTCAAGAAAAAACCTAAACTTTTTATGTGTAGATCTTAATATGCCAAAGGTCTTTAATACCACTTGCTGAAAAATTATTACATTGTGTTTTACTTTCGTGAATATAGCAGTTTTATCTAATTTGAGAGTTTACGAAAATTGCACAAAATTTAGTTACTGTTTTTTGTGTGGGTCAGTTCTTCAAAAGTAACTGCTAATCATATATCGTAAAGGAACAGCTAATAAGTTTTTACTGTGACAGTTGACATACTTTTTAAGCTTCTCCAACTTTGTCAACTAAATTATTTGAGGTTACTTTTTTACTTCCGAACCATACCACGATGCCAGTAGATTCCGTACAAAGCTCATGTTCAATTTAAAGTGATATTTTAATATTTTTTTTTAGTTTTTGTGCAAAAATATCGTATGTGCCCAAAAACCTAATTTTTTCTGAATATACAAGCTTTTCCATATAAGAAGTTTCCAATTTATGTTAACGTGGTCCACTAACTGAGTACCACATTTCAAATTTGGTTTTGATGTAACCAGCCAAAGCAAAGAAATTAAGAAAAAACGCCCTGTAAAATTTAGTTTTTTTTAACATATGATAATTTTCCGCAAAATGGTCGATGCTAAAATAATGACGAAATAAGTTTTGTGTATATTTAATGTGGATCACCTTACAATTGTCAGTAATTAATGTTTTTATTTTTTTATGTTATAGGTGTTATAGTTCCAAATTTTCATAATAGTTGGAGCGGTAGAACAAAGTTTTACTTTGCTGAACTAAACTCTTTAGCACTATTTTATAACAATTTTCTTTTTTAGTGTTGATATGAAAGCGCAAATGGAACCGTGTTGTTCTGTATATGCGCTCACAACCGAATTCAAAATGAAGCACGATGGTTTTATACGGAATTACTCACATATGTACCTCACTCTATCTCATAGCGTAGAATGGACGCTGCTACTACGTAAATGTATACCAACGAAATTAATTGTTCTAATTTCAGTCATATAAAGAGTAGTCCAACCAAAACGTACTATGTTAATTGTAAATAAAACAAATCGTTTTCGAAGAATTATCTTAATATTTTTTATTATGGTAGATGGATCTATTAAAATTATGTGTGAAACAAACTATCAGCTAAATGCTTGCCACGGCTTCGGTAGCATACCTCTATCCATCAGTTCACATTTTCAATGACTCTGTAACATAATTCTGGTTCAATGTCGTTAATGTGCCGAAATATCTCATCCTTTACTTCTTGAGTTGTTCTTGGCTTATTGACATACTCTCATTTCTTTAAAAATCCCCAAAGAAAGAAGTCTAACGGTGTCAAATTACATGGTCATGGCGGTCAATTAACATTGCCACGACATGCCTCGTTGGCTGTGCGGCAAGTGTCATCATACTGTTGGAACCACATATCGTCCAGGTCCATATCCTCATATTCTGGCCACAAGAAGTCTCTAATCATCTCTTAATAGCAAACATCATTCTCGGTAACTACTTTTTGGCCGACCTCATTTTCGAAGAAGTACGGCCCGATGACGACGCCAGCCCATAAACCGCACCAAACAGTCACTCTTTGTCGATGCATCAGCTTTTCAAGAATCACTCGTGGATTCGCATTTGACTAAATGCTGCTTGTTAACGAATCCACTGAGATAAATTGTTACTCGGCGCTGAAGATGTTTTTGTTTGTAAAGTCATTATTCACTTCTGTCTGTAATTGTTGGGCACCACGACGAATCGAAGTTGATGGCTCTTCTGTCACACTATCGCGAACAGCAGCAATGTTTTCCGCAAGACGAACTGGGCGTGCATGCACAGGTGTTGCCACGTTTCCTATAACGGATCTGGTTTGCTGAAATTTGCGCCAATTCTTCCGAATGTGGACGCATTTGGTCGATTATGCTGACCAAAAAAATCACAAAGTGCACGAAATGCATTTTGGTTTGAATGGCCATTTTCCCAAAGGCTAAACTTAACTCGCTGCACAATTTTGTACCTCTCCATGGATAATTTGTCAAACACTGAAACAAATAAATGGCAAATTAAGCTTGGCAAACAACTTGACGTCGAAAACTTATTCGAGCTCAGAAATAACCGGTAGGAGTTGGTATTGCGGTCAATATCTCTAAAATCCAATCCGTCCTAAAATACAATAACATTAACCATAAAGAACACGACTCTGAAGAGGTGATTGAATTTAACTATCTCGGAGGCATAATAACATCAAGCGGAGGCTCCAAAATTTATTTATTAAATATTAACAATCGGATGAATTAGGCAAGACAGGCACTGGGAGCTTTAAACAACATATGTCTGGAAATCGTCATGAATTAAAAGTAACACTAAGGTAGGTATGTAGAGAAGGCAATGCCTATGCACTCCACCCATCTTACGTATAATAAATTAAAATGTAAAATCTGTGTCGCTCAGTGGATGCGAAATGTGACATACACCTGCAAGGGTCATTGGCAGATTTCAGGCATTCATTAACAGATGTTTTATGGCATATTCGCATGACACTTTACATTATGTTGTTCATTGTTAGCATTGAAATCACTCTCGTCCACACGCAGTTGTTTTAGCCGTTTACTCGTATTGACACATAAACAAAATGAATAGACAAAATTATTTCTCCGTTGTATTAACATACATTCGGGAGGCCCATTTAAAAAATTTGTAATATTAAATGTCTGATAAAAGCATTTTAATTAAGAGCTGAAAAATTTGCTACACCCATATGACCTAATTTTGTTGATTTCTTTAATTTCAGTAAATAAAAATAAAAGTATTCAACAATATTTAAAAGAATATTTTGTGGTCTGTATTATCTTTAATATTTTTCATTTATTTTCTTTCAACAAATATATAATTTTTACTATTAACTGTAATATACTATACAAGTATAATTACGTTAGCTTTACATACGTTACTAATAATATAAATCATTAAAAAAAATGTATCATGCTACAAAATTTTGTCATCAGTTTTAACAGAATAGATAACAAACAAACAAAAGAGTTTTACAAAAATAAAGAGCACAAACGCAAATAAAAGTGAAATTTTCTTAAACGAAACCTGGCAAGAATATATGAGAAAATTCGAAATGTACTTGAAAATATTTATTTTGTTCTGATGCTCATACATTTCCGCATTCCATATATTAAATGAAACTGAAAGTAGTGAAGATAGTGAATTATATCACATTTACTTACGGAAAATATTAAGAGAAAAATTAATCAATATAAAATCACATAAACTCTAGCATAAGTAAATAATTTAAAAGAATTTGTATGTTTTGTTGCTTATACGCTCTAGTATTTAACAGAATGAAAATAAAATAGAGTGTAAGAATGAAACATATGAGAGCAAATAAATATTTATGAAAATTTAAATGCAAAAAGTCTTAAACACAAGCGGAAATTTATACAAACGCCTGGATATCTGAATAGGATTAACATTTTAGTATTATTATTTTTAACATAGAGTCTATTATTTTGTTTTTTTTTTTTTACAGCTGCTGTTAGAAGAAATTAATTTTTCTGTTATTGCCTCTGTATAATAACTTTGATAACTGCTATGTAATGTGTTGTGAAAGCTGATGAAAGTTTCCAGTAAAATTTCTACCGTGCGCGTGTGAGGAAATATAATTGTTGACCGGTTATGCGGCAGATCGTTTGAAAATTTGTGTTTTTCCTACATGCCACTTGTAGTGTTAGCTTTATTTATTTTGTTGAATAGGAGGAAAATTAATAGTGAGACTTAATGGAACTTAAATTAAAGCTGAAGAAAAATATTTAAACCTATAAAAAAATGATTATTTAAATTGTAGAAAAAAAAAAAAATTTTAACTAAAAATAAGAAATGGGAAAATAAAATATAAATAGTACCGAAGTAACATTTATTTAATTATTGTTTAAAATAAAATCTTATTAATTTTCTAACTGAAATATAAGAAATAAAATAAATGTTGTTATCAATTATACAAATAATATATGTAAAACTGCTTTTGAATTTTGTATAATAAATATCAATATAAAAATAAAAATAATAATAACAAACACGTTGAATAGATTGTGGACTAATTATAAAAACTTCATAATTTAAAATAAACTTAGTCTGAAATTTTATAAGAGGAACGATATTAAAAGGATTTCGAAAGATTATAACATTTTTAAAGCTGCAATGTTACATGACTGTAAAAATATTGTATAAAGTTATAGTCAATGCTACGATGTGTTTTAAATGGCTGAACCACTAAAAACCAACTCCGTTTAAATTTTAATAAAACTTGGTCTCAATATTCTTAAGGATATTAAAGGCATTACCCTAAAAAATGATTATACAACTGCAATCGAAAAACTGAATAAATAAATTAACTATCAAGGGAAACACAACAAATTCATATCTCGGTATACTTTTTTTCAAGAATATTCAATAACCTGTAATAGTAAGCCTACAATAGTAAGTACTGTTTAGCTTCTTAAATACTTCATATAGTCAGCAAAATACTCGCCGTTGATTGTATTTTTTTTGGAGATAATCACGAGAAATTATCCCATGCACATCCCAAAAATAGAACGTCATGATCTTGCGTGCAGATGGACATGTCTTCGTTTTCTTTGGAGAACATTCTCCCAACTCAATCTACTGCTTCGACTGTTCAAGATGTAAATTTGTGGACTCATGTCATGTCATCGATGCAAAAACTTGGCTTTATTGCAGCGAAACATCACCTAATACTCTTGAAATATCATCACGATGCTGCTTTTGTTCTCTTGTAAGCAAACACAGCACCCACTTTGCGCACCGCTCTCAATTCCTATAACATTCCATGAAGAAACATGGGGACTTCTCTTAGTCAATGTGCTGCACCCGATTCTATTTTTAGACTCATTGCAAGGGACCTATAGCTTAACGGCGGCTCCGAGCGGCAAATGCATTAGAGAAGTTTTCAATAGTAGTAATACTCATAACCAGTTACTAGCTAATGGTATGAGGGGATACTGCTGTTGAAAAAACTTTTATATTTTTTTCAGATGGTGTGGCCTGGTATTAAGCCGAGGACCTTCTGGTTGGTGGACTGGTATCTTATCTACCTTACCACAGCGGCTTTATTCTTTGCCAAATTTTCGGTCAATGAATAACTTTTTGAAATGCTTATCATTTCGGGTGGCACATATTCCTTAAGTCGATGACTGACTTAACTGCTTGGACTTCTTAGCAGGAGGAGAAAGAGTATACAATACAACATCTTCTTTGAGTCGCACTCTTTGAGTGCTTAGATTAAGGCATCTTCGCCAAGTGTGGTTGGCTATCACGAGGTGATTTGCACATTCGTGTTTAGTGAACGCTTGACTAGATCTCTCTCTCTTCTTCTTCATTGACGATTTTTCAGGTAACGCGACCTGATCTAACTGTGTGTAGATTTTCCTAAATTTTTCTGGAGTTTATATAGCCTCGCTTAAGCTATGCCGCCTTTTATTTTATAGTCATAAATTATGGTACAGAGCAACCCACTGCGTAGAATCTTGCTTAATTTTAATGTTGGTCGAGACTTTTCAGTTGAAAGAATTGAGTTACATATAAGTGACCAATCTTTTTCCATGTTTACAAACTCACTAAGACCATTTATTTTTTCACAGATAGACCACCTACGGCGTAGCTGCGCAAATAATTGCATGAATAATCTTTTAATTTTCAAAAATCAAACGATTAAAAAATCAGCAGTTAAAAGAATTTTACAAATCAAAAGTAATGCAATTATGAATAAAAGCTTGTTAAGTTCTAATGCAATCGATGAAAATTTATTTAAAAAAGAGAGAACATAAAAATTAATTATAAAATAAAAAGAACAACAAAAAGCGGAATTAATTAAGAATAACTATAAGCAAAAAATAAAAAATAAGTACAAAAAATTTTGAAATAAATATACAACAAAAATATTTATCACATTTTTGTTACAAGAATCGGTGCAGAAAAAACAAACAACTTGTGTCATTAAAAATATAACAAATTTGTGAATGAAGAAACTGTCTAAAATAATTAATAAAAATTAACCAAACAACTGAAAATATTAAAATATAAATAAATTAGTGCTAAAACTACTTATACTACTAATACTACTATGCAATGTCGCATTAAAATAAATTAAAACTATTAAAGGAAGGCAAATGAAAATAAATGTGACTTTTAGAAGTATATTATAGAGTATAAGTCATTACTAATTTTTTTTAAAGTGATACTTTAAATAAAATGATTGTTAAAATAGTTGTTCGAGTTCAAAAAAACCCTCTACTTAAAAAATTATTTTTTAAAAATATTAAAGCAAAATATATTGATTAAATAAGGAAAAATTATAGGAATTATAAACTACCAAATATTGTCAAATATTTCAGAATTGACAAATAAAACAATTTAAAGTTGTTCATAACCATTGCGTTCATGGGGGAATACGTGTCATCAACCAGTTGCTGTGCTCATTATTTTCTGTGCTTGGATTAGTTACTTTACTAAAGGGATTTATTGTTAACTATGGTTAGTATTTCTCGTATTTTTTCATATAAATTTTTACTTTAAATATTCTTATCACTATATTACAATTAATAATATGTATTAAAAATTTATCATGTTATTAGTAGTAATTAATTTTATTTTTATATCCAAGATCACTCTAGAATTTTAAGGCATATTGATTTTGTGCTGCTTTTTTAACATATGAAAATAATAAATACTTAAAGTTTCATGGTAGTATGCCCATTTATACGTCTGGATTTACACATCAACTTCGTAATCAAGCTTAAAGTCACACTTTTTAAAATATTTTTATTTATTTTGTTTCCGCTAATTATGGTATTATCTTAACTATTAGTTATAATTTTTTACCCTTTTTCTGTATTTTATCCCCTTCTGGTCCAAATCAAAACATTTAACATTTTCCTATAATTTTTTCCAGAAAGACACTGTAGAGTTTGGTGTATACAGATGTATACAGTCTTAAAATAAACACAGATTATTTAGCATATGGTATATGTAAATAGATAGCTTTTACCCGGTGTACTTTGTCCTATACCCGCTTATTCAAATTTTCCGGCTTTTTGGCTGTTGTCGATAGATATCGAAGCTAAATAAATAAATACATTTCATATTTAGTATGAATGGAATCTCTCCCAGTTATTGACTGATGATGTGTCCTATCCACTGCATTGTTTGAACCAAAGTTAGAAACTTCTTCTATTACCGCTCTCAAGATATACAAAAATGAATGTTTACTATGTATGGGTGATGCCGCGCAAATTTATTCAATTACGTCCATTTTTAATTGATAATTTGTATTGACTCGTTTAAACCGAATTCTGAAATTTACTCTTTAACCACTCTGAAGATATACAAAAATTAATATTTAGTTTGTATAGAAAGTACCACGTCCACTTGTTCAATTTTGCCCATTTTTCAAATGATGATTTTATTAATTAGGAAGTCATGTAGACCAAAACTTTCTCTTTAAACCTTCCCAAGATATTCAATAATCAATATTTACTCTGTATGGCAGGCATTATGCCCACTAGTCCAATTCCGTTCACTTTTTGACTGATGATTTGTGTTGACTACGAATCAATCTAGTTCTGAATCTTTAGCTTAAACCATTCTTAAGATATACAAAAGTCAGTATTCGTTTTTTATGATAGATACTACGCACATTTATCGAATTCCATCCACTTTTTGTCTGATGCTTTATATTGACTACGAAGCCATTTGGACCAAATTAAGAAACTCCCACTTCCACTCAAGATGATTTGTATTGACTATAAACCTATTTAGGCTTAATTTAGAGATCCTTACTGTTGGCTTTTTAAAGATATAGACAAATTAATATTTGTTTCATATGGGCGTGACATCATCCAGTTCGAATTTTTAAAATTTTAAAAACCTATAAGTTCTTCTGGACATACAGAGAGATACTGAAAAAGTTTCAGATATTCGCAGTAACTAAGTTCAATTAATCGGTGCAGTATAACATGCCAAAATCTCTGGTAGGAATCGAATACGCGACCCTTGCACTCCGACTAGCCTGGCAAGCATCCAAAACAATTTTTTTGTAATATTTGGTACAATAATATTTACTAATTTCTATTGAAATCGACTTATTATTCAGCGTAAATTACCCGCAAATTTAAGCAATATATTTTATATAATGGGAATAATCCATATTTTCTTTATATTTATTGAATTATTTATTTATTTTTTATGGGAATAGGTTTTTATATTTTCAACTAAAATGTCTACTACTACAGATCCGTCCTCCAAATCAAATTAAAATAAAAGGTATGTAAACTTAGTCTTTAAGTCAAATATTAAATATTTTCTTATATGAAAATATTAAAGGAAAATAAAACTTCATTGTTGCTTAATATTCATGTTTTTGTTAGTATGACTATTGGTTGCAGTCTGTTGTGTATGTGCAATGTACATGTATACAGTATGGTGCAAAAATAACCTGTCATAACCTTATGTCAAAAAGTATTAAAAAATAGATCGTTACTTATTAAAAAAACTCATTTCTATTACATTAAGACACGTATAATTAGTACTTAAAATAAGTTAAAATATTGTTCTTAATTGTAAAGTAATACTAATAAAGTAATATTAAAAATTATAATACAACCCATCAAAAAAATCTTCCATTTTAATATTTTGTCCAATCATACAATTTTAATACAAATTAAAATGGAATTGAGTGTCATACTTCCTGCATAGGCTCACAGAGTTAATTGATTCCATGAGAGGTTTCTGTACAGTTGGCAAGCTGTTGTTTAAGGTAGACCATACAATTTTCAATTGAATACCAGTCCGGGCTTTGGGCTGGCCACTGCAAAACTTGAAAGGCCATTAAAGAGCCACCGCCATCTTTTGCAGTTGTTTGCACTTGAGATGGATTTGATGGGTCACGTCCTTTTTCTCAATATCAGGCTTTCTTATATATTAGGTTAGTTATTTTGAATTTTAAGCATCGCTTCTCTTCTTAAAATTGTTAGTATTTTTTGAAAATTTCATATAACGAAACTTGAATATTATTTTTTTTACTATTTAGCATTAAAAATATTATTGCTGTATTAGTTGTATTAGACTTCAAATTACATTGTTCGCTGCTTTAATTATTTATACGAATTACTCTGGTTACACGGTAGCTTTTTAATTAGTGTTGATAGTTCTATAGTTCTAAATTGTGTAAATTGCAAGTTAACACAAAATGGAATGAAAAAATAATAAATATTATTTCAAAGAAATATGTACAAATATAAAATAATTATCTCTACAGCAAATAGAAAAGCAAATGGAATTAGTACAGTAAGCGGATATTGTCTTGATTTCTTTATTTTCTTTATGTTATTTTTTGCTTTTTTTATACTTGACAGTTAATGATGACAAAAAACCGAAAAATTAAAGACCACAATGATTTTTTTTTAAATTTACAGAATTATTTAAACTGATTTAGTAACAATTTGTGTGATTCGCTTTCAAAATTTTGTATGATGATTTATACAATTGGGTTCATAATTGGTGGTTGAGTTATAAATTAGAAATCGATTTACGAAACAACGTTGTCATATGAAGATGGCATTACACTGATGACAGTCGCAATTATTCTTTAATTTTTTATTAGAAACGGTAGCTGTATAAGGTGTCTGCATGGAGTATATTTCATTAGTTGTTATTTATCGTACACTCCCTTATTTATAAAAGTTTATTCTACAAAGTTAGTAAAAATTTTTGAAACATTTTGTGCATTATTATCAAAAATTTTTTTTCTCGAATCCCAAAGAGATAAAAGACAAAACCTAAATTAAAATTTTTTTTTTTTTTTTAATAAAAAGTCATAAACAATAAAAGCTTAATGATAAACATAATAAAAATTACGGTATAAATAAGTTGTTGCTTGCTCAGTGTTTCCAGACCTCTATTTTATATACCGTATAACTGATATTAACGACTTGGGGCTTGTTTCATTAAAGTAGATAGAAAGAAAATTTAGAATTACTGATTATATTTTTGGCTGAAATTGAATAAATTTTTGCGAATATTTTAAAATAAAGGCATAAGAGAGGTATTTTCGATCAAGCCCGAGCAAGTTATAACAAACACATCAAATAAAATTTGGTTATAATGGTTGATAACTTTTTTTGTTCATCACATTCTGAATCAATACACTAGATCGCATAAATCTGCGAAAAGACTATTTAGTATACTTTAAGGCCTGATGGTGGTGCTAAGGAGTAACGCTATTTTTTTTGTTAGAATATGTTTTACAGATAAACTTCCGAAAATTATGTTAGATGATTTCCTTTTGCATTTTCATAGTTTGGTAGGCAATCTTAAGACAATAGTATGTCGCGTTTATATACTACCTTTATCAAAAATTTAATAACCACCGTGTGACGGTCCCATCGTCCGATTTAAGATTTTTGTTTTTTTTTGGGTACATGGTTGCTTGGTTGTTAATATTCCCGCTGAATCTTACCGTCATAGCCTGATATTTGCAAAAGCTACGTAGCCGAGGGTACATCTATCTCTATGTGTGTTGGCAATTTTTTACAATTTTGACGGTGTTCAGGTCGCAAAAGACGTGATTTACGAGGCTGAATCCGATCCCACATTCATCAAAAGGATTATTGCTGGAGACGAGATGTGAATTGTGGGCAGAAAACTCGTGGATTTTGCACTATAATAACGACTGTTGCACAGTCCCATCATTATTCGAAATTTTTTGTCGAAAAATGCAATACCATACAACAGCCACCGAATTTGCCTGATTTGGCTCCCTGTGATTTCTTTCTGTTCAATCGAACTAAGAAACCATGACGGAGAAGGCGTTTTAGCAGCCGTTTTTAAAATAGTAAAAAATCGCCAACACACATAGCGGTAGATGTTCTCTTGGCAACGTAGTTTTTGCAAATGTCAAGCTATGACGCTAAAATTTGGCAAAAAAAGCAATCGGAACGATTTCACCGCCACACGGGGGCTATTCCCGAATCTTTTTGATCGAGGTAGTATACGCAAAAGTATGCGTATACAAAACTAAACGGTACAGCGTATCTGTTTTTGTCGTTGAATGATACCACGAAACTGAAGTTTTAGTTCCAAGCATACTAAATATTCTGTAAGCAAACTTATGAGGCCTAGTGTAACTGGTCAGTTTTATATTGTTTTTATAGTTTATCACTATATAATTTTACCTACATATAAGTAAGTACTTATCTAAGTATTATTTTGTTTTAATATTTGTATATATCACTGCTTACAAAAAAAAAAAAAAAAAAAAAAAAATAATAATAATAATAATTTTTAAGTTAAAATTAATATAGCACTCATCAAGTTTGACACAGTAATAGAACAAAACAGAACAGAAGAATTATCAATTTTTTTTAATGTTTTTGCTTACTCAAAGTATAAACTGGTAGAAGGAAACAAAGATGCTAAACTTTAGCTTTTAGAACAAACAAATTCAAATTCAGATTCAAACAAATTCTTAATTATACAAGCAATAAAATGTGCTGTGTAGTATACCCTTCTTAGTTATTTTTAGTGTTGCTTGCTAAAAAATATTTTCTTAAGCAAAAATCTTTGGATATATTTAGCAGATTAATATTACTAATAAATAATATCACTGGTCTACAAAAAACAACAAATTTTCTCGCCTTTAAATAAAACTATATGAAATGTAATGATTTTGATGCGCTGAATTCAAACCCGTTTACAGTTTTTTTTTTATCGGGCTCAAATTTTTTTTATGGGCGTGGCAAATTTTTCGGCCAAAATATAGTAAATATGTGAATATATTTCTTTATAACTTGAAAACGACTCGACTGATTTTAATGAAGGTACATCCAAATGTTTAAGAGCAAAATTTTCTATAAATCACCTGAACATATTTTTTTTTAATTTTCAACAGTTTCGGAATTATTCACAACTTAGTTGAGAAAAAAAATTTTTGCCTGAAATTAGAGAAAATTTTTTTTTTTTTCAAAAAGTCATAAAAAATTTTTCAGAACGAATATTTTAGATGTTAAGCATTTAAATTAAAGCTTGTTTAGAATAATATAAGCTTTAAATCATGAAAATCGGTTGACCATTGCTGATTTTATTCAAAATGAGATGCAAATACCTAATTTTGACAAAATTAGCTAACAAATTTTTTCTTGCAAAATTAGTGGACATTTTTTCTTTTATTTCTAAAAAGTTGTAAAAAAATTATTAGAATATAAATTTTACATTTAGGCATTTAAATTAAATCCAGATATGTAACCTATAAAGTGAGGTACATAACTTTAGCAAAAAATTTATAATGCATTATTAGGCAACACACAATATAGTGAAAGGAAATGTCTGGTAGGAAAAAATACATAAGCATAAATGTATGTTTATCTCTGATGAGTCATTAAAGAGTCGCCATTCCTCAGATTTTCTGGGAAACCAAGTTTTCGTAATAGTACGCATCATCACAAGACACTAAATCGCCATCTTTGCTGAAATAGGCCAGAAAATCTTCTTGCCTATATCGAAAATATGAGACTTTCGTGACCTTATCTAACAAATTCCATTGCTGTAATATTGACGCAAAAATTTCTGACTTTGATTTTAGAGTTCTTAGTCTAGAACAAAATCATTCACATCAGACTGTTTTATAAAATGAGGTTTCTCGAAGGACTTCTATATGGAGATAAAGAAATATGTACAGAAGCGTAACTGGTTTCACTCCGAACAGAAAAATGATCTTCTTCATTAACCATTTCATGACGATTAGGAAATACTGGAGGTAAAAAACACTATTGTTTCGAAGAACTGGTCGCCGGGCGGATGAAATGTTCGGATATATGATTTTGTTCTTATTTGTTCTTGTAAATCCACGTGTAGCGGTCATGCGGAAATAACAATCATGTTCGTTATTTTGTGGTTCACTCCATATCATTGGTTTCATAAATAATATGATCTTTCTATCACCGTCAAGACAACCACTAAAGGCTCTTGCACAGGTATTACATCATATATTTGGTAGCCAATATTTGTTTCTTTCATCGATTGGAAATCCAAAGTATTGTTTATAAGCATTCTTAATTTGGGAAGTTATTGTATTTATCTTTTCGGTTTCGCAAACAAGTGCTGAATGATGAAAAAAATTGTGTTATCTGTCTCAAAAGTGCATTTCGTACCAGATTTTTTACCACGATAATAAACAAATTTTATTCTTAAATTTTATTCTTATTCTTTTATCTTCAATTGCTATTAAAAATGAGCCTTTTATTTTTGTTAAAGTTACTCTTCAGGGGTTGTTTTACTTTCAACATATCTGACTTTAATTTTAATGCTCAAAATGCAAAACTTTCTAGGAATTCTTTTACAACTTTTTGAATATAAAAGAAAACAATTTTCAATAATTTAGCAAGAAAAAATTTGTTCGCTAATTTTGGTCAAAGTTAGGTAACTGAAATTAATTGTGAATAAAATCAGCAATAGCCAACCGATTTTTAAAGCTTATTTTTTATAAAGCATTGATTTAAGTGCTTAACATCTGAAATCTTCATTCTGAAATTTTTTTTATGACTTTTTGAAAAAAAAATTGTTCTAATTTTGCACAAAGAAAATTTTTTTCGCAGTTAAGTCGTGAAGAACTCCGAAACTGTTGAAAATAGAAAAAAATGGTGTTCAGGTGATTTATAGGATATTTTATTCCTAAACGTTTCCTTGCATCAAAATCGGTTAAGTTGTTTTCAAGTTATGATGAAATATATTGACATAACTGCCATATTTTGGGTGAAAAATTTGCCTCGCCCATAAAAAAAAAATTTGCCAGATGGAAACAAACTGAAAACGGATTTGAATTCAGCAGTTACGCACTCCCAAACGGACCAAATTTAATTCGTTTCCCGCCGATTTTAACCTCTCACAGTTCCAATTTTGTAAAAAAGCACTTTTTATAGCTAGATCTGTCTATGGAAATTTTAACAAAATCGGTTTAGTTGTTTAAGCGTGGTTGAATGAAAAACAAACAAACTTACAAAGAAATTTATAATATACAGTGGTGAACAGAATTGAATGAAGTTTGAATTAAAAGCCCAGTAAAATCCAAAAAATTATGGAAAGTAGTTCAATTAAATTGCGTTAAAAAATGTTCATGCAAATCTCTTAATTTCCCTAAAAGTATAAGGTTTTTGGTTATATTCAACTGCTCTAACTGGACACAGCCAGCGTAATAATGAACACTGGATTACATTTCGTGAGTCTACAAAACAGAGCCAATTCATGATATGATATGAACTTGCTTAATACAAAAAAAAAAATTAGTTAAAAAATCAGCATCTGTATGCGTGGTCATGGTAATCGTCGTGGTTGTCGTGCTAATCGATACTTGTCCGATGTAGCTCTTTCGAGTAAGTTTTACTCCAATATAATACATATGGAAAAAATTTTCAAATATTAATTTTTTTTATTTTATTTAGTTTTGAAAAACAAAGTTCTTGTTGAAACAAATTTTATGGGGACATATATACTTAACTTAACCTTATTCAGACCAGTGTCGTCAATGACTGCTGATATATTTTTGCCAAATTTATTAGCACCAAAATCTTAATTAAAACTTAAACTTACTATTATACGCTTTTCTTAGAAATATATAATAGGTGTAAAAAAAGCAATTTTCTTCCAGTATATCTATTACTCGAATTCATTTTTTGTAAATTTATTTAATTGTACAACAGCTCATAAAATATACAAAACGAAGTAAATGCATTTCCTACTATTAAAACCTTATTCACAATTAAAATGTAAGTAGGAAATTTAAAGTAGATTAAACTCGGCTATATGATACGCTACACAAAATATTTGTTTTAGAAAAGAAAATTGCAATTGAAATTAACTTTTATAGATGATATTATAATGACATAAATCAAAGTAGCAAAATCCTTCTCAGACTGTTCTGGATTAAACTAGGCATTGCCTGTTTCAGATAAATGAAAGAGAGTAAGAAAAGAGACCTAATGCAACGTTTAACTCAAAACAGAAAAATGAAGAATGATTAAGTTTCGAACAGCTACTCAAGGAGCTAATCTTATTTTTGTTGTATTACGTGGTAGAGTATGGAAATAAAGGTTTGTTATTATAGTTATAATTTATGTGCCTAAGATAACAAAAATTAAATGTTATACTTTGAATAAATCTATTAGTAATATACGAGTCCTTAATTGCATGACAAGAAAATTTGCTTAGATTTCGAGCAGCGATATCACCCCACAATATTACTAGCGACTGGTTATGTGTATTTACGCTGTGAAAATCTTCACTAACTAATATATCTGCCATTCAGGACCGGTGTTTGTAGGTTTGTGGTTTTTCAATGAGTCTAGTTGATCATTCTTCATATATAAAAATCAATATTTATTTATAAAAGATGAGAAAAGGTTATTTTTGCATATCTTTTTCGATCTACCTTGGTTTTCACTTTCTCTGTGAGACGTTCAAAATTGCCATATATAGAAAAATAAATAAATTTATACATATAGTTAAACGATGACGATACTTTCAATAAAAAAATATACAAACGTATAAAAATTATACTTACTTAAATTAACCGGTTCTTCGTGTTAAATTAACCGGCTTATTCGGTATTCGAAAAATGAAGATTTTGAAAAAACCGTATTTGCCAAAACCAAAAAAAAACCGCTTAAAACCCTCCGAATAATAACCAGATCGGACGGTTATAATAACCGATTAGACGGTTATAATAACCGATTATAATAACCGTCCGATCTCCCTAGTTTTAAGCTACAGAAATATTTGACTTAAATTGTTTTTTCTAATAATAAATGTTTGTATTTAATGATCCTTAACAAATTTGTTATAATTTAATTAAAGCAAATCAAACTTTGTTGTAAATAACCGCCAGCTCTTTAGTACAAGTGTAGACGAAGGAGTTCATCAGAATTTAAGGAACATTTCTGGGTTGACCACTATAATCATGCAATAATTTTGTAAGGTGTCACAAAAAACACATATTATTGTGATGTGGTGTGTAATTTTAATTGATGCTACGATATATATGTCATTATCATTTTTCAACAAAAACGATTTTAATTGAACGATAAAAGTTTATAGCGTACTAACAAAAAAATATAAAAACTGTGGTGATCTTTAGCTTTTTGCTTTTGAAAATTACAGTTGTGAAAAATAATAACATATAACATAACTGTAGTACATATTAATTGGTGTTTTTAATGACGTGCTTTATTTGATTAATAATATTCATATAATTTACTCCAAAAATAAATTTAAAATCAAACAATTTTTGTAATGGAAAATATGTTAAAAAGTTATATAAAAAATTATCCCAGAGCTATAAAATATTACCCAGCGTTTTTTTTTATATATTTTTAATACATAGATATTTCTTCGATTTTTTTGTATAAAAAATTATCCCAGAGCTATAAAATATTACCCAGCGTTTTTTATACCTTTAATACATAGATATTTCTTCGATTTTTTTATTTTCATTTTGAGTAATTTTTCTTGAACGATTACATTTTAAAACACCAAAGAATAAAAAATTTAATTGACGATTTTGTTTTTTTAGTTTATATTTGTGGAGATTCACAATAGCAAAAAATGTTTATTTTTTCATTAAGAATTCTAAAAGCTTTTTCCCTCCCGCTTTTCCTTTCGTCCAATATTGTGTGTGTGTTTTTTTTTTATTAGAAAAACAGGAATTATTTAATTTTAGTATATTGTTTTTTCTTAACCTGCAAAAAAGTTAAATGTTTTTTTTTGTAGTTAAGCAAATAAAATGCATATTTTTACATTATAATCGACGTATTAAATATATTGTGCAAAACAGTTGTTTCAATTGTTTTTATTTTGATAAGAAATAAAAACAACAATTATAAAAAAGAATTAAATAAACAAATTGACAATTTGTTGTCTTACCTATACATAGAAATCCATTATGTGTTATACAAATTAGAGTGTTAAGAGAATAAGTAAAAAAAAATTTTTTTTGTTAATAGCCAAGCTTTAGATCAAAAGTGCAGTTAAAATAAAATAAAGAAAATGTAGTCATACGTCTTAACCTCTTATTAAGACAATTATTACCTTAATTTTAAATCTTATGAGTAGAGATTCATATTTAGCTCACTATACACGCACATACACCAAAGTAAGGAAAAGATTAGTCTGTAGGTGATTCATTACCGCGAAAAATGAATTTTAAATTACTTTGCATTGTAGCAATGTTCACCTTTTACTTTTTCAATTGAACTTTTAAGGCCAAGTAGAAAAATCTTCAAGGTATTGTTTCAGATAAATCAGTATCACTAATAAGTATATTTATGTAATTACAAGTGCTAGTTAACTAAAAGCTATTTTCATAATAGCGATAGATTTCGTTTTTATATATCCGCTATTTAAATTTCAGCACTTACTTTGCATTCGGCTGAGTTGTATAGAAAATATATTATTATGCACTTATCAATATCATCTTTAGTACGTTCGCTAATATAAATTTAGCTTTTATTATAGGAATGTCGATGATCGTCTGATTTTAAAAATGTTAAACTAAATTTTTTGCACTTTTATTATCCTCCCGTAAAATTAACGTTTTTCTATATTGCTCATCTATTCTTTCATCACAATTTAATGCTTGCTTTCTTACATTTAAAGTGTCAACTTATACTGACCCAACATCATTTTATAACTTTTTAGTTTCAATATTTTATTGTAAATAATGACTTTTTTACTTGTAATTTGATAACTTCGCAGTTTTTCTTTAACGTTAAACGAAAATGGTTTGGAGTATAAAAGAAAAGTTTTACAAAATTTATTCCCCAGAGTTCGGTTTTACGTTTTGTATTTATTAGATGTTTTAAACTTTGAAAAAAGTATAATAAAAATAAATTAATAAATATTTGTGTTTTAACAAAGTGACATAAAAACAGAGAAATAGTTCCTATGGGGTTGAAACAGCAAAAATTAAAAAAAAAAAATGGAAATTTAAAATAAATTCGAAAGTAATTTTAAATATAACATCGCTGCTCTCAAGTAGAAAGGCCTTAACGCAAATAATTTCAATTATATAGGAGAACGTAAAAACATGATAGGAACTGTAATTGTCAATTCTTTTAAATACAAGTGTGATTGAAAATCAAACACACGTTTGGTGTTTAGCTTACAATCTCTTTATCATACGCTTTGAAATTTTGTGCTTTTTGCAAAAAGTATTTTTAAAACAAGTTAAGGCTTTTTGTACAATTGCTTGCTTCTGATGCTATTGTATTAAATTCTTATAACAAGGTGTATCTGTGTGCAATTTATTGGAATCATTAAAAAAAGTCAATTTCGAAAAAATAGGACAGAGGGACTATTTGTACCTGTTTATTGCTTTCTCTACAACAATAATGTTAAAAAAATTAAGTAATAAAATATTATCTTACTGAGAATCTTGATAGTTTTTCTGTGCAAATTTAACCCTTTCGGTATTTGTATGCCATTTTATGAGTTTTTACATTTAGTTAGGCTTGTCCTTAACTTCTTTTGTTAATGTATCGTAATTGAAAATCCTTGAATTACAAAAAAAATATATATATATATATTACATTATTATTATTTATGTTTAACTTTGCATTATTAATATATTTCTTAATATTTAAAAAATAAAAATTTATAGCAAAGGGTTAACTGAAAACTAATACGAAATACTACGGGATAGAGTCCTACTTTAAATAATAAGTTAAATCATACACTTATAACCACGGCAACTAGAAATATGCAATTGCATGTTTTTTCTTATGTATCCAATTATGTCGAATGTATGATATTTTTATGAATTTTGTCATCAATTTGTAAGTAAATATTTTTGCATATTTCGCCCATAACAGCATTTTTTTGCATTTCAGTTTTAGGAGCATATTTTTAACATTTTTTCGTATTTAAAGAGCATTTAAAACCTTTTTGGAGCATATTTTTACATATTGTGCTGTATAATATTTTTACAGCGAAATCACAATTTTTGCTTCAAATTCTGACTAAGTCATAGCTTTTCTGAATTAATTTGTCCAAATGCTAATATATATTTAATTATACTACCATAAGTAACCTTTTATTTTATGCAATAATATGTAATAGAATGAGTAATATCATATTCACATATAAGCTTATATTGCCAATTAACGGATTTTTAACAATTAAAGCGTTAATTGAGCTCAATTTACCATACAAATCACAATTTATAAATTGGTCAATTAGAAGTTAATTGTAGAATTAATTGCATAAAATTTAAAATGTAATCCTCTGTGTAGAATGTAGACTTAGGTGTGGCAACTCTGTGTGAAGTATGTGTAGTGAGAAACGACAGTAAAAAAATACATATATATTGGTACGAATTTTCAAACAGGATTTATTAAAATTATTAGGTTTAAAAAAAATATATATATATTTAAAAATTATATTTTTTCTGAAATTTTAAATAAGCAGGTTTTATTGCTTAAAACAAATAAAAACGGAACTTAACGCATTTTGTTCTGTAGAAAAATATTAAAATTCAAGTAAATACATTTTTTTAAGGGTGTATGAATACAGACTTCGCATAGTGTAGAATGTCATATGAAATATAATATTATCAAAATGAAAAACCTAAATATTTAATTTGAGTTTTTCATTAAATTTTAAAGATATAAGAAAAAAAAATATGGCGTGACGTATAAATGACCACATACAAAACACAATTAACTTTCACAGATTGCCGTAGACAATTTTTAAAAGATCTTAGCTCACAATTATCTGTTGAAAACTAAAGCAACGTGATAAGAATTTGTAGTTATGGCTAAAACCTGCACTTGCACTTCAATAAAAATTATACTCTGAAAAGAGCATAAAACAAGTATAAAACCAGATACCTCCAAAATTTATAGTAATATTCCCATACTAATTTGAAATTCATGTGTGGGCATATAGTTTTCTGACCTTTTTCCAATACAATTTATAATAAAACAGCGAAATAATACGTGACACTAGAATTTTTTCATAAAAATTATATGAATGTATTACTTATTTTTGAAAATGTGAAAATCAATGAAATATTAAAATTTAGGAGCTCTCAAGAAGTTTCAAGTACAGCGTTTATCAACGTCTATAAAAAAATCCAGTTTTAAGACGGAATAGGTACCCGGGTGCCTTGTCGGTCACGTAAGGGTTAGGAAAACCTTCGCCAAACTGAAGCGTAGCTCTCTTTTGATATGATAAACCAATATCTTATAGTTTATAATGAAGTGTGCCAATAACCTCTTGAGATCCCGGGTACACATATGTGTGCTTTAAATTATCCTTATTTACGTAGCGATATTGTTGGGAAGATGCTGGACTTGTGTTTCCTGGTATAGACTCTAGAGTTTCTAAAACTACCAACAGAAACTATATTGACCAAAGTTATCGAAATTCTTTTTTTACAATTTGGAAGTCTTAATTTTGTTTTAATAAGCCCGCGAGTGTTTTAATAATAAGCGAAAGAAAACGATATATACAAAAATAAACTGTATACATAATCGCTTAATGTTCAGCGAAATTTGGAGTTTTCCTTGATCACTTTAATAAGACCACTGTACATATATATTTTGTAAATTGATATTTATTATCACGTGAACAAATAAAACAAATAAAACATAAAATGTTGAGTAAAATATGGATAAATCAATTGTCATTTTGATATAAAATGACAAGAAATAAATAATATTAATAAGACAAAACCACAAAAGGTTTCCATTATGTAACTGAAAATACTATTGTAGCAAAACACCTAATGAAATAAACTTAAATTATAATTATTGATTTCGAAATAGTTAATAAAATTCAATAACATTATACGTATTTCAGATATTACATAGCCTATCACAAACAACACATAAATCAATGCGTTCGGACATAAAAACTACTGTAGTGTGAATGCATGTAGGAAATTTATACAATCCTTAAATATAATCAAACATTGCCACATGTCTATCATAAATTCTTGTAAGCAAACACAAATTAAACAAAATATGACCCTTTCCTTATGGAGCTTATGCTTTTATATGAAATTATTGTGCGTTAAGCATAACAGGAAGAATATTGTACAAATAGGCAATCTACATTACAATAAAGTCTATTTCTTACGGGCTTTCGATCAAAATCTAGTAGATTTTAACAAAAGTTCCCGTGTTAAACAAAATCTACTTCTTCACTATGTTTTGTGCAAATCTAGTTTAAAATGTACTAAAATTAGTGATGCAGTTAAAAATATACTTTTTGTACTGTAATTTAATCTATTCTGTTCAGATGTTTATGTATATTAACCATATATATCGCACCTGAAATCATTAACACTTACATCTCAAAATTTACCACAATCGCTTTTTTCCATATATCAATTCACAGATTAAATCTCTAACGACCACAAAAATTTCATCTGCAATCTGTTTTCTTTAACTAATTAAATACTGTAAAGTTACTTGAACATAATCAACTAAATGTTCAGTTCGATCGAAGTGACCCTATTTAACGCCATAGTTGCCAGTCTTAAGGCCTGCACTCTGATGGATTATTAATTTAATTCTACAACAATGTTTAAAAAACAGTTTTGTGCCTCTCCTAAATATTTTAAAACTTTGAGTTGCGACTGTTTATGATTAAGTGTATGATGTTATTGGACAAAATCTGATCATGTTATTTCTATTTAGAGAGAGAAAGTATGTAATCAATTCTTGAGGGTATCCAATTAAAATGTTAGTTCAATTCAGTTTTTTGTTAACCTTAAACATGTCCGAAATATCATGGATAGGCTTTAGAAGTAAGAATTAAACTTTTATTAAAAATTTATTTTATTTATTTAAATATTTTGCTTTTAGAGATACATTTGATGAAGACTGATCTATATTGGCTCCCTTTGCCATGCTTCTACAAGAAGTGTTCTAAGTTTTCTTTTTTACAAATATAGTTTCCTAGATCAGTGTTAATAAAAAATTATAAATGACTTTATTATAAAAATTTGAATTAAATGGTTTTTTATTTATTTATTTTTTTTTAGATAAACCAACATCGAAGTAATTATTTTACCTGTAATTGCTTGCAGAATAACTGAATTAAGACAAATTGATTGACATGCAAATTAAAACACGAAACATATACCGACATTTGTATATATACATATATGTAAGTATATTTTTAATCGCAAAAGATAAAAAAATATCAAAAATTAAATTAAATGCCCACATGACAAGCAAAACCATTCAGAAAACCAAAAATAACCAAAATACACATGTACGCATGTATAAACAGACATAAGTATTTATGTATGTACATACTCGTGTCTACACTCTGGTCCATCAGGATAGAACCGCATCGTTCTTAAATAAAAAAGACCATAAATTGCGAATGCAGAAACAATAAATTAAATTTTTTCTGATAAATAGCAAACACTTTAAATTATATTTAGATTCAAAAATCCAACTGAAGTTAATTGTATTGGTACTTTTCCTTTTAAGTTTGTTGCCAAAAACACAATTGTGACTTTACTTTTCATTTCAAAGAGGTAGAATTACTTTCAGTATTCGTCCGTGTCTGCTATTTGCCTGAAAAAATTTCATTTATTGTTTCTGTATTCGCAATTTATGTTTTCTTTTTTTTTGATTTAAAAACAATGTGGCTCCATCCTGATGAATTAGAGTGTATGTATGCCTATATGTATGTATAGTAGAAAAAAATCTAAATGAAAACAAAATCTTTCCAAATAAGAAAAAATTAATTCAAATAAACAAATGATAAAACAAATATATAATAAAATAAATAAATTATAAAATAAATAAATAATAAAATAAATAAATAATAAAATAAATGAATAATAAATTAAAAATAAAATTAAAAAATTTCTTAATGTCTATATTCTACATATGATACTTTATTTTAGAAAGGACGTAACTAACCATATTTGCAAATTTAGTTTTTAGCATAGTCTAATAAAATAAGGATATCTTAATACATCATATTTCGAATCCCAGCAGAGAACATGACAAAAAGATAAAATAAATTACGGTTTTGATTGTTCAATAACAAAAAGAGTTCAACCTCCCTCCATCTATATAAGCCCCTTCCATTCTAGCTTACTTCTGGCAATGATAAGAAAATTCAGACGAATGATCGGAATAAAACGCCACCTACTAGCAAAAACTTACAATTTTAATTAAGGATCACTACCACTTGGCAACGCACAATCATGAAGGCGAGCTTCAGTAGATTAATTATCTACTTAGCTTAAAAATCAACTTGATTACTGAAACTAAAACAAATTAATGGATGGTTAGTTTGCAAAGTCAATATGATTCCAAGAGGAATGACGGAGAAAAAAGGAATACACTATAATAAAAAAATATACCATTCCTCGAAAAACTACCTTTTTATAATCAATTTAGGAAAAAACGCCATTTGACTTTTTGCCACTGGCCATTGGACTTTTTTGATAACTTTTTATTATTTATTATTTTCATAATTTACGAACAGCCCTAACTCGCAATTTTTTTCAAGGATTTGAAAAACGAACAGCCCTATCTAATATAACTTTATTAAAAAGTAAAAGAATTATAAATATCTTATATACAAAATTTTTGTTTTTTGTTTTTTTGCAATTGTATTAAAACTAATTTTTTATTTCCTAAGTTTAAGATTTAGTTAATTTTTTTAACTGCTACACATTAAAAAAAATGTTATTTACGTCTTTTTTAAACTAAAGTAACGATATGTATTTAGTTAGTGAGGTAAGAATTGATATTATAAATAACTTGTTTGTATTTAAAACTATTTATTTATTTATTTATTTATTCAATTTAGTCAATAGATTTAATCCTTACAGACTAATTACAAAATATGTATAATATGAAAAGGAGTATAAAGCTAAACTTATAAAAATTTTACAAAAGATCCAGCAAAAAAGCAAAAAAAAAGGAAAAATTTATTAAGTATTAAGAAAAATAATTATCTTGTGCTTTATAATATTAATATTTAATGAAAAATCAACAAATTCGGACAAAAAATTAAACTGACGACATAGTCTCATAAATGGAGCAGTTATAGCATAATTTGATCTACATATTTGAACATATAAAGATTTGTAATGACGTGAGTTTCGACAAGAGACATTAGATAGAAAAGATTCTAAAAGAGACTCACAATAAATATTCCCATTGATAAGGTTAATCAAAAACGATACATTTAACACGGTGCGTCGACTTTTAAGAGTAGTTTAATTAAAGATAGTCTGCAAGTATAAGAAGGCAGTTGCAAATAAATCCAACCCAGGTGACGCAAACAGAACAATAAAAATTGTTTTTGAACAGATTCAATGCGGGTGATATAATTATTATAATAAGGATTCCATACGACTGATCCGTATTCCAAAATAGGTCTCACAAGTGAAACATAGAGCTGTTTCGTAATGTAAGGATCAGAAAACTCCTTAGACCACCACTTTACAAGCGCCTCTAGCTTTGTTCACAGCCAAGTTAATAGGATCAAAAAAATTTAATTTACCGTCGAGTAAAATGCCGAGATCAACAAATGAATCCACCAACTCTAATTGCTGACCACCCGGTAAATAATTTACAGCAATTACATTACTCCTAGAGAAACGTACGCATTTACTTTTTTTTAAATTTAGATCAAATATTTTGTGTTTACACCATAAAATAAATTATTTAGATCATTTTGAAGATAGACGTGATCAACATAATTATTAAAAGAAAGAAATATTTTTACGTAATTAGCATACATCAATATATTGTCAAAGTTGATAACATTGGGAAGATTCACTTTATCAAAAGCTTACTAAAATCCGTACAAAGAACATCAGTTTGTTTTCCTTGAGTAAATGCGGCGTTTATTAATGATGTTAAGTGCAGAATATTAGTTGTTGTTGAGAAGCCTTTTTTGAAACCATGTTTACAAGCTGAAACTATCGTTGAAGTGTTATGGCAGAGAAAATTAGCAATTAGCAACATTTTTGAAATAGCACTCAATTTAGCAATGGCTCTTTAACATGTTATATCGGATTTATTACCAGATTTAAAAAGCGGTAAGTTATATGAATCCTTCCAAAACTTTGGAAAATAGCCATACTTAACTGAAAAATTAAACAATAAAGTAAGCGATGTAACATTTGATTTCGTTCATCAGTATAAAATGCAACTCGAAACCCCATCAGGACCGGGAGTATAGGATACCTTCAGCTTTCCTAAGTCTTCCAAAATGTCACTCTCATTCAAAGTAAGAAAATATATTATTTGGTTCGATGTAAGCGGATAAGGGTACTTATTTTCATCATTATAAGCAGCAGCAGAATAAGCATTTGCAAAAAATAAAAATAAATAAATTAAAAATAGCGGTATTCTAAAATATATTTAAGCTCTTGAGTTTATTAAAAATATTGTATAATGTCCAAATTATACAGTGACTGCAGATAATTTTTCATTCCTCTTTTTTATTAATATGACCTTACTGCAAAAAAAAGCTATAAAAACCGTTTTGTTGATTTAGCATGTTGAAAGAAAATATTTTAATATAAAACAAGTCAATAAATAAATAAATTTTCGAACAAAAAGTATTGAAAAGATTCGGACAGCCCATTCATCACTGGCTAAAGGACTTTCAGAAAATTTTCTTATTTTGAGGATCCACAATAACTCATAGTTTTAATTTGGACTTGGAAAGACTCCAAAATTAGCTGAAAAAATACCGACGCGGGTTTTGTCTTCTGCAAAGTCTTTACAAAAAGCATATCGTGTACGTAGACAAACAAAAAAGGATAATTAATCACCATATATAGCCTTGCTTAAATCTATGTATGTATGCATGTATGTATGTATGTATGTATGTACGTATGTATATGTTTTATTCAGTAAAAAAAATTACTTTTGTAAACTTGTACTAATCATTCAGGTTTTACTATGGATTTTACGAAAATAATTCATAACAAGGTCACAACGTATAAGTTTTTGCTAATATCATCAAATCCTTGCCTCTTTTGATTTTCTGTATTGCACCTAGAGGTTAGTGACCACTAAAAACCAGCAAATGTTATAACTAATCTATCATTAAAAATGATCCTTTTGAGTCAGTAAAGTCTATTGTTGGTAGATTATTGTTAAATTTTACAAATAGAACCATCCAAAGTTCAGAATTAATTCTCAGGACAGCAACTAAACTGTGACTCAACGAATTTCCGTAGTTTTTACCGATAAATTCAAATATAATTTGAAAGATTCCGATGAAATACATTTAGTTATAAGACCAAGAGAGAAACGATTAAATCCACTTTACGTTAAAGGCATATACCGTGACACATGGTGGCGTTGCGTTATTTAAAAAAAAAGAATGATACAATGGATTGTTTTATATACTTTTGTGCCACGAAGTATTTTGTTAATTGATATTTATTTAATAACCAGAACATATGCTTTTGTCTTGTAGCTGTATTTTTGCATTTAAATCTGTATTTTTCTCTTTCTGTGGCGAAATATAAATAAAAATTGGTCCAAACCTATTTAACTTTTTTCTAAAAATTATTTTATTTACAATTAATATGCCATCACTGCGAAAAGTGTTTTCTCTATTTCATAAAATCCAGCAAGCAGACGTAAATTTTTTTTAATTTTTAAAAACTTAAAATATTTTTTGGCACACAAGTATTAATATTTTTTCTAAATATTAATAAATTTTTTATGATATAAAAATATTTTCTTTAGCATAATAGTTTATTTGCATTTACTGATGACGGGTGGTGTTTCAATTTTTTTTTTCTATGCACAGTGTGTCGCCGTCGTATTTTAATTTTAATGCGTTTGTTACTAATGTTTATAATGATTTTATCTGTTTTCAGAACTAGTTTTCAGAACTACGTTTTTAATTACCAAAAAATTTATTTTTCAACACAAGATACACGAAAAAATAAAGAAATTAAATTATTTACAAAGATTTAAAAAGAATGAAATAAGAAATTAATTGACAAAAATATATTTGTTATTACTTAATACACGAAAAATTACACAGCAACATAATTTAAATTTAATCTACTCAGCATCACTAAATTATTATTCAGAAGGATCGTCCACTACGTAGACGTCATTAGAAAAAATACTTAACCTATCAACTCTATTTCTATTTACTTTACATGTGAGCTCTAAGACTAAATCTAAGATCTGAGGACAGATTAAGCCTGTCCTCTTTCTGGGAATCTTTCTGAGACTGTTGATAATAGGATCAGACCAGATAAGCAACTGTTTTCGGTTTTATTTTGTCGGAATCTCTGCGGAATCTCTGTCTACTTGGCAGAAAAGATGATTGTATAACTTCCGCCACATGCACAAGGTTCTTGTGTACGGTACAGGCATGTAAAACCACGAATACAGACTTGAATACGAAGATGTCAAAGTTCAACGTCACGTGTAATCCTGTAATTTTAGCACTCAGTTCAGGATTCCTGAAAAAGTTAAAAGCGGTATTTCCATTGTTAGTTTTTCCGAATCCTTGTTTTGGTATGCCTACAAATAGTTCTATTTTTTCTTCGAAACATTCCTGAATGCTTAAAGAACGCTGCTGCACATTATTTTTATCATTTTTTACCATTTTTAAATTTCGAAGCGATAGCTAATGTGAAGTAGACATTAAAATCGCCGAATCCAGGCGTGTAATGTGGACGAACCAAAAATAAGCTTCTCTTTGTTAGCCACATATTCCATAGACTAATCATTAGTGTTTGTATTGCTCTACAAATGTAGTACTTTTGTGATAAAGAAGTTTTAGTCAAAGCATTATAAAATTTACCGTCAATCTTAAGCTACGGTCACATTTGTTAAATAACCACTATTTCATAGAAATTTTTTTTTTTGATATATTTCCTTCTTTTTCAACGTTTCTTAAAAAATTATTTAAAAACAAATAATAGTACTAAAATTATTTAGATTTTCTAATTACTTAATTTAAAAAAATAAGTAATAAAAGAAAAAAAAAATTCATAAATTGTTTCTATAAAATAGTGTTTACATGTTTTTCATCAAATATATGTAGTCATTGATCCACATACTCAACAGAAAGAGAATTTTTTTTAGGTCTTTCTTCGGTCTTGCAAGGTCAGCCAGAAGGAGCTGGGATGATGTGGATGGTTCTATAACATCGTATAATGTACGAAACATTATATCATCTCCTATTCAAGCTTTATTAGACGTTTTAAGCATTTCCAAGTTCTTCTAGAAATCTCCCAGTTTTTTTTTAAATTTTGCAGAACTTGTGAACATAACTGCCTTGATTTCCTTCACTGAGTGCTCGCTTAAGCTTCCCAGATGATGTTTTGAGGCAACACAATTTAAAATCGTAGTATTTTTGTTAGTACTGGAAGTTTTGAACCATTCATTAAAAATTTATATTTTAGATAGAGCAAAACTACATTCTGCTAAAATGAAAATAAATGCTTTAAGGCAGATTCGAGCAAGAAATTTTATGTTTATTTTAACTACAGTTATGCGGCTATTTTTACTTATCGCGTTTTGAATTCCAAGTTTTAAGACTTTTTGTAATTTTCATTTTAATTACTTAACTTTTCTATGTTACGAGTATGTAATAGTATACTCGTACTTCATATTCAACAACAACACGTGCGACGTATTTTCATAAGTAGCGCAAATGCATCAAATTTTATATATTTACTTCGACAACACTTTATTATTACCTTCATAAATGTTTTGACACTTTATTTCTGACAAAATGTTAGCTGCCATTTTAATGACCTAAGCATGCTATGATTGACTGTGTTAAGAATTTTCAGAATTGTTAATGTTGTTTTTCTCCAGCTAGCTTGTTCTAGATGACACATTGTGCTATGCTATATGTCGTGCAAAAATTATGGCAGCATTACAATAAGTTTTTTAAGTACTATTACGAAAATAAAAATACAGCACTCCATTGTGGGATTTTGGTATATTTTGTGTCGCCCTGTCAATTTAGCTGCACTGGCACATCGACCATCTTTACGTTACATCTGAATTAACGGATATGGAAGATGGTCGATATTTCCTGAACCTTCCAAAATGTAGGCAATTAGGTATATAAAGGACTGTTTTACCTACACGTTAGTTAGTTATCGTTTGGCTGTCGCAAGATAAAGGTATGTTATAGCGAAAATAAGAGTGTTGTGTAAGCGAATATTAAGTTATTGTAAACTGTATAAAAGTTATTGTGTAGTAAATAAAAATATATTTGTAAAATAACAAAATAAAGCAGTGCTTATTTTATTTTAACGCAATTTGAACGAACTCAAATGTTTTAAAAAGGTTAAAACGTAACAGTATTATAATAGAGAAAAAATGTGCATTTGAATATTGGATATTTTATTTAAAACCAAGAGAAATCTAAATTGTAAAAAACCAATTAAATTTTTATCGCATTTACAAATAAAAACGAAAGCGGAAATATGGCCACCGAAGCTGTTGTTGACGAAACACATTCTGGACGTCTAATTTTTCGGCCACTTTTTCGGTTAGTGCTGGCCGTATATTACGCATCACACGAATAATGTTGGCCTTCAAGACGTTAATTGCCGAATTCTTGAAATCGTCTTATCTCTAAATTTCGACCGATGTTTGTGGTCGCCGTATGATACTTAACGTTATCCTGTTGAAACTATATTTCGCTCGGATCAATGTCATCCATATTAAAAAAAAGATAAAACATCACTGATTATTTTGCGGCAATGATCAACATTGACCGTAACATGAGCTTCGCCAACCATACTAAACGGTGAATTTGATAGAGTCTGCAGAGTCTGATGTTAATTGGTTTCACTCTATATGCAATTTTGTTTATTAACAAACCCGTTAAGCCAAAGATGAGTCTCATCGCTGAACACAAATTTTCGTATAGAAGTTATGCAAATTGTTAACCGATTTTTAAAGTAAAACTGGTAAATAATTTGCAGAAAAATCTAAAATTCAAAAAGTGAACGCAGTATGACTGTTCGTTTGACAATTAATCTATTCGTAAGTTCTATCTAAGATTTGTGGAAATATGTTGTAAAATATTTTTATAGAGCATTAGAGCTATTATTAAAACAGCTTAGAGAGATATTTACTGTAATTTAATTGAAGAATAATTTTAATATTATTTTGCAATAAGATTTATTATATACGAGGAAGGACCCTTTTTACATAGTCATTTCGCTTGTGCTGCTTTCTAAATTCTAAACAATCTTTAGCAGCTTTTTACTGAATTAAACTTTTTCACAGAAGAATTTGTTGAGTAATAATATGTTTTTTAAGAGTTTTTGTAGCGTATCAGTTAAGCGGAGGATTTTTTAATTTTGTGTGATATAGTAATCAAAATCACGCTTAAGCCTGTGTATGATGAATGTGAACTAAAATTGTACAAAACTAAGCTGTTACTTTCGTTAATTATTTCTATGAAACGTTTCTTTCCTTTAAAAATCTGAAATTTCATAATAGGTAAATAAATATTTATAGACTTTTCTTTTTTTGTTAAAGAATAAAAAGTATTCAAGTTAATGTCGTTGATTTTGTGTTGCTGTCTGCAAACTATGTTAATTTCCTGGCTCACTTCCTAACAAATCACGCCCACAGGTTAGTTTAGTTTTCAACACGGAACCCATACGCATGACAAATGTTCCCGTCCAAAGATATAGAGAGTATAATTGTCATTTAAGCGCAAAAGTCATAAAAAATTCGTTGAATAAATTTACATCGTATAAATATTTAATTTTTTTATGGTTTGCCTTTTTATGCAAATTTACGCATAACTTTAGACAATATTTAAATATTGAAGAGGATGCATATCCTTGACAACCACAAGGACACTAAAATGTTGACATAATTTTACTCATTTTAAATAAAAACTTTTAAATGTTAGTTCATCTTAGGTAGCCTTTAGATATATACTTTACCCCAAAATTGTTCCAATATATTTATTTTTTTTATATAATATGAACGGGGTGGATAATATAAATATATTTGTTTAATATAAATATAAAATAATGTTTTATATTTCAATATTTTTTAAAAAATATTGTACTGATTGTAACGTTGACGTACTTTTTTTATGATATGTAAATTTACCCAATTCGATTTTGAAATTAATTGTGAGTTTATCAATTGATAACTCAGTTGGTGTTAGGTTATTGTTGTACTTCTAGACCTTTTCCCTTAGAAAAAATAGGTTTACATAAAATCAGCAAACTTAACTCATTGGCAAGCTTTATAGTTAAGAAAACGATAAAATTCTCAAAATAAAATGCAATCAATAAAATAGTTTGGCAGAAACTTTTATGCAAAATGGGAAAAAATTGCTTGTTAAAATTTATTGCGAATTAATATTACAAAAATAATATGTTCTCTTCATTGAATTGCGTCCGGAACTTTTTTGGTAAGAATTCGAAATGTTTACTTTTATAAAATGTAGATATAAAGCAATGCAATAATTAAAAATAGTATTGATCAAACATTAATTATTTGAATGTCAGATACATACCTATACTACTTGAAATAATTCTTTTAAGTCACTGTTCTCGTACTTTACAATAAATATTATTAGAAATACAACTTATATTTATTTGTTTATAGGCAGTAAATAATAAATGAACTATTTCACGCTTCACTAAATTTTATTATTTTGAAAATATATAAAATTTTCTAAAACATTGACTAAAAAGTTCCGTGTCTAACAAAGAAAACATTTTTTTGTTCAAAATTACCTTTATTCATCAACGTGATCTTCATCAAAAGCAATACAATCATTCTAGCGCTGCTCTAATATTTCAATACCACTTTTGTAGAACACTTTTCCTTTTTCCTTAAAATAGTCCTCAGTTTAAGCGATAACCTATTTATTCGTGCGATATTTCTTACCGGCATGCATTTTTTTGAGGTTTGCAAACAGCTGTAGTCTGGTGAATACAATGGATATGGGAGCAATACAAAGTTAAATTCATGTGGTTTTTCTATTGTTTCAGAATCATCAACACGTTCTTCTTTTTGATCAACAGTGAGCATACCGGGACTTTACACTCCGTGTATTATATGGGTCAAGTCTGACCAGAACACCGTTAATGACAAACAATTTTAACACCTTATGATGGTTAAGCTTTTCGTAGTTTATTTACAGCAAAAATAAGTATAATGTATATATTGGGAGTACAAATAAATTCACTCAGTTTTCTGAGCTCAAGTATGAAATGATTTAACAAATTTATCAAATCACTGCTTACATCTTTTCTAACAACTTTTGCGACGTGATGCCGAGCGTTGTCATGCAAAGAATAATTTAATCATTATAGTCCACCCGTTTTTCTCAGACTGCATGTCTCAAACGAAGTAATTGCAGTCTTCTTAGATCAACGAGTTTTGGGAGCTCATAATAGTACACAATGCGTGCAAAGTGCAAAATTGCATTATAAATACTAAAACAACGTTATTGTACACAAACACAAAATATTGTCGAATTGAACGAAATTTGGAAGCAGTTGTAAAACATAATAAAACCAAAACAAAAACCCATCAAGAAACATAATATAATCAAGTGGGTTGGGTTTTTTTAAACCCGGTTTTTTTCTAACCCTGGTAAAAGCTTTTCAAATCCAGACTTGCTCTATTTAACACAGAAATAAATTGACTATCTGAACTAAAATTATTTTTTAGGTATTGCACTTGTTATAAAGCAGGTGTATTAGTATAGATGAGTAAAATGTATTAAAATGTTTACAATCTAAAAATAATTTAAAACTGCTATACCAAAAATATATTAATATTGATTACTTAATACCAGTAAAAAAAGTAATTATAAGCTATTGAAATTGTCTCATTTTTTCATTTCGTTTCCCATACTTTTATTTCCTCCTTTTTATTTTTTTATATTATGTACGTCATTGCTAAATGGCGCCAATGTGACCTTTTTAAATTAATTTCAAGCATTTTTTGCTCTCGATTTTAGAAAAATAATTTGATTTTTAATGAATACTCCCTCGTCTACATGCTTTTTATAATTTCAGCATGAATAAAATTCCTTAGGGTATAAAAATATCAAACGGATTAGTAATATGTTCGCATTTAATATTGCTGTTTATGGTTTAAATCATTCAATAAAAATTCGCATATAAAAAAGGATAACGAAGAGCAAATTTTAATGCATAATATATTTTCATAAAAAAACTGTGTGTGTGTTTTATTATATTTGTATAAATATGTATGCAGGTATGTTTAAAAATTTAAATTTTTTATGCGTGTAGATATAGATATATGTGGTTGTACATATATACAACATGTATATACTCTAAATATATGTATATTTATCAATCATTTAATCACTACTAGTACTATATTTTAATTAAATTCTTTTATATTGACTAAAGACTTTTTTTTGATCAATGTGCAACAATCGATAGCAATATGATTTAGCCGAAAACCGTTTAACAGTTCCTGGTGGCGGATGTCATAGTGAATCATCGTGGCAAATGTTACCAATGCTCAATCATCGATGACTGACGATGAATTTTCTTTGATGTCACACATGTAAGTTTCTTCGATTTAAAGCACGCAATATTATAAACTAATAAAACGAGTTAATATTGCGTGCTTTAAATCGAAGAATATATATATTGACGTTATCCCGAGTTGACGTTATTCCTTTGTTGTTCTTTCTTAGCATGTCACAATTTCTGTCCAAAATATTCTGTATATATATAATGTATATATAATGTATACCGCGAATAAAGCTGTAGTTACGTTCCAGGAAAATTCTGCGTTATATAAATCACGTTATAGAAGACATAGCTTTCATATAAATTTGGGAGTTATTTTCCAAACAATTTTTTTTCAAAATAAAATATTTAATGAAAGATGTGTATTTTAACTCATAATTAAAATTCATACTTTATAAAAAAATAATAATAAATAAATAAGATAAAACAAAAACAATAGAAAATATAAATATTTTTTATTCAAAAACTTCATTGTTGTTTATTTTGCGATTCATCCATTGGTTTTACTACTGTGAAATCTGTTATGAGGCTATGTTTGCTTATTTTCTCAAGTTAAATTTTGATTTTATAAAAAGGCGCTAAACTTATATTTATTTGCCTTTTGAATTTGCTGGACCTCTCTACCGTCGGATCAGTATGTAAAAAAACAAAAATAATAACAATTTTTCATTAAATTTCATTTAAATTTCGCGTTATACAAGTCGAATTTTGGTGTTGTATTAAAACCGCTTTTATTAAATCCCATTATAGCGAAACCGCGTTGCAGAAGTATCGCGTTATACGGGGGATATCTGCATATATGTTTTTAATTTTATTAAATCTTATGTAAATACCATACGTACTTAGTTCATCATTGGTGTAAATTTTAAAATTTATGTTATTTTCTAAAAAAATTAAAAAATTAACCTTAACTTCAATGGTTGTTAAAGGTTAACTAAAATTCTCAGAGATACATAGTTTTAACTACCTACGAAATTATTGAATAAAGAAAAATTAATTTTTCCAAAAATTTGATTTACATATCGCATTTATACCCCTACAGTGAATCAACTCGAAATTTGTAAATTTTCACTTTTTGGTGATATAATATCATATTTGTCATATAATTTCATATTAAATAGAAATATTTCTACTGAAAACTTTGATTTTGCACACTTGTGAGCAGCGTTCGGCAAACTAATATTAATGCATTTTACAATTGTGGTAGTAATTAAGAGTCTTTCACTCAGGCCACTTTGCACTGTGTTTTTCCACTTGTTTTATCTTTATTTCTCTTTGTTTATTTTTTGTTTATTTTTTGCCTATGCGTGTGACTACGTATGTGTGAAAACAGAAGAGAGGACCAGCTCTTTGCCGAAATTATCTTTCTATTCTTTTATCACTATGATCTGGCAATTGTTATTAACTGATTAGCTTTAAATGGTACAGCTGGTTTACAGCTCGCTGATTACAGTAACTTTATTCAAATTTAATTATTTTACAATTGTTTAAGATAACATAAGTTTCCTACTTAACAAAATTTTATAGTTGTTTCTACTAATTTTGCAAACATCTATTAAAAAAAAAAATAAAAAAAAGATACAAGAACGTTCTATATTAAATTTCTTGGGGTGAGAAATTCCAAACTTTTCAAGTACGTTGAGTTGTTTTCTTTATGATTTTCTGATAAATGTACCCTCCAAGATATTGTTCTACTAACAACGTTTATACAAAAATATATTTTGTTAAAGTGATTAATCCTAATTATATGGTAAGAACCCAAACATGAATATGGAAAAAAACAAGTCTGCTTAATATAAAAGTTTAAATAAGTAAGTCATCATCAATCATAAGCAATGATCCCTGTGGTTTTTCTTTCTTTGAGAAAGTTTTTTTTTTACTGTTATTATGTTATTATACAGCCTTTGTTACTACTCTTGTCTGAGTTAAAGCTTAAGATAATAATGATAAAACCCCTGCCATAAAAACCTCCAATATGTTTGGTAAATATTAAAGAAAAAATAAAAAGTAAAACTTTAAGAAAAAGTTTTTGAGGGATTATTATTAATACAAATCATAATATTGATAAATTATAGTTTCCTAAAAAAAACGGAAATAAGAATGGAAGATATTTTTAATCCATATGTACATATTTTAGTAATTTTTTTGTAAGTTTATTTGTTTGTTTGTTCATCAATCACGCGTAAATGACTGACAGACTTGGATGAAATTTGAACAGCATATAGATCTAACTAACAAAAGTGATATAGGGTGTTTTTTTTTTCTTCAAATTTTACCTATAAGAAATTAACATGGAGGGAAAACGAGCGAATTTGGCTCATATGAGAAATTATTTCATTTAAGAGTCAATCAAGAGTAAACTAACTTGTTTTTTGCTTTTGTTGACATTTTGAGCACATACATATGCATATATGGATTCAGCTAACAAACTTGCGTTAAGGTGCTTTTTTCGCATTGGGACCTCGAGGATATTAAGATCGCGAGAAAAGGATTAAAATTACATCTGAAATGAGATTTATTTTTCTTTTTAAATCAAAATTTTTTGTTTAACATACCTCATCTGCTAAAATGTTGTACGAAGGTACATTTTCAAAAGATGCACTTTGGGGTCTAATAAAGAGTAAGAATGTATTTTTAAGTTCTAATAAAATTTTTTGGTTAAGAAGAGTTCTAGTAGAGTCGTCTGAAATGTTCATTAAGATACGAAAATGTTGCATTATGAAATATTTTTTAAGACTGAAGATATTTTTTTTTTAAAAAAAGCTTTTTTGAGTTTTGTTAGGTTTTATAACTGCATCCGAATTTCATTCATTTCCACAATATTTTTTTTGGTGGTAACCCCAATTACATTGTTTTAGTATTTATAATACAATTTTACACTCTTAGTGGTATCAAGGCGGCATTGTGTTCTATGAGATATTAAATTTGGTGATCGGAGCAGACTGAAATTATTTCGTTTGTACAATGCATTATGAGAGAAGCGGCCGGAATACAAACACAGACAGACAGACATATACAGTTCTCCTTTTCCATGGTAACGCTCGGTCTCACATCGCAAATGTTGCCACACAGTTGTTAGAAACTATCAAACGCCGCTCTCGCCATATTCTGCAAGCATACTCCTTCTGAATAATGGGTGATTCGACGGATACAATATCCTTTGGCATGTTATCGAAATTCTTCTTTTGAAGAAATATGTAGTCGGATTAAAAGTAGATCGTAGCAAAAAATGGGAACGTTTTCTGAAACGAGGATCAGACATTGGCTCAAAGATTGGGAAAGAGTGTAAGCAGTGATATGATAAATTTTCATTTTGATGGATATGTTAATTCATTATCTTCGTTGAAATACAAAAACGGACTTAATTTATGTATACACCCAATACGTAAATTTGAATTATATTTGTTGTAAATAAACTACAAAAACCTTTAAATAAAAAAATAAATAATTCGGGTTTTTTCAAAACGGACAAAACAAACTAATTTAAACTATCAATTGTTAATGTTTAATATTTGTGTAGAAATTTATTTATTTCTCTGAAGTAAAACACTGTTGATTGTTTTTTTTTTATTTTAGTTTTAAGTATTATCTAAGATATTGTTTTAACAGGATAGCCCAATTACAATATTTTCGTAAAACACTTATGTCTCTTTTCTGTTCGCCTTTCTCTAAACGAATGAATTTCACTTAACTTTACTCATCCTGCTACGTTTAGTCTACATAAATCATCTTATATTCATTTCCTGATCCCATTCTGATCCCACATTTGCCTTCAATTGCTATATCGTTTTTTAAGTTTTAGTCTAAATGCAAACTTGGATTCTATTAGTTATGAACCACCACTTTGTTGGTTGTAATTTTGACAACGACTACGAGATACCAGAAACCTACAGTTATCTCACCGAATGACAATTGTAGGACCCTCTCTGGACAACGCATTTTTATATATACTGATGGTTCGAAAAGACATGGCAATACTGGCTGTGGAATTTTCTCAAAGCAGCTTGGGGATCAAGGCTAGAGGGCTTTCAGACTACTCGAAATTAAAGCTATAAATAGTACCACGCAGTATTTCCAACATAACGGAATATTAAACAGAGATATCTTCAGATTGTTACGAAAATAAAGTTTGAGAATTACTCTCGTTACTTACATTGGCAAAAAAATATATAAAGAAAAAAATAAATAAAAAATAATACAAAAACAACTACGTGCTTGTTTACAACTAAATAAACAGCACGCAGTCAACCAAACAAATAAGAAACAACAAGAACACAATATGTACTGAAACAAACAATTTGTTTACCATTGAACTGCATTACAAGAATTGAAAAGAAAGAGAAGTAAAGAAATAGAATCTATCTGAAATATAGAGATGTTCAAGAGGTTTCAAAGTGTTGTTTACTCAGCCATATAAACAGCACATCGATGCTTATAGCAGTCGGTTTATGTGGTGTAAACTCAGTGTGAAGTTGGTGTAAACTCAGTGTAACAAGCTTAAGTGTGGTAAACTCAGCGAGTAGAGTTTATTAGTTTGAATTCAGCGTAAAAAGAGTTTAGTGTGGATAAACTCTGGTTGAAAAGGTCGTGATCGAACCTAAGTTGTAACAATAATCGGGTTGGAAGATATTTAGGTAGAAAAATCTGTCGAGTAAATGTTATTGTTTAAAAGTTGTAAACAGACGGAGTATTTAAGAATAAAAATTGCTATTTCCTGTGAAAATTTTACTAGCAGTAGAACACAAAACTATGTTAATAAATTAATAATTAGTTAAAACCAAACACAAGTGTATATTTATTTTAACTGCAGTTTACGAAATCATTTAATAATAAGCATTTATGATAATAAAGCGTTACTAATAATAAAGCGGCCATAAGTTTCCTGGATAGTTTACATGGCACAGCAACAATTGTTCATAAATGCTGGGTATCTCTAGATAAGATAGGAAGGTATTTGATGGACATGGGAACATTGAGGATAACTGCATGGCAGATGAACTTGTACTGGTAGGTACTTTAGATCTTATGGATTGACTTATAATATCGAAGGGCTGTCAATCCTATATAAGGATTTTTGCAAAAGCTGCAATGCTGAAAATGAGGAGGAGTCTATGGAACATATTCATTGTCATTACTCTACATTTTAGAACTTTAGAACAGCATTGCGACGGGCGACTTGAACAAAAACCACAATTTCATTAAATTGATGTGATGACTGACGGAAGCTGGCCAGAAGCTGTCAATAATTGAGACATGGTAGCAACGGGATTTACACTTTGGAGCTTAGTGACCTGTTCTTCGTACGGCTGCCAGTTGCAGTTAATTCTTAGGGTCCTCTAGCTCTTCTAATATTTTCAAGCTTATAATTCTTATACTATTTAAAATTATGTTTCTTTTATTCGGACACCTTAAATTTCAATTAAGATATAGTTTCTAAAATTCAAAATTTAAAATGCTAAATTAATTTCAAAGTTTCTTTTTTTGTTTGAATCAAAAACTTAAATATTGAAAATCACATGATGTATATTGTAGCTTATTAAATTGAGTAAAGAAAATACCTTTAGCACCTTAATTGTAAATATAATTTTTGATTCGTACATACATACACATGTTATACTGACTAGTAGCTGTTTTTATAACAATAAGTGTAAAATACCGAAAAATTTTCATGAGAAAGAAAAGCAATGGTAAATTCACATAAAGTTAAGTAAATAGAAACAAAAAACTCGCGACATTTATAATTCTTTAGAATACAACAGCATAACGTAAATTAAAGTACAGCATTAAAATGATTTTTCAAATAATGAATAACTACACACTGGTTCAACAAGAAAAAACCACCTTATTTTTCTTTAATACCATAAATCGCATATACACAAACAATAAGTGAAATTTTTTTGCAGACGAATAGCAGATGCTTTAAATGATAAATTAAACTTAAAAATCAAATTTAAAATCATTTTATTGTTTTTTTTTTTTCATTTTTCTAGTAAAGTACACAAGGTGATTGAACCACATAAATCCAGTTTCTGTATTCATTAATGTCGTTCGTCTGTTGTGATAAACTGTTATAAGAATTGAATAAAATTACTAAATTTAAAAGGGACATAAAGCTCTAAATAAATTGCTAAGAAAGATCGGATAGAGCTATAATGTGGTAATGAATAATCTAAAAACTCGTGAAACCTATAAAAAATAATTCAAAAGAGGTACCTATACAGCTTTAACGGAACAAAATATGCAAAAAATTAGCTGAGCTGCTTTAAATTAAATCCACTTGATCTCTATGTATATATTGATCTACAATTACGAAAACTGAAGAAGAAGCCTTAGCTGAACACAGCTCGCTAACAACATCGTCTTCAATTTATAAAAGATGTTGCTATGGTTTTGGCCTGTACCTTGAGGATATTTCAACAACTTGTAATAATAATGTAAGATACGTGTTTGCTACGGCACAGTATGATATTCATAAGGATATTTTTGCATACTGTAAATTATACCTGTTAAAAACTAAAACTTTTCGCTCTCCCTTGGTCCTAGGAATTTGAAATTCTTGTGTCCCATGTTGGAATTAACTTCTGATAAATTCAATAAGCTTTGTTGATATTCCTGCTAAATCTTAGCGTCATAGCTTGATACGTAGCTACGTAGCCAAGAGTACATATATATCTCTATGTGTGGTGCCGTTTTTTTACAATTTTAGAAATGGATTTAAATTTGCAACAAACAGTCAGTCAAACAGAATGCAGTAACTTACAAAGTAGATTTAAAGCATTTTTTTATAACTTATATTACTATAGAGTATTATTTTTTAGTACTATTCATTTTTCAATTTAGTTTTTAATTCTGTAAGTAATCTACCTTTAGAAGTTTATGTTTTTAATAATTCACAGAATAATATAAAAATTATTTGAACGTTATAACATAACAAAGATTAGTCCCACTGGTAATTTTTGCGTTAAACATAAAAATTCTTATGAATTTAGCATTTTGATTCAGGTTTTATTAGAATAAGACATAAACATGTATATCTTATTTTTCAACTCTTGTACGTACCTACTAATTTTAAAAAGAATTACATTATTATAAAAAGTATATACACTGCGCATCATTAGGATAGTGACACCCCTTTTACTGACAGTTAATGATAGATAGTAGGGGGACTGTGGTAGTGTGGGAAGGAATATGCTACTATGGCACCTGTGATTTACCGTTTTTAACATAGCGTATGAATGCGGATAACTACAATAGCGTTTAGAAAACGACTTTTCTACTTATTTGGAAATCTAAAATGTTACAGTCCATACAGTCCGATCCGTTAAGTCGTGGCTTTAGAGCCAAGAACCTGACGCGCTTGTATGGCCACCTTATTCCCCCAGCCTAAATATAATCAGAAACGTATGGAGATAAGTGGCTATGAAAGTGTACGAGTCTGGAAGATAATACAACACAAAAATGGAATTAATGGAAAGAGTCATACACACTTGGTCCACTATTTCGTTGGATTATATTGAAACATTTTACAATTCTATTTCCAATCAAATTTTCTAGGATATTTCAGCCAAAGGCGGCCCAAAGCATTACTAATTATCCTTGATATAGTACTTAAGAATTAAATTGCTAATTAAATTGAAATTATTGCTGACGGCGTTATCCTGATGACCAATTTTTCCAATACGTTTTTAGTAGAATTTTTCTAAAAAAATTAATTAAAATACTACCTTAAATGGTACAGCAGTCATTCTTGTTTTATTTTAAAGGAAATTGATAGGAGTCTACTAGATAGAAATTTTAATGTCATATCTCAATTTGTTCAGATAATATTAAACATTAACTGTCAGCAGAAGGGGGGGAGCTATCCTGATGACGCGCAGTGTATATATCTAGTTGCACTATCAAAGTGAAAAACAATTTTTTTAAATTTCTTACGTACAGTGTTACCAATTAAATACTTTGTTTACATTGAATTCTTGTTATGACAGCGTATGAGTATTATTTTGTTAAATGGAATACTCAAATATTATATATACGACTAAATCATTTGGTAGTGTTTGAAGTTCAAACAAGGTTGAAAAAGTTGGTACAACTGTACCTTTTTTGGTACAATTTCAGAATCAAGAGTACAATAGTACACCAATTACCCATTTGGTACAATTTACGAAATTTCTCAGTTTATTTATTTTAAATATATTCAAATACTGGAATGAGAGAAAGTCAATGATATAAAATAATCTGCCTGCACTTAGTATTGCTCTTTTCAATTAAATAGAGTGGAACATACATTGTCAATACTCTTCATAGAGGTTCTTATTTCTTGTGGCGTTTTTAACGAATTCAGACGTACTGTCTACAATATTAACAAAAATATAAGAGAAACCTGGACCCATGTATTACTATATGTTGCCATAGCCATATTATATTTCTCCAGGCGTTTTTTACTATTGTCTAAAAATTTTTCATTGAAATGTAATTTAAGCTTTACAGTGGTGACTGACTTATCTAGAATAGTTTTTTACAATTCTTTGACAATTTTAGCGGTCTGGCTTGGATCATCATCTTACAAAAAGATGTGTTTTTCTTATGGGTAAGAGTTCATGACTATGATTTTCGGCACATAGACTTGTAAAACATTTTAATAGTCTGCTTTCCTCATAATAGCGTTAATTTTAACAAGTACATGCGGATTCTTTTGTATCATTAACTTTCTCTCATTCCAGTATGTGAATATGATACTTTTTGTTAATATTTTTTTGAAAGGTCTTAACAATGAATGAACATGTAAAGTTTTGTTTTATTTCATTGAGTATTTAAGCTTTTACAGGAACTTCTCTTACAAACTTCAAAACATGTACTGGTTTTGCATTCCACTGTATTTATATTTCACTCAACTACTTTTGAGGCTTATGTGTATATTTCTCAAAAAAACATTTCATAACTGTAAAGCTGCTTTTGCACACTATTTTTAATAGAGCAACTAATTAAAAAATTATGCGATTATTATTAAAATTTTCTAAAAATACAGTGATAAACAAAACTCTTGCTTATTAGTAATTGTATGATTTTTTCCTTTTCTTTCAAAGTTCGTTAAGAAATTTAAAATTGCTTTAAAAATGTATGAAAGTACGAAAAAGCAGTTTTTTACCCACAACTCAAGATGTTGGAGGTGTTCCGAAAAATTTTAACGACAATATCACGTCCCGGGTATTTCACTTCTATTCTTTGCAAATGGAATCGCTCTGCCATTTAGAGTAAAAAAAGTTTATTGTTATACTAAAACATTAAAGTTATTTATTTTTTTTTTATTTTTAAGGTTTCCATTAGTTATACCTGTACGCAAATTGAAAATATTAATTAACTTTATTTAACTGACATGTAAGTATATCACATATTACAACAATTTGACTTATACAATTTATTACCATTTATAAAATGTCAAATTTCTGCTTACTCATGGATTTGAAATCAATGTTGCTTACGTTAACTTGAGTATCCCGCAGTGTCATTTAAATTGTTCTAATAAATTACACATGTATTCGAATACATGTTGTCGTTGATAAAACTACCAAAACTGACATTTAGAAATGTAATCATCAAAAATATAAAAATATGGTAATATGTTTTGCACCATTGAAAACAAAAGGATGAGTACAAGCACACATACGTTGGCATTACAGCTGATATAAAATGTTTCTGACAGTAATTACTACCACTCATGTCAAATTGTGGCCACAACTTTAAAAAAACCATAAAATTTTGTTTGATTTATATTGCAATGAAATTGAAGAACTGAATTCTATTAAATTTTTAAAGATTAAGATATGTTTGTGTATATAAATAATTGTGTGTTTTTAATTATCTATTAATATTGCAAATAGATAAAAATAATTAAAAATGCTAAACTGATTTTGAATGGTAACATATTTTTTAAATTTAACTTCAATTAATATAAAATTGTAAAATTTTGAATAATGTGCTTTATTTATTTATTTTTTAATTAGAAAGCAACGTCAAATTGTATTCTAATTATTACGAGCGAAGTAACTAAGAGCACATGTTCGGTATAGTCTAACAGATCAGAGTTAGACAGAACTCATGACCTTTATTTACATCAGTCCGCTGGGGCCATGATATAAGTATGCTTTTCAATACCATTTTCTAAAAAATTAATAATAAGAGGGTGCGACAACAACAACAACAACAACAAAAATAAAATACATGGGATATGATACTACTTTTCTTATAGACGCCGTCTTTTAAAAAACTAAAAACAATTCATAGCGTTTCGCAATTCTCTGGGCAGCGAACCATAAATGGATGTGCTCTACGGGAAACACTAATTCTTTTTAAAAATATGTGATTATTGGAAATAAATTCTTTTATTTTCTCAAAACTCATTCCATTATAGAAATTATCGATAGAACATGAAGCACATACCACATTGCCTCAATGCTCCAATCAATCGATAGAGTTCAATACGCTACCATTATTAACGACCAACTTCCGAAATGAACTATAAAGCACCGGTTAATACGCGAGATTTGTATTCTATTTTAGGTCAAATAATAGGTAAATATTAATAACGTCGGATGGAATATAATATTTCTTACAAATTTGCAAAAAACGAAACACCTGAATGCATTGTGGGACACTCGAACAATGTAATTGATATCATAAACAAATTGTATGCTCAGAACATCAAGAGCATACATATGTCTGCACAATATTTAAATAACCCGTAGACTCAGACTACTCTATACAATAATCACCACCAAATCCGTCCTACTTGTGAGCATGTCATTTAGATTAAGTGTTTTAGCCTCAATCACCAAGGGAATCAGCCCGTCTAATTGTCATTATTTTCAACGATTCAAAATACTGAAGTAGTAACTGATTTCCTTTTATCTTCAAAATATAAGAGACTGAAATCCATATTGCATAAAAATTTATTGAGATTTAGATCCAATTTGTTACCCGGCTAGCTTTATACAAATTCATGACAAATAAAAATTGTTGAAGAGAACATTATGAAAAATTACAATTTGAAAGTACAAAATTACACATTAAAAATTAACCGCCAAAAACAACATATTTAAGACTTTCGAAGCACTAAATCCACTTTTGGTATTTCAATATATGCAGTTGTTCATAAGTCACTAGAGAGCAATTACCTGAGTTGTGGATGCCGATTAATTTGCCATTAACTGTGGCTTTCCATTTAATACTTATGAAACTCGTTCATCACGTGCCAAATCTGATAAAACCGCAGCATTTAGTGATATTTGGGTTATGTTGAATGCAAATTTACATCAAATTTACAATTGATGAGAAATTATACGGATATCTGTATACTTGCAAATCGATAGAATCGTGATGAGTGATTTTTGATTTTTGACTATAGGTTAATGTACTGTGAGCAGTAAACAATTTTTTAGGATCTTAGCTAGAAATTATATACAGTAACACTTTGATGTGCCAGAATCATACTTCATTCCATCTTGTAGTCTATAATCCATATTGATTGTAACTTTATAAGCCGGAAAACTGTTGTGTAATGTTAATCTCTACTAATTATTACTACAAACCATATTTTTTTTGTTAAAAAAATAAACCATTTTGCTAATTTCAAAAGTTTATTGTTATTTTCAAAACTTTCAAAAATGAAACATTTTATTACTTTAAATAAATTGTACACTTGATTTTGTTTTTTATACCGATGAGCCTTGTCGGAGATTCAAAGGTGTTAGAAGAAAGTTATCATTAAGGAGTTGCAAGAACGACGTTTATCAACTTTTACAAAAAATTCAGTTTCAGTAAGTGTCCTGGTACTTTGTCAGTCAAATAACAGTTAAAATTTCGTAAGCTTCATTTGTTTTCACATAACCAAACCATTATAAACAACGCAAAATAAGTAAAGGTTTTTTATTCACACAATATATATATATATATATATATATATATATATATATATATACAATATATATATATATACAATATATATATATACAATATATATATATATACAATAAATATATATATATATATACAATATATATATATATATATATATATATACAATATATATATATATATATATATATATATATATATATACAATATATATATATATATATATATATATATATATATATATATACAATATATATATATATATACAATATATATATATACAATATATATATAAATATATATATATATATATACATTGTATATATATATATATATATAAATTGTATATATACATATATATATATATATATATATATATATATATATATATATATATATATATGCATAAGTATTCAAATATACAGTTATTGACATAATAAATGAAGGAGGTTTAAAATTATTGTTTCCAAAATAGAAGAAAAAAATATTAGCATAATTCTGTATAGCTCTTTAAATGTACATGGGTATATCGAATAAATAATACGCCAAGTGCAAATGTTGACTAATGTATAAAGTATTCAGCTTAAAAGCTATTGAAAAAAAATTTTTTTTTTTTACTTATTAATTTTGACACTACGTACAGAACTACCACCCAAAATAACAATGTTAATAACATGATATGTGGTTTGTTTAATTATCCAGTAGGAAACATCTGTGGAATGTTATCAAATTCAGCTTATACAATACAAGATCATTTAGTGGTTTAACACTGTAATATACTATCAGAACCCTAGTTACATTATTGCTAAATATAATATTTTTAATAACTAATGAAGGTCGAATAACTGAATCTATATATAATATATTCTAACGGCCGTATTCATAATAAAAATCTAGCAGGTGTTTAGTACAAGTTAAATTGTTTGAAATTTGTGTTATTGGTTTTAAAACTTGGTAAGTATAGCAACAGTTTTATTAAAAATCATACTTATGCTAGACACCAGCTAAATTTTGATTATGAATACAGCAGGTAATTCTTTTCTTCTTTAATTACTAGTAAAGGACTGAAAAATAGAATAGAGTAGGAAGAGTGCCAGAATGGAATTCGTTCGTAAAGAACGAATCTTTTAAAATAGGATTTTAGTCATATCTAAATTCGTTAAAAATTAGACTCTCGAGAAGTATCAAAAACAAAAGAATTTAAAATAAAATTCGGAACGCAAACCAAGTCGAAAAACATCAAAACGAGTTGAAAACGAACAGTACTTTTTCGTAAATTTTGTTTGTGTAAAACACACTTGTGTGTGATACTTGTTGGTCGCTGCACAAAAATATACATACATACACACACACACGAATGCATGGCGTAACGTAATAAATTTGGCACGTCTCTACTTTACGACTGCTAAATATGAACTGTCAAAACTAATGTTTACCAAAATGGCGGCAAAACAAATTAGTATACCTTCCTGGCGGACACCCTGTATATGTTTTGGCGTTGAACATGAGTTGCTAGTGTTGCCATTTAAGTTTTTATTTAAACAAATTTGAATCGTTTCACATATTTGAACCTATTTAAAGGTAATTTGATGCAATCAGTGAACACAATAGGTCTATTTGGAAGCTGGCGCTTTCAACATGACAATAAACCAAGCCATTGTAAAGGATGTGTTAACATACAACGTTCCTAACAGCTTGATTTGCCTTCCCAGTTCAATTACAGTCTCTAGACTTAAATAATTTCTTTTGCAAACTATCAAGCCATTAAGTCACAAAAACACCTCGATATTCTACAAAAAAGTAGGGCGCAGATATTTTCTAGTACAACTAAAATTTATTGGTATTGATGCCTAGACATCTGTAAGCTATTATTTCAGTAAAAGGTGACTGAATAAAATACTCAAATTAAGTCTGAAATGTATTTGCTGTTAGTGGGTCAGTTTCACTCTGTGATGCTTTGTCAAATTTTTTATATTTTTTTTATATTAATTACATAATTTATCTAAAAGAGTTTTTATAAAGGCTTTTTTATTTCAGTTTATTGCAGAGAGGCTCCGGTTAAAAATGAAAAATTATGACGGGCAGATCCCCTGGCTCGACAGGTTCGAAATTTTTTTACCAAACTATCAGTCACGTTTTTTAATAAACTGTTGTCAGTGGTTGATGTTGGACTGTTGTGGGATTATAGCTATACACTTTCGATTTCGAAAAACCCCACAAAAAAATCTAAGATCTGTAAGATCGCATGTTTTTGGTGGCCAATTTACTCCTCCTCTACGAGAAATAATTAGACTTTTGAACTCTTCTTTCAAAAGCTCCATTGTTTTTTCTTGCTGTGTGACAAGTGGCATTATCCTGTTAAAACGACATATTCTCTACGTCTGAGTCATAAATTTTCCGCCACAGTAATCTTCGGATCATCTTCCTGTAGCGATTTCCATTGGATGGATGTTCTCGGATATTCTTCAACACTTCTACTCACAGCTACTTTATTCTCGGTTGAACAACCACTACGCTGATAAATTCTGTTTCTGTCATCATGAACGGATCCAGTTTCTTAAAATTTCACAACCATCAGCTTGATGGCACGATTTGTTTGGGCATTTTCGCTCCCGAATTTCGTTCTAAATTTTCTAAATACATCTTGAAAACTTTAGCTATTTTCCAAAAATGTTGTAACGTTCCATATTAACTAACCGGAACTACTTTAGAATCTGAAAATAAAAATTTAGAACAAAAATTACAAGTAAAACAAAATGGCAGCGAAATTAAAATTATACCCTTCTTTTGTAATCTTTCACGTTAATTAATTAAAATACTTAATAATTTTGCCAGTCAAACTTGTTTTTTATTAGATATGAATAATTTTGTTAAAAAATATAGGCTGATTAACTTTGACTGTAAGCTACTCTTTATTTTACACGAATTAACTTGGTTTTAGTATTTATTGATCTATTTATTTAAATTTGAATACAATTACAATTTATATTATAACAGGATAACTTAGACCATACATATGTTCGTCATAGTGACCATTTATTTATTTGAAATTGACTTTTAATAAACTTATTGTTAAATCAATGGCGCGTAATGTATAAATATAACCAACAAACATCTTTTCAAAAAGATTTATGGTTTAATGTATGTAGTTTACTGTAAAAATTTTCATGTACCGGCTGTTTACGAGTATGTTGATTTTTCGCAAATGATAATAAAAAATACTTAAACATTTATAAAATGCACCATACTTATTAAGATAATAATTCGATAAAGATAAATTCAATAAACTTTTAGTTAACTTTTAGTTAATCAATTTTTTAATATTTTTGATTGCTGTTTGAAAATATGTAACAATAATAATTAAAAATGTTTATTGATAAATTTATCAGTCAAATAAAAATGAGTTGTTTTGAAAAGCATGAATTCATTAGCTGCAGCTGTCCAAAATAAATCGAACATTCGCTTTTGATTTTGATTGATTTATAAAATATGGTAAAGAAAACATCAGATTATAAACAAAATAAATTTTTTTATTACAAAACCATCTAAAATGAACAGATGAGACTGAGTGGCAAGACATAAGGCTACAAAGAAGACGCAATATTTTTTATATATTTATTAGGTTTTTGTTTTTTTGTTTTTGTTGTTGATCCATTTTTGCCATATGACATATTGGCTACGATCCACAATAAAAAGTAGTGTGCTTTTACGTAATAATCTAGAAAGTTCTCTCCGAACTGATTCCCACTTGGGCATCAAATACCCCACTGTATGTCGCTAAATAAAAAAGGATCTCTAACACAGAGTATGCATAAACTGATCCTTAAGATTGTTATAAAATAAGCCTGATTGTTTTCGATTAAAAACAAAACGAATTTAATGAATATAAAGCCATATTTCACAACCAGTTACAAAAACTATTAAAAAATTTGCAAGATTCATTACTCCGTACTTTTATACATATTTGATTTTTGTTCTTCTCTACTCACGTTAATAATTAGAAAAAAAAACAGACACCTAAAAAGAAATGGAAAAATTAAATTAAAAGTACTTTTTTAAAATTAGTTTTTATTTTTACCAACACGTCACGTATGTTATGCTGTCATCTGTTTAAATATGTACATTTTCGTATTTAAATCAAAACAATGTATAAATGATGTTGGAAAAATATAATATTAGACAATGTTATGCTTTTATGAAATTGCAAAAACTTTATACATTAAAGATGTCTTTCATATTTAAATAACAACAAAAAATGTTTATAATCAAAATTAATTAAAATATACGGAACGTCTGATTACACATTTGTGCATGGTATGGATTTTAATATAATTGTGCATATGCACAGTAATGCAAGACTGTACATATGATTAATAAATTGCAAGTTTCATAAGAATATCGAGGCTGATATTACACTTTTCTTATTTTTATATTTCAAAAAAATCTAATGTTTGAAATAATTTAAATTTAATTTTTTTAATAAAAAAAAACTATAATGCTCAATATTTTATACAGGGTGTATATACTACTTTGGTTTGCCACCATTTTAGCAAACATTAGTCTTGACAGCTCATATTTGGCAGTTGTAAATTAGAGACGCGGCAAATTTATTATGAAAAAATATTCGGTACACCAAGGTAGTTTAATCGGTAAAACATTTTATCAAAATCAATCATCGATTACTGTGAAATGGAAAAGTCATAATGAGTGACGAGGCACATTTTCATTTGATTGGTTATGCGAATAAACAGAATAGTCGGTTCTGGGCAATGGAAAACCCTCAAATTATTCATCAGTCATCTTTGCATCCATAAAAACGGCGTACGGTAACTGTCAATGGGGAGCGATCTCGTGATATGATTGAAAACTTTTTTAAGCCACAACTGCACGCTTTGAGCTTGACTAATATGTGGTTCCAACAAGGCGGTGCCACATCGCATACAGCCAGGATTGCAATGGAATTATTACAAGACCTCTTTCCACAACATATTATTGGCCTCCACGGTCGCCTGATTTGACTGCTCTGGACTTCTTTTTGTGGGGATATCTGAAAAACAAGGTTTATGCGAACAAACCAGAAACGCTGAAGCAACTCAAACAAAATATTCGTGATGAAATTAATGAAATACCTCGTGAAATGTGTGAGAATGTAACGAAAAAAGTGCTCAAAAGGCTCGAATTTGTGAGGCAAACAGATATATCTGATATTTTATTCCATACATAATTGCCGACATTAAATAAAGCAGTTATCAATATAAGATCCATTCTCTTTCATAAAATTAAAAATTATAAACAAACACCCTGTATTATTTTAGGATAACCCTTCCCATTTTGCTGCGAACCTTCGTGTTGTATGGCAATAAAATTTATTTATCTTAAGGAATATTTAAAGAAATGCATACATTTTATATGGGGAAAACACACTATCGCAAAAGGATTTTTATGTATGTACTAGCTAACCCGGCAAACGTTCTTCTGCCTTCAAGGTGGTTGAAGATTAATTGTTGTTTTGCCTTCAACTTTTTGTTTCGTAACCTGTGAACTTTTCAAATAACAATAAAAAATCATAATGTGGAATATGTAACGCATTTTGTTGGAAAATCTAAATGCCATATATCTGGAACCACTGGAACCGATTTCGTGCAAATTTTACATAAACCATCTACATTTTAAATCGATCGACCAGTTTCCGCATTTAGTGGTGGCATTAAAATATACACTTATTTTTATATATTGGTTTAATTTTGAGCTACCGGTTATTTTAAATCTAGCAATGCTTATACCATTCTAATCTGGCAAATAATTCAGTATATTATCTCCACTGAACGAAATGAATCGCTTTACGCTTGAACAACTTAAGGATTTATTGAAAATGTATTTCCAAAACAAAGACAATTGGTCGGAAATTGCACGAAAATGTCGTACAAAATTTGGTCACAGAGAAGGACCAGCAGTGCCGGGAATACGCAAGTTTATTGCTAAAGTTCGTGAAACTGGTTTCGTTGTTAATGCGCCAAGATCTAAGCGTGCTCGTTCAATGCGGACACTCAAAAATATCAACATCCCTGCTCATGAAGTACCACAATTTGTTTCCCGCGACACATAGCGCGCAGATACTATTTAAATTGTAAATTATTACAAAAAAAAAAAATTAATAAATAACAATTTTAATATCTTCTGATGAGATCAATTGTTTATTAATCACTGACCATATCATTAGGACGCATTGAATTTTGCATTTATTTACATAAATTTAAATTAACATAATATAATGGCAAAACTCTAAGAGCCAAACCGGCTTATTGTTCACTTACTTGAACGTAGAAATCTTTATAATAAGGAGACCATGCATAACATTTTATAGTTTGGATGAATTGAGCAGATATTAAGGTGACCTTATCATTTTGAATTACACTTTATGTCTAACTGCCTACAGTTTGGAAAGTTCCTGATATGTTTCAGACGCTCTCAAATCCTCTATCTTATGTCCGTCAATTTTAAACATGTAAGAATGTGTTACCTAAAGATGTTGGAATTTGCAATACCGTCAATTACACAAATCAGTACGGCATTACCAAGGCAACGCACCAACAACCCTAACACAAACCACTAGACCAAAACCCCACAATACAGCCCAAAGGCACTGGTGCGGTGTATTTTTTTAGGCATTTTTATTCTCGCAACAATACCTAAAAACTGCTTCTACACGATATAATTTGTGCAATACCTGCTTATAAAATCTTCTATGTATTTTGACTGGAGTGAATAGGTAACAAAGCTTTAACTGTTACCGTTCTTCACATAACGAAAATTCCATATTTTGTATGTATGGGAACTGCTACGCCTACTTGACTGATGATTTAAAAACCTTTATTGTTACCATTGTAAACTGATTTAGACCAAATTTAAAACCTTCCTCCCTTAACGTTCTCAATATATACAAAAGTCACTATGTACCATGCCTACTCGACGAATTCCGTCCACTCTTTGAATGATTATTCTTTTAGCTGTGAAGTCTTTCTGAATTTGATCTAATTCAGAAACTTCTTCTTTTACCGTTCTCAAGATAAACAAAAATTAATATTTACTTTTTATTGGTGGTGTCATACCCACTTGTCCAATTCCGTTCATTTCTTTTCCTGATGATTTGTATTGTCGCTTAGACCAAGCTTAGAAACTACCATTCTAATCTTTCTCGCAGCATACAAAAATTAATATTTATTTTATATAGAATGTACCATGCCAAATCATCGGATTCCGTCTCCTTTTTTAATGATGATTTATTGCTATTAAAGCGAATTTTAGAGACACTGTTACCGTTAGAAATATATAAACAAATGAAAATTTTCATTCTGAGACAATTTAATCAAAAATTGTTGAAGAATAGTAAACTTAGAAACAATAATCATGGTGATAAGCAACATTAGGACCACTCTTCTAGCTATGCGATTGAATAGATAGGGCCAATAATCGATTTTTAAAATAAATTTAAAAATTTGATAGAAGCGACAGTTTTTGTCCACGCCATGTGCAGATCTACTGAGAAAAGGAGTTAAATAGTAGAGGTGCGAGGAGAAATCAACTGCTCATTAAGACAAATAAGAAAAAAAGACGTTTGAGACACATGTTCACGCATCTATAAATGAATTAATATCCAGAAAATATGTTATATCCACGTATAAATGTAAATTTATAATTGGTTGGTTATAGCGTAGGAATATATAAGCCCGTAAATTAAGTTAATAAGCTAAAGTTTATAGCTGGCCCTATAAAAAAACTACTTATGTAGGGATTATAAAGGACAGCTGTTTGCCTTATGTGGAAATGGACTTAAAGAAAAATTCAATATTTTTTTAAAAGAATAAGACAAAACATGTATCTGGCCACTCGATATCATTCAAAATTAACTGGAATAGCCTGAAGTCAATATTGTAGAACATTTAATGGATATTTTAAAACGTAATCTTATAAAATAAGACATCATGTTACGTAAAAAAATATTTTTTACTAACCGTCTGTCTGAATATAGACAATTAAGGCCATTCAAATATTAAGCTTAAATTGTTTACCTTTATTTCTTTACATGATTTTACATAAAGCTTAGTAAGCTTACAAAAAAGTGATATATTCTGAGTTTTTATTAATTTACTTATAAATTTATATTATTTCTAATCTCTCTCTTAAAAAATCCAATTTTTTAATCATATGTATACTTTCGTAAGACTGTGTACATACATACATATACAAATCTCTATTTAATTACCATTTATGTCAGTACAATAAATACCAGCAAAATATCTTTACAACTTAACATTTCTTCACTTAACAATATGAAAGATGTGTCGTATGAACTGTAATAGGTTATTGCCCCAACATAATGTATATTCGTAATTAGCTTAAAATTTCAACAAATAAAAAAACATACGAAGAATTTACTAAATTCATAATTTAAAGAAATTTTTTTTATTTAATACCTAACCAATATGTTATGAAAACGAATGACTGCAATTTTTTATACATGGTAACTAAGAGTAATATTTGGCCAGTTTTTAGTGGGCTCAGCTTTAGTACTCAGGCGTACTCTTAAGCCACTAGTGTATTGTTAGAAAGCTTTCTTAAAACATACATATATTTTCTTATTTTGCACTTGACATAACATATAGTTCTATATTTGTGTTTTAATGATTTTATTTCTTTTATTTTCTTGTTTACAATTTAGAAGTAAATAGTAAAATCCCATTTATTTAGCATGTCAATCTGTATGTCAGTTTGCTTATTTAAATACATAATATGACATATGTATGCATGTGTATCCGAGTATATGTAAGCACGTGAAAGAATGCTCTTATATCACCATATCATTGATTTATTTAACAAAAACTCATACAACTCGCCAGCACACAATATAGCACGCAATGAAAATAAATAGTTTTAAGTATACTTAACGACAACAATACTTATTTTGCTATATTTATTTATGAATGTACGAGTACATATAGACTATATATATATATCAATGGATATCTTTCAAGGCCTCATTTTGTCAGGCCTTTATATTTTCGATTTAACAAAATAAATATTTTGTTAAATAATATATATACATATGTATATTAAAATAAACAATTTAAAAAAATAAAAAGTAAAAAAACAAATTAAAATACTTCAAGGCCAGAAAATTCTTTGATTCATGCAAAGATATGCTGCCTTTATTGTGTTGATTAAATCGATTTACTTTATTAATAAGTGAGAAATTTATTGACTTACGACATGATTAAAGATCTCATAATTAACTAATATTTAGCTTAAGTTTTATGGAAATTAAATTTCACTCTTAATCAATGTTACTGATGTAAATTCAGTAATTTTATGTAAATATTTTAGCTGAAAACTAGTCCAAGTTGTGGTCAATTTTTATCAATTTCTGCACTATGGTATAACATTATCTAGTGTAGTTATATTATCTAGTGTAGGTTTAAAAGTGAATTGTTAAAACTCAGTTGCCTATACAAATATATATAAATTTTGTTTTTGATATTTGAGTTAATACTTATATATTAGCTAATTTCAGTTATAGACTGATCTTTACTTATTTTAACAAATTGGTCAAAAATCTTGTTTATGTTTAAAAAGTAATATCTTCAGACTCTTTCTTCAAAATCTGACAACAAATGGCGTAATCTATGAACACTAATGTGGTTCTCTTTTGAGAAGAAAAGCACTATGCAACTTTTGCCCTATAATAGTCGGGACATATTAATATAATTGCTGGCACTAGAACTGGGTATTGGTGAGTCCAGGTAAGCATGCTGGTCGACTTGAAATCCATTCAATGACTATTATCGCAGTTGCAATAGCAGTAAAATGGGGAAAAGGTCTTCCATCTTCTATGTAAATGCTCGGCACTAGATGTTAAAATAAACAGGTTACCTAGCAAATTAAAAACCTAGTGAGATACTATCTTACTGTTATAGGCTAGAATTAATACCACATTGATATACACTGCTTTACATCTGGCGAATAGTGTGGTCTTGTCAAAACGGGATCCTTTTGCTTTTAGTTGATTGATTGCTGAGTGTTAACCTCAATGAAAAACAAACCAAACCAACTGAACTCATAATCTTACTTAAGAAAAATTACTATTTTTTTTTTTGATTTTTCTACAATAATGTTTACAGCAACTTAGAACGAAAACTTACTCTACGGAACGAAATTTTCTCTCAATTAGCCGCACCTCATTAAAAAAATTTTTGCTACAAATTTATATTGCAGTTAGTATTTAATATAGACTATACTTAATACATTTTTAGAAAAATATTAGAAAAAAAAACTTTCTGGACCTGAATAAATATTGGGTAGATAATAGTTGTTATTTTTATATAAATATATTTCAATTATAACAGTGATACTACAGGGACCTTTTCGAATGGTATTACCGATTTACCCCCTTTTCTATTTATATATCTGCTTCAGTATGGGTTCCGCATTAGTGATATTTCACAGTTCTGTGTTACTTATGGTGTTAGTCCAGAATATTCTGAACATGATTCTGAGGCACATGTTTACGAACACCTGGAGCCATTATATTATTACAAGCCAGGTTTCACTACAGAAGAACTGATTTAATACATGAGTTGAATATTCCACATTTAGTTTGTAGAGATATAAATGAGCTTCTCCATACTTACTGCAGTCGTCTGAATGCCGCTCTTGCTTTATTGAGCTTATTGTCTACGTCTGTTACTGCGCGCCATTTGTGGTCATTGTGCTTCCTAGATAGCAGAAGCTATCTGCATACTCGACTGATTTAACTTATAGCATGATTTTTTTCCGTGATAGTATTGCTTATTTTCATGGACCTGCCAGTCTTTCTAGGTTTTCCAGTTTCAACTGCATATTGAAAATCTTATGCGAGGGTAGACAAATGTCATTCTAATAGTCCAAATGTTCGAGTTGGCGTAATAGATTCTTGTGTTTTCTCTCCTCCTTGCACAGACTGTGCTCATTATGTTATCCAGCAGGATGGTGAATAGCTAAGGAATAGTGGGCATTTTTGTTTTGTTGAATGCTTGTCTGATGTTCTTGTTGTGAAAAACTCAAAGTTTTGCATCCTCATACATCGCTCTGGTTGTTCGAATTATTTTTTGGGTCATCTTTTTGTTCTTAGTGCTTTCCATACTGCCATTCATATTGCCTTAGAAGTTCAGCCGTGATTGGGATGTCAATCCGTATAATTTTTTCCGGTAATCCACCTTCACTTGCCGTCTTATTATTTATCAGATAAAAGAGGCTTCCCAATTATCTCACTCAGATTGGGAGGGTTGCATGGTATTCTTGTATTGTTTTCTTCACTGCTATTCTGAACCGTTTCGCTGTCATTAGTAGCACTTAACTTAAAGTTACTAATTTCATTGAAATATTCTCTCTATCTCTGTGTCTGTGCTTAATTGTAAATTATTAGTTGTGGAGCATAATAATTAGTTTTATTATTAATTAATCTTCCTAATAAATATAATGGTACAGCAGAAAAATTATTGCTAAATAAATTATTCTACTTTTTTTATTTATTTAAATTATTTAGTAAAAAAAAATAAATTTTAATTTTATAAAATGTATGGATTTGTCTACTAATTCCTCTGATGTGTTTAAAAAAATAATATCTTAAATGAAAAATTTAATTTAATTTAGTTAAGCTAACTATTTTGTTAATTTAATTTAAATTTTGTTATAAATTTGTTATTGCAAATTATTAGTTTAGTAATATCTTTACAGGAATTGTAATATAAGTATTTTTTACAGCTACATTATAATTATAATACATAATCACAAATAATATATTATGCATTAGCAGGCATAAATTACTGAGTACATTTTAAATACAAAGGCAATAGTATTTGGAAAATATGGAAAAGCTTGTTTAAGCCCTAATCGTGTCATTTTTAGTTATAAGAACATAGTATATATTTTGCTTTAATATCGTTTAACCCCTAAATCTTAAACTAGAGTATTGATACATTTTATACATTAAAAGAATTGGAATATTTACTTCAAAAGGACAAGAATAATAGGTCAAAGATGTAGGTCATAATATACTTTATTGTAAATGTTGCTGATTTACTAAACAAAATTTAAAAATGTGTAAAAATAGTATTAATTTATAATATTGAATTTTTTTTATATCTTATGTTTTCGTTTTGCTTAAATTTCATTTGCTTTTATTTTCTAGCACAATGTTGATGCTTAAATTCCGCACAGCATATTAATATTTATGTATATACGAGTATGATTGCCTCAGTCTGCACATTTATTATGCGAAAAACATTTCCGTTTCCGTCTTTTTAGTACGATTATTATTTCTTTTTATTATTTCCATTGCAATATCCGTTTGTATTCAAATTTATGTTACTTGCAATATTTCGATAAATGATTTCACCAATATTTGTAACTGTAAAATTTTATTGATTTTTAAGTTCTTTTACTTTAAATAATATAAAATTGAAGCATACTTTATAAATTTTTTGTGTTGTAAAACACAACAGCACATAAATTAATATATATGAATGTTTATAATCCATATATCCACATATATGTTATAAATTTCTTTGTAAATTTATTTGTTTGCATGTTTGTCATTCAATCAAGCGTAAAAGACTGAACCGATTTAGACTGCGCCTTCTTTTCAAAATTGGATCTGGTAAAGGTTAAAATCGTGGGAAACCGACCGAATTATTTCCGTTTTGGAGTTTGGTATACCTTTACCTCATAATTAAAAAGTTTTTAACCTTGCAAATTTAAATTTAAATTTTATACGAAGCTTTTGGACTCCACGAAAATGGCATTCATTAATTTTAAGCTTGCGTTGATGATAACAAGAAACACATTATTCGTGAAAAGTATGAAGAGTGTCTCTATGAGCTAAAATCGACAATAAAGATCAAAACAAGTGTTGTTTTTCAGCAAAGGATGTATGGAAGTTGCAGTTTTTAGAAAGAACTTTAAATGCATCAAAATACTGTCTAATTTTAGAGCCATCCCTACTCATATCGATACCCGTGATAATTTCTTTTGATGAATTAATTTTTCATCATGGCGGAGCTTCATTCCATACAGCCAGAATTACAATACAGTGGTTTTAAACAACGGAATTGGTGCTTTGAACTGACGTTCTTCTACTACCGATCTTAATTTCACTAACAACTTTTAATTATTAATGGAGAGACAGCTGTGTAATGAATTCCAAACAACTTTAAAGGGATTAATGGATAAAATAAAGAAATTTGGGCTTCAATAAACCCAGGAAAGTGTGAGCATTTTATGAGTTCTATAAATAAGCGATGAATTAATAGTGGTCTGATTTACATGCACTAATATTCCCACTAGAGTAATCCCCTCCGCTGGGAGCCTTTGTGTTGTACCTTTTTTGTAACTGATGTTGATGGATAAAGAAAGACTTAACTGTTACCGTTCTTAGACAACGAAATTCCATATATTTTTGTATATGATGGTATTGATTGCCTAGTTATTTAAAACAAATATAGAAACTTCAACTCTTACCATTTACAATATATAGAAAAATAATTATTTAATTTGCTTGGGAGGTACCACGCCCACTTATCAGATCCCACCCATTTTTTAACTAATGTTTTGTTCCATCGAAGAATTCAGTCAAGCTTATGAGCTTTGCGGGCTAAATATAAATTTGTTAAAAAAATTTGGAGAAAATAAAATAAGTTTAGATCAAAGTCAGAACTTTCCATTTTAATCGTTCTCTAGATATATCATATTCTATATTAATTTCCATAACATTAATACAAAGATATTTGGACCAAATTAAGAGATTCTTGCTATTACCGTTTTAAAGAGGCAAATTTTATATGGGCGTGGCACTGCCCAGTTGACCAATAGTGAAAGCACACCAAAAATGAAAACTTTGTACATAGGCTTGTATACACAGTTTTAAAAATATTTGCTTACTCACACATAGTTTAAAAGCTGTAACAAATTTCGTTATGCAATACAAAGGGGTTCACTCTAACGTCAATAACTCGCGAACCAATTGACTTACAAAAACCGCATATACACATAAAAAAAACCTCGATTGGTGCATTTCAGTGAACATCAATTACAACGCTTTCTATAGTCCCCTCTTATACATATAGATATGGATTACATTAAAAGTTTCTCAAAAAGAATTGAATTTACTTAAAATTCTTTTACAAGCTCTTAAGAGAATTGAATTACCTTTAAAAAAGTGAATTAGTATTTAAATTATGTTAGATAAAGTACAGATATATATATATATATATATATATATATATATATATATATATATATATATATATATATATATATATATATATATATATATATATACTAATGAAATATGTTACAAAAGGGCGCTGTATAAATTAATAGTGGTTAGAATAGTATATGCAAAACATTTATATATTTGTACACTAGCTTTACCTGTCCTTATATTATAGAGGTTGAACAAAGTTTGCTCATAAAGACTAATATGCTTAATGTATATTTATCAAAACTTCCCTTTTTACTTCTGTTAGCGCCTAATCTCAATCAATCACGGTTAATCGACCATAGTTCCATTGTTTGTTCATTTAAATATCATTTAGTTCATTATCTAATTAATTAAACCTTTCCTTTAAAACCAACAATATTTTGAGCTACAAAAACCTTTTTTTAAGAAAAGATTTAGATTGCAATAAATTTTTATTTATTACTTAAAATCAATTATTTTGTTTCATTAAATTACTGTTTCAATCCAATTCACTTATTGTATAAAATTTAAGCCGATTATGATAAAACAATAAGATATAAAATTTTATTATCCAAACAACATTTGATTTAAACTTTTGTGTTGCTGATTATTTATTTTTTTATCTTATACACATGTAAAAATGAATGTGTGTTCAGTTTCTCTTTGTCTGTCTGGAAGGAACTATTTAAATTTTAAAAATTCCAACTGGGCGGTGCCACGCCCATTCAAAGTAAACATTTATTTGTCTATATCTTTAATACGTTAACAGTCATAGTTTCTAAATTCGATCCAAATGGCTTCATGGTTAATACAAATCAACAAGTAGGCGGAATCGAATAATTGAGCATGGTATCCCGCTTACAAAATAAATATTGATTATTGTATATCTTAAGAACGGTTAAAGTGTAATTTGGTCTGCATGACTTATATCAGACACAAAAAGGACGGAATTGAAAAAGTGGGCGTGTCACCTTTCATGAAGACTAAATATGGTATTTTGTATTTGTTAAGAATGGCATCGTTATCTATCTACATCAGCCAAAACAGTAGATTGGATAAAAGGCGATTGCACAAAGCACAACGGATATCTGCAGACTATATATACGTATATTAAAATTAATGTGTGTTAGTTTTGTATCTTTGTATGTTTTTTTGAAGCTTGTATACAGTTAGAAAGCAGAACCAATTATCATGAAATTTTTACAATGTCTGTTTGAAAGGATCTAGAGGCTGCCTATATAAAAGGCGATAACATCTAGAGAAATGGTTAAGTGATAGCTAAGATAATAGTTAAGATAATAATTATTATTAGGCTAGCGAGGCACGTCGCGTTTCAGCTAGTAATAAAAAAATATTGATCGAATTTTTCTATATTGAATGCCTCAATTTTATTTTAATGTAAAATACATATAAAACTCACATAACTTATATGGGTCCGTCATCTAACTTTTTTCTAACTAGTGCTTATTTCGTGAATGGTAACATTTAGCTCATGTCTGAGCCCTCTGCGGTTGTGTAATTTCTCGATTTGGCAAGGTCAATTGTTCGCCTCGTTCTTGTGATCTAACGCTGGCTTATTATTTTACCTGAGGCCATTTGAAAGGCCGGGTCTACGTGAACAAGCCACCAACAACTGCCACTCTGAAAGATTAAATTCGGCACTGCATTGACGAGATAAACGAAGTTTCCTTTTCTTTCTTTCGCTTTTTTGTGAAAAAAGTGGACGTTTACCGACCTGCTAGAGACGGACATTTTCCCGAGTTTCTATTTTATATTGGTATAAATAAAACTGAATTTGTCAGAAAAAAGTTTGTTTTTAAGCCAATTGACTTCCTAACTTTAAATTTGCCCACCATTATATGAAAATATTTCAAAAATAAATTAAAAACAAAGGAGCCATCAACTCATCACTAAAGAGTTTTAAAAAGGTAGTTTTTTTAATTTAGAATTTTTTATATTTTGCAACAGTATATTTTCAGGTTTTATTTCATTTCACACAAAAAATAAAAAAATAAAAAATGAACTTATATATTGCAACGGGGTGTAAAGCATAAGCATATAACAACTTATAAATTCCTTTAAAAAGCAAATATTTAAATAAGAGTTACGCTTTTGGTTTTCAAAAATTAATGTACTGGATCATACTGTGTTTTTCTAAATAAAAATTTTAATAAAATTTAAAAAATAAAAATATGTAAATAAATTAATAAAACGTTTCTTTTAATATAAAAACATTGCACATTGTCTGATTCGGGCACATGCTTATGGTTTGCAAAAAATGAAATCGTTAAAAGAGCAAGTAATAAATTTTAATTTTTCTAGTCTATATACCTAATGGAAGCAATAATATAAATTTGCAAATCTCAGCAGTGAACTTGAAAATCTTTTTCTTTGTTGTTTTTGTCAATAAAAAAATAAAATGCATTCTTTAGATTTTTTCAAGTAGTCTTCTTGAATATGTGAACCGCGATTTTTCTTTTCATAGTTAAAATTAAAATACGGCGATGCCATGCAAAAATTGATGTACATACATACGTTTGATATTATCTAGTATTGACAAATAACTCAAGCTTACAGATGTTTTTACAAAAATAAGAATGAGTTTGAAACAATATTCCAATATGCAAACAAATAAGAAATAAGGAAATTTTATTCTAAAAATTTCAAATAATATCTTAACGAAAAAAAAATAAGTTATTCAAAAATATGTTATTAATGTAAAAATAAAGATATATAAGAAGTTTTTGAAATAAATTATATCGTATCCGTTTCATTTACAATTTCCTAATTTTTGTTCAAGTAATAGTAATTATTTGTCATACGAAATAATCAAAAAATAAAATACTAAATGCTACTGTAAGCAAACCTTCTTGCATAAATGAATATTAGCGGAAATCACTCTTTGTTGTAAATTTGCAATTTGCTACATATGCTCTGAATTTCAGCAACAAAGAGTGAGTTTTTTTATGAAACCTTTATCAAATTTAAAATATTAAAACAAATTAATAATAAATATTTTTTGAAAATTTTGTATGCAATATATTTTTTAATATTTTGTTTATTTTACACCTAACCGTGTCTTTGCATGATTTTTTACACGGTATCGTTTGAAATTTGTCTACCGTTTAATAAAAGGTTTAAGTGTTTTGGGTATATAAACAAAATAAAAAGCATGACTTTTCAAGTACAGCAAACTTGCAAAGCTTTTTTGTGTAGCAAATATGAATAAGTGTACCAAATGCCACTTTCATTTTATTTGTTGTTGTGACGTAGCAAAATGTAGCAGATATGCTAGGTTTGCTACGTCTGCAAGACTTGCAAAGCTTCTTTGCAACAAAGAGTGATTTACCCTGTTATAAACATATATATTTTTTTATAATTTTTTAATAATTACCATTGCTTTTAAGTTCTAGGCATTATTTTCCAATTGCTTTATCAAGAAGCTTTACCCCTAGAAGTGCATTGTTGTGTGCATTGTTAAGCTACAGTTTTTAAATATTTCCAAATTTCAATCGTAGATGGTTTTCCACTATTTTCGTTTCTAATGGCTTCTTCGTCGCACGATGAAAGAAGGCTGATTATTTTAAGCGTTTCGTATAGTTTCCTGATCAAGAAAATACATTTAAGAGTAACTTATGAGTTTGAAAAACTAGATAATAGGTTAAAGATAAGTGATTTTTTTTACTTATGAGTGGGTGCTATTACGAATTTTGAGCTTGTTTTTATATACTTAAATACATTCTTTTTAGCAAATATTATGAAATTAAAATTATGTAAGATGGGCAATTTAAAAGTTTTAATTTAAAGTGCAACAAAACAAAAACGGTTTCAAATTTTTGCCAAATTAACCATTTTGTTGTGAAATACAATTGCTTCGATTAGGAATGAAATATTATTTCATACATATGGCTGCCGTGGCTGGCCTCGCAGTACCCCATTCGAACGAAACAATTTTCGAGAACTTTTTCGAGTATACGGAGTCTTATCTCGAGAATGGCATCACGAATGTTGGCCTTTAAGTGCTTAATTCTGTCTGGTTTGTCAGCATAACACTTGTCTTTAGCGGCGCCTCACAGAAATAGTCCAACGGTGTCAACTGACATCACCATTTCAGCTAATTAAACGGCCATTAAACGTTTGACGCAATAAATCGATTGTGGCATGAGATTTGCCACACATCTCATGCACCATCCTGTTGAAACCAAAGGGCACAAAAAAATTGGTTATCATGGTGCGATAGATGTCTCCATTCACCGTAATGGTTGCGGCGTCCTCAATTTCAAAAAAACATGGGCCAATAATGCCTCCGTTCCACAAGCCCCACCAAACAGTCACTCGTTATGAGTGCATTGCCTTCTGTAAGACAACGTTTGAGTTTTATGAGCCGCAAATACGGCAATTTTGCTTACTAATATACCCACCAAGATGAAAATGAGCTTCATCCGAAAAGATCATTCCAAATGATGATAAGTTTCCAATAAATCCCAACGTTCCTCAAGCGTAAATCGATTCATTTCATTCAGTGGAGATAATACACTGACTTTTGTGACAGATGTCGACCATATATAACTGTATTTGACCGAAAGGTTTAACGGTACTTGACCCTATTTGGGGACAGCCCTTTTTTTCCACATCCAAGAATTTTTCTTTAAACATTATTGTAAAGTGCCCTAACTACCTTCATTACATTGATTAAAAAACATTGGTAGTGGCGATGAATATTTTAAAATATTTAAAACAGTCCCGTGCAATTTTTATGTTGAATTATAGCAAAATTTATATTACAAATTTTAGACATTTTTCAAATTTGTAGGAAAAGACACCATAACATTTTTTAGTGTTACATCTTTGCTTTACGACAAAGCAAACAAAAAACAAAGACATTCATTCCAAAGGCTACAATTAAACAATTTTTAAATATTTTACTTTTTTTATTTAAGTAAATTACAATGTTATGTTTTTGTTATTGAATTGTAGTTTGCTGTTTTTAAAGTACATATGTATGTAAAAATAAACACATAGTTATGTAAACATACGTACATATATAATATAATAGTATTTTAATGTTTATAAATGGCGTTGTTAACAAGGCCACAGAAAAAATAATTACTTTATTATAAAATTTTAATTTTCTTGTTATATAATTATATTGGCAAAACTTTTATAGATTACCAGGAAAACCAGAAATATGTTCTTAAAAAATAAAAATTCCTTCTTGGTAAGAGAACAAAAGTTTTATTCAACAATTCAATATCTTTTAAATATACATATTCAAAGTAAGATATAAAAAATTAACATTATAAAAGAATGAAAAAAATATTGTACTGTAATTTTAGAGGAGATCTGAAAACATAACTTAAAATTTTTAGTAAAATAAGACAGAATTTTTTTATTGGTATTTGTTGTTTTCATTGACTTAAATATTCAAATATAACTAGTGGTCTATTACATCTGAGCAAACTTTTGTACATTAAAAATGCCATTTCAATGACTACTGATATTTTGTTTTTTTTAAGATCATATTTGAACATTTTAATTTGAAGAAACTGCGCTAAAATCTTTTAATAGATATTGACATATATGTTCTAGCACATTAAGTCTTTGTTTTTACTAAAGGGTCCGCCAAATAATTTTTTTTAAATGCTATAAAAAAACTACTAAAAATTTTCTCAAATTTCTTTTTTTATTTGAAAGTAAAATCCTTCTGGTTAATAATCGAAAATAGCTTCACTCAAATGGATGCTTCGGCTGGCCATGCAGTGGCCTACACGATCGGTCAAATTTTTAAGCACATTATCGATTGTGTGCGGCTGTATTTCACCAATGGTTTCACGAATATTGTCCTTTAAAGCGTCAATTGTCACTGGCTTGTCAGCGTAACACTTATCTTTGACGGCACCCCAGAAATAATAGTCCAACGGTGTCAAATCGCAGCTCCGAGGTCGCCAAACAACATCAGCTCTGCGGCTGATAATGCGATCTTCAAAAACAGCGCGCAAAACTTCGAGTGTAGCTTCGGCTGCGTGGCACGTAGCGCCGTCCTGTTGAAACCAAATGTTGCTAATATCTTCCTCTTAAATTTTTGTGAACGAAAATTCGTTCAACATGGCCCGATAATGCCTTTGGACCAAAATCCGCACCAAACAGTGACTCGTCTTGGGTGTATCGGCTTTTCCATGCATTCGTGCGGATTTTCTGTGCCCTAAATGCGACAATTTTGCTTGTTTACATATCCGCCAAGATCAAAATGAGCTTTATCTGAACACATCGCACATATTCTGCAAAATTACCATGGTTTTCAAAGTAATGTCGCAATATTTCCTAGCGTTGTTCAAGCGTATACACAACCATATTCGTTTAGCGGAAGGATAAAACTAATTATCTATCAAATCAGACATGAGCTAAGTGTTACCATTCATGAAAAAGCACTAGTTGAAAAAAAATTTAGATGGCGGACCCGATACAATCTGTATTAGCTTAGTTTCTATAATATATTTAGTACTCCATTTTTAAATATTCTAAGCCGTATAAGTTAATATGGCATACTACTCAACTAATGTTAGGCCATTTGTTTGCACTTTCATTAAAAAAGACGTTTGTATTTGAATTTTTTGTTCATCTTTTGCCTCTTTAATGTATTGAAATTCCCCATTATTTAAAACGGCGATATAACAACCCTGATTATTTGTATATAGTCTTCAAACGAACATATTTACATATTTGTATAAACATACATATATATGATATAAATATATGTAGATACCTGGTATGTTTGTTTAATACCCGTTCCAATCCTTCACACTTTTTGTCTGATGTGTATACTTAAATAAGGAACACTTATACAAAATACCATATTTAGTGTGAATGGAAGTTGCCACGCACACTTATCTCACATCGCCCTGTTATTTTGATTTTTATTGACTATAGGGACAATTAATCGAAATTCAGAAACTATCGCGCGTTGCACCGCCTTTATGTAAATATATATTTATCCTATATTTCCTTCCAGCCATACTATCAAAATCATTTTATAAATATTTATACATAAGATATTCTTCCAAAAATTGTTTAATATCATTGGGTATGCTCTGTAAACCGAAATCTAATTGAACTTCATATTACCTAAAAAAAAAAAAAGAATAAATAAATAAATAAAAAAAAGAAAATAATTATAATAATAATAATAATAATAATAATAATCATAATAATAATAATAATAATAATAATAATAATAATAATAATAATAATAATAATAATAATAATAATAATAATAATAATAATAATAATAATAATAATAATAATAATAATAATAATAATATAATAATAATAATAATAATAATAATAATAATAATAATAATAATAATAATAATAATAATAATAATAATAATAATAATAATAATAATAATAATAATAATAATAATAATAATAATAATAATAATAATAATAATAATAATAATAATAATAATAATAATAATAATAATAATAATAATAATAATAATAATAATAATAATAATAATAATAATAATAATAATAATAATAATAATAATAATAATAATAATAATAATAATAATAATAATAATAATAATAATAATAATAATAATAATAATAATAATAATAATAATAATAATAATAATAATAATAATAATAATAATAATAATAATAATAATAATAATAATAATAATAATAATAATAATAATAATAATAATAATAATAATAATAATAATAATAATAATAATAATAATAATAATAATAATAATAATAATAATAATAATAATAATAATAATAATAATAATAATAATAATAATAATAATAATAATAATAATAATAATAATAATAATAATAATAATAATAATAATAATAATAATAATAATAATAATAATAATAATAATAATAATAATAATAATAATAATAATAATAATAATAATAATAATAATAATAATAATAATAATAATAATAATAATAATAATAATAATAATAATAATAATAATAATAATAATAATAATAATAATAATAATAATAATAATAATAATAATAATAATAATAATAATAATAATAATAATAATAATAATAATAATAATAATAATAATAATAATAATAATAATAATAATAATAATAATAATAATAATAATAATAATAATAATAATAATAATAATAATAATAATAATAATAATAATAATAATAATAATAATAATAATAATAATAATAATAATAATAATAATAATAATAATAATAATAATAATAATAATAATAATAATAATAATAATAATAATAATAATAATAATAATAATAATAATAATAATAATAATAATAATAATAATAATAATAATAATAATAATAATAATAATAATAATAATAATAATAATAATAATAATAATAATAATAATAATAATAATAATAATAATAATAATAATAATAATAATAATAATAATAATAATAATAATAATAATAATAATAATAATAATAATAATAATAATAATAATAATAATAATAATAATAATAATAATAATAATAATAATAATAATAATAATAATAATAATAATAATAATAAGTAGGCGGAATCGAATAATTGAGCATGGTATCCCGCTTACAAAATAAATATTGATTATTGTATATCTTAAGAACGGTTAAAGTGTAATTTGGTCTGCATGACTTATATCAGACACAAAAAGGACGGAATTGAAAAAGTGGGCGTGTCACCTTTCATGAAGACTAAATATGGTATTTTGTATTTGTTAAGAATGGCATCGTTATCTATCTACATCAGCCAAAACAGTAGATTGGATAAAAGGCGATTGCACAAAGCACAACGGATATCTGCAGACTATATATACGTATATTAAAATTAATGTGTGTTAGTTTTGTATCTTTGTATGTTTTTTTGAAGCTTGTATACAGTTTGAAAGCAGAACCAATTATCATGAAATTTTTACAATGTCTGTTTGAAAGGATCTAGAGGCTGCCTATATAAAAGGCGATAACATCTAGAGAAATGGTTAAGTGATAGCTAAGATAATAGTTAAGATAATAATTATTATTAGGCTAGCGAGGCACGTCGCGTTTCAGCTAGTAATAAAAAAATATTGATCGAATTTTTCTATATTGAATGCCTCAATTTTATTTTAATGTAAAATACATATAAAACTCACATAACTTATATGGGTCCGTCATCTAACTTTTTTCTAACTAGTGCTTATTTCGTGAATGGTAACATTTAGCTCATGTCTGAGCCCTCTGCGGTTGTGTAATTTCTCGATTTGGCAAGGTCAATTGTTCGCCTCGTTCTTGTGATCTAACGCTGGCTTATTATTTTACCTGAGGCCATTTGAAAGGCCGGGTCTACGTGAACAAGCCACCAACAACTGCCACTCTGAAAGATTAAATTCGGCACTGCATTGACGAGATAAACGAAGTTTCCTTTTCTTTCTTTCGCTTTTTTGTGAAAAAAGTGGACGTTTACCGACCTGCTAGAGACGGACATTTTCCCGAGTTTCTATTTTATATTGGTATAAATAAAACTGAATTTGTCAGAAAAAAGTTTGTTTTTAAGCCAATTGACTTCCTAACTTTAAATTTGCCCACCATTATATGAAAATATTTCAAAAATAAATTAAAAACAAAGGAGCCATCAACTCATCACTAAAGAGTTTTAAAAAGGTAGTTTTTTTAATTTAGAATTTTTTATATTTTGCAACAGTATATTTTCAGGTTTTATTTCATTTCACACAAAAAATAAAAAAATAAAAAATGAACTTATATATTGCAACGGGGTGTAAAGCATAAGCATATAACAACTTATAAATTCCTTTAAAAAGCAAATATTTAAATAAGAGTTACGCTTTTGGTTTTCAAAAATTAATGTACTGGATCATACTGTGTTTTTCTAAATAAAAATTTTAATAAAATTTAAAAAATAAAAATATGTAAATAAATTAATAAAACGTTTCTTTTAATATAAAAACATTGCACATTGTCTGATTCGGGCACATGCTTATGGTTTGCAAAAAATGAAATCGTTAAAAGAGCAAGTAATAAATTTTAATTTTTCTAGTCTATATACCTAATGGAAGCAATAATATAAATTTGCAAATCTCAGCAGTGAACTTGAAAATCTTTTTCTTTGTTGTTTTTGTCAATAAAAAAATAAAATGCATTCTTTAGATTTTTTCAAGTAGTCTTCTTGAATATGTGAACCGCGATTTTTCTTTTCATAGTTAAAATTAAAATACGGCGATGCCATGCAAAAATTGATGTACATACATACGTTTGATATTATCTAGTATTGACAAATAACTCAAGCTTACAGATGTTTTTACAAAAATAAGAATGAGTTTGAAACAATATTCCAATATGCAAACAAATAAGAAATAAGGAAATTTTATTCTAAAAATTTCAAATAATATCTTAACGAAAAAAAAATAAGTTATTCAAAAATATGTTATTAATGTAAAAATAAAGATATATAAGAAGTTTTTGAAATAAATTATATCGTATCCGTTTCATTTACAATTTCCTAATTTTTGTTCAAGTAATAGTAATTATTTGTCATACGAAATAATCAAAAAATAAAATACTAAATGCTACTGTAAGCAAACCTTCTTGCATAAATGAATATTAGCGGAAATCACTCTTTGTTGTAAATTTGCAATTTGCTACATATGCTCTGAATTTCAGCAACAAAGAGTGAGTTTTTTTATGAAACCTTTATCAAATTTAAAATATTAAAACAAATTAATAATAAATATTTTTTGAAAATTTTGTATGCAATATATTTTTTAATATTTTGTTTATTTTACACCTAACCGTGTCTTTGCATGATTTTTTACACGGTATCGTTTGAAATTTGTCTACCGTTTAATAAAAGGTTTAAGTGTTTTGGGTATATAAACAAAATAAAAAGCATGACTTTTCAAGTACAGCAAACTTGCAAAGCTTTTTTGTGTAGCAAATATGAATAAGTGTACCAAATGCCACTTTCATTTTATTTGTTGTTGTGACGTAGCAAAATGTAGCAGATATGCTAGGTTTGCTACGTCTGCAAGACTTGCAAAGCTTCTTTGCAACAAAGAGTGATTTACCCTGTTATAAACATATATATTTTTTTATAATTTTTTAATAATTACCATTGCTTTTAAGTTCTAGGCATTATTTTCCAATTGCTTTATCAAGAAGCTTTACCCCTAGAAGTGCATTGTTGTGTGCATTGTTAAGCTACAGTTTTTAAATATTTCCAAATTTCAATCGTAGATGGTTTTCCACTATTTTCGTTTCTAATGGCTTCTTCGTCGCACGATGAAAGAAGGCTGATTATTTTAAGCGTTTCGTATAGTTTCCTGATCAAGAAAATACATTTAAGAGTAACTTATGAGTTTGAAAAACTAGATAATAGGTTAAAGATAAGTGATTTTTTTTACTTATGAGTGGGTGCTATTACGAATTTTGAGCTTGTTTTTATATACTTAAATACATTCTTTTTAGCAAATATTATGAAATTAAAATTATGTAAGATGGGCAATTTAAAAGTTTTAATTTAAAGTGCAACAAAACAAAAACGGTTTCAAATTTTTGCCAAATTAACCATTTTGTTGTGAAATACAATTGCTTCGATTAGGAATGAAATATTATTTCATACATATGGCTGCCGTGGCTGGCCTCGCAGTACCCCATTCGAACGAAACAATTTTCGAGAACTTTTTCGAGTATACGGAGTCTTATCTCGAGAATGGCATCACGAATGTTGGCCTTTAAGTGCTTAATTCTGTCTGGTTTGTCAGCATAACACTTGTCTTTAGCGGCGCCTCACAGAAATAGTCCAACGGTGTCAACTGACATCACCATTTCAGCTAATTAAACGGCCATTAAACGTTTGACGCAATAAATCGATTGTGGCATGAGATTTGCCACACATCTCATGCACCATCCTGTTGAAACCAAAGGGCACAAAAAAATTGGTTATCATGGTGCGATAGATGTCTCCATTCACCGTAATGGTTGCGGCGTCCTCAATTTCAAAAAAACATGGGCCAATAATGCCTCCGTTCCACAAGCCCCACCAAACAGTCACTCGTTATGAGTGCATTGCCTTCTGTAAGACAACGTTTGAGTTTTATGAGCCGCAAATACGGCAATTTTGCTTACTAATATACCCACCAAGATGAAAATGAGCTTCATCCGAAAAGATCATTCCAAATGATGATAAGTTTCCAATAAATCCCAACGTTCCTCAAGCGTAAATCGATTCATTTCATTCAGTGGAGATAATACACTGACTTTTGTGACAGATGTCGACCATATATAACTGTATTTGACCGAAAGGTTTAACGGTACTTGACCCTATTTGGGGACAGCCCTTTTTTTCCACATCCAAGAATTTTTCTTTAAACATTATTGTAAAGTGCCCTAACTACCTTCATTACATTGATTAAAAAACATTGGTAGTGGCGATGAATATTTTAAAATATTTAAAACAGTCCCGTGCAATTTTTATGTTGAATTATAGCAAAATTTATATTACAAATTTTAGACATTTTTCAAATTTGTAGGAAAAGACACCATAACATTTTTTAGTGTTACATCTTTGCTTTACGACAAAGCAAACAAAAAACAAAGACATTCATTCCAAAGGCTACAATTAAACAATTTTTAAATATTTTACTTTTTTTATTTAAGTAAATTACAATGTTATGTTTTTGTTATTGAATTGTAGTTTGCTGTTTTTAAAGTACATATGTATGTAAAAATAAACACATAGTTATGTAAACATACGTACATATATAATATAATAGTATTTTAATGTTTATAAATGGCGTTGTTAACAAGGCCACAGAAAAAATAATTACTTTATTATAAAATTTTAATTTTCTTGTTATATAATTATATTGGCAAAACTTTTATAGATTACCAGGAAAACCAGAAATATGTTCTTAAAAAATAAAAATTCCTTCTTGGTAAGAGAACAAAAGTTTTATTCAACAATTCAATATCTTTTAAATATACATATTCAAAGTAAGATATAAAAAATTAACATTATAAAAGAATGAAAAAAATATTGTACTGTAATTTTAGAGGAGATCTGAAAACATAACTTAAAATTTTTAGTAAAATAAGACAGAATTTTTTTATTGGTATTTGTTGTTTTCATTGACTTAAATATTCAAATATAACTAGTGGTCTATTACATCTGAGCAAACTTTTGTACATTAAAAATGCCATTTCAATGACTACTGATATTTTGTTTTTTTTAAGATCATATTTGAACATTTTAATTTGAAGAAACTGCGCTAAAATCTTTTAATAGATATTGACATATATGTTCTAGCACATTAAGTCTTTGTTTTTACTAAAGGGTCCGCCAAATAATTTTTTTTAAATGCTATAAAAAAACTACTAAAAATTTTCTCAAATTTCTTTTTTTATTTGAAAGTAAAATCCTTCTGGTTAATAATCGAAAATAGCTTCACTCAAATGGATGCTTCGGCTGGCCATGCAGTGGCCTACACGATCGGTCAAATTTTTAAGCACATTATCGATTGTGTGCGGCTGTATTTCACCAATGGTTTCACGAATATTGTCCTTTAAAGCGTCAATTGTCACTGGCTTGTCAGCGTAACACTTATCTTTGACGGCACCCCAGAAATAATAGTCCAACGGTGTCAAATCGCAGCTCCGAGGTCGCCAAACAACATCAGCTCTGCGGCTGATAATGCGATCTTCAAAAACAGCGCGCAAAACTTCGAGTGTAGCTTCGGCTGCGTGGCACGTAGCGCCGTCCTGTTGAAACCAAATGTTGCTAATATCTTCCTCTTAAATTTTTGTGAACGAAAATTCGTTCAACATGGCCCGATAATGCCTTTGGACCAAAATCCGCACCAAACAGTGACTCGTCTTGGGTGTATCGGCTTTTCCATGCATTCGTGCGGATTTTCTGTGCCCTAAATGCGACAATTTTGCTTGTTTACATATCCGCCAAGATCAAAATGAGCTTTATCTGAACACATCGCACATATTCTGCAAAATTACCATGGTTTTCAAAGTAATGTCGCAATATTTCCTAGCGTTGTTCAAGCGTATACACAACCATATTCGTTTAGCGGAAGGATAAAACTAATTATCTATCAAATCAGACATGAGCTAAGTGTTACCATTCATGAAAAAGCACTAGTTGAAAAAAAATTTAGATGGCGGACCCGATACAATCTGTATTAGCTTAGTTTCTATAATATATTTAGTACTCCATTTTTAAATATTCTAAGCCGTATAAGTTAATATGGCATACTACTCAACTAATGTTAGGCCATTTGTTTGCACTTTCATTAAAAAAGACGTTTGTATTTGAATTTTTTGTTCATCTTTTGCCTCTTTAATGTATTGAAATTCCCCATTATTTAAAACGGCGATATAACAACCCTGATTATTTGTATATAGTCTTCAAACGAACATATTTACATATTTGTATAAACATACATATATATGATATAAATATATGTAGATACCTGGTATGTTTGTTTAATACCCGTTCCAATCCTTCACACTTTTTGTCTGATGTGTATACTTAAATAAGGAACACTTATACAAAATACCATATTTAGTGTGAATGGAAGTTGCCACGCACACTTATCTCACATCGCCCTGTTATTTTGATTTTTATTGACTATAGGGACAATTAATCGAAATTCAGAAACTATCGCGCGTTGCACCGCCTTTATGTAAATATATATTTATCCTATATTTCCTTCCAGCCATACTATCAAAATCATTTTATAAATATTTATACATAAGATATTCTTCCAAAAATTGTTTAATATCATTGGGTATGCTCTGTAAACCGAAATCTAATTGAACTTCATATTACCTAAAAAAAAAAAAAGAATAAATAAATAAATAAAAAAAAGAAAATAATTATAATAATAATAATAATAATAATAATAATCATAATAATAATAATAATAATAATAATAATAATAATAATAATAATAATAATAATAATAATAATAATAATAATAATAATAATAATAATAATAATAATAATAATAATAATAATAATAATAATAATAATAATAATAATAATAATAATAATAATAATAATAATAATAATAATAATAATAATAATAATAATAATAATAATAATAATAATAATAATAATAATAATAATAATAATAATAATAATAATAATAATAATAATAATAATAATAATAATAATAATAATAATAATAATAATAATAATAATAATAATAATAATAATAATAATAATAATAATAATAATAATAATAATAATAATAATAATAATAATAATAATAATAATAATAATAATAATAATAATAATAATAATAATAATAATAATAATAATAATAATAATAATAATAATAATAATAATAATAATAATAATAATAATAATAATAATAATAATAATAATAATAATAATAATAATAATAATAATAATAATAATAATAATAATAATAATAATAATAATAATAATAATAATAATAATAATAATAATAATAATAATAATAATAATAATAATAATAATAATAATAATAATAATAATAATAATAATAATAATAATAATAATAATAATAATAATAATAATAATAATAATAATAATAATAATAATAATAATAATAATAATAATAATAATAATAATAATAATAATAATAATAATAATAATAATAATAATAATAATAATAATAATAATAATAATAATAATAATAATAATAATAATAATAATAATAATAATAATAATAATAATAATAATAATAATAATAATAATAATAATAATAATAATAATAATAATAATAATAATAATAATAATAATAATAATAATAATAATAATAATAATAATAATAATAATAATAATAATAATAATAATAATAATAATAATAATAATAATAATAATAATAATAATAATAATAATAATAATAATAATAATAATAATAATAATAATAATAATAATAATAATAATAATAATAATAATAATAATAATAATAATAATAATAATAATAATAATAATAATAATAATAATAATAATAATAATAATAATAATAATAATAATAATAATAATAATAATAATAATAATAATAATAATAATAATAATAATAATAATAAATAATAATAATAATAATAATAATAATAATAATAATAATAATAATAATAATAATAATAATAATAATAATAATAATAATAATAATAATAATAATAATAATAATAATAATAATAATAATAATAATAATAATAATAATAATAATAATAATAATAATAATAATAATAATAATAATAATAATAATAATAATAATAATAATAATAATAATAATAATAATAATAATAATAATAATAATAATAATAATAATAATAATAATAATAATAATAATAATAATAATAATAATAATAATAATAATAATAATAATAATAATAATAATAATAATAATAATAATAATAATAATAATAATAATAATAATAATAATAATAATAATAATAATAATAATAATAATAATAATAATAATAATAATAATAATAATAATAATAATAATAATAATAATAATAATAATAATAATAATAATAATAATAATAATAATAATAATAATAATAATAATAATAATAATAATAATAATAATAATAATAATAATAATAATAATAATAATAATAATAATAATAATAATAATAATAATAATAATAATAATAATAATAATGATAATAATAATAATAATAATAATAATAATAATAATAATAATAATAATAATAATAATAATAATAATAATAATAATAATAATAATAATAATAATAATAATAATAATAATAATAATAATAATAATAATAATAATAATAATAATAATAATAATAATAATAATAATAATAATAATAATAATAATAATAATAATAATAATAATAATAATAATAATAATAATAATAATAATAATAATAATAATAATAATAATAATAATAATAATAATAATAATAATAATAATAATAATAATAATAATAATAATAATAATAATAATAATAATAATAATAATAATAATAATAATAATAATAATAATAATAATAATAATAATAATAATAATAATAATAATAATAATAATAATAATAATAATAATAATAATAATAATAATAATAATAATAATAATAATAATAATAATAATAATAATAATAATAATAATAATAATAATAATAATAATAATAATAATAATAATAATAATAATAATAATAATAATAATAATAATAATAATAATAATAATAATAATAATAATAATAATAATAATAATAATAATAATAATAATAATAATAATAATAATAATAATAATAATAATAATAATAATAATAATAATAATAATAATAATAATAATAATAATAATAATAATAATAATAATAATAATAATAATAATAATAATAATAATAATAATAATAATAATAATAATAATAATAATAATAATAATAATAATAATAATAATAATAATAATAATAATAATAATAATAATAATAATAATAATAATAATAATAATAATAATAATAATAATAATAATAATAATAATAATAATAATAATAATAATAATAATAATAATAATAATAATAATAATAATAATAATAATAATAATAATAATAATAATAATAATAATAATAATAATAATAATAATAATAATAATAATAATAATAATAATAATAATAATAATAATAATAATAATAATAATAATAATAATAATAATAATAATAATAATAATAATAATAATAATAATAATAATAATAATAATAATAATAATAATAATAATAATAATAATAATAATAATAATAATAATAATAATAATAATAATAATAATAATAATAATAATAATAATAATAATAATAATAATAATAATAATAATAATAATAATAATAATAATAATAATAATAATAATAATAATAATAATAATAATAATAATAATAATAATAATAATAATAATAATAATAATAATAATAATAATAATAATAATAATAATAATAATAATAATAATAATAATAATAATAATAATAATAATAATAATAATAATAATAATAATAATAATAATAATAATAATAATAATAATAATAATAATAATAATAATAATAATAATAATAATAATAATAATAATAATAATAATAATAATAATAATAATAATAATAATAATAATAATAATAATAATAATAATAATAATAATAATAATAATAATAATAATAATAATAATAATAATAATAATAATATATAATAATAATAATAATAATAATAATAATAATAATAATAATAATAATAATAATAATAATAATAATAATAATAATAATAATAATAATAATAATAATAATAATAATAATAATAATAATAATAATAATAATAATAATAATAATAATAATAATAATAATAATAATAATAATAATAATAATAATAATAATAATAATAATAATAATAATAATAATAATAATAATAATAATAATAATAATAATAATAATAATAATAATAATAATAATAATAATAATAATAATAATAATAATAATAATAATAATAATAATAATAATAATAATAATAATAATAATAATAATAATAATAATAATAATAATAATAATAATAATAATAATAATAATAATAATAATAATAATAATAATAATAATAATAATAATAATAATAATAATAATAATAATAATAATAATAATAATAATAATAATAATAATAATAATAATAATAATAATAATAATAAATAATAATAATAATAATAATAATAATAATAATAATAATAATAATAATAATAATAATAATAATAATAATAATAATAATAATAATAATAATAATAATAATAATAATAATAATAATAATAATAATAATAATAATAATAATAATAATAATAATAATAATAATAATAATAATAATAATAATAATAATAATAATAATAATAATAATAATAATAATAATAATAATAATAATAATAATAATAATAATAATAATAATAATAATAATAATAATAATAATAATAATAATAATAATAATAATAATAATAATAATAATAATAATAATAATAATAATAATAATAATAATAATAATAATAATAATAATAATAATAATAATAATAATAATAATAATAATAATAATAATAATAATAATAATAATAATAATAATAATAATAATAATAATAATAATAATAATAATAATAATAATAATAATAATAATAATAATAATAATAATAATAATAATAATAATAATAATAATAATAATAATAATAATAATAATAATAATAATAATAATAATAATAATAATAATAATAATAATAATAATAATAATAATAATAATAATAATAATAATAATAATAATAATAATAATAATAATAATAATAATAATAATAATAATAATAATAATAATAATAATAATAATAATAATAATAATAATAATAATAATAATAATAATAATAATAATAATAATAATAATAATAATAATAATAATAATAATAATAATAATAATAATAATAATAATAATAATAATAATAATAATAATAATAATAATAATAATAATAATAATAATAATAATAATAATAATAATAATAATAATAATAATAATAATAATAATAATAATAATAATAATAATAATAATAATAATAATAATAATAATAATAATAATAATAATAATAATAATAATAATAATAATAATAATAATAATAATAATAATAATAATAATAATAATAATAATAATAATAATAATAATAATAATAATAATAATAATAATAATAATAATAATAATAATAATAATAATAATAATAATAATAATAATAATAATAATAATAATAATAATAATAATAATAATAATAATAATAATAATAATAATAATAATAATAATAATAATAATAATAATAATAATAATAATAATAATAATAATAATAATAATAATAATAATAATAATAATAATAATAATAATAATAATAATAATAATAATAATAATAATAATAATAATAATAATAATAATAATAATAATAATAATAATAATAATAATAATAATAATAATAATAATAATAATAATAATAATAATAATAATAATAATAATAATAATAATAATAATAATAATAATAATAATAATAATAATAATAATAATAATAATAATAATAATAATAATAATGATAATAATAAGAATAATAATAATAATAATAATAACAATGTAAATATAATATATATATATGTATATATAATATATATATATATATAGTCAGTTAACAAAATAATATATATATATATATATATATATATATATATATATATATATATATATTATTTTGTTAACTGACTTATGATTATTATATAAATATATTATTTTTTTTTTGTTAATTGACTTATGACCTTTAAAATTACTTCAAAATCAAAACTTTAACATAAATGTTTCAATTAAATTTTATTTGTCTTTGAACTTGCACTCGATTTCAGATTCACTCGTTTTCGGTTTACAGAATATACCCGCCTGTTAAGCAGTAATAAACTTAATGGTAATCTAAATGGCGCAATAAATTTTGTTTAACGGGCAATCAAAAAGAGCAATAAGTTGGTCAGAATTTAAAACAAAGATTTTGTTTTCGCCTTCAAAATAGTTAGTTTAGAACACAAAATTTCGAAATATGCGCTAAAAAGGTTTTAAATGGTCTTAAATACCAAAAAAATGTCGAAAACAATCTTCTAAAATTGAAATATGCAGAAATGAGTATTTTATGCAAAATATGCAAAAATGTGCTTTAATAAATGCCAAAATTCATAAAAATTCATGAAACGGATAAATATCTAAGATTAGACTAGATTGGTCGTTGGATAAAAAAAAATTAAATTTCATATTTCTGAGTGCCCTGCACATTATATATGTATACATACAAAAAAAATTATATAACAAAATTTCTGAGGGAATGTGACAAATTTTTGAAAAAAATGTAATTAAACAAGTATAATATTAGCATATAATTATACAATACATAAGAGCAAATACGGTTTGAGAATGGCCTTTGAATGTTTAAAACATGTATTAAAAATATAACGTATTGCAGTAATTTGGCAATAAATATAATTTTAGTTTTAACTAAAAAAATAATAATATTAATAATAATTGTTATATTGTATATCATTAAATATCACTTTTTCATCTAAATAGCGACAAAATACACAAACATTTATTTCATTTATTTATTCGTTTAATTATACATTTAAATATTATTTATTTCATGAAATGTACTTACATATCTTTTTCTATTGGTAGCTTTGTTAAATACACTTTTCTATGTTAAATTTATTTAGTTTGAAATAAAAATGTTATGCACAATAATTGAAAATAATTTTATGCAACTGAAATTTTTTTAATATTTTAAGCAAATCAGAATTGATTTTGATACTGATAGTGACAGCAATAATTTTCACATCATTAATTCAGTTTTAGTTTTGCACATAAAATAAAATCCCATTTTGTACTAAATCATCTGAATAGTCATTAAGTTCATATAGGAGTTATAAGTATTTGCATATTTTCCGCTTCTCTAAAGATAAGACGTTAAACAAGAGTTAAGACATAAAAAAGAGTGAAAGTAATTTTTTTAATACTAGAATTAATTTTAATTTAAATTATTCATGTATTATTTCATAAGTTGAAATGTTAAAATATATATCAAATTTTGTTTTCTTATACCCAAAGCGCTATGCATATATTAAAATGTTATGTAATATTATTGTTTTTTTTTTTGCAGATTTTGGACAAAGGCTTTAAGTACCCATGTGGAAGTTTTAATACAAAATAAAGAAAATCATGGTTTTTAAGCAAAATAATAAAATATTCGTCAAATAAAATCGACAAAGTAAATGAAAGCTAATACTGGAATAACATTGAAATTTTAATCAACATTGGATTCTTTAAAATATTCGAGAATAAAACTAAAAACAAAAGTTGTGGTAACAATAAATTTAATAATTTTATAAAAACACGAACCATAGGTTTTTGTCTGCATTATACGTTTTTAAACACATCATTAAAAGTCATATTTGTATGCAATATATTTCCCTTTAAAGGCGTTCTAAAAAATTGGTTATAGTGAGCAGCGTCACTACAAAAGCTAAAACCAGAAAGTATTAAAATCCTTACAAAAAGTGTAAAAAAAATCTGGCCACCACCAACAAATAATGGCTTCAGAAACCAATAAAATTTTGCTACATACTATAGACCTTAAGACAACAACTACAGAAAACTCAACATTATCAGTATGTTTATTGACAATAAAACAACGCAAAGAACAACAGTTATCAATATCAGTACAAGCAGCAGTTTTGCCTCTACGCTGTCATCTACGTTTGTATCGCATCAATCTTTTTTGCTCAACAATGACACTACAATATTTGAACCTGCCTCAACTTCGTCTGCCGAAGAAAATAGTGGAACCACAATGCCTACAGCTTATACGGTAATCATTACTATGATTTTGCTCATCGTCATTTTAGGAACCATTGTAGGCAATATCTTAGTTTGCATAGCTGTTTGCATGGTACGTAAATTACGTCGTCCCTGTAATTATCTGCTTGTTTCCTTGGCTTTATCTGATCTGTGTGTAGCTGTTTTGGTTATGCCCATGGCATTGTTGTACGAAGTATTAGAGAAATGGAACTTTGGTACGGTTTTATGTGACATTTGGGTTTCGTTTGATGTATTGTGTTGTACAGCGTCTATATTAAACTTATGTGCTATTTCTGTCGACCGTTATATGGCCATTACAAAACCTCTTGAATATTGTATCAAACGTACACCAAGACGCATGACGATTAGTATAGCTTTAATATGGTTGGCAGCAGCTTGTATATCATTGCCACCACTCCTAATACTGGGTAACGAACATGTCGATGAAAATGGCAATCCCATGTGTTCAGTTTGTCAGAATTCTGCGTATCAAATTTATGCAACACTGGGTTCGTTTTACATACCACTAGCGGTAATGCTTTTCGTGTACTACCAAATATTCAAAGCAGCGCGTCGCATTGTTTTAGAAGAGAAAAAAGCTCAGACACATTTGAATAATGCTCTGACTAGCACAAATTTGTTGTATAGTACAGACTTAGACCAAAAACGCCATGGTAGTTATGGCAATACATATTTGACCTACTCCAACTATGATGACAGAGCAGGCTCTGGCTCAGGTTTGATGGGCTTACCACGTCAAAAGAAACTACGCTTTCAACTAGCAAAAGAGAAGAAGGCTTCCACTACACTAGGGATAATAATGTCTGCCTTTACCATATGCTGGCTACCATTCTTTATACTAGCTCTTATACGTCCATTTGTTGAATCGGAGAGTACACATGTGCCACCAGCATTATCTTCATTGTTCCTTTGGCTGGGTTATGCTAATTCATTGCTTAATCCCATCATATATGCAACTTTAAATCGCGACTTTCGTAAACCTTTTCAGGCAATTCTCTTCTTCCGCTGTTCGAGTCTCAATAACATGATGCGTGAAAATTACTATCAGGATCAATATGGTGAACCTCCTTCACAGCGTGTTATGTTGGGCGATGAAAAATATGGTCCACGAGAAAGTTTTTTATGAAATTTGTAATCTTCTTCAATATCAAAAAGGGCATATACATTTTAATTAATAGTAAACCACCAAAATAATATAACTTAAGCTTACCTTAACTAGTCAATGTATCATTGCCCCAAAGAGCAGTAATCCAGTACGATTTTCAAATTTTGTTTTCCAAAGAATACTTTGCATTATTTAGTTTCAAACATATTGAAAAGTTTTATTCAAAATATTTAATGAATATGCACTTAATAAAAAAATAATAATAATAATAATAATAATAATAATAATAATAATAATAATAATAATAATCTATAAAAAGTTAGGTCTCTGTGATACAAAGAAATTAAATTATTTTTATTTCGTACCAAATTTCTAAATATCTATTTTATATTATAAAGATAAACAAAATCGAAAGATATGTATTAAACATTTTTAAACGAAGTGCTCAGTTTTTAAAGCTATTTATGATTCTTTTGAGTGGTTTCATTTAATTATTGAATAAAAATTGTATTGTAATTAAAAAAGTTTAAACAATTTAAGATAATACAATTAAAGTAACATTTAAGAATAAAAACAATAAATAATGTAAATAAAAATGTACAGCAATCTTAGCAATAAAATATTTTATTAAATCAACTTTAAATGTAGACAAAAAAAAAGAATAATAATATTAAAAATAAAAATGAAATATACACATTAAAATTTAAATCAATAGTATCTGCTTTGCTGTAAATATATGAATTTAAGGTAAGTATTTCCTTAAAGGAAAAATAAACCGTTGAAGTATATTTAATTCTAATTCTTATGATTAAGAGAAGAAGGCATTGAAATCTTCCTAGACTCGTAAAGGTAGTAGTACAAATCTTATTGTTTTTGTTTTTATTAATGTAGACAGACTGCAGTAAAAAAATGTAATCAAGCATTAATCTTAGTGAGTATCTGTCACGCTTTACGCATTGCCATATTAACATCTGGTTTTAAAGACCAAAATGATTTCTCTTTGTTTTACTCATTTAGTCAGTTTTCGCACTTTTATACATTATTTATTTCATAATAAAGTCTACAAACTAATTTCATGCAGACTTTAGCAAAAAAAATAAAATAATAATAAAATAAGAGACAATAATGCACAACAATAGACACAAAATTATATACAAATAAAACTTAGAATATTTGGAATTATGGTATAAATATGAATAAATTTAAAAAGAAAAAAAAAATGAATTTGTAAATATGGTATATTATAAATTTGTGAAAATTTTTATCAGTGGGTCTGCATTACCATAATTAGTTCGAAAGTATCGGGCATTTTTTTAGAGGTTCATAACATTGTGTTGGCAACACTTCTTTATTTGACAACCGATCTTATTGCTAATAGTTGATGTTTGTTTAGTTTAGTTTCATATTTAATATAGATAGACTTACACCAGAATAAAGCTCGCAAGTTATTGAAATTTTTCATCAAAATTATGGTTCTTTTCGTCAAACTCCAAAATTCAAAGGATAATCCTTAAGCTTTTGTCGAAACATCGTTATATCCACTTTATAGGCTGGCGGAGTTATTTGTCTATATGCCTTAAAAAACGATGATGGTTAAAATGTTACTGTTCATGGAACAGTATAGCTACATGAAAAGAAATTCATTTTTACCTCAATTAACTGGCATTAAAGATGCTAATTGGGAATTCCCGACACCAAAAATACCGGGATATACAGGATTCTAAAATTCCCGAATTTTTGAAAATTCCTACATCCCCGGAATTATTAAAAATCCTGTTTTATTTTCAACAGAAAGTAATATTTTTTGGATATTCCTTGTTGTAACTTAAAATTACATATAACTAACATACATGAATTTGATGTACCGGCTCAAAATACGAGTGGTGCTATTTATATTTCGGGAACTGGCAACACTAATGTCACTAACTAAAATATGGCATAATAAAGGTTGACACTTTTTAGCATACACGTACTCATAACCTGTTGATGTACAAGTGCTATTTGTTTTGTTTACAGTGAGTTAAGAAAATCAGTTTGGAAAAAAATTGAAATTTAAAGAGATTGGATTATTTTTCACAACTCTTGCCGTGGATTATCTCAACAAGAATGTGCTGATAAACTCAATTCTTTGTATAGCGATAAAGCACCATCAAAAACCACAGCTTATCGTTGTTAAGGCGACGATTTCCGTGAAGGTCGTCTAAAATTGGTTATTGTGTCCAAAAACATCGGTGCAATGCATGAACTGATAATGCAAGATCGTCATATGACATATTGTGAGATAGAGGCATCCTTGCACATTAGTTCCACTTCAATACATAGATTTTGCATGAACACTTAGTTGTTGAAAAAATTTGTTCTCGTTGGTACCCCATAATTTGTCAATCGCTCAAAAAAAGGCTAGCGTAGATTGATGTAAGGAAATAATTGCAAGGTTTGACGGTGCTACTTCAAAGGACGTGTATAAAATCCCAAATCATGGATATATGCGTATGAGCCGGAAACAAAAGAGCAATCGATTATGTGAGTATTCAAAGACGAGCTAAATCCAACAAAAGTTGTTCGTGGAAGAAGCACTGCGAATCAATTGTGAGTGGTACAGGACCATTTGTTTGTCGAAAGTAAAAAAAAATTCGTAAAACCAACCACCGAAAACGAATCATTCTCCATCACGATAATGCGAACTCTCACACATCTCGTCAAACAGGCAATTTTTTGAGCGGTCAAAACATCGAATTGATGTCTCATCCTCCGTACAGTCCTGATTTAACACCCCGTGACTTTTTCTTATTCCCAAAAATCAAAGGTAAATTGCGATCGAAGCGATCAAAAGCCATGTTTTGAAAGTTTCAAATAGGTGTGGAAAAACTGCTCTTAGAAATGTTTCGAACGAATGCAAAAGTTTATTGGTCATAAAGGGGAATATTAACAAAAAAAAAAAAAAAAAAAAATTATAAGAATAATAAAGTCATTTTCATTTAAAAATATTTTTATTTGCTATTCCCGAAATATAAATAGTACCATTCGTAGTAAGTTTGTTACTGACGTGACAAATTAAGCGTAAGTTTTTTGGTAGAAAAAAAAAAACAAAAGAAAAATTAATTTCGTGGAGTATAAATACACCACCCTTGGAAAACGAAGTTAATTGTCTTGTCATAATTTTAATTTATAGGTTCGTATGATTAAATTAGAAATAATACTTACTATGAACCACAAAACTAAATTAAAAAATAACTGATTTTGAGTCTTTACAACACAAATAAACTTTTGCTGCTGTTATACTATAATATTAGGAAGATCGATTATTCGACTTTTTAAAAACCGGTTTTCGAATAATTCGAAAAGTATCACTTTTTAAAAAACCGGTTTTCGGTTAATAATAATTCAAATAACCGGTTAACCGGTTCTTTTATTGAAATAAAATTGTTCTTAATTCTTGAAGCGCAGAGTTGGACAACGTCGTTTTAAAAATAAGCAGAACCAGCCGGAGAGCTTAAATTTAAAGTGGCAATCAACACTTACAATAATTCTAACAAACCTCATAAAAACGATGTCAAAACGGTATGCGTAGGCCATAAAAAACAAAGTATATTACACAAAGTACTGTAAGTTGCTTAAGTTTCGAACAAGTACTCAAGGAGCTAATTTCGTTTATTTTCTATTATTTGGTAGAGAATGGAATTAAAGGTTTGTTATTATAATTATAATTTAGGTGCTAAGATAACAAGAATTAAATGTTTTACTTTGAATAAAACTATTAGTAATGCAACAGTCCTTAATTGCCTCGACAAGAAAAGTTGCTTAGGTAGCAGACAGCACTGTATGTAAATTCATGCACCACGTACTCGTATTTAATAGTGTGAGTGTCACTGTGGTATGTTAAGTAAGAAACCCATCTTCCAGCCAAGAAGTCGTCGGTTCAATCCCAGGCCACACTATCTAATAATTTTATCTAACAATTTTGTATATTCGCTGTGAAAAACTTCACTAGCTAATATATCTGCCGTTCGGAGCCGGCGTTTGTGGATCGCTTTCAATGAAACTAATTGATCATTGTCCATATATAAAAATCAATATTTATTTAAGGAAGATGAGAAAAAGTTATTGTTGCTCAAGTATGCATGTCCTTTTCAATCTACTTTGTTTTTCACGTTCTTTGTGAGACGTTCAAGGTTGTCATATATACAATAATAATTAAATTTATACAAATAGTTAAACGGTGAGCATATTTGCAATAAAAAATATACAAACTATACTTATTTAAATTAACCGGTTATTCGTGCTAAATAAACCGGTTTATAGGGTATTCGATAAATTAAGAATCTGAAAAAACCACAAAACCGGATAAAACCCGTCGAATAATAACTGTCCGATCTTCCTTATTAATCTGCTAAAACACATTGTTAAATACATAGTTATTGCGAAAGTTTTGGTTTAAATATTCTTCTTGCTAAGGATCTCAATATATGTAGCAAAATTGAAGAAATCACACTGAGATAAATTATATTATAAAATGTGTGAATTTAAAAAAAAATGATTTCGGGATTTACGAACTCAGAATATTCCTGGATACTGAAATCGAGATTCTGGAATTTCTTTAAAGTCCCGAATCCCGTGCTTTGTAAAAGCCGTTCTCGATTGGCATCCCAAGCTGGAATTAATCTTGTTGACGCTTGAATTGAACAGGACGGAACCATATGCCACAGAGTGGGTGCTGCAATTGATTTACTTAGTGAAACTCTTGTTGAAGGAGCAATTTCAAGTAATGGTCCAATTAGTTTGCCACCAAGATCATGTAATTTAACTCAATTGGACTATTTTCTTTGTGGTTATGTAGAGTCACTTGTCTACGTCGTTAAACCAGAGACAATTGATCACCTGGAAAAAGACATTCGAAGATTTATTTGTGAAATACGGCCGCATATGCTGCGAAAAGCTTGTAAAAAATTAGTGTTCCAGCCAAGGCGGCCACATGGCTGAAATCATATTTAAATATTAATATCGTACAATTTTCTATCCAATAATGCCCGTTTCATCAATATTAAAAATATACTTCTTTGTTTTATTATGATTTAAAATTGTGTAACTGTAACAAAAAACACCATAAATTTAACAGCATGAGCATAAAAGCATCGATTGAGTAAAATACTAAAAGATATATTTCTAAGAATAAACTTAGGGTAAAAAACACCAATAATGATATTTATTAAAGGCCCAATTAGAAGTAACGTAGACGTGACATGTCAGCTGATACGATAACTAAATAGCGAATACGCACAAATGGTTAGTTTTTCCGTAACGAAGGTAAAGTAGACATGGTATTTCTGTTGTCAGCAGAATATTTCTACGTTTTGACTTCACACACTAAAGTGCAAAAGCAAATTAATTTATAATTTATTTTTTGTGTCTTTTTTCTTTGAATGTTTACACACACCGTTGAAAACAACTGACACGTTTTTACTTCACCAACTAATCACACTTGACGTTTTGATCACGTTATTTTTACGTCCCGTCTACATTACTTCTAGACTAATTAGGCATTAAGCATGAAAAGTTTAATATACTAAATAGCAATATGTAATATTAAAATTAGTTCCTTATTTATACGAGTGTAAATTTTTGAGTAGAGAAAACTTAAACTTTTTAAGCTCTCTGTAATTAAAGCTATATGTACTTTTATTATTATAATTTATAAATAAACTAAATACATAAATAATAAAGGAAGTTCAATATTGTCTCTCGGCTAATCTTAGACGATATGATAAATGTTTGACTTCAAAGTAAGCTTTGTAAGCAGAATGAAATAAATTGCTTTTATATAGATTTGATGTCATCCATGTAAGTATTGTATTGGTACGAAAATAATAATGTCTAAAGGAAATATACACGAACATTAGTACATTTAGAGGTATAAGCTTTATTATGGCATTTTTTCTATTGATTTGTATCAGGGCTATCAATGTATCCCTCTGTCAATGCCATAATTATTTGTGTTATTAACAGTATTAACAATTGCGTTTTGAAGGTTGTTACCAATTCAACTGTTGGGAAAAGTAGCCGAATTAATTAAGTTTTAGACTTCACTAGACCATTCAAAACTGATAGCAGTCAGGTATATAAGTAACGCTGTTTTGCCTACGTCAGTCTGTTGTAATTTAACAGTCATAGAGTAAAGGCGTTTTAAGGCGTAAAAGAGTTGAGTAGTTTGTGCATAAAGGTAAGTTAAATAAATAGCTGTATAAAGATGAAAATAAAAAGACTGTTAAATAAAACAACATTTACGTGTTATTTATTTTATTTAACGCAATTTGAAAAAAACTCAACCGTTTTAAAAAGGTTAAAACGTAACAGTATATAGGATACCAAATAACCGAACCCTGCTCTAATGAGGTCTGATTATCGATATTTATGGCTAACATAAGGATTAGTATATACCACTGTGTATACAGTGGGGAGCAAAATTAAGTGCATATTTTTATGTTGAAATGAAAAGTTCCTGTAAAAATGTAAATACGTTATCAAATAAAACAAAACTTCAGACATTTATTCACTGTTAAGTTCATTTACATAAACATTAACAGAATATATCATATTGAAATACTGGAATGAAAGAAAGGCAATTAAATGAAAGAAACCGCATTCCCTTAGCTTTGCACTTTTCGTTGAAATAGAACGGAACTTATATTTCTAATACACTTCTTAGAACTCTTAATTTCTTGTGGTGCTTTTAAAGCATTTAGACGAACTTTCTACCACAATATAATACAAAAACGTAAGAGAAATTTGGTTCTATTCGTTAGTATTCATTGCCATAGCTCCAACATGTTCAGCGAGGCCAAATTATACTTTTAAGCGTTTTCTTATTATTGTACAAAAATTCTCCACTTAACTGGAACAAGGGTTTTAGTTCCTTCAGAGTGGTTAAATTTTTACCATTTCCGAGGAGTTTTATGTCGTTTTTCAAGCCGTTTTAACTCAGTAAAGTGTTGTCATTAACTTTTATTTAGTTTTTATCACAATTGACGATCGATCTTAACAAAAGCTAAATATGGTTCTATCCTGTTGAACCTAAAAATAAAGAAAGATTTGTGTGCTTGACTGCAAACATGAAAGGAAAAGTACCAATACAATGAACTTGGGTTTGATTTGCCTCAACAAATTTTCATTTATTGTTTCTATCTTCGTAGTTTATGGCCTTTTTTATTTAAAAACAATGTGTTTCTATTCCGACGAACCAAAGTATATTATACTCATTTTAAAAATATAACACTAATAGAAGTTATAAAAATTCAATTGGTTCCCTGCTTTATATGTTTGTACTTATGTATTTATTTCGAATGTAAGTCAATATATATTTATACATATTGAATAAAAGTTTGACATTTATATCTTTTAAATTTTTGCATGTTTTTTGCAAGAATTCGTTTTCACTTACAATTGCATTTTTATTTTTACTAGAATACAGCGTGTATTTTTGCTTATAAAGAAAACAACTCATGTACTTTAGACTCTTTATTTCTATATGTTGATGTTTTAGTACTTTCTATATACTTTCCGATTTGCACATACAACATTTATAAATTGTTTGTTGCATAAAATTTTGAGAGGTAGCAATAACATAAAAGCTGTTGTATAGGTACTTTCATTTGTTTACGCTATACTACCAAAAGGAAAGAAAATAAAACATATACTTATACTCATACTCGCATGAGCAATGACTACGTATCGGTTGGTCATTTTCCAAAAGCAGACAAATGATCTTTCGCTACTGTTCATCATTTACTCATCTTATGGCCCCCTGGGAGTTTATATGGCCATTAATAAGTTTTCCAGGTTTGGTGGCCATCCGTTGTTAATTGGAAGAGAAATTTCGCCGGATATCTACTCCTTCCTCGCGTCATAGAACTTCGATGGTGGATTTAATATTGTTACGTTTTTACCTTTTTAAAAACGTGTATTTATGAGTTCGTAGATTGTAGTTAAAATAATATAAATCTTGTGTTTAGTTTTTAATTAAAATCCTTTATTTACACAGATTTGTGCACCACTGCTCTTAAGCTTTTTACAAGCAATAACAATTTCGATTCTTAATTACTCCTTCCAACAACAATTACTCTACGGATCTTTCTGCTTAATCATCTCCCAACCTGAATTAGCTCCAACTAAACTTGTTTTTTACTTCACGATTCCCTTCACGAGTTTACTCCTTATAAACTCTCCTCACACCGAGTTCAAACTAATAAACTCTCATTACGCTGAGTTTAAACATAAAATCTACTCGCTGAGTTTACAACACATAAACTGATTGTTGTTCGTACCAATGTGCTTTCAATATGGCTGAGTAAACAACACTTCGAAAGCTTTCAAGCCTTCAATATTTCAGGTTGATTCCATTTCTTTCTTTTATTTTATTTTTAGCTCTTATGTCGCCACGTGAATGTAAACATCTATTTCTCTTAGCTCTTGTTGTTTTGATGTTGTTTGTTATTGTCTGTTACTTGTTTTCATTTCTGCCTAATTATTGTTATTACCATTTTATTTTTATTTACTTTATTTCTGCTAATGTTTGTTCTTGTCGATTTGGTCATTTGTAGATAGCACGTATAGTTGTTTTTGCAGCTTATGTTTACTCTGTTTAACAGTGTAATAAACTTTATTTCACTAATCGCCTTATCAAAGGGAGCTCCACTTGTGATGCCAGAACACTTTTGTGGACTTGGAAAGGAGGGCCTGGAAGGGCATACTCAACGGAAATGAGGTAATGGCAAGCGGGCACTCTTCTCTGCCGTACGGTTCTGAGACAGTCTATACTTGTTGTATAACTATGACACGAAGAAATTTGAATCCGACCTAAGGATGTCCAGAGACAGCCTGAGGATACTGACCGGGAATCAGCAGAGCATATACTGAGAATATGTGGGGCATTGATGCACTCTAGGTGGAAGTATTTGGGTGCCTATCAGATACTGAGTAGGGAGTTATCGCGGTTGGTACCTTCCGACATCCTGAACTTTGTCAGATCGACAAACCCTGTATAGATGGAGGGCTGTACAATAGACTAAAGGTCGCAGTACTTTTATACTTCGATAATAATAATAATCGCCTTATCAAGGTGAAAAATAATATGTGGGCTATTTTTTAGACAAATTTCCTTTTATAAGAGACGGAATAATATGGTAAATACTAAGGCCAACTTTATAACAGAAAGTTGGTCCTATATTTGCTCATCCAACAAACATAGTGTAGGGTATTGAGTAGAGAAGAGAGAAGAGTAATTAGGAGATTAATATTGAAAATATTTGATAAGTATTTAGGGATAATAACCCTTAGAGCAGGAGAACCGATTGCCAAATAAGAAGAGGTACGTATTTCAACCCACTTTAAAAATTGTATTTTATTTAAAGTAGGTTTTAAGGTAAGTAAGATAAGTAGTAGTGTGTTTATAGGTAGTGTAGTTTAATATTTTTATATTTTAAGTACATGGATTTTATTTTAGTGTAGTGTAGATTAGTTAAGAGTAAGCTTAAGTTTATTCTTGTAAAAGTAATTGTAGACTTAGTGATAAGTTTTAAATTAGTATGTAAGTAATTTATGTGCGATATCCGTTGTCCTCTGTTTGTATAGATTGTTCTTCTCTTCGTAGTCGAGAGGTAAATGTTTTTTGTATACGATTAAGCTTTAAAAGCTTTAAGCTGTTATTTCATAATTAATAAATTAATTTAATACATAAAAAAATAATTATGACATTGGACACAAGGGTATCGTAAAATACACCCTTAGTTTGAAAAGCGCTCTGAAACTCCATGATCCAAATCTTGTTCTTTTTTTATGCTGAAGTTCGTCATCGATATATCGGATAGTTCCAAAAAATTTCCTGAAATTTACTTAATCGTAATCTTTTTCGGATAAGCAGTCTACTGTACTTTATTCTGACGATATGGCAGCCATTTAAGCCAACAGACTGACTTTCATAATTTATATTTATATAGCGATCTACTTAATCTAAGAACAAATGACCGCTCGCAGCCACCACAATTAGAAAAGCAGATGCTCTAGTAGCCTCTTACAGCTCGCTGAAGCTTGACAAGAACATTGCGCATCATCACCCTGTGTTTGCCAAGTTAAACCAATCAGAAGCTTTACCTAAACCTTACACTCCTTGACCCGTAAATTATTATTTCTAAATGTGAAAACTGTCATATATTTTAATTCTGAAATGAAAGAATTTAAGCAATTTTCTAGATGTGTGAAATCTTGATTTCGAGAAAATTATGTAGACATAATCGATTGCCAAAGACATTTAATAATTATGTTGTGGTATACCAGCACTGATCCTGAAGCAGACCTCTTCGACGCTTCCGTGTTCAGTAGCTAACGTTTTCAGTGTGTCATATCGTGTTTAATTTACATTATGTATTTTTAATTATTATCTTATTTTTGCGTAAATTTAAGTACATCAAACCGATAGAAACATCACTTTTCATATTTTTTTGTAAAAAAATATAATGCGTTTTTTTTTTAAATAAAAGTTATAAGTAGGATTAAAACCTAATTAAATACTAAATATATATAAAATATAATATAAATATAATTTTTAATTATTTGTTGCACTTATTATCTGGTTTTGAATTGATACATATTTTATTATTTTATAATACTTTTTTTCATAAGATGTTAAATACATTTGTTTTTTATTTTAAATAACTTTTAAATTTACCATATTTAATTTAAAAAACACACATTCCATTATATTTTTTATTTCTTTTAAGTACTTTATTTAAGAATTCTGTACGCTTTTCAACACATGAGCACAATGGCATTAAAATGTACAAAAGCAAGATAGGAAGGCAATAGATATTTTTTTATATATATTGAAGCTTTTAAAATTTATTGCGAAATACAATAACGAATACAGCAACTGTTTTTTCAGCATAATATCGGGCTATCAATTTTTATTATTTTTTATTTATTTCAAATTTCATTCCTACATATTATGTTCAGAGACGCAGCACCTTTATTGGTCTTAAAGAGGCAGATGGCAACTAATTAAAGGGTCCGCCATCTAACGTTTTTTTTCAACTAGTGCTTATTTCGTGAATGGTAACACTTAGCTCATGTCTGATTTGACAGATAATTAGTTTTATCCTTCCGCTGAGCGAATATGGTTGTGTCCAATGCGTTTTCGCTTCGCTGAGTGGGCCTGCGATCGACTTACAGAAGATGCCGAATCTACCAAAAAAATCATCTTTTCAGATGCAGTTTATTTTGATATTGGCGGGTATGTAAACAAGCAAAATTGTTGCATTTGGGGTACAGAAAACCCACACGCATACATTGAAAAGCCGATATACCCAAGACGAGTCAGTGTTTGGTGCGGATTTTGGTCCAGAGGCATAATTGTGCCATTTTTCTTCGAAAATGAGCAAGGAGTGGCCGTTACAGTCAATGACGATCGTTATCGGGCTATATTGATCGAATTTTAGTTCACAAAAGAATTGAAGAAGAGGGTACTAGCAACATTTGGTTTCAACAGGACGGCGCAACGTGCCACACAGTCGAAGCTACACTCGATGTTTTGCGCGTTATCAGACGCAGAGCTGATGTCGTTTGGCCACCTCGAAGCTGCGACTTGACACCGTTGGACTATTATTTGTGGGGTGTCGTCAAAGATAAGTGTTACGTCAACAAGCCAGAGACAATTGACGTTTTAAAGGACAATATTCGTGAAGCCATTGGTGAAATGCAGCTGCACACAATCGATAATGTGCTTAAAAATTGGACCGATCGTGTAGGCTACTGCATGGCCAGATGATGCAGCCAATTGAATAAAATTATTTTCGATTACTAATCGGAAGGATTGTACTTTCAAATAAAAAAAGAAATTTGAGAAAATATTCAGTAGATTCTTTTATAGCATTTAAAAACAAAATTATTTGGCGGACCCTTTATTTAGAATAAAACTATAATATTTGTAATTACATTATAATTGAATATAAATGGTTTTTATTCTAATATATGTACATATGTATATATCCAATTATCTTTTAAATTGATCATATACTATAAATAAGAAAATAAAAGAAACTTTAACCATCTTACACAAAAAGTGTTTCTAAATTTTGTAATAAGAATCGTTTAAGTTCAGTTTTGAATTTTAAAGGAGATAAGGTATCTCGTAAGTACATTGGTAAATTATTGAATACAGTAGGACCAGCAAAAAGTATTCGCTGTTTCGATAACTCGAGTCGACATCTAGCTATGATCAAATTATCACTTTGACTAGTATTACGATTTGTTAGAGTCATATTCCTTTGAAATTTTTATGAGGAACTACCAATTCCTTTCATTGATTTAAAAACAAAATTCAGCAACTGAATTTTTTACAAACCCCTGATTGGAAGAATATTATTAGCAACATTTTATATAAATATATTGATCCCATTGAAAATTATTGAGAAAAATCAGTGCTAAGTATTTGACAGATTCAAACTCAGTTATCGGACCTCCGTCAATATATACTGTCAACAGCTTGTGAACTATTATTTTTATTTAAAGCGGATAAGCTTGGTCATATTTGTGTTTAATATCAATCTGTTCTGCTGCTAAGATTGTAGCATCGTACTCTATTTGAGTTTTTAACACCTGTGCATATTTTTAACGGTATAAAAGGCAAGCATCAATAGCAAATATTAGTAATTTCCCATTTAAATCAATATTCTTTATGTCATCGATGTAAATTGTGAATAAAAGAGAACCAAGCACACTACCCTGTGGCATCCCGAATTTAACAGGTAACATGGAATTTTGTTCATCGCCAATTTGAACAAATTGTTTATGGTTCGTTCGTTCGATCTTAATAAAAGAATAGAGTTATTTGACATGCCGATAGTTCTTAATTTCTTTATTTAGTGATTTCAAAACCACCGGCCCACAGTGGCTGAAGTAATTATTCTTTTAGTGGACGGATAACAAGTGAAACTTTACTCCGTTTTAATTTCATTAATATTAATTAAGTACTTGTTAAGGAATTAAAGGTCAAATTTTAACCTTTGATTTGGTTTAAATATAGATCCCTGGGTGACGAGCAACTGTGGTCACGTTAATACTACTTAAATAAACAAGTTATTCTAAGATCAGCTATATAAGATATGGAGCAGCTAAGCTTGGTTCCCGAGATATGTCTATTAGTTCCAATATTTTACCAGGATACATCCCGGAATTTTGATCAGTAAACATGTCAATATGGGTATCACACAAATGTTCTAGCGAAACCTTTCATTTAGTGTATATAAAGTTTGGATTCATTGACCTATTGTGGACCGAGAACGAAAAAAGTAATTTTTTGAATGGATCCTTTTTTACAAAATTGCCATTATCTCGGAAACTAGCAGGTAAATAAAATTTCCGTCATATATGACCTTTTTTACACAATCAAATGAGCTTTTATTACGTATATCATTTGTCGGTGAAACCCATCAAATATCGGACATATTTTTTTCATATATTAAGGCTGTATATTTCTCTATAAAATTGTCTCTAATATATTTACGTACATACATACATACGTATGTATGTTGAGCAGATTTAAACATTTTAGAAATTTTTTTTAATGTACAGATAATATATTGGTATGTATAATTATTATTCATTTGATAAGAATATTGGTTGCAAATATTCCAAATTCTGCTCTGAATTATTTCTGTCCTCTAGTAATTCTTTGATTTTTTCATCTAAGCCCTGATGTTCCACTCTCCATTGATGTCGAACACTAGAGATGAACGGATCTGATAATATATTAAATAGATCTTCACTCGCGAAATATCTTGAAATTTTTCTAGTGTTGTGCTCTGTAAAAATCTGTTATTCCTGTTTTCTTGAGCTTCCACTAATAGATCTACAAGTGGCACCAAATAATATTTAATCACATCTTCTCCATGATAAAGAATTATGTGAACTGTTGCGAACATATTTCTCCACGGGTATTTGGCTGTTTAAATCAGCTGCTTTTATTTCCGATGCTCTTTTTGAATCTGAAAGTAATCTTCCTAAAAACGTCCTCATCCTTTTTGTTTCTAAAATATTCTTCGACCAATTCTATATAACTAAAGCTCACCATGTTTTTGTAAAGTTTTTGTTAAAGTATTTTTTAACAATAATAGATAATAATAACCGAAGAACGCGTAATATTAGTTGAAATTTACTACAAAAGTGGTTAATCAAACGTGGCTGAACTTTCAGACAAAATTTTCTTTAGCGATGAAGCTCATTTCTCACTCGGTGATTACGTCATTGCCTCATATGGGATTCTGAAATCTCAGAAATGATAAAGGAAAAACCGTTGCATCCAGAAAAAGTGACTGTGTGCTATGCATTATGATCTGGAGGTGTCATTGGCTCATATTTTTTCGAAATTGACGATGAAAGAACCGTTACCATCAATTCAGAGCGCAATGGCCGTATGATACCCGACTTTTTTTTGGTCTGTAATTGAAAACGATGAACTAGGCGATATGTAGCTTTCCCACACAACCTGACCGATTTCAACTTAATTGCATGAAAAATTTCTCTGTCTCGTAATTACTCGATTTGTCAACTTCAATTGGTCACCAAGAGCATGCAACTTGACGCTGTTAGACTTTTTTGTGGCGCTAGATTAAAAACCATGTCTACACGGGTAACTCCTAAGGTTAGAGCATTTACAAACAAGCAATTGTCAAGTTATCGGCAATACACCGCCCGAAATATACTTAAAATTGATCGAGAACTACCTAAAGGATCGTTTACTGCAAGCAATCTACAGACGGTCATTTAGATGAATTTTTATTTCGTACATAATAGCGTGATCCAACATTATAATGAATAATATCTTTATGTGTGTTTTAATTAACTATACTTTTAAGAACGTAGGCAGTTCTATCGCACAGTCACAAGAAAAATATAATTTAGTTTATAAAAATTTAAGCAATTAAGGGTGATAAAGATGATATACTGGCACTAAAAATGTATAATTAAATTGAAAATTACAAATAATAAAATCGATACCACCGATTAAAAAAATGAAATTAAATAGAGCTGAACGCTGTTCGTATACAAATAAGATAGACACTTAATTTAATGTATGTGAAAGTTACACAATAAAAGAATAAGCTATCAATGCCGGATTTTCTGTTGGATCTTAGTAGCCTGGCAGGCTTAGCACTAACTGGCAGACAAGTTAAGTAGAACGGGATTTGCTTTAAATATCACCAATGCGGACTGACAAATTCGTACGTTAGTATCTTCAGACTCTTCCCTCAGAAGGCTGAGAGTAGACGGCGTAATCTGAACACTTATAGGGTGACTAAGTTAAAGTGTTCCTCTTTTTTGAAGGAAAAGCAATATAAAAATTATGGATATGAAGGTATATGTATATCGATGTTGCAGTTATAACTGGGTATTGGTCACTAGCTTACTATGCAGTCCGACTTGGACTCCTCATTAACACCTGTTTTCGCAGTTGCAGTATTAGGGAAAAGAGGGAAACAGTTCTTCATCTTCTTTGCGATTGGCCGACCTTAGCTGTGAACAGAAACAGATTCATTTGCAGCTACATAATATGCAGCCTTTGTGAATTATCTAGGTATAGACTTAATGACCTATAAATTTGACTCAGCGCTATACGTTGGATCTTATACTAAATTGATATGCAGTATCTTACATTTGGCGAGCATTGAGGTCTTATCAAAATGGTGAAAATTAAAGAAAAATAAAAAGAAATATTGAATATATTTTATTTCTTTCTTATCTTATTAATACTGTATACAGTAGCTTTAACTCATGAATAAAAAAAGGAAGTAAAAATATCTGAGAAATAATACTACTTTTCTAATAAGCGCTATCGAGTAGAACAAGGATCTGATTTGGAATTTTCGAAACAACTCTAAAATCTCAAGTTTCCAAAATCTCGAGTTACGGGAAAAAACCATTTTTTCGGACCTTCATGTACTTATAAGCTAATAACTGAGTTAAATATTACCCGATTTTAAATTTCTTTTCGGATTTGGAAAGAAGAGAAACAAGTCCTTTTAATAATATTTACGCCGCTTAAGAAGCCTTTTACAATCTGGATTCATTGCGCAAGCAAGCACATTTTTCAAGTTTAGATGCTTTTTTGCGCACAATTTTTTATAAAAACCATACTATTAACGAAGTAATTAACGAATTATATTAAGTTATCAATGCGATAAAACTTAAGGCTTTAAGATCCGTTGGAAATTGAGGAAGTTATTACATTTTATAGTAAAGCCACAATCGCAGTATGTCGCTTATAATTAAATAATCAACAGTAAAAATTTGCATATTTTTTTAATCTAGAACATCTAGGATGTGCCTTAGAATTGATATCAAAAAATTCCGAACATTTCCGGCTCTATAGATGCCAATATGTCTAATAATGTCGCCTTTAACTGAACTAGAGTATTAAACATTTTTTTTTGATAATCTTTTCTAACTAGTCTCTCCCGAAGTTGCTCAATTATATTACGTTTTCGGCTTTGTGCATGCGTTTCTATTAAATTTGGGGCAGTAACGAATTAACAAAAGCTCTGCAACGCTAGGTGTTTACTTGGAATAAATATTTGTCGTAGTAGAAGGCAAAATTTTATGCGATATTCAATTTCTCTGCACGGGCGTAGCGTAGTGTAGTGGTTAGAGCGAACGCATAACAACACAAGCAGGCCAGGTTAGAATCCCAGCAGAGGACATAACGAAATAATTTAATTATAGTTTCCTTTCGAGTGCTTAATAAAGAGGCTTTAACTTTCCTTCCAGACAACTCCATCTAAAAAATAAAAAAAGAAGCTCCCCTGACCTCCCAGCTTTCCTCTGGCGATTTGACAAACATTAAGCGAATGATCGGGAAGAAAACGCCACTTACTGGGAAAAAATTACAATGCTGAAGTAAAAATCACCACCAGTACACAATCGATATGAAAGGAGCTACAGTGGATAATTATCTACTTAGCTTAAAAAATCAACTTGATTACTGAAACTGAAACAAATCAATGAACTAGCCCAATATGCTCCCCAGAGAAGTGACGGAGAAAAAAAATCATTTCAAATGCTAAAAACAAAAATCTAAGATCATTCTCTATTTTTTTTTCAAATATCCATTGTATTACTTATTTATTAGGTCAAATATGACAAAAAATTAACTTTTTACAAAAGCAAATTCTTGCGAAGTTTATGTTTGAAAACAGTGATTTTGAGAAAGGAGTTTTGACAAATACATCAGAAAAAAAGCTACATAATGTAGAAAACTTAACCACAAAACTTAATTCTAAATTCAATATTTATTCAGTATGTGTATACTGTTGAAAATATTTTTGTTAACAAATAATAGAAAAGAAAAACATCTAAGAATTGCCAAGGAGCATTTGGAGGTAGCAAGAGTTGATGTGGTTGTTGCGTATTTGAAAGAGGAGAGGAAGAAGTGCCACCAAATACGTTTAATCAGTGCACATGCCCTCTACAAACAAAGAACATAGAGAAACGAACACACTTCTGCTTAAAAAAATATTTATGCCAATGATTATAAAAAATTATAGTAATAAAGGTAATAAAGGGAAAAAAATTTAATTAAACGTATAAATAATCTATTTCCTTTGAATGGTAAGTAACCTTGAGGAGCATAAATATATTTATTTTTCAAGCAACTATTTTTTCAATTTCGGGCACCTTGTTCAATAAAAATTGAATTTAGTAAAAAAAATAATAAAATGCTACTTTGAATTTTTTTGTCACATGGTATAAATTTCTGCTTTGAAATAAACATATCAGAAATTTAGTTACTTATTTCTGCAGCATACTATAAAAAATCTTATCTATCATAATGTATACTGAATGAGTTGAGTTCAATTCTAAAAACACCAGGGTAAGGTATAACGTTAATGAAGAGAATTATTTGCTGAAAGATACGAACAGAGAGCATTGTCACAAAAAATAGCAAACAAACTGTTAATTTTATGTAGAGAATACATGGAAAACACAACAGAGGGCGTATGTTTATTGTGTTGCTCATACGTTAACGCGTTTTGCTGAAAATATAGCCAAGAGAATTTATTCGAAATTAATATAATTATAACAGTGACAGAGAGCAAGAGAGAGTAGGTTGTAAGCTAAATTAAATAAAAATAATTTTGAGGAAAATATAAGTATTAAAATAACAGACAGTGCTAGAGATTTAACATTTTATCAAATGGTCTGTTTCTTTGTAAGATAGTGTGTGTGAGCAAACATTTCAAACTGAGAAAAAGTGTTATATTTGTTCTGTTAAAGCTGCTGTTAATGTAAACTTTTACTGTTAATATCTTCGTATGACTATACTGTTAGGCTAAGGTGAAAGCAAATGAAAGTTTCCAGTTAAATTTCTAACGTGAGCGTATGAGGAAATACAATTGTTAAGCGGTTATGCGGAATAACGTTTAAAAATTTGTGATTTTTTTTCTTCCCTATTTGCCATTTAACTTGCAGGTTATTTTTTATGAATTTTTTTGGATATTTCTTGTCGGCAAACATTTGTAAAGAGTTGATTTTTTAGTTATTTTCTTGTGTATGTTTTCTGGTAATTAGAATAAATGCAAACATAATAAAAACAGTGACAAACACTAAAATGTTCTGGTTATGTTATTGTAAAACAAAAGAAAAGCGAAATGCTTAAGGCGCGCAAAGAAAAAAAATGTTTTTATCACACAAAAAATCTAAATAAAAATAAAATAAGTAAGTGGAGGTGTTGTACATATAAAAACAAAAAATTGAAAAAAAGCAGAGAAAGAAAACAAAATTTAAAGCAAATAAATTATAACTTACAAAACAAAATGAAAACAGTATAATAATAATAAAATACGTTAAAAAATAAAATATAATACTTCAGTGCTATAAAATAGCATTGATTATGTTAAAAAAATTAAAGAAAATATACATAAAATACAATACAATTAAATATAAAATATTTAATTAAAAGCCAATAATTTTCGGTGCCAAAAAAAGTATTGGTTTAATGTTAATCGTTTTTTATAACATGCTCACAAGTTAATAATTGAAATTACAAAATATATAATATATAAAAATGAACTAAATGCTAAAATATAAAAAAAGGAAAAAAATTGAATTAATATAATAAAATATATAGAAAAGGCAACGTTATACTGATACTACATCTCTTATTTTTAATATACAAATGTAAAAACGGTTCAGCTTGAAAGGGCTTGAAAGTTGTAAAAATTAAAATTTATTTTCGATTAAAACAAACTAATTTAATTATGATAAAAAAATATGTGATATATAGTAAATTTGGCAAAATAAATATTATTTTATTATTTATATTATAAAAAATGTTTATAAAAAATAATATATAAAATATAGATATAAAAAAAACATAAAATAAATAGTAGGAATTTGGAAAAGAAAATGTTTGCGCCAAAAAAGTCGGACGTAAATATTTTATTTAAAAAAATAAAATAAAAAGAATTAACAATAATTATTTGCAATTTCCTTTCAATTATATTTAATAAATAATTCAATTATATTTAATAAAAAGTTAAAACATCTTATAAAAATAAAAGCATAAGAAGTTCTAAATATTCAAAAATAGTTTATAATTTTTTTTAATAACTACTTTGTGTATCTAAAAAAGCTAGCAAACAACCAGTTAGATTGGTTTATCTTAATTTTTTATAACACTCAAAATAATACTTAAATATCTTTTAAAATAAGGGTTAAAATAAAATAAATAACACAAATACCGGTCAAATATTCGATCAGATCCGATGAGAACAAATCTTAACGTTACTTGAGGCACTACTGGTTTTGTTTTTCAAGATTTTTTGTAGTTTCGAGATCTTTACTATTGAAAGCATTGAACTATTATACCGATAATCAACTGTTGGCAACGTTAGTAAAATCATCTAAATATTATACTCAAAAATGTTTTTTGTTATATGAATAATGTGAAAATGCAAAGAGGAAAGTTCAAAGTAAATACAAAGTGTGTTTTATGTTTGCGGATGCTATATGATAAGAAAAAGTGGAAAAAATATTTTGGTTTCCCTCTAGGAATTTCTAGCTAGTCGCAGTTAATCTTTTCAGTCCATCACCGATTAAAGAAAAATGTTTATTTTCGGATAATCAACTCAATGACTTGATTTTTGAGTTATATTTATCGAAAGAAAAAGCAGAATTGCTCGCATCACGGTTGCAAGGGTGGAATTGTCTTATAACACAAAGAAAAATTACTGTTTACAGATCCAGATTTTAAGCAAATAAAGGGCAATTTGTTGCAAAATTTTTGCAGCACGAATGTCTCTCAAAATGCATTTTCTATATTCCTATTTCAATTTCTTTCCTGAAAACTGAGGTGATACAAGCGACGAACGAAGAGATCAACTACACCAAAATTTGGTGAAAATCGAGAGACGATATCAAGGAATTTGAGAAGAGGGAATGATAAGTTGTTCCAATGCGTGAAACAGTACCTAAACAAACCAATTGTTTTCAGGGAGACTGCTCTTCATTTTTATATATTCACTATTTATTGAATAGAATGGACATTAATTGTTAAAAATTGAAAAAAATACTTTATTCAATATCTTCTAAACTAGAACCAATCTTGAAAAAGAGAGTGGATATTTGAATTCAGTGCCTCAAATAGAAATAGCTTTTAGTAGCTCTGATACAAAATTGTGTATACTTGTATTATTTTTATATATTGGTTTCGTGGTGAATATAAAAAATGTTGAATAAAAAAATAGTACGTACTTTAAAATAAATTATGAGAAAATTGCATGAAATAATCTTTAATTTTTACTCAGAACTGTCGCTAAGTGAAATATTTTAAACATATTTTAATAAATGAATAAAAAAAAATAAATAAAACCAAAATACATATAAAAAGTTTGTTTATCTGTTTTCAATAAAATATATAGTTTATTATCGGCTTATCAAAAACTTTGGAATTATTTTTATTAATCTTTTATAAATCATAAATACTTAGTCTTTAAAATGAAATACCTACCTGGGAAGTATGAATAAGTGGTTTTATGTACAACAAGAATTTGTTTTTCGAATTTTCAGTTAGGGATAGAAATTCAAGTCTTGCTACCCGCAGGCACTTTTATGATTATAAATTAGCTGAATATTAACCGAGTTCTTAATTTTTATGCAGTTTCGAAGTAATAAAAAAAATCATTTTGATTTGAATTTAAATTTTTAATTTTATTAAATACTATAAGTATAGACGGTTGAGATCGGAGAAATTAAAACTTATTTCCAAGACTGAAACTGAAAGTTCCCTTGGATTTCGAACTTATACCTGAACAAGGGTTATTGCTATTATTCGCTTGGAACTAGCTTGGACCCTGATAATACGTCAAGATATTTATATTTTGTTAATTTAGGCTGATCACATTCAACAAGCAAAAATAACATTCACCTACATAACTTTGTACCTCTCTCCAGTGGCATTACAAATGCAAAGTATACATACTTCTTGACCATTTGACCGCTTATACAGCTTTATGCAAACGCGTTACAAAATATGCAGTGCCCACAACTATATGCATGCCTTATCACATTTGAAATATTTTTTCTATTTATTCTTGTCATAACGTCCGCAAATGTAGTAAAAACATTCACTTCGATTTGGCACTTATCTCTTTGCATTTCCACAGGTTTCTCTAAAAAGAAAGATCTTTAAGATTAGAATTTAGATAATGGTTCGAGACATGCGAGAATTCGGAAACTAGTATCAATCGTGAAAAACGAAACTCAGATTCAAATTCACTGCCTCAAATAACAGAAAAATTTTGTTCTGACCGGCTCTGATCCAAAAGTCTACCGGAACTTGTAAGCTTGTGATATATTTTCTTAAGTTGCTTTAATACAAAGTTTAATAACCCCGTCAATTTACAATTAATTTTTAAAAACAAAGCAGAATTTTATTCCTCACGAAACATATATGAATATGTAAAAAATTTTCCCATACTTGAAAAATATAGAAAAAGGATGAAAAAGATAATATGTCTGATTGGAAAATAACAAAAAAAAACCTTAACACTATACCTTTGTTACTCTTCTCTTCATATATGCTGTGAAACCACAAATTAGTTAATATAACTAGTTTACACAATTTTTGTACATAAATTAAAACATGCATGGGATGTTAGTTTAGATCCTATAACTCTGGGAAAAATACCAAAAAATTCTAGACGTCAAATTTTTAGATATTTACTAAAAACGAAAAACGTAAAATAACATCAGCTTAGAAAAAAAATTTAAATGAAAGGTTTTGCTTCTTTTTTTGTATAAATTCGAATTTGTTTCTCTTATAGCAAAAAATCTTGATAGTTTTGCTCAAAGAACTTTATATCTTGGTGACACCGTACACCATGCTCATCACACATATTTCCAAGTTTTTCTGAAAAAAAAATCCAAATCAACTATATGTTGGTAATTTAATTTTTTTTATTTCCTAAAAATTCGACAATAATAAGTTTAAAAGAATTCCAAGCAATTCATTCATCACTGACAAGGAGACTCTCAAATTTCGAACGCTTAAAAATTTTTTCAATTTGATGACCTACAAATATTCCTTCATTTAATTTATATTCTGAAAGATTCAGAAAACACTGTCACTGCCTAACTGCAGTGGAATATTTTTCAATGAATCTACAAGTGGTTAGAAGGTTCTCTTAAGATCATTGGTTTACACAAACTCAAAAGATCTATTTTTAACGGAAGGAGCTAAGAATAAGTATACAATTTGTGCAAATCACTTGATTTGAACATTTTTGTAATAGGGTATGCTTGCTCAGCATAAACTACTTTACCGCAAACATAGTGGTAACTTTAGACAACATTTTATTGAATAAACCAAATTTTAGTTTTATACAATTATAAAACTTCGTATCATTTCAAATTCATATTGACTAAAAAATTTTTAAAGCAGCAACGTATATTTTGCTTATTTTGAAGTACATTTGGTTTAACAAAAAAATTTCTAAAAGAATTAAATAACTAATTTTAAGTATTCTCCATTCGAATTCGAATGTACTCTATACCAACTACTTATGTAATACTGTACTATAGTATTTAGGTGAAGATTGAAAACTTTTCTATCATAAAAAAACGTATAGGTGAACAAGCAAAAAGTGGTAATTAACTACCATAGATAGCCCATCTTAAAAATATAGGTTTCATTCCATGGACAAAAAAAAACTATTTTTTGTCAGCTTATGTATTAAAAAAATTTTTTAGCTTATGCGTACATGAAGATACGAAAAACAGGATTTATTCCGTAAGTCAAAATTTTTGATGTCTCACGAAAATTAAAAAAAAAAAAAAAAAAATTCTTGTTGTATTCGATAGCGGTCTTAGGAAAATTGTATCACTTCCTAGGCGTACATATTCTCATATATATCTAGTAGAACATGTCTCTCAATTCAAATTATTAGCAAAAAAAAAAGGATATTTTTGATTCTCTTTTTAATGAGTTCATATGATAAGGTGTGGAAGAAATAATTACTGAAATGTGAAATCTTAAAATATTCATATAAAATATAGGTATATGTATGTCATATTTAATATAGATAATTTTCACAGATTATGAGAATACATTAAAAAAGTAACATACCTTTTCCTTAAGTAAAAATATATGTATATATGTTTATATGTATATATGTATATATGTATATATGTATATATGTATATATGTATATATGTATATATGTATATATGTATATATGTATATATGTATATATGTATATATGTATATATGTATATATGTATATATGTATATATGTATATATGTATATATGTATATATGTATATATGTATATATGTATATATGTATATATGTATATATGTATATATGTATATATGTATATATGTATATATGTATATATGTATATATGTATATATGTATATATGTATATATGTATATATGTATATATGTATATATGTATATATGTATATATGTATATATGTATATATGTATATATGTATATATGTATATATGTATATATGTATATATGTATATATGTATATATGTATATATGTATATATGTATATATGTATATATGTATATATGTATATATGTATATATGTATATATGTATATATGTATATATGTATATATGTATATATGTATATATGTATATATGTATATATGTATATATGTATATATGTATATATGTATATATGTATATATGTATATATGTATATATGTATATATGTATATATGTATATATGTATATATGTATATATGTATATATGTATATATGTATATATGTATATATGTATATATGTATATATGTATATATGTATATATGTATATATGTATATATGTATATATGTATATATGTATATATATATATATGTATATATGTATATATGTATATATGTATATATGTATATATGTATATATGTATATATGTATATATGTATATATGTATATATGTATATATGTATATATGTATATATGTATATATGTATATATGTATATATGTATATATGTATATATGTATATATGTATATATGTATATATGTATATATGTATATATGTATATATGTATATATGTATATATGTATATATGTATATATGTATATATGTATATATGTATTTATGTATATATATATATATATATATATATATATATATATGTATATGTATATGTATATATATATATATATGTATATGTATATGTATATATGTATATAAATATATATATATATATATATACATATATACATATATAAATAAATTTGACCTTTAAATATGTATTAAAAAAATAAAACCCAAAAATGTTCCTTGTGTAAGAAAATATATTTAATTTGTGTTATTTAAGTCTTACTAAACGTGTCATCTAATATCAAATAATCATTTATTTTAACACTCGTACGTGTCTAGTAAAAATGAGAGTGGGCATTTTAAAATTAATTTAAATAATAAACAAAATTTTTAAAAAACTTTATAATATTAATAAAGAAAATTTATAGCAATTATTTATTACCAAAAATAGTGAGATGAATTAGTGTTTCTATGATACAAAAAAATTCTATTAAGATTATCATACTAATAGTGTATAAAATAATTATACGAAAAATCATGTTCTTAACCACTTCTTTTGCTCATCTTTTGCTGTGCTTTAATGTTTACCCAAATATGGAAAAAAATTATTATATTTAATTTTTAACGGATTTTAAGTTAACGAGGTAAGTAGTTCCCATATCTATTTATTTGATTTTTATTGCACCCAAAGTGTTTCAAAAGCAAAACAAACGTTTGTTATCATTTATTTTTACCACCTATGGACTCTGCCGTTTTATTTATACTTATGTTTTTAAAAATATTCGTTTTTTGTGTGTTTGATAAATTTAACAAAAAAAGATTTTTTTGAATAAAAACTTACAAGTATTTATACTTTCAAACAATTTATTAAAAATTCTTTTGTTAATATGAGTGTGCGCTTCAAGAGTTTATGATTTTAATCAAAGCAATCAAATGATTAGGGTGGGAAATTAGACACACAAAGAAAAAAGTTAGATAACATTTTATATACAAAAATTTGAACATGAAATTAAATATTGAGGTCAATTAAACAAAACGTCTTAATGAACAAATTCGTTGGGGCCGTGTTAATCTAGGCGGCAGTTTCTTCACAGCTATATAATGTCCAACCATTGGGAGTTGTTTAAGTCTATGACCTACTGATATAACTCATGCCTACGGGTTGGATCTAAAACTCTATTGACATATTACACACAGAAAAAAGTCAGTGTAATGGCAATTAAAACAAAGCTGATTTAATATTTTTAATTATGATTTTTCTTCATTACCGTTTAATGTTGATTCAACATGATTTTGCAATAAAACCAAAATAACGCTTTTTCATTTAAATTAATAATGTAGTTCTAGTTACATTAAAATTATACCCATGTTGAGATAATGTGAGGTTCTTATTGAGTCAACATTTTGAAAATTTAAAATAACACGAATCTGCTCATTGGTTTACGAATTTATTTCAAAGTTTACCACCAGTATTCCTTCCTCGTGGTACGAAGTATTTCTAAAAAATTAGAATATAATTGAATAAGCTTTTGTAATAGGGCAAAAAATTAAATACGTACTCTTATTTCACAAGAAGGGTTTTCTATTATTTTATCTTCTAATGTTGGCAAATCTCTTGGTGATAATTTTGCAGCTCGGTAAAAAAAGTATTCTAATTTTGTATTTATTAAATCTCCAAGACACGAAAGGATTAATAGGTGATTATTTTCACAAAAACTTTTTATGTAAGCCCAAAAACAAACAAATAAAATCATAATTATTAAGTTTAATTGATTTTGTTACTGAGAGACAACTTTATGGGCAATCCTTTCACGCAAGGTATCATCTCCAATTTCATACTAATAAAATAATCAAGAACTTTTATGTAAAACTTTTTATGTAAGGCCCAAAAACAAACAAATAAAATCATAATTATTAAGTTTAATTGATTTTGTTACTGAGAGACAACATTATGGGCAATCCTTTCACGCAAGGTATCATCTCCAATTCCGTACTAATAAAATAATCAAGAAAATAGTTTGCAAAAGAAATTTGCAAAGAAATTTAAATTGTAAGTGTCGAACTAATAATCAAATAAATACATAATTACAAATTCTTCATCTTTACCTTACTTCTTCTCCAACAGACCAACTTTCATAGGAAATAAGCACGAAAACCTATAGCTGGTAGAGCTTCCTTTATATCTTCTTTTGAGATATAATTTAAGCTTTCAAAACAAGAAAATTTTTAAACAAAAAATTTGAAAATAAAAACAAATATACGAGTACATGTGTACATAAAAAGAAATTTACGGCATACTTCAATGAAACAACCACTTAAAATTAACATTAACATTAATTAATTAAAATTACTTATGGCGAGCAATGTGGTCTTATAAAAACGGAGTCCTTTTGACTCTATTTGACTGTTTGTGCGCAGCGAACCACTTCAGAAACAAAACCAAACCAATGTACAATTTATATTACAACAAAATCTAGTTAATATTATTTGATATATTGCTCAAAACCTAATGCGTTTACCATACCTATGTTCGTTTATTTTTTTTACCTTTGCAAGATTTTAGTTTCATATGACAGGGAAAAAAAAGCAAAAAAAATATATTTCAATTCCGATTTGTCTTTAATAACCAACTTTAACATTATTAATAATATTAAATAATAATTTACTTATTTGTGAGTGCCGCTGTGGTATACTAGGTAAGACAACCAACCAGAAGGTCTGACCATCTTAAAAAAAAATTCCGACTGCGGTATCAACTCATAACATTAGCTAGTAACTGGTTATGAATATAAATACTATCGAAAACTTATTTAAATGCATTTGCCGTTTGGAGCCGGCGTTAAATTGTAGGTCCCTTTCAATGAGTTTAAAAATAGAATCGGGTGCAGTTCAATGACTGTCCCCATGTTCCTTCATGGAATGTTATGAGAATTAATAAGTAAATATAATATTTATATCTATATATATATAAAAACCTACTGAATATTTTCTCAAATTTCTTTTTTATTTGAAAGTACAATCCTTCTGGTTAATAATGGAAAATAATTTCATTCAAATGGCTGCCTTGGCTGGCATTGCAGTAGCCTACACTATTGGTCCAATTTTTAAGCACATTATCGATTGTGTGCAGCTATATTTCACCAATGGCTTCACGAATATTGTCCTTTAAAGCGTCAATTGTCTCTGGCTTGTTGGCGTAACACTTATCTTTGACAGCACCCCACAAATAATAGTCCAACTTTGTCAAATCGCAGCTCCGAGGTGGCCAAACGACATCAGCTCTGCGGCTGATAATGCGATCTTTAGAAAACAGGGCGCAAAACATCGAGTGTAGCTTCGGCTGTGTGGCAAGTAGCACCGTCCTGTTGAAACCAAATGTTGCTAATATCCTCCTCTTCAATTTTTGTGAACAAAAATTCGTTCAACATTGCCCGATAACGATCGCCATTGAGTGTAACGGCCACTCCTTGCTCATTTTCGAAGAAAAATGGCACAATTATGCCTCTGGACCAAAATCCGCACCGAACAGTGACTCGTCTTGGGTGTATCGGCTTTTAAATGTATGCGTGCGGGTTTTCTGTGCCCCAAATGCGACAATTTTGCTTGTTTACATACTCGCCAAGATCAAAGTGAGCTTCATCTGCAAAGATAATTTTTTTTTTGACAAAATCGGGATCTTCTATATGTCGATCGCAGGCCCACTTATCGAGGTGAAGTTCTTACGTATACACAACCATATTCGTTCATCGGAAGGATAAAACATAAGCTAAGTGTTACCGTTAACGAAATAAGCACTAGTTGAAAAAAAAACCTTAAATGGCGGACCCTTTACATATATATGTTTGTGTGGAATACCTTAAGCTAAAAAATAAAGTTTTGAGATATTCTTAATTTTGTGTAATTTTTGTTAAAATTAAAAAAAAAAAAACTGTAACTTAAAACATTGGTAACAACCTTATTGAATATCAAATGTAAAAGGTCATTTATCACCATTGTGCCGTCTCTTTATCATCCTTGTATTTTTAATACAAAAATCATATTTTTAGTATAAAAACAGAGTTTTATCAATCTACTAAATTTGAACTAGAATTCGACAAAATCTCTTGTCGAAGTGGATTTTGTTTTCTATAAGAAATCTGTTTGTAATTCGATTAAAATCTCTTTAGTAGATATCGATCAAATGCAAACACACGTTTAGATAAAATTATATTTCGGCTAAGAAATCCAATCAGTGTAACTAAAAAGAATTTGTTGTTTTTCTCAATATTTAAAATCGTTAAAAAGAAGGCGATAATTGCAAAATATAAATTTAAATTGTAAATGTCGAACTAATTTAATCATTTATTTAAACAAATAGGCATAAAATAATAATAAATAAGCATAATTTTTTTTGCATTAGAGTTGAAATCAATTAGTTTTAAAAAAATGCAAACAATAACAAATATTATTTTGATAACAAGTATTGTTTTAAATATATATATTATTTTAAACAATTGAAGCTAATGAATAAATCACTTTAATATAAATAAGAATTATTTTTTAATTAATTAAATTTTTCTGATTTAATAACCAATCGTTTACAATCGTTTTAGCTTAATGCTTAAGAAAAATGTATATACCATATAATTATATGTATATACTATATTATTATATAAATAAAAATATTATATATATAATATGTAAAAAACACAATTTTAAAACATTTAAAATTGAAGTCATATCAGAAATAAATTTCATTTTTGTTTTATATGGTTTGACTATGGTTTGACTCACTCGTGTGTGATTAGTTCCCGAATTAAATTAGTTACTACGCATTTTTAACACAAGCTTAAGAAAAAAATATGTAATATCTTCGATAAGCAGCTATATTAGATTATTTGTTTTGATTAACGATTTGTAGAAATAAGTACATATTTTTATCAATTGACAAGCACAAACTTTTATGTCATTCTTAGGCATCATTAATGTCATTCTTAAGTCATTTTTGTCATTATTAGGAAGGAGTTACTTACTTTCCAGTTATATGGAATGAAAATTTCTACTTTTTATTATCATATCAGTATAAGGTGTTTTTAAAGCGCAATAGATCGCAAAATTTTAAGATTTATTGCAAAAAATTTAATTTTATTCAAAAAATTGCTTGGATAATTATTTAGGGTGACCACAGCGGGTGAATTTGACGAAATGTTTCTGGAAGTCCAATTTCTGACTTATGTTTGGTGAACTGCTGGACATATGTCACAAATCATACAACAACAATGTTGGCTTTCAAGCCGTCAATTGTTGCTGGTTTGTCATCATAAACCAGTACCACCACGTGGCCACACAGAAGCCACGACCTTAGAGCTAATTGACAGGTCAATTTCTCAAAATTAACTATCGCCATATTTTGATTTCTGTAAGTCGATGGTTGCGGTATCGTACGGCACATGGCACCATGATGTTAAAAAAAATTTTTCAGAAAAGAAGTTAATAATCTAGGTGCTGTAACAATCTCCATTGACCGCAACGAGAGCTTCGGTTTCTTTTTTGCATAAATAAGTTTCAATGATGGACTAGAAATTATGCCGCATCAAACGGTACCTTTTTGAGATGAAATGGACCTGAATCTCAGACTGCTTAATGTCTGCTATGGATTGGTTTCACAAAACCGTTAAAACAAGAATGAGCCTTATCGATTAACACAATTTTGTCGAGCGAATTTATAACTGTTTTCAAAAGTAAATCTGAATAATTTGATATCGTTAATCTATTTATGATAATTTGCTGGAGTATACTGATCATAAGTGTGAAAAAGCGAGGCATTTCGTTAACCATTTCGCAAGTTCTATCAGTGCTTACCGTGACACAGTGATATTCCGGGGAACTGTGTGGAGATAAATCGGCAAGATGGGGCATTACGGGACAGGTTCTTCCGGCAAAAGAAAGTGTTAGTATGCCTATCTCTACTTGCCAGTTGGGCGATCAATAAGTTCTTCAGACGATTGAAACAAATTTATTTGTGTAGACAGGCGAAAATATGGGGCCAGTTGATGATCGGAAAAGGAATGGTCAGCTGATGAACATACCAAGACGGGTAATTTCAGCTGTTGTGGGCTTGCAGTAGGCAGACATGCTGTCAGCCTTGGACGCAGTGGTTCAACGTTGTTCAGTTATTGTAGTGAATAGAAGGTGGTAGCCCCGAGGCACTCTCTCCTAGAATGAACGGCACTCTCGAGGTTGAGAAGGTCCTGAGAAGGCGGCTTATGGATTCAGGATTAATTATCGGTGGGTTGTACCGGTCGTTTTCTTATTGAGGCTGGCTTGGAACTGGCACATGACACAATGGGCCTTTTTGCCCTAAATAAGTTTTTCGTATGACCTGCTACCAGCTTTTAAACTAACATAACTTAACCGAAGTTCTATCAGTCATAAAAAATACCCTCTATATACATTTTTATTAATATTTATTTATTAATATTTGCCGAAAGAAAATAAAATAGTTTTTTTAATTCTCGCGTCTGTAAAAAAGATTTGTAATTATTAAAAAAATCAGCTAATTATTAAAAAAAGTTATTTCGGTTTAAAAAATGTTTAAAAATTCATTTGTGCAATTGTGTAATTAATTTTGCAAATAAAAGTACTTTTACGAAAAAGGCATTTTGTGACTAAATATTAAAATTGTTTACATCAATATATTATTCGTTTCGAAATATAACTGGACTTTTCGTATAAAAATTCCAATTAGTTCCGTTTCTATTTATAATTATTAAATATTTTTTTATTCACTTTTCAAATTTTGAAAGCTTCAGCGAATGGCCTGAATTTTCTGCTATTGAAATGAAATATATATTTTATGTAATTGCAACAAAATCATATTTTTGCTAATTGTTAACCTATGACAACAATTCTAAATAATTGTTGATCTATTGTTATTTGTGCTGATAAAAAATACTACTTATAATTACTTTATTAATTTATTATTCTATGAAACAGATTTTGTATTCAAAAGACATTGAAAGTGAAGTGCAAATCCTTAGCACTTATATAAAATAAATGCAATAAGATAAGTTTAGAAAATGTAATATGTGAATGTTTATTAACAATTTGTTATTTGTGGTTTAAAATTGTAATCCATAAACACATAATTTGTTTCAGTTTACTGCTAGTTTTTCAAGTTCAATGTATTGTATCTATACGATATGCCATATTTATTTATTTGTTAAAGTAAAAATAAAATTAAAATTTTTATTCTAATTATTTCAAGCCATGTTACATTAGTGTGGACAACGGAAAACAATATAGACGATCAATGCCTTTACTGAAATAACTAAAAATATGCTCTTATACGAGTACATATATTCAATAGGTTAATCAAAAATAAAATATAATAAATATACATAAAAATTTTATTTAGCACATCAATAGTTTTTAAAAGTTTTAATCCAAGAATGTGGTGATCATTTTATTTCAAAATCACTTTTCCTCTAAATTATAATTTTTTCTAATAATACTTAATGTATTTTTAACTGCTTTAATATAACATCGGGTGTATTTTTACAGTTATACAATATTAAATCACAATAAAACAAAGAAATTTATTTTTAATATCATGAAACGGGATTTGTTAGTTGCATAGAAAATTTTATAATATTAATGTCTAAATATGATTTCGGTCATGTGAACGCAACGTATGCCGCGGAACAATGTGAAACCATAATCTCATAAGCTTTTCCCAGCGTATTTTTCAAACAACTCTTCGAATGTTGACTACCAGCTGGTCAATTGTCTCTTGTTTATCGACGTAGACAAGTGACTATATATAACCTTAAAGAAAATAATCGAACGGGGTTAAATCATACGTTCTTGATTTCCTGAATGACGATTTTGGCTCAGAAGGACGATTATCTACACCACAAAAATGGACGAAGTGTGCGTTAGATTTGGCGAACAGAACCATTATTTTGATAAAAATTTCAATTTTTGGTGTAAGTCTGTCTATAATGAAATGTCAAACCTAACTAAACAAAAAGCAACTATTAGCTATTAAGTTGTGTGTCAAATAAAGCAGTGTTGCCAACTAAAAGTTATAAATCTCTACAAAAACATCCGATATATCTTTTGTAACATTTTTAAACATTTTTTTCGTAGAGTTTTAATGCAAAATGTATAGAAATTCAACAATTCTTATTATACCTTTTATACAGCTTTCAACTTTGTTCTTTTATCTGTATTTATTGATATAGTGTTAATTTTTATTGAATAATGAACAAGTTCAAGTGTTACATGTTAATTTTTTGCACATGTAATATATCAAATTTTTATTATTTTTTATTTATTTACTGCTTTAAAGTCTATTAGTTTAAATTTTATTTAAATTTAAAATAGATGTTTCGATTTATTACTCACGATCTAGCTGCTGCTGCTTGCTAAAAGATGGAACAGTCAGAAAGCTATTTTTGGTCGAGCCTGACTATATTATAACCTATACTACAATATACTTTTTGAAATTATACAAATACGACGTATGTCTGCCATGTGACATAATTAAGTGCCAACCTTAACAAGAGGATTAAAGATGACACATAGCTTCTTAAAATTAAATTCACCCTTAATAGTAGAATAATTTACTTAACAATCATTGAAATACACTGATAATTTATTAAAATTGCTCACACAATAATTATAACTTATTCTGTTGAAATTGAATTTCAGTTAACAACACTAGTCGGCTATTTTTAAGTTCAGTAAAAATTTAAATTTAAAAAAATTACACAAAAAATTTTATATAAGCCCAAAAAATTATTTTTATTCGAATCATCAATATAATAGCACTCATGAAAATGAGCTTGGACTTTTGAACACCGAGGTTGTTCTCAACGAGCTCATTCTGGACATCCAATTTTTGGCCACTTTTTCAAGCATTGCTGGCCGTGTGTCACAAATAACACCGACAATATTGACATGCAAAGCGATAATTGTTTGGTGGTTTATCAGCATAACGCAGTGACTTCATGTGGCATCACAAGAAATAATGCAGAGGTGTCAAATAGGTCGACATTGGGGCCGGTTAACAAGCTTATAAATTAATTTTTATTTAAATAAGTCGATAAGGGGAGCTCCAGTTTCATTTATGAAAAACAAGGTTTAATGTTGTCACCAGCATGTAGATCGCAACAAATAGGGCATTTTTCTGGATGTAGTGAAGTCTGTATGGTCTGTTGTGGATTAATTCCATTTGCACTAATTATGTTATCATCTATGAGTTGCGCGAATTGATGACTGATTTCAAAACTAAATTAGATAATTTGGAAGATTTGTTCAAGTATCAATCTATTCATGATGATTTGAAAGAGCAAATTGATCAGTAAGTTTACCCTCCCGTAAATTCCATCGGGCTTAAAAAACACACTCTACTTCATGCAAGGCGTATAAGAAAAATCATTTTTATTAACCTTTAACTGTGGAGGTGGTGGTAAATTTTAAGCCCCCATTTTTTATTTTATTTTTGTTATAACTCTCTTTTCCTTTCTTCTATCGCTGTTATTCGTTTAGTGTCTACACATTTCAAACTCACTGCCGTTCATTTGTGTTTGGTCTGCTATGGCAAAAATGTGTGCGTAGAAAATTGGATGCTGGTGTAATATTTATCACTTGTCCATGTTTATGTAATTTTTCTTTTGAAAATATTTTACCATAGATAACATAAGTATTCAATATGGTATGAACAAAATTACCACATCTCCAACTTAACGTAAGGTGAAAAATTAAATTGTTAGAAAGTTTTCTTTTAACAATATTTGTAATTTATTATATATGAACAAATCTTATTGTTGAGATGCCGAATTTAAGATAAAGATAACGTTTTTTGTTACAAAATTTCGAAAATTTTAAAAGAGAGTAAATTTACCTCCATAGGTATTTTCAATTTAAACGAAAATTTTAGTAGAAAAGAAATTGAAAAGGTGTACCAGCATTTTTTTATACGAATATTGTTTTATATGATAACTTTTATTTCTTTGTAAAGTGTGGGATATTTAAAAGTTTAAATTTAAAAATGCAATACTACTAAATTTGAAATACAATTTTTCCGGTTATAAATGAAATATTATTTCGTTCATATCACTGCCGCGGCTGGCCTCAGAGTACCCCATTCGATGGACCAATTTTCGAGTGTATGTATTCAAATGCTCAGTTGTATCTGGTTTGTCGGCATAACACTTGTTTTTAACGGCACCTACAGAAAATAGTTCAACGGTGTCCAATCGCAGCTTCTTGGCGGCCAACTGGCATCACCATTTCATCTAATTAAACGGCCATAAAATGTTTGACGCAATAAATCGATTATGACATGAGATGTGTGGCAAGTTACACAATCCTATTGAAAACAAACATCGTTAACATCAACACCATGAAGAGCGAACACAAAAAAATCGGTGATCATGATGCGATAGGTCTCCATTGACCGTAATGGTTGCGCCGTCCTCATTTTCAAAGAAATATGGGCCAATGATGCCTCCGCTCCACAAGCCACACCAAACAATCATTCGTAATGCGTGCATTGGCTTCTGTAAAGCCACGTTTGCATTTTCTGAGTCCCAAATACGGCAGTTTTGCTTATTAACGTACCCACCTAGATGACAATGAGCTTCATCCAAAAATATGATTTTTGCAATTTTGTATTATTTTTTTATATTTTTTGCAATTTTGGAAATAAATTTCCAATAAATCCCAACGTTTCTGGAGCGTAAATCGATTCATTCCGTTCAGGTAAGATAATATACTGAGTTTTGTGACAGAATAGAATGACATAAGTATTGCCAGATCCGAAATAATGGACGGTTCAAATTTAAACCGATAGATGGCCCACCCGATACTATTGGCTGTGAAAAAATTCAATTTAGTTCTGGTTATGTTTTAAATTCTATTATTTTTGTGTAATTTAAAATGTTATGTCTTGTTACACAAAAAAAAACAAACAGTTTTGTTGAGCTTAAAATCAAAACCCTGTTAATTTTTGTTATTTTTTATATGAAAAGTATTACAGCTTGCTTTTAAAAAGCATGTATAAAAAAGTTTAATTTTTGAAAAAAATTTTCGAAGTTTTAAAATGGGTAAAATTTACCAAAATTGGTAAATGGGTAAATGGTAAATGGGTAGTTGATGGTTAATTAATAGCGATCATATTGTTGAAGATGCAGCTATCGAATTGGCTGTCGTTTATTCAGTTGGTTTTGCCGAATCACCATAGACGGATTTAGCTTTTAACAACACGTTCAAATAACAAAAAACCGTATTCAGCGATGATGCCAATTTCTGGATGAATGATTAAAATTCAAAAGATAAGAACATAAATTGCATTCTTCAAAATTCACTGTTTGGTGTTCGTTTTGCTGTCATCGGTTTATATGTCTTCGCTATAGGGCAATAATGATCTTGGCCTAAATTGGATGATATGGAGACCAACGTCATATGGTTTTAATAGGACGGCGCTTTGCGCCACACAGTTCATGTAACATCTCATGTGGAAGTTCAGTTTGATTTATACGACAGAGGCATATTAATTCGGACAATTTAGATACGCACCACATACATACTAATGTAATCTATAGGCCATTTAGACGTTTCTTTTTTTCTACATTTTGCTTTGTTAAAATTTAATAATAGGCTACGCGTATTTTATAAATCAATAAATGCAGAAAAGCTGTTATATGTAAATCGTTCAAAAATAGACCCCTTACTTTGAATAGTACAAAGTTTATTGAAATATCGAAAAAACAGCAAGTTTGTATCAATTCAAGATGTAATTTTGACCAGATAATTTTTACATATATTTATAAGACGATGACAAATTTGACGAAGGTGTCCATAATTTAAATAATTTAATTTTAGCTGTAATGTATTCTAGATAAGAACTGAATAAGAAAGTTTAAAAAGAAATGAACAAACAAGTTGGAAATGACCAAAATATTTCGGCACGTAGAAAAATTAGATTAATTCTTGAAGTTTATTTAAATAAAACAAAATACAGTGTGTTGATATTTTGCTTTAAATTTTTATTAATATATTAAATTTAAAAAGCAATTTACCCACATATGTACATACATAAAGGAAGTTTTGTTTTATGAAAATTTACTAAGAAAAACCTAAAGAAAAACTCATAAATTAAGGAATCACCCGGATGAAAATGTTGAGCAATTAAAACAAATAAAAAACAAAAATCGGAAAAGCTAAAGCAATATAAATTCTTGAAAAATATAAGCAGTCTAGCGAAAATGATAAGAAATATGGAAAGGACACATTACACTTTTGTGAAAAATACGGGTTTTCTCTTTAATGAAAAACATTCAATGTTATATTTTCACACCTTTTACTTACTGTCATTACTGCCCTGTCTTTTGGTAAACCAACTCCAAACTACAAACACCACATCTTGTACACTTTCACTGAACATAAGCATTGGACATTGTCCTTGAGGTAAATTTATGTTTATATATATCGGTTCCATAGTAAGTAATAAATTATAATGACATCATAAATTCAATGTGTTATAAGCATCAAAAACGGATTTAATATTATATGGCATTTTATAGTGAACATTTGCAGTAGTTGTGTTTTTACATAAAATTTTGCTAACGTACCTTTTGGCACAAGTTATTGCAAAATCGATATCATATACTCTATACGTGTTAAGTGTATATACTGGTACATATATATGTATAAAGAAATGGATGTTTAATATTTAGAATGCAGAGAAAAAAGTATCTTGATTTAATATTTAAGTAATGTTGTAATTTTTATAATAAATGTGCATATTATGGCAAATACTTATGATAAATAAGAAGCGTAAGTAGGAAAGAAAATAAAAAGAGTAAAATCCAAATAAATTTTTGAAAGGACATTATATTTTGTGTAACAGAGACACATGCATATGTGCTAATAAAATCTTATTACATTTAAAGTGTAAAATATAATTAAATGTTTGTAAGGGATATTATTACATATTTATAAAGAATATGAGTAACATGCTTATATGTAAATAATACGGTGCGACATAAAAAAACCTGAGAAGTGATGCTATTTTTCTGATAGGAGATAACTAGTAGAACATTGAAGCAGCTTCAAAATATCGAATTACAGGTAAAAAACCGGTTTTTCTGACCTTCATGCAAATGATTTCAAATGATATATGTATATATCTTTCAAATGATATATATATTTTTAAGTAGCCTTAAAGATTTTGAGTGTATTCCTCAAGAATTTTATCAAAATTTTTCAAAAACGCATCTAAGTTTTTACGCACTATTTTTTATAAGAACCGTACTATCCATGAATTAATTAAGAAACTGTAGTACGTTATGAATAAAATAAGGCTTAAGGATCCTTTTTTACTCGAGAGCGCCTATCAAAAAGGTAGTATCATTTCCCAGATATTTCAACTTCGTTTTTTTTCGTCACCCCGTGTAATACCTTATTACTTTAATTCCTATTTTTTATTAAAATTATTATTATTTATTTATTTTTTTTAACGAGTGTAATAGATGAAGGAGGTTCAAAAAATATTGATTGTTAGAGCCAAGCGAAAATCAAAACTGGTTTTATTTATGCATATCATCATTATTAATTATTTTAATACAGACAGTGTCAACTAAGGAAAACAGCTATCTACCTAAGATAATTGATTTATTTTGATTTTTAGTACCTTTTTTATTTAATATGGGCCAGTGGCAATAAGTACATTTATTTCTTTAAATAATTCAAAGCCTCTCAATTATTTAAAATTCAATATCGAAATGTTTCTTGCTGGGCTGCTTCTTTTGCATCTAAGCGCGTTAAGCCATACACCATCTCTTCGCTATATTTAAAGGGTTCGCCAAATAATTTTTTTTATTTTTAAATCTATAAAAAAACTACTGAATATTTTCTCAAATTTCTTTTTTATCTGAAAGTACAATTCTTCCGGTTAATAATAGAAAACAATTTCATTCAAATGGCTGCCTCGGCTGGCCATGCAGGTGCCTATACGATCGGTCCAATTTTTAAGCACATTATCGATTGTGTGCAGCTGTATTTCAACCATGGCTTCACGAATATTGTCCTGTAAAGCGTCAATTGTCTCTGGCTTGTCGGCGTAACACTTATCTGCCGTCAAAGATAAATAATAGTCCAAATAATAGTCCAACGATCTCAAATGGCAGCTCCGAGGTGGCCAAACGACATCAGCTCTGCGGCTGATAATACGATCTTCAAAGTCAGAGCGTAAAACATCGAGTGTAGCTTCGGCTGTGTGGCACGTAGCGCCGTCCTGTTGAAACCAAATGTTGATAATATCGTCCTCTTCAATTTTTGTGAATAAAAATTCATTCAAAATGGCCCGATAACGATCGCCATTGACTGTAACGGCCACTCCTTGCTCATTTTCGAAGAAAAATGGCCCAATTATGCCTCTGGACCAAAATCCGCCACGAACAGTGACTCATCTTGGGTGTATCGGCTTTTCAATGTATACATGCGGGTTATCTGTGCCCCAAATGCGTAATTTTGCTTGTTTACATACCCGCCAAGATTAAAATGAGCTTCATCTGAAAAGATGATTTTTGATTCTGCAACATTACCAATATTCGCAATATTTCCCATCGTTATTCAAGAGTATACACAACCATATTCGTTCAGCGAAATGATAAAACTAATTATCTGTCAAATCAGACATGAGCTAAGTGTTACCATTCACTAAATAAGCACTAGTTGAAGAAAACGTTAGATGGCGAACCCTTTATATATGACAAAATTTTAAGTAATTGCCGATCTACATATTTTAAATTATAGATAAAAAAAATTTCAGCACTAAATGGTCAGACAAGATTATTTGCTTTTTTCTATTTATGTAAAACTAGCTAAAACCTGGCGTGCTTAGCTACCCCCATCTTAATTATTATCTTAAATATTATTTTAGTTAAATACTTTACCTTCTTCTACCTTTTGTCCACTTCGGGTCAAAATCCAAGCATTTGAGATAACATTTAGTTCCTTCCAGAAAGACACTCTAGAATCTGTCATTTAGCTATATACAGTTTATAAACAAACACACAAATATTTTTGTATACAAGAAACATATGTATATAGATAGCCTTTTTATCTAGAATGCTTTTATTTTTTGACTGATGATTTGTATTGACTTTAAAGTCATTTAGTCCAAATTCCGAAGCTTTTGCTTTAACCGTTCTCTTTTCCACGTTCTCCAGTACTTCATATAAGCCTTGGTAAGTTGCAAACCTATAGTTTCTAAGAAATTTTCACGTTTGGCGAACTATTTTCATTCCAGCCGTGATTATCCGATGTAAATAAGCGAAAATATCTAACATATTACTAAATATCATTTGAGGCAATCAATTAGTTTTTTTTGCAAGTATAAAATGGCTCAACTTAGTCCTGCGTTTCAACAGAATTCAAGATTTTTACTTTAGGTAAAATCTGTCTCGAAAACGTTATGTGTAGAAGTATATACGAGTAAATATCCTTTTTTATACATATATTTCAATGTTTTATTTCTGTTCATATTTGAAATTCAATACAAGTCAAAGCTTATAAGGAATATAAGCCACTAAGTAAAAAAAAAAACAATTTTTCTGCAAAATGTGTCAAAATTCATGCGAAGACTTACGAAGGCAAAGAATTATTAACTTTACTTAAAATTAACAAGCGGACATTTGTAAGGATGGAGTAATTCAACTTATTCAGAAATTACTCTGAGTGTAAAAAGCATTAAAAATAGAATTACATATTTACTCCCATCGTTTACGACGATGTAAGTCAAAATTACCCGAACAGTGATGGGCAGTGTATAGATGGGCACCAAAATAACACCTTCGACCTTTTCCTCACTACACACCCTGAAAAGTATGTAGTTGAGGTCCTTGCACCTCTCGGAAATTCGGATCACTCTACTATTTCTACCTCTTTCCCGTTCTCCACTCTTCGCAACGATTCAAATACAGCTACGAAGCGCTTAGTTTTCAATTACGGGAAAGCTAGTTGGGCTGAGCTTAACGATTTCTATGGACATTTCAATTGGAAACTTTGTTTCCTTGATTCTAACGTGAATGCCATGGCCGAAATGGTTTTCAATATAATAAAGCTCGGGATGGATAATTTCATCCAATCTAGAAAGCTTCCGATTAAATCAAGTAATAAATCTTGGTTTAGTCAGACGTGCAAGCTTGCAGTCAGATCCAGAGAGGAAGCATTCAGAAATTGGCGTAATAATAAATTCGATCATACTGATTCGCTACGCAAACAGGCGAGATCTTCGTGTGCCGCAGTACTTAGGCGCGAAAAGTCTCTATACGAACAGCGCTTTACGTGCTAAAGTTCTAACTTTTCCGCGCGGAAGTAAGAGCTTTTGGTCACTCGTTAAAAGGCTTAAAAACAGCGCTAGTTCGGTTCCAGTACTTATAAAGGATGACCAAACAATCACCTGTTTGCAGGTAATTCGAGCTTGCCGGAGAGCGTTCAACCACTGTCCGAACTTGAAAGAGTATCAGTGACTATGCCTAGTATATATTTTCGAGCCCGTGCATTTAAAATGTTCTTGCAAATCTCGACGTTAATAAGTCTTCTGGGCCGGATGGCATTCCAGCCGTGGTCCTGAAGCAGTGCTCTTCTACCCGCGTCCTATCGTGCGGATATTTGTTCATCTGGGAGATTGCCAATGTAACGCCAATCCCTAAAAAGGGTGCGGCTAGTAACCCTGAAAACTACCGTCCAATAGCAGTTTGTTCGGCACTTTCCAAAGTTATGGAGAGTACGATTAATCATCACCTTGTGAAATATTTCGAGTCCAACAATTTGCTGAGCAATCGCTAATATGGTTTCCGTAAAGGTCGCTCTACTGGTGATCTGCTGTCGTTACTCTCTAAAGGGTGGAACAAGTCCATTCATGGACTTGGTCACAGTAAGGTTGTGGCCCTGGATATTTCTAAGGCGTTTGACAGAGTCTGGCACGATGCTCTCATATCCAAATTTACTGCCTTTGGTGTCGGTAGTCCCTTCTCTTGATTCATATCGAGCTTTCTCAGAAATCGCACTATAAGAGTGGTTATAGATGGGATTTCATCCGACGATTTCAGGATAAATTCAGGAGTACCGCAAGGCTCTGTTCTTTCTCCAACTCTATTTCTAATATTTCTTAATGACTTTCTTTTTCTTACTTCTAATCATATCTACTCTTTTGCAGATGACAGCAACATTTGTCATTCATATTCTTTTGATCGTAGGCCGAGCCTTTTAGAGATTGGGGCGAAAAGGCGGAATATGAACGACACAATTACAAACGACCTGACGAAAATCTCTGAGTAGTATCGCGCGAACAGGGTCGATTTTAATGCGCGCAAGACCTAATGTTGCTTTCTGACACACAGACGTGGTGGTGTGTTGTCATTTGTATCTATGGGTAATGTGGATATTGAGGAATCAGATGCTCTTGATGTTCTGGGCGAGAGAATTCATTGTGACGTTCGCTGGAACGAGCACATATTTCGAGTGTCGACAGAAGCACTCCAGAGTTTCGGCTTCTTAAGACGGTGTAAGAATTACTTCACACCATCTGATCTCATTAATATTTACAAGACCTATATTCGACCCAAATTGGAATACAACTCTCATGTATGGGCCGGTGCTTCAACGTCTATTTTGGAGCTTCTCGACTGCGTACAGGAGAGGGCGAAGGTTCTTATTAATGACGGTAGGGTAGCCATTTCTATCGATTCATTAGAGCATCGTCGCAATGTGGCGTGTGTTTCATTGTTCTATCGGTACTATAACGGAATGTGTTCTGACTAAATTATGGAACTATTCCCTGATAATCATATATTTTTACGTAGTACTCGTATTATTCGTAGAGCTCATCTCTTTGTAGGTGATGGTGCGGTGAATCGCACAACGCATTACAGGGAGAATTCGTTCTTTGGTCGCACTATTCGTTTGTGGAACATTCTATCTCTATCTATCCTCCTTCCCACAACCTATTCTCCTAGTACCAGCACAATGCACTGCATGAGTAGGGGTTATCCCCTGAGTGCTGGTCTTATTGAAAAAAAAAATAAATAAATAAATAAAATAAAATAAAATACTATGTTTGTAAACATTTTTGTACATTTTCAACTTGGCTTAATATAATTTAATTACAAAAATCAAAAGTATGCAATCATAATAATAAATGAATATCTAAGTTATTATATGAATGCGGATATGCAGTGATAAATGAATGTATCAGCTTTGTATGTATAAAAAATATAAAAAAAAACTTTCTTATAATTTAATAATTGCATTTAATATAACATTGATAACCTTATACTTTTTTTCTTAGAAATTTTATATAAATATAAGAGAATGAATGTTTTAAATGCCAAATCGATTATCTCCATAAATCGAAAAATTGAGAAAAATGAAACATTTGTTTAAAAATTGGCATTAAATAATACATATTTTTTTCATTCAGTTGTATTAATGTCTACGATCAAAAAATTGTTTTGAATATAATATTAATACTTGAGTTAACCGTTTTGGCAAATGAAGGATAATAAATAACACACTTGTATGTAATTATAACTTAATTTAAATCATGAATATTACAAAATGTATTGAATTGTATAATTTTCATGATTTGTATCTATGACTACAATTTATAATTAATTAATTAACATCAAAATTATTAGCAATAATTTTTTCTTTTTAATTTATTTTTTACAATTTAATGATTCCACCAGTAGAAATTTGCTCTTTGTAATCATAAGAATGCAATTGTAATTATTGTTATTGACATAGTTATAATAAATAATTTGAAAACAGAATTTGAATTAAATTCTTTACGTTTAATCAAAATATGAATTGAAAGAATCAGAAAAGAAAATTAATTAACAGAAATCTATAGTAAAATAAATCTTTAGCAATAATGAAATACATAATAAAATGAGGCCTTTTACGATGATGAGTTTTAACAGTGAAAGATTTTGCAATGTTCATTAAATTAACTAAAATATATATTAAATTATTTTTTAAAATAATTTATTTTTTACATGCATATGTATGATGTCCAAACATAACTTTATAGTTTATGCAAACATAACATCACGGTTTTCTGCTGGATACTAACTATTGAAATACAAAAAATCCACGCAGAAAGGCGAGATCGGGCAGATAACCGTATACAATAAAGTATATAAAATGGTACTTATAGCGTAGACAGACGACAACTTTAATCGGCATTAACAGCCTTAAGGCAAATTTACTTGTGAATTATCCCCATCTTTATGTGAATTAAGTTTGATGTAAATGCACATAACCAAATTGCATTTAAACTTCATTTAGCTTTTTTAATATGGCAATACCGTGGATAATAAAGCACTACTACTACTGTGAATGAATGTTTAATTGGAAAAATTCAAATTGATTATGGAGCAGTTTCTGCAAAAGTAATTTTAGCATTTTCTGAAAATAAACAGTAATATATCACCAACAGCATAGCTGCTAATTGTACTTCTGTTTTCTTTAATTTTTTAATTTAATTTTTTATCATAGATGCGCTACAGTTGAACACTTGTTTTTTGTGTTCTCCAGATATAGATATTTCATATTTGTCACAAAAAATTTTTGAATTTCGTTGATTTTTCAAAGGACAATATCTTCTTTCAGAAACATGCTAAGTTTCAATGTTATATAAATCATATCTGGTCATATTAGCAACTTAATTTTAAATGTTGTCACGCAGTAATTTTTACGCAGTGGCTTTGGCACTCAAGGTTTCTTTTAAGACATGAAAAGTATTTTCATACACTCTCTGCTTGTCATTAGCAGAATATGTATCCAAAATATATTTACTGCCGAAGTCTTACCAACCTTCTAAAGAACCCAGCAGATCCTACTTTTGCTTCCTAAAGTAGTTAAAGTCGTAGCAGCTAGAATAGACTCCCTTGCATTGTCAATTTCCATTATTCGATCCAAGGTCTTAATAAATTTAATGGCCTTAAATTTTCATTGATCTCGTCAATTCGTATATTATTCTTTAATCTACTTTCAATTTCGGATAAAATTGTTTCATCAAAAATAATATGCAACAAGGCAGCATTTTGCTCATCCAATTGTAGTTTGCATTACATTAGTTTAACAAGGTTTTTAAATAAATGTTCGAAAAATAACTAAAAACTTCAAGGAATATAAAAACGCAATAAGCATAAAAAATCATACAAAGATAACCCTACATACGTCTTCTAGACGCAAGCTTCCTTTATTTCTCGGATATACTATATTATCCACAAAATCAATTACTACTAGAAATCTACTAATAATGCAGAGATTGCTGAGAATTGCAACTTTTAATCATAACAAACGACAAAGATGGAGTGCAACATATAAAACTTATACGTCTGATAGACGTTATTTTACCAGGGTTAAAATAAATTGTTTACCAAGTTATTTACTGTGAAACATTTGAAAAACTGTATATGAAAGATTTAAACCGGCAATATTGTCTTAAACGAAAATTTATCAATAAAACAAAACACAGTTCAATCTATTATAAATGTTATTAAGTTTGCATTTTTTAATAAAATGATATTAGTTTTTTCCCATATTCGTAGTACATACGTACTATACATACTTATAATAATAGACATTTTTTGTGTTTATTGTCAAAGCGTGCTAAAAACAACGTGCTTGAGCAGAGCAGCACATGTTGCAATGAAAATTAATGAAAATATAAAGTCGTAAAAATAGCAAACATTTTACGAACAAACCCTTTAATATTATAAACATACATATAAACACTGACATAGTTTTATGTAAGTAACCTTGAGAAAACCGTATGTACTTCTCAGTCTAACTTTTTAAAATTTTTTTTTAATATTTTGCACACCATTTTATATACAAACCGATTATTAGTAAATTGTAAATTTTGTTTTATAAATTCTGTCTCAAAGTAATAAAAAATTCAATTTGCTAATAATTGCATAATTTTTACATGCGTTGATTTAATAGAAATCATAATAATGCCGTCTCTTTACTAGGCATTTTAAGAACAAAAATAGTACTGTTACGGAAATAAGGTTGGGCATCACAGCGCTTATTACATCGCTAAAATAAATAAACAAAAGCTGCATGAACAACTATACGTGCTGTTTAGAAATAACCAAATCGACAACAACAAACATTATTAGCAGAGATAAAATAAATAAAAATAACACAGCAGCAACAACAACAAACTAACAGCAAAGAAAACAAGTAAGAATAAACAAGCAACAACAAATACTAAAAGCTGAAAGAGGCAGATGTTTACATACGCATGGCTACGAAAGAACTAAAAAGAAATTAAAAGAAATGGAATCTACCTGAAATATCGAGAGGTTCGAGAGCTTTCGATGTGTTGTTTACTCAGCGATATAAAAAGCACATCGATACGAACAGCAATCAGTTTATGTGTTGTAAACTCAGCGAGTGCAGTTTAAATAAAGTAAACTCTGCGAGTACAGTGTGTGTGAAGAAAGTTTATAGGGAGTAAGCTCGTGAAGTGAATCGTGAAGTAAGAAACTAGTTTAGTTGGAGCTAACTTAGTGAAGAGAGTTAAGTGTGGATAACCTCTGGTTGAAAAGGTTGTGATCGAACCTAAGTTATAACTACGATCGGGTTGGAAGATCTTTAAGTAAAAAGATCTGTCGAGTAACAAGATTGTAAACAGACGGAGTAATTAAGAATAGAAAATTGTTATTGCCTGTAAAAAGGTTACAAGCAGTGGTGCACAAAACTGTGTTGAATAAAGGATTTATTAATTAAAACCAAACACAAAATTTAATTTATTTTAGCTATAATCTACGAACTCATAAAAATAAGTTTTTAGAAAGGTAAAAACATAACAATATTATCTCCACTGAATTGCGATTTACTTGAATTTTATTTCTAAAACAAAGAAAATAAGTCGGAAATTAAAAAAGCCAAAAAATAAATAAATACGTAAATAAATAAACCATAAATAAGCAAAAATTGTCGTATTTGGGGATCAGAAAACCCAAATATGGTCTCATAGAAGCCAATGCACGAATTACGAGTCATTTTTTGGAGCGACTTGTGGAGCGGAGACATCATTGGCCCACATTTCTTTAAAAATGGAGACACCTATCGCAGCATGATAACCGATTTGCTTGTGTCCACTCTTCATGGTATTAATATGAACTATGGTTTTTAATAAGCCGAAATAATAATAAGTCGTAATGTGAAGTCGAAATGTGCGGCTTTCTCTAAATTCCACCAGCTGCTCAACGACTGTTACGTCTTGAGGCCGATTGTAACAATTAATATATATTTTCGAACTTGTCCAAATATCTTCGATCACTCTCATTGTTATTATATTCAAAACTTATTACTTGCGGATTATCGCATTCAAGTTTTTCACTAAGGCCAAAGAACTTCAGTGTAAAAAAAATTCGAAAAGATTTTTTTGCAAAAGTATTTTTCCAAAAACCTAATTTTTCTGTGTAGTTTTGAAATTAAAGAAAAAGCATATTAAAAATATAAACCAATCATTAAAAAAAGACAATTTTTTACGTCAGTGGGTCAAAACTTACCCGAATTTTTGATTTTCAATAAAGTTGCAGATTTTTTTTTTCTATAGTTTTTTTTTTTTTTTTTAATTTGTTACATACGAACTTTTTTGTACCATTTTAGTTGACTTTTTAAGGTTCAGAAATTATTTTTTATCAATAATTAGAATTGCAGAAAAATAATTTATCACTTATTTAAATTTATTTAATTTCAAATATTTAAATTTATCATTGTTTAAATAAAAAAATTTTATCACAGTATGTATCGGGTAATTTTTCTAGAGGTTCATAGCTATGATTTGTCAACACTACTTTCCTTGACAACCGATTAATCAACCGATATTTGCCGTTTGCTTAGTTTGGTTTGACATTTTATTATAAGTCTACAGTCTACAGCAGAATAATTTCAATTCACTCTGCTGCTTCCTCTTTTTTTTGCATTTTTAGAAATGAAAAATATCATAATTAAAAAAAAATGTGTTTTGCTTCTTAATTACTCCAAAAATACTGGTTATATTAAAAAATAAAATTGGCATGACTTAAAGCTGATATAATGTGGAATTTTTTAACATATGGCTGAACAAAATCGAATAAGTCATTTCAAAGTTAAAAAAATTGTATCCATAGAATCTTAAATGCTGATGATTATTGAAGTTAGACGACCATAGCGCATCAAAAAAATATATTTAATATCAAAAGTATTTTTGCTTGTTGCATAGTGTTATTGGAAAAACAATGTTTTTTTTCTATTTATTCAGGTAGTTGTGTGCACAATTTGCCATTCACTTTTTGTTAATTTAGTTTTCGTTTTATGTTTTAAATTTAAATGTCTGAATTCCTTGAAGTATATTTTTATCTGAATAAATATTATTTTTTCTGTTTTTACTTTTATATATATCCCACTTTATATATATATATATATATATATATATATATATATATATATATATATATATATATATATAAATATATTTCTGTGGAAGTAAACGTTGATAGTCTCAAGGAAATGTTAAATTAACCTTTGTCAGAAAAAGAAGATTTCTATAAGCTGAATATCTGTCAGTGACACTACAGTTTTTAAACATATAAGAGATATATATATATAAAATGGTTTGATCAGCAATTTTTAAATTTTATTTATGAAATCGTGATTGTGTAAAGAGAAAGATATGGTGGTATTTAAAAGTGACTTTTTAAATTTGTAATTTTACCACACTCTACCAACAATAATGGTTAGTTTTTTTTTTTTTTTTGTACAACCTAAACAAAAAATATTGTGTTTCTATAAACATAAAAAAATTGGTAAAAATCGGTTTTAGTAATTTTTTACCATTGTAAAATTTAGTGCAGGCCAGTACTATTTCAATTAAGCTGTCTTACTGTAAGGCATCTTCCAATAGGGACTTCAAAATGTAAACAGTTAATAGCGGCTATATATAGTTGAAGTTATGTGCGTAAAACGATTTGGCTATCATTTGTTTAATTTAAACAATGGATAGACAATGCATTCAATAAACACGTGCATATAGTAAAATTTTTTTATATACATATATTTTTAATTTTCATTAAACAATCGTCTTCAGCTTTTATTCCCACATCTGGATAAAAGGGAATGTCGACAAACAAAATTGTTGAATTTGGAACGATGCAAACCTATATGAGATCCAGGAGGGTACACCAAACAGTACCTGTCGGCATGTCGGCATTATAAACCCATTTTTTTTTTTTTGAGAACGACATTACCAAGATTATTACCGTTAATTATGAGCTTCATTGATTGATGATTACGAACTTCTTTTTGCATAAATCGAAGGATATGGTTTTAATGGAACATCTGGCATTGCAATTGCGATTTAGAGCATGGTCATCTCATTTCTCATATGAAGGTGATATGAACTGGCTACTGATATCGTTGTTTCTTGTGAAGCTTGCTAAAGTTCCAGGTCCAGTGAAATAAGCCACAAATTAAAGCTGCCCTCAAAGCTAACATCAGGTATGAATGACATAAATCAAATTCAACCTGATTTAAGAGTCATAGAAAATTTACCAGTTCGATATATAGTAGTGTCAATAGATCTTTCAAGCGAATAAAAAATTTCAATGATGTCTTACACAAAATTTATTAATTATTTTAAGGATAATGAAAATACACAATTTTTTTAAGCATAAAGTTTAATTTTTTCGTATTTTTTGAAATAATAAACGTCATATATGAAAAAATAGAATTTTAGCCGATTTTATTCACATTATTGATTCATTTTTATTACATTGTTTATCTGAAAAAATTTGTTTATGGCATGTTCACACGGGACACTGAATTACTTTGTTCGCCATTTGAATTATTTATGCGAATAAACTCGTTCACGTTTCACCTTTGTATTTCTTTTAAGTGCTTCCTCGTCTGTTTCTTCTTATTTATTGTTTTGTTATTTGCCGGTTAATTGTGGTTTAAAGATTTAAAAAAGGTTAATAAATAAAATTAAGAAATTTTGCGTGGCTCATATTGGGGCTGAACTATAAGTGAGATCTCAAAATACGAAAAAACGTTATCATGTAAACATGGCATTAGCTAACTAATTTTGCTTTTTAGAAAGATCTTAGCTAAAATACATGAATTTAAAGTTAAAAACCACATCAATTTTAGTATCTCGTGTGCCAAACGTTGGAACAGCTTGTGTGCTTTTTAATGTAATGAAGTGCAATTTTAAACTTAGGGCTCTACTACACCGCAAAATATAAGTTATTCAGTTTTAAAAAACCAAAAAATCCCTTCGTTAGCTACAGACCGTTTATTTTTACATTTATAAAATAAAATAAATGGTTGTAAAGGTATTGAATGAAAAAGTAGTAAAACGTAAAAAAGTATCATAAATTATTATTACATATTTATGTATATTCGTTGTCTCTTTTTATGCTTGTAAATATGTATACGTCAAAAAGAAAATCAATAAAAATGATAAAAATGATGATGTAGCATGACAACCTAAAAACTAACCAACAAAAAAAGAAATAATTTTTCAAACAAAACATTTATGTTCCAGGCATTAGGAATTTTTGAAATAAAAATTCTTATGGTTGTAAGTGCATGCAAAATATTGTATAATTTATTAAAGTTATTACCTTGACGTGAACAATAACAACAAAAGAAAATATGGCATTTTTGCCTTAGGCTCAACAATTTATTACAAACTTTAAAATTAATATTTCTTTTACTTAGAAATATTGAAATGTTTTCATAGACAATTGCATGACTTTATAATAAATAATTCGTATTTTTGGTTTATTTTATATTTTTATCTCATTTTTATATAAATTTTGCATGTATACAAAAAATTGTTACTTTTATTGAAATAAACTAAAGTTTTAAGATACAAAAGTTTCTTTAAGTAAATCAATTGTAGCACGCTTGTTAGCATGTGGCTCCGTTCTGTTGGAACCACATGCCAGCAGGATAAATGACAGTAAAATAGGTACGAAAAAATGTTTAATCATGTCCCTATCTATTTACGTACACATTCAACCAAAAATCGACTTCATTGGAAAACAAAATTTTTAATGGGAATTCAACATAAATATCAATTTGTGCGTTCGGTCATTCGATGTTATTTGTAAGCGTTGCTCTATAGATGATGAAATGTCGTCTGCCAAAATAAACAAAAACATTTACCACCTGTTACATCGGTTGTCAAATAAAGCAGTGTTGATAACTCTAAAAAAACATCCGATAAAATATGATAACATTGTTTTTATTGCCAGGCGTTCATAGATTCTGAAAGTAATCACTGTAAGGTGTTTTATTATATTTTAAGACGAAAAAGTATTTTATATAAAGTTCGTGTAAAAATTCAAATGTAGAATTGTCCACTACAGCAATTAAAGTTTGTTAAGTCCTAGGTAAGGTCATAAACGCTTTTATTGAGGATTTATTTTATAGAAGTTTTTGCTTTCTTTGTATGTATGTGCAAAAATCTTAGTTTTGGATCAATTTACATCAAATTTAGCAAGAAAACGTAAAAGCCACAAAGATCCTGAGTACAAATTTGTAAGATAGAACTTACTAGGTTGAAATTTCATATAAAAATTATTATCTCTGACTGTTTAAAAGTATGCTGATTTAAACATATTTTGTGAAAAAATTTGAACCATCTTTTCAAGTGTTTTCAGCCAACATAGAACACACTAAGAATTTTTAAAATATATCGAGTTGAAGTCTAAATATTGTATAAACGCAACACATGGGCTGAAAAATCACGGGCCTAACAAATGAAACACTTTTTTGTTTGTTCAAAATTGGCTTTATTCATCAACATAGTCTCCACCAGAAACAATGCGATGATTCCAGCGCCGCTCTAACATTTCAATTCTACTTTTGTAGAACGATATATCTTTTGCCTCAAAATGGGCCTCTGTTTCAGCAATAACCTTTTCATTCGTGCGAAATTACTTACTGGCAAGAACAACTCTAAATTCACTTTATGTAGTATTACATTGTTTCAGAATCATCGACAGGAGAAGGTTTTTTTTTTTAATATTTTTGAGTCTAGTGTAGTACGTCATTTTGTCATTTTGTTTTTTCTGTAAAATCATAACAAATTTTTAATTCTATTGATTTAATTGAGCAAAACATGATTTATTTATTTATTTATTTTTGAAAAATATCTGAACTTTGAAGCGTCAAAACTGAGTCATTCCTTTTTTTGTTTTTGTTTTATAAATTACCTGTCGATTGATGCCAATATTGTTAGGTTTTGAGTCACAAATAGTTTTGATTTTTGTCCGTGGGCCAAAAAGTCAACATATATATTTGAAAAAATTTGCCACTTTTTTAAATCCCCTTTTTGTGCAATTATTTTTTATTCATATTTGCTAACACTGAACAAACTCTGGAACAGTTGAATAAGTCATTGTATATTAATGCCTCTTATACATTTCAATGACTTTAAACACTTTTTTGTAAATTAAAGGAAAAATAGACTTCTGATAAATAAATCGTTAATTTATTTTGTTTCAATTAGAAAAATTATTAATTAGTATTTAACTGTGTTTGATTTTTTATTTTTTTTTTTTTTTGATTTGGAAAATCATTTCATAAAATAAACAAAAGTATAAAGAAAAATTGCACAATGGAAAAATATTAAGAAAAAACTATTTATCACATTGTGTATATAGAATTATTGTATTTAAAAATTATTGTATTTAAAAATAAACGGAATAATAATATACACATAGAAAAAATTAGCATAATATATTTTTGAAATAATATTTATACCTTGTGTTATTGCCCTTAAATCATAAGATAAAATTAATCTATCAATCATATCAAAAGCTTTTTGGTTGATTACTTTTTCTAAATAACTTTACTGATAAACTTTAAAAAACTTCAGAAACAGTCTTTGTTTGTTTTATATGTCATTTTAAACTAAACAAATCGATAAAAAAAAATGTGATTTATTATCGAAAACATACACACATTATGACACTTGATTTTAGTTTTAATTAAAATGTACCGAATAGTAAGAAAATTCCATAACAAAAAACGATAATTTTAGGGACGTATTGTTACCGAAGTATTTTGAATTCATTTAAGGCTACAATGCCAATATTTTGTTAAATATTATTGTTAAAGTTGGCAGCAAAATTTATATATGCATACATACGTATACATATGTATTGAACCATTTACTTGGAATTTCATAGGCTAACGCCAAAGTCATTACTAGTGACATTTTTTAAGTAAATTTCTTTACCTATCAAGTTATTTTTAATTAAAACTAGCTAACAGCGGCGTTTTTTGTTACTCCCATCTTAATTATTTTACTAAACTGTATTTTAGTTCCATTAACTTTTTTTCAACCTTTTGTTCCTTCTAGTTCCTTTCAGAAAGACACTGTAAAATCTATCGTTTTGCTGTATACAGTCTTCAAACAAAAGCACATTCATATTTGTATACAAGATAAGTATATATGTATGTATATAGATGGCTTTTGTCCAGTGTGCTTTCTGGATTACCCGCTTTTTGGGTAGATAACGCTGCTTTAATTGCTGCCGTTCTCCACATATACAAAATTCTATATTTAGCATGAATGAAAGGCACACACTCACTTATCTAATTCACCCAGTTACTAGCTGAAAATGTGTATTTTTCACGAATTTGTTTGAACCTAATTTAGAAACTTCTACTATTACCGTTTTTAAGATATACAAAAATCAATTTTTGCTGGTATGGGAAGGGCTTACTTGCCCAATTCCGCCTACTTTTTGACTGATGATTTGTAATGACCATAAAACTATTTTTACCAAATACTGAAACCTTATCTTTAACTGTTCTCGAGATATAGATATATATATATTTAGTTGATATGGAAGGTATCACGCCTTCTTTATCAATTCCGCGCAGTTTTTGACTAATGATTTGCATTAACTTTACAGTCATTCAGACCAAATTCAAAAGCTTTTGCTTTTGCCGTTCTTAAAATAAAGAGAAATCAATATTTAGTTTGTATGGGAGGTAGCTCGCCCACTTGTCCAATTACGCTTAATTTTAGACTGATGATTTGCATTGACTTCACTCAAAGCAAATTTTTAAACTTTAGGTTTAACCGTTCTCATGATATACTAAAATTAATATTTACTTTGTATGGAAGGTACCACACCCAATTTTTGACTGGTGATATTTATTGAGCATAAAGTCATTTAGACGCAATACTGAAACTTTAGCTGTGACCATTCTCAAGCTATATTAAAATCAATATTTGCTTTATATGGGAGGTAGAACGCTTACTTGTCCAATCCCGCCCACTTGTTTACTGCTGATTTGACTATGAATATGTTTGGATCAAATATAGGAACTGTTGCTGTTACCATTTTGAAGATATAGAAAAATAGGTATTTGCTTTGTATGGATGTGGCACTGTTCAGTTCGAATTTTTGAAATTTATATAGCCTATAGCTCCATCCAGACATAAATAGGGATACTGTAAAAATTTAAAGAAAATCGTTAAATCCGTTTAGCTTTCTATATACTTCAAACAAGCCAACAAACATAAGTACATGCTAACACACATTTATTTATATATACAAGATAAAAAATATATAAGTATACATGTATAGGTAATATATTTATAAATTATGCTAAGAGCTTAAAAGACGTTTTATATTAAAAAGAAACTTGTTTTATTCTCTTTTCAGATTTACACAAAATAAAATTTTATTTAGTGATCCATAACGCATATGAAAATTAAAAGGCAAGTTAGTACCTATTATAAGATTGGATTAATTTATGTTTACATTAATGTACGTAAATGAGTTAGTCTCTGCTTAAATTAAACACTTTCAGTATTATACAGTGGGGAGCAGAAGTAAGTACATATATTTATATCATCACAGGTTTTGGTTTCTTTACAGCTGCTATACCAATATAATAAAATGCTTCTCTTACTTTAAATATATTTTTTAATATCAAGGAAGCTAATTTTGTTTTTTAACATACATATGTCCGCTTTCATTATTCTCATTATAATACGTGCATCTCTGGGTTTTAATAACTTTCGTTGACCTCTAAGCTATTTCTATGAGAATACGTCTATTTAGAACCATTCTAACTACTGCTCGTAATGGTATTCTATGCCATTTTAATCATCCAATCTTTAACATTTTGTGAAAGTTTCCACATGGTTTTATTAAATATGAAAATCATTTAGCTGATAAATTACTCTTGTGTACAGCAATTTGCTATCACTGCTGTTGTTATCCTTCACGCAATTTGAACAAACAAATCCGATTTATAAATTAATTTATTATTTTTCTTAAACGAAAACACAAGACAAATGCATAGTCTTTTTTTATTTAAAATTGTTTTTAAATTTAATAAATTACTTTAGAGTTTTGAATTTTTTACAAAGTTTGAACTTTGAAGATGATTGTGCTTAATATTTTTTTCATATATGAAACTTTTGTTTCCGAATTTTATTACTAAAAATGTACATTTAATTAAAGAAGTTTATACAGATGTTCAGCAACATTTATACTTTCCTAGGAAAGTCGACTTGAGTGGTTAATGGTGTCTAAGTAAATGGTTTTGTGTTTTTTCCTTTTTTCTTTGTTAATATCCTGACACATTTCCTTAAATATCCCACCCACAGGCAGTGTTTATGTATTAGCACAAGAACCCTCATATAACACCGTACAGACGTACTTTTATTTGTATTTGTTTTGGCTTTTGGGTAATTTTTTTACAACAGAGGTTACAAATTAAATAAATTTAAAAAATATATACATTTATAAGGATAGCAGTAGAAAATACTGTAAAAAACATACTAAAGCATGTTTATTATGTGTGTGTGCATTAAAACAGATGTACTAATATGTGATTTTAGCAAAGCCCACTGTTGTCAGAAAACTGTAATATTTTTTAAAAGAAAATATTTCTAAAGCAAGGAATTAAGACCGATTAAAATATTTATTATGCCTACCAATCAGAAGGTCCTCGGATTAGTACCAGGCCAAGCCATCTAAGAAAAGAAAAAGTTTTTTCAACAGCGGTATCACCTCATAACAAAGGCTAGTAACTGGTTATGAGTATTACTACTATTGAAAACTTCTCTAATGCATTTTCCGTTCGGAGCCGGCGTTAAACTGTAGGTCACTTTCAATGAGTATAAAAATAATATCGGGTATAGATCATTGACTGAGAGAAGTCCCCGTGTTTCTTCATGGTATTTAAAGGGAATTAATAATAATATAAAATATTTATTATTATTATTATTATTCTTTTTATTATTATGAGACTTGAAATCGCTTTGTTCGCTGTTTGAATTACTTAAATGAATTGCACTGTTCGCAAGGTATCTTTCTTGGTAATATAGTTTCAACAGTTTTTCTTTTGCTCTTTGTTAATTTTGTAAATGGAAAAGTTTAGGCAAAATAAAAAATGTTATTTCAAAGAAATATATTAACCCTAGAAAACTAAACCATTTTTCAACGTTTTAAACTAAACCTCGCCTGTGAGGCTACTATTTCTTTGTTTTTTTGAATTTTTTTATTTTTTTTTTTTATTGAAAAAACAGTTTATATTTAATATTGGCATATTAAAATGTAAAATAAAAAAATAATTCATTAAATTGTTATTAGAAGTCGTTAAAACTTATTAAGAGATAATTTTACAAAAAAAAAAAAAAAAAAAAATATTAAAAACTCTTAAAAAAACAAAATTCACATTTTTCTTATAGCTATTTCTACAAAGTTTTATTAAAACAAAAAAGTTTTAACATGTCATTTACACTTTGTTTTGTACATAGTAGTTAAATCTTCCCTTCTTTTCAACGTCACAATTTAGAGATGGATGTTCTAGACAATACGATTTATAGCATTTTGCACAGTAACAAGCGTTCTGTCCTTGATGGACAGAGCCTCTAAATTTTTTAAATGATCAAGATTTAAAATAATTTTGTTACAAAAAAAAAAAATAATAATAAAATTAATAAGAACGCGTAGTCAGAAATCTTACTTAAATACTAAACATGCCCTCACAGGCAACCCGAAGTAGTGTATCTTCGTAACAAAAAACCTTTGTACGATGAACTTCTTCTGACAAACTCACACGATAGGTTACTGCATTGGTTTGAAACCTGGTGCTGTTACTTGCACTGGATTAAAACGAAATGCGTTATAACAGTTTTCTTTGCGCTTCATAGACGGGATTTAGTTTTCTAGGGTTAACCAATTATTTTTCCAGCAAAAATAAAAGCAAAAAAAGGAATACAAATAAAAAATCAAATGAAACAGAGCAGAAAACAGGCATTGTTTCATTTGTTTACTTTCCTTCGCTTATTTTATTTTTTGGTTGTTCTTCTTTATGATTGACAGATGGTGAAGACGAAAAACTAATAAAAATTAAATTATCAATGTGATCGATTTTGTTGTAATTTACAGGGTAATTGACAGCGTTGGTAACCCACTGGGTAACCCAATTAAGACCACCCGGGCTTAATTTAGTTTTATTGGGTTTTATATTTAAAAACCGGGATGACTTTTTGTAAGTACAAATTAATTCGTTCCGTTTTTTAATTCAAAAAAGATAACGAATAAGCCAATTTATCAGATTAAAAATTTACCATATTACTGCATACATATTCTCTCCTCCTCTGAGCAAATGTTAGAATCCCGTTTCAGAGGTATTTCTCGTCTTTTGAGGTGATCCACATTGAAGTCCATTTTCTATTTCTTCAAAAAAAGTGATTCGCTGACATGCCAAAAGATATTGTGTCAATTCAAACAGCGAATAGTCAGAAGGAGCAACGTTTGGTGAATACTGCGGTGTGGCATTTGATCGTTCCTAAGAACTGTTTGGCAACTTTGACGTGAATCCCAGCGTTGTCATATAAAAGGGTAACTTTATCTGTCTCTATATTTCGGCCGCTTTTCTTATAATGCATGGTTCAACGAAGTAGTTGCAGTCTGCTCCGATCAAAACTAGGCAGCTCATAGTACACAATACCGCCTTGATCCCAATAAGGTAGCAAAATTGCATTATAAATACTAAAACAACGCAATTGTACTAACAAACAAAAAAATATTTTGGAAATGTACGAAATTTTAAAGCAGTTATAAAACCCATCAAAAAACCCGACAAAACCCGTGGGTTTGTTTTTTTTTTAAAAAACTCGTTGGCACTCTGGCAACTGAAAAAAAATTTTCACAATGTGATCACCCAAATTCTCAAAATTTTGTGTGGAGAATTATGTAATTTGACTCATAATTGCGGGTTAAATTTTGAATGAGAGACCGAGACGTTGTCGTTGAGCATAGCATAAACAAAAACACTATTAATTTTTACTTCAAACGGCTTTTCTCGTCTGATAATAACGTGTATGTTAGCAATTTTCTCCTTACAAAGTTTAATCGGAACTAACTCATGTAGTAATTTATTAAGGTATTAAATACAAATTAATAATAAGAATAATTTTAATGCGAAATTTGAGTTTAATTTGTTTTTAATAATTTAATATACATTTGGTCGTAAAAATGACAATTCTACTCTCTTGTCGTTTTAAGGTTGATAAATGCTGAAAATCCGATTTACACTAAATAGCTCTTTTGGCCATAATTTGATAAGCACATGTAATATAATGTTAATCCAAAATTAAGTTATTGATTCTTCTGAATGTTTTAAAATTAAATCTCGAGTATTGGAAAACAAAATCACTCAAAGTCAAGTACAGAAGTATCCTTCCTATCTATCCTATCTATCTATGATCCTACTGTTATTGACCGCGCAGCTTAAAAAGTCTTAGCATTACTTTAGTTAATTCAATTAACAACACCATTTTTGAATTATGTAAAGAAATGTTGTGCAACCTCCTCCATTGTCAATATCACGGTATATCTCGAAAACAAACGCTAGCCTAAAAAACTGTTACTACCACTGGATTAAGCGGTCTCGAATTAGGTTTATTCGCTAGGTGCTCCGCTTCCGATTTTTCAACAAACACGGTCATATTATTTTTATATAATGTTCGAAAAAGTCCAGCTCTAAATTACCGGTAGGTGGTAAGATGTCTAGTAATATTAATTCATCAGGCAACACTGTAGCTTTAATTTCCTAGAAAACATTATTAAAATCGAATTATTCTCTTAAAAGTTATTAACGTTTAAAAATGAAAGAAAATTCAAAACCTTTCCTTCATATTTTCCTTTTCTAATACAGAAAATAAATAAATGCTGTGCGGCCTGCTGATAAAACTTTTGCACTTTTTTGAGATGATGCGGTAACTGGTCGCAGACGGTGACAACGCCAGGGTTAACACCAAGAAAAGTAATTCTGTGTGGCTTGTGGGATTTATAGAAAATTAGTCGTTATGAGCTACAACAAGCTGGTCAAAAGATTAATTTAGGTCTCTACTGTCAAGATTAACAAGATTGAAAAAGGTGTTGTGCTCTATCATGACACCGCCATAGCCCATGCATATATATATACCGGTTTGATTAATTGATAACCTATCCATTAAAGTTTTTGTAGTTTTTTCAGGGTTATTAAGGATATATATATATATATATATATATATATATATATATATATATATATATATATATATATATATATTTGGTTTGATAAAGCTTGTTTAAAATATAAGCAAAATATTTTTAATTTTTGTTCAAATTTGTAACTGAACATTTTCAGGCACCCAATTTGAATAAAACACACATACTTTCTAGACAATATTTATGTACATATATAGGTTATTATATTTTATATTACATATGAACATAGTGAAGTACTCATAAAATTTATGTGCATAAAACCTTAAAGTTTAAACTAAAAAATATACTCATGTGCATGAATATTTTTTAAAATCGTAATCATCGGTCGATTAGCCGTCCAAAGATGAAAGTGTAGACAGCTTTTATATTAATTTATTTAATTTTTTGTTAAGGGTTTGGTCAAAGCATGATTTTATTCACTATGTATGTTGCTGTCCAAAGATATTTTTATTTAATCCAGAGAATGTCTATCGAAATTATTTTGGTGTATATACGAGTATATGATAATTTATTCATGTTTTCAATATTTACATTAAGCAGAAAAAAAAAACAAAACAAAAATTGTAGTTTGTAATTGATTTTAAATCGATACGATAACGTGTTTATCTCTATTATAAAAAACATAAAAAATTTATTAATGAAAAAGGATATATATATAATGGTGGCAAAAATATAGTTTAAAAGTATTTAGACTATATTAAAAATATGAAAACAAAGCTAGTCCTATTTTAATTTGCGAAATTGTTCAATTTTATAAAAACAAGTTGGAAAAAATAATACATGTGTTAGCTAAATATTACCATCAAGTCTGTCTATTATTTTAACGTTTAAAGGAGGATCCTGTTAATTTTATAACTTCTTCACATCGCCAACAAAGTAGATTCACACAGATGTGAGTGGAAATGATATATTTACTTTCTAACACGTTTTCTTATAAAGGGTCCGCCATCTAACGTTTTATTTTAAACTAGTGTTTATTTCGTGAATGGTAACACTTAGCTCATGTCTGATTTGACAGATAATTAGTTTTATCCCTCCGCTGAACGAATATGGTTGTGTATACGCTTGACAACGCTGGGAATATGGGCCTACGGTCGACTTACAGAAGATGGCGATTTTCCAAAAAAAAAATCATCTTTTCAGATGAAGCTCATTTTGATCTTGGCGGGTATGTAAACAAGCCAAATTGTCGCATTTGGGGCACAGAAAACCCGCACGCATACATTGAAAAGCCGATACACCCAAGATGAGTCACTGTTTGGTGCGGATTTTTAGTCAATGGCGATCGTTATCGGGCCATGTTGAACGAATTTTTGTTCACAAAAATTGAAGAAGAGGATATTAGCAACATTTGGTTTCAACAGGGCGGCGCTACATGCCACACAGCCGAAGCTACACTCGATGTTTTGCGCCCTGTTTTTTAAAGATCGCATTATCAGCCGCAGAGCTGATGTCGTTTGGCCACCTCGGAGCTGTGATTTGACACCGTTGGACTATTATTTGTGGGGTGCGGTCAAAGATAAGTGTTACGCCAACAAGCCAGAGACAATTGACGCTTTAAAGAACAATATTCGTGTAGCCATTTGTGAAATACGGCTTTCTCAAAAAAAAAAAAAAAATTTATTTGGCGGACCCTTTATTTCTCTAAATCAAGCTAATGATTATATCTTTAAAAGTACTCTTTTTCACAATTTGCTCAAAGCAAAAAGAACATTAAATTTATTAACGTTAGCGGTCTTTGTCTTAGATTTGATCCAAATTGAAAAATTTATGTATTTTAACGAAAATAAACTTTACTGAAGTATAATACAGTTTATATATTATTTGTTGAATATGTATATAAACATAAGTTGTATCTTTTGTATTATTTATTATAAATATAGGAGTACAACGTTTTTACAGAATTATTTCCAACAGTATCGGTATGTACTTAATATTTTCGCATTAGATCAATAGTCCTTCTAATTATTACATTGATTGTATAATATCGTTTTGCAACTAATACATAATAATGGTGTTTCATTTTCTGTTTAGGAATGTAATAGCGACTTCTTTTGGCAAAATTTCATATTTTTTCATTGCATTTGGTTGAATTTGAAGTCTACTGATTTTGTTCAGATTCATCGTATTATTTTTGTTTGAAAATGATTCTGTTGGTTTTGTTTGTCAGTGCATTATAGAAGCCGTGGAAAGTTGCAACCCTTAATTCTCTAATCAATGCCGACGTTTGGAACTGTTTTAGTTCCAGTCATGGTTAGCCAATGTAAATAATATTTGTAGAAGTATTGTTAGCGGATATATCTATCATATTACTAAATACCACTTGATGCCATCAATTAGTCTTTTTTTGCACGTATTATCATACATGACAACCCACCCTTGCCTTTATTGTAATCCAATATTATCAGAGGTATTTTGTCCTTGTGATTACTACTTTTGGACTATAATAAAAGGTACAGAGAAGAATCACATACTTATTTTTTTTTTTTTTTTGGAATATATGAAAAGCGAGTAGTGGTGTCCTTGGTGAAATGCAAGGATCTGTCTCTATTTATAATATTTATAATATTTCTCAACGTCTGTTTCCTTCTCACTTCCAATCATATCTACTCTTTCGCAGATGACAACAACATTTGTCATTCATGTTCTTTTGATCGAGGCCGACTCTTGGAGATTGGAGCGACCAGACAAAAATCTATGAGTGGGGTCGTGCGAGCAGTGTCGATTTAAATGCACGCAAGACCCAATATTGTTTTTCAAACACAGACGTGGTGGTTTAGTGCTATCTGTGTCTATGGGTAATGTAGATATTGAGGAATTAGATGCACTTTATATTCTGGGCATGAGAATTCACTGTGACGTTCGCTGTAACGATTACATATTTCATATATCAACTGTCTTGGTTTTTTATGACAGTGCAAAAAATACTGCACTCCGTCTGATTTTCTTATATTCACAAGACCTATATCCGACCCAAAATGAAATACAACTCTCCCTTTTTTGAGGCTTCTCGGCGCCTAGACGAGAATGCGAAGATACTTATTAATGGCGGTCGCAATGTGGCGTGTTTTTCATTGTCCTATTGTTACTATAACAGAATGCGTTCTGACAAAATTAAAGAATTTATTAGAAAAAAAAACCCCGAGAATGCACTTGTACCATTTATTGCCGATATCGGCCTATATGGTGTTTTTTTTTTCTGAAAAAAAAAAATTTTTGCACTTTGTTGCCCTGTCTTTCTTTGTTTTCCTCTTTTAAAAAATTTAGTACAAAGAAAGGGTTCTGAGTTTATCTCTAGAAATGTTGCCTTTAAAAAATTTTAATATTTTTTTTTTGTGACTACGTTTTATGGCAAAGAACAGAACAATTGCAACACTATTTTCAGAAAAGAAAACGGCATTAGTCTTGTTTTTACGTATAGGTCCTACTAAATTAACGTGTCTTTTTAATAATTTTTATCACATTTGATGTGATTAAAAAAGAATAAAAAATCGTCTGCAGTCACATTATGACCAACAGACCAACTATCAGATCGACAACTACACGCACACTTTGATTTCTTTCAGGCATAGTTTCTGTATTTTTGTGTACACATAGCATAATTTAAAAGCTATATTTATGTAGCTGGTTTTGTAGTTATACATAGTTGGAATAGACATCTTTCCCTAAATGGCTCCAGCTGCCCATCGAGCGGGATTATAAAGTTTGGGCATTATTTGAAACCATACATTTCAGAATTCACCAAACTTGTTCAAAACTCCTCAATCACTATGAGCATTGTGATCCCTATTTTTAAATCTTATGACTTGTAAATTGTCGCAAACTGTGCTGTTAAATATAACAGAAATTTAAGCTTATTACTCCGGGTCAAATTAAACCTTTCATGAATGTGGGATCGGAGTCAGCCTCGCACACATAGAGATAGACGTACTTTTGACTACGTAGCCTTTGCAAATGTCAAGCTATGACGCTAAGATTTAGCGGAATATAAAAAACAGATGTACCAAATTATCAAAAAAAAATCAAATCGGAACGATGGGACAGATACACGGGGGTTATTCAGTAAACTTTTTGGCCAAGGTAGTATAAATTCTCAAAAACCTAATATTTCCGTTCAGATTTGAAATAAAAAAAAATGTCAAATCATATCAAGAATATAAGCCACATATTTTCAGAAAAAAAACAACGATTTTTCTGTAAAGCTGGGTCAACAGTGACCAGAGGACATTATTAAGTTTTAATCAAGTTTAATTTTATGCCGCATACATTCAGTTATCTTTTTTTAATATATTACTTATGTTAAAAAAAAATATGAAAGATAAATGTTTGGATAATACTTTTCACATGATCACTTGCTTAACGTTGTGTGTCTACTCATAAAACTGATATCAAAAATGTTTGTGTGCTCTATATTTTTTTTTTTTGTGCGTTCATATATAAAAAAAATAAATATAATAATAATGAAGAAAATATGACTGCTTTAAACCATAAAGCCATTGTTGATTGATATTTTTGTGTTGATTTTTTTATATTTTTATGCTTACCCTACAGCACTACTCTTTGGATAAAGCTCATAGTTGTCTATGTTACCAAAGACATAAATTAGTATTTATATTTTAATATATATTTAGTATTCTTTTAATAAATTAAAATTCATAAGCTACGCAATCACTAATCGATGTTAATGGTTTTCACATTTCTTACATTATTTTTATTTCTTTTTTAATTTTCATTCTACTATTATTATTATGTTACCAAAATTATCATGAATAAAGCATAATGTTTCTTTATAGTGAAGGGTATTAAGAATCAATTTCCTTAATGCATTACATTTACGTATTGAGACACAATGTTTGTTTTATATTTTTGCGTATGTGCCTCTTTTTTATTTTACATTAATTTATGAAATTATTATATCATATGTTATATAAAAAACTCTTGCATCAAGGAGAAAATCAATCAATTCTCTAACACATTTGCTTACAAACTTTTATGCTAAAGTCTTGTATTTTTTATTTTATTTTATTTATTTTATTGTTTTTTTTTTTTTTTTTGACGAAAATTTGAAAATGTAAATACCGTATAATTTAAAGGGTAAATGTTATCTTAATATCTTTATGTTTTTTTTTGTGTAAACATTTTATTTAAAAAGAGTTTATCAAACTAAGGTAAAAAATAAAACTTCTTCAATTTTTCAATATTGATTTTATTGTTTCACTTTTCCTTTATAAAACTTACTTATTTTCGTTTGTCGCTATATGCTTTCTGCCATATTAAAATGTTGATGAATTATTTGCTAGGTAAAAACGTCCATCAGTGAAATAATTTTTTGATATGTTGAAAGTGAAGACGAGTGAGTTTTTGTGATGTGTTCTAACACTTAATATAAAAGTTTTTCGATTTAGATACATTTGGATGTTTTTAGTAAATATACAAAGAAAATAAAGTTTCTGTGAAACATATATCGCGCTTATACCTCTAAAGTGAGGCAACTCAAAATTTGTCAATTTTCACTTTTTAAAAGAAATCAATACACAGCGGTCATATCAATAAATTGGAAAAATATTACGCCATTTTATCTATCTTTAATTCCAAACCGAAAAGTTTTTGCCTCTATTGAAAATTTGAATGTTTTGAGTAAACTTACTTTTGAGGTACAAGTATTAGGGAAATCGATTATTAGACTTTTTCAAAAACTTTTTTTTGAATAGTTAGAATAGCTACAATTTTGGAAAAAACGGTTTTCGGAAACAATTCAGCAAATAACTGGTTAACTTGTTCTTTTATTAAAATACAATTTTGTTTAAATTTTTGTTGCTTAATTTCATCGAACTGATAAATTTTCCCTCATATACATTGGGATATTTTCAGCCTTTTAGCTCCTTAAAGGAAACATTCTCCTCTACAAAACAATGTGCTGGTATTTCACACAGTGATTTATTTATATATATGTATAAAATATAATGTGTGTGCCGCTGTGGTATGGTAGGTAAGACACCCGCCTACCAACAAAGAGGTCTTCGGTTTAATACCAGACCAGACCATCAGATAATTTTCAACAGCGGTAACACCTCATAGCACTGCTAGCCCTTGGTTATTATTATTTAGGCTATGAAAAACTGTTCTAACTAATGCATATACCGTTCGGAGCCGGCTTTAAATTGTAGGTCCCTTTCAAGGAGTCTAAAAATAGAATCGGGAGCAGTTCATTGATTGAGAGATGTCCCCCTTGTCCCTCTTGAGATGTCGGGGGAATTATGTATATGTAAAATAAGTCTGTATAACTTTGTATACATGTGTGTATGTCCAATTTTAAACTCAATACTTTCTAGTAGTATAGGGTGTTTTTTTAACTGCATGAGAACTATATATATCGATAAAAGTTGTTTGAGAGCAGAGAATGCCAAAGTCTATTGATATTTCTGTTCAGTAAGGATTGGTAAGTCATCAAGAATCGTTTAACTTCAGAACAACGCTTCAAAATTGTGTAAATTTAATTAAAAAATATAATAATTCCGTTCGCAATGTTCATAGAATAAAAAGAACACAGAATTGTGTTTAGTGATGAGGTTTCTTTCTGGTTAAGTGTATACAGAAAAAATTCATTGTAAAATCAATTAAAACAAGGTTGAGTCAACATTTTGTAATGACGATTTTTCTTCGTTATCATTTCATGTTGATTTAACATGATTCTACAATAAAACAAAAATAATATTTATTCCTTTGAAAATAACTAATCATATTGAATTAATATAGTAGTTCTAGTTCAATCAAAGCCATATATATGTTGAAAAATGTAAGACACTTATTGAATCAACATTGTGAAATGTAAAGTTAACATGTGTTTCATGTTGAATCAATATGAAGTTAATATTTAGTTAACCGTGAAATCGATTAAAATTATATGATGGTCACATTAAAATAACATGAAAACATGTTGAAATACCTTGAAATTTCATGTTAATTTGAAATGATTTTTACAATTCTACATTTTGAAGCCGCTGCTTAACTTTTTATATATGGATCATATACATCATATTTAAAATTAAAGGATATATGGACATTTACATATCGCTCATTTACTTCAATATTGTCATGACTTAACAAACATGATTTTTTAGTTAAGCATCCAAATATATGCGCAGTATTATGACCTATGTATATTGTGTACAAAATTCTTGTTGATTCACAAAAAACTAAGACCATAGGAACAATATGTTTATTCCTTTTAATACTCAATAATAGGAAATTAAAAACTTAAAACAGTTCTCCTGAAAAATTGTATTTTTTCAGTTGTAACGCTATTTAAATAAATGAGAGATATGTATATTCACTATAAGTTGTACTTCAAAATGATAAGGTCACCTTAATATTTGCTCAATTCATCCGAACTATAAAATCTTATGTGTGGTCCCCTTACTCAAAAAAATTCTACGTTCAAATAAAAGAAAAATAAGACGGTTATGCTCTTAGATATGTACCGTTATATTATGTTTATATAAATTTATGAAAATAAGTGCAAAATTCAATGGGTCAAAATGATAATGTCAATGATTTTATGAATATATATATTTCGTATATACACATCACTGTTTCCACAGTTTTCAGCTTTAGATTATATGGTTCAAAAATAACTCTTTTAGCTGGAATGTTGTTTTATTAAAAAGTCAAATTGTTTTTTATTCTTTATTAATTTGTTCCCTTGTCTGTTGTAAAAAAATTTAAGCAAAAATTTTGAAAATAAAAACATATTTACATACATACATACAACATGTATGAGCAACTAGTGTAAAATTAACATGATTTTATTTTTATTTTTTACTGGAAAACTATAGCTTCAGAACTTAACGTTGAATCATTTTATTTTTACTGTGAAAAAGATTAAAATGCATGTATAAAATTTTGTTTTAATATGAAACATTGTTAAAATACAATCTTTTCAGAAATTTACAACGACTTAAACATAACATTTTTTCATATTGATTTTACATTGAGTTTTTTTTCTGTGCGTAGCTAAGTCAATAAACAAAATTTCTGTATATGCAGCGATAACGATCCTCAAGCCTTTAAGAAATCAGCATTATATCCAGTAAAATTGACTATTTGGTGCAGTTACGGTGAATGGTATGCTGACTGAATTTTTGTTTCAAACATCAAGTACATTTACTTAAAACAAGGCGGCGAATTTTTCCATACAGCGCGCTTAATAATCTATTTATTTTAACATCAATTTGGTGATAATTTTCTTCTTAGAAGTGGTTCTGTCACCTTTTTATAGGGCCATGTTAAGTCATTGGTTTATGCCAACAAACTGTTAGCATTTGAAGCATTGGAAGCTAATATTTTGGTCTTGTATTATCATTTTAAGTTTTCAAGATTTGCAAAAAAAAACACCCTATAATTCAATTGTAGTTTTTCTAATTTTCCAATTTTTTCATAGTTCCAAAGCCCAATCATCTGCTGCTTCACCATTAGCTGTCAAACTCAATACATAAAATTTTTGTTCATTTACAGAATATGAAAAAAAGTTGTCCGAGTGAGCATATCTTATTCGTTCATCTATGGTCAAGATATATGTATATAAAATTTAAGATTACACTTAGAAAAATCGCAAATTATGAACATAATTGCAATAAGAATAATAAAAACATATATATGCATACACTAACCTGTTATACGTGTTTAGAAGTTCGCGGAATAAATTCTGTGTGGCGGTCCAATAGTTCTGATTTGAGTTTTTTTTTTTTTTTTTTTGTTAAGTTTGTACATGTGTTGTTGATATTCCCGCTAAACCTTAGCTCATAGCTTGACTGTGCAAAAGCTACGTAGCCAAGAGTACATCTATTTTTATGCGTGTTGGAAATTTTTTACAATTTCATGCAAAAAAGAGAGCGATTCAAAAGTGGTCGTGGGTCAATCGAAGATGATGAACGTAGTGTTGGTCAATAACCATCCGAAAGATAGTGCAGGACTTGAATATTGCAAAGTTGCTGTAGCAGCAAAGTTGGTGCAAAAAGACATTAATGTCATTGAAAAAAAGAGATCGTGTTGACAGTAAACAAAGAGTATTATTTGGGCTCTATGTCTATGAGATGTTTGCGTGATTCGCCGGAAGCGACGAGATTTGTGTGCAGAAAACTCGGGAATTTTGTACCATGATAAAGCACCGTCGTACAGTACCATCATTATGCGTTGTTGTTCAATCAACCATTACGGGGAACGCGTTAGAACGCAGCAGAGAAGAAGTAGTGGAAAAATCTCAAGGGGCACTGATGGACATACCGAAAACAGAATATAAAAAATGCTGCGAGAAGGGGATCAAGCGTTGGCAGTGTGTAGCAGTCGATGGGGATTACTTTGTAAGGGACAATATAGACTTAGGTGAATATATTATTATATTTTTAATTTACTGAATAACTTCTGGGAACTTTTTTTAATTATATTTGAGGAGGTTACATTAAAAGAAAGATAAATTAAATTTCTGTCAAAAAAATATTACCTTATTTTTCCAACAAACCTCTGAAAACTCACAAATATTATTGATAATATAAGGAAAAAAAAACTTTAATCAGTTTTTACATTGACGCATTAAAACAGACTCTGTAAACAGTGAACGTATAGCGTGTTCGCTGTTTAAATTACTGACTACAATTACACCGTTCACATGACACCTTTGTAGTTTATATTAATCGTTTTTCTTTTTTGCTATTTATTATTTATAAAAAGGATAAAAATTAAATAGATAAATTTAGAATGGACAAAAAAACAATAAAAATTAGAGATCACACTGATTTTTTTAAGTAATCTACAGGGTAATTTAAACTGAATTAGTCATAATTTGGGTTATTCATATATAAAATTTTGTATGGGGAATTATGATGCGGCTCATTGGGTGTTGAATTATAAACAAAAGAGCGAGTTTTACGTTGCCGTGTGAACATGATATTAGAAACAAAGTTTTAAATAAACTATAACTTCATTGCTTTTTATTAATTACCATTCATTGCTTTTTATTAATGACCATGTATATTAAATATGTTCGTTATGGAAATACTCTTTTGTTTTAAATATGAGCCACTTTGATTTTTTAATATTCATATTCTCGATTTACCTCATTACTTGTGACTTGATTAATAACTTATCTGAAAAAGTGTTTATGATCAACTTTTTTTAATCCATCTATTGTGATATTGAGCACAATAATTAAACAGACTTTTGCAGTTATTTATTAATCAGTATTTTTAATGTAAGCGTCAAAATAAAACGTATACCATAATTTTAAAACTTATTAAAAAAAAATAAATTGTAAAAATAAGAGTGTACACCTTGTTTTAAAGCTCACAGTATATAATTTTTTTGTGTTTATTAACGTAGACAATGCCTTGTACTTGTCTGTTGCTAACGTAGCATGTAATTAATTACCTTTGGGAATTATTTTCCTTTTTTTTAGTACAATTTTACTCTGTTGTACAATAAATATATCTCTTTTTAAAATGTAGGACGTTTCAGTAGATCGACACTTCAAAGGGCGTTAAAAGATATATTCGTTTTTCTTAAAATGACATGCAATTCTTGTTCTCGTTTGCATTTCTTGTTGAAGCTCCCACGTTATATTTATGTTTTGCAAAAAATACTAAATTTATCTGCTGTTTGTGTCACATACAGAGAAAAAACACTAATTTAAGATTGCTTTTTAACAAGTGTTAGATTTTAAATGTTAGACTCTCTGCCATCACAAATTTATTTTGAGCAAAGAATGAAAATTTTAATGGAGAAATTTTAAAGTCCCAGTTTAGAAATTATTTTTATTAAAGAATTTAATAGTTGTAGACTACAGTAAAAATATTGTCAAAATAATACGCATTGAGTTTAAAAAATAGTAAAATATTGAAAAACAATAATTAGTAAATGATAATACTTCCTATCATTAGAGATTACAAATTGATTATAATCGTTATGATAATCATGATTATTCGTACCAATTAATCGTAATCGCACTTTATTCGAGCGATTACATTTAATCGCACCGTGCTTGTGTAAAAGAGCAGTAAACTAAACTTAGATCAAAATATAAACAACTGCTTAGAAGCTATACGAAAAGCGGTTAAATTTTCTTCAGTAAGGAAAGCAATTTTCAGCAGATCAGAGTAAAAGCTCTTAACAAAGAAATAATACAGTTTTTAGATACAAAAGCACATTAGAATACCACAATAGCGTAAACAGACGGCAGCGTTATTCTGCATTAGCAGCTTTAATGCAAATTAACTTGTGGATTATCCCCATCTTAATGTTAATTAAGTTTGACATAGATGCACAAAACCCAACTGCATATAACCTTTATGTGTGTGACAGGTCACCTGGATACCTTCTCGTATTTTAATTGCGATTTATATTGTACACAGAATTCTTAGACGCATGAAACTTTCTGAGAACTCCTAACTTTTGTTTATGTTCATTCTTTATATTGACATTTGTGTCTCAGCTTGGGAGGAAGTGATAAATCAATGTATATGTACCAAGTACCACTGTACAAAATATATGAAAAAATATGAATTTGTGTGTTTTAATTAAGCTTTATAGTTTTACAAAAATAAATCAACATGCTAATTTTTACATATCTTCATGAGGTAGCATATTTGATGGCAAAAATGCTTTGTTTTTCTCACTGTTCCCACCAGTGTAAAGATCCATATCGTCTGCACAAGCTGCAGAAAAGTGAAAAAATTATCTATATTTTTGCCAGAGTTTTTGTATTGACTTACTATGTCCAAGACTACTTTTTCGCCTACATTTCCTTTGGCGCTCACCATCTGCTGTCTTATCCGTGTAAGTTTGCCTTTTGAGAGGGTACGAATTACTCGACTTACAAACTCAAAATATTTTAATGCCATACGTTTCTGGCTTCGATGGCATGTATTGTGTGAGCCGAGTACGTTCTCTATAACCAAACAATTGCTTACCACCGATAATATTCTCGTCTGGCTTGTAATTTTTGATTAATGTTGCATGGTCCAAATGTCTCTAATGGCAGCACATTTATCAATTCCAACACGGCTTGCTCGATTGCCTTTGCTCTTTATCAAAGCGAATAAAGTGTAAAAGTAGTCTAAGTCAATCACGGGTCATTGCTGTAAGTGATTTGTTTTCATAATTCTGATATATGCTCAAAGTTTGATTTAGGTACTCCGCAAAAAATTAGTACTCCTAATAAACCGTCTAGGTCTTTTTCTGTAAATGGTCTGAGTACTTTATTCGGTTGACGTTCACATGAATTTGAATATTTTATTTCAAAATTTCCAGGTTCGAACTTCAGCAGAGGACATGACAAAAAATAATAATTGTGGTTTCGAGTATTTTAATAAAGACGCTTAACTTCCCTCCAGACGACTCCACCTAAACAAAGTAATCAAAAAACACGACTGACCTTTCAGCTTACCTCTGGCCATTATTTCAAACATAAGACGAATGATCAGTAAAAAAAACCCCACCTACTGTGAAAAAATTACAATGCTTAAAAAGAGTGAAGATCATCACCAACTTGTAAGAATCTTTATCACTACACAATCATTTAGAAGCGGCTTCAGTGTATTAATCATCTTATCTAAGAATCAAATTGATTAATGAAACTGAAACAAAACAATGGATGCTTTGTGGAACGCCAGTATGCTCCCTAGGGGAGTGAAAAAAAAATAAAAATAAAAAATTTCCAAGTTTCTATTATATTCATCAGTCACTTTTTTCTATTACTTTCGCTCAAAACTATGTCACGCATCTCCTTGGATAAGATACTTTTTAATATATCTTTAATTTTATATATAGTTAAGCCAGGCGTAGGTCCACAGCGTTAGCGTAAAATATTTCTGCCTAAAGTCTGGTATTCTGGATTTGGCTTAAGGCGCCAAAGCGTTCCACCCTTACCACAAAGTTGATTATCAATTTTATTCTCTTCATGGCCATCAGAATAATATAAATCACCATCGGATTCCATACATCACTCTTGATCTTCATCAGATGCTTCCGATGATACACTGAAACTCCGTATTTAAATTTATGTCACGCTAAGCAAAAGCATTTTTGCATTTTAACAGCTGCATGTTCGTATATAAAAATAGTATAATTGTATGGAACAGCATTTATGTATTCTCTCTGTTTTTTTTTTTTTTTTTTTTTTTTTTGTCACATACATAAGGGTTAAACTGTATTTGGCTTTTCCAATATGAAAATACTGTTGGTAATCAACTAAATTGTTCACTATTGTGAATGAAAGCTTAATTGAAAAAATTAAAATGGATTTAAATGTACTATGGAACATTTTCTGCAAAAATAATTTTATCATTTTCTTAAAATAAATAATCACCAACAGCATAGCTGCTAATCGTATTTTCTCTTTTCTATCCATTTGATCGAGGAATATGTGCCAAGAAAATAAAGGGTTGGCAAATTCGAGGTTAGGAAGTAAATTGGCTTAGAAACCCATTTTTTTGACAAAGTCAGAATTAATAATGGAATATGATGTCGGGCAAACGTCCACCTCTAGCATGTCGGCAGTCGTCCTCTGTTTTCACAAAATTTTGAACCACATTTTGAAACAAAGCTTCGCTTATCTCGTCAATTTTATCCAGAATTTCATCTTTCGGAGGATCAGTTGTTTGTTGTTTGTTCACGTAAGCCAGGTCTATCAAATGTCCCCATAGAAAAAGAGCCAGCGGTGTTAAATCCCAAGAGCGAGGCGGCCAATTAACATCGCCAAACGGAAAAGTTACTCGACCGGAGAATTTCTCGTGCAATTACTGAATTGTGTGGCTGGCTGTGTGGCTTGTGGCGCCATCCTGCTGAAACCAAAGGTCACTGATGTCAACTTTAGCCAATTGTGGCCACAAAAAACGGATATCATGGTTTGGTAGCGCAGAGAATTCACGGTGTTGGCGTTTTCTTGCTCATACGGTCACTTTCTTTGGATGTTATGATTTTTTGAAGACTGTTTGTGGATTTTGTGAGCCCCGTAAGCGACAATTTTTTTGTTTACATAACCGCCTAATTGAAAATGGGTCTCATCACTAAGGATGATTTTGTTGAAAAAAGTCGTTGCTTTGTTCAGTTTTTCAAACAGTAAATTTTCACAATTAAAATTCTCTGTTCAAGAGTGTAGCGTTCCACAGTTAAAATTTTCCAATTTTTTACTTAATAAGTGTCAAAGGTTGACAGCTCAATTAATGCAAAAACTGTCATCTGTCAGGGTAAAATTTTAATTTGCATTAGTGAGTTTTTAATGCACATTAATTGTCGTTTGTCTACGGTATTATACTAATATTAGAAAGAATAATCCTTTGGAAATATTGAATAAGTTATTTTCCCGAATAATAATAACCAATTAATTTATCAGAAAACATCTATTTTAAATTTCTATCTTAACTTTGCATGTATTGTAGAGCTGAAGAGTTGCTGTAATTCTTGTATACAAATTTGAACCAAAAAAAGAAAAAAACATTTATTACTAAAAAGATGTTATTAGCTATTAAAACTAGGATAGACAAAAACCTAAACGAAAACTTTATAAAAAATACCATTGAACAAAGACTCATTTAATTATTCTAGCTATTTACTTAAACGTTTATATGGATTTAAAGTTGAAAGAAATATAACATTTGTGATGATGAGGTAATAACAAGTAAAGAAGATACCATTGACAATATGTAAACTGAGTTACAGGTAGAAATTTGTTAGCTTTTGTTAGGCCTCTTTCAATAGAAGATTTTGATGTATTGCGCCTAGAATTTGTTTTATACGAGTACAGCATAGCTAAGATTAAAGTATAAAATATATCTATATTACACAAAACTTTGCAAGCGCTGGAGCTATATTCAACAGAACATTAAAAGTTTTACAATGATTTCGTCCTAATTCTAGCAATTGTATATCTTTCCACGCAAAATTCACTTTTCTTAAAGTTGTTGTCCTCCTACAATTACGAAATATGAAATTTGCGTTCAGGAAAACGACACTAAATACTAACGCTATTTTTTTGTAGTCTTATTCACCGAAATTAGTCACTTAACAATATTAAGGTAGTTTTCTAAAAATAACATTTTTCATTGTTTTTTTTTTACTGTAATTCTTTCGTTCTTTTATGTTAAGAAATTTCTCATTAAATTTAATTTATTTATTCTTTGTTCGTGTTCTTGGAATTTTTTTCTGTTTTGTTTTAGTAAAGCATATTTAACACGACAACTTTAATACAATCCTATCCGGGAAAAAAGAAACAAAGAGCCTTTTATGCGGCCTTATTTATCCATCACAAGGTTCCACTTGTTTTTAAGCTTTTCGCTTTAATATTTAGGTCTTATAAATGTATTTATTTTGAATTAAGAAGACTTAATATTTTTAGTATTTGGAAAACATTAAATGGAAAATTTGTATTGTTCTTTAAGCTGTTTGAGCTATATTAATGCCACCGTATATGTATTTATAGCCTACGTAACCTTATGTGGTTTAAGTAAATTGTTTCATTCTAAGTAAAATCAATTCTGTTGCTTTGTAAAAAAGGTAACCCAAGTACTAATACCAGTTTTAAATATGAAATTTGGTTGACTAAATGTTTTATGGCCTATAGACTATCAACTTTCTTTTTTTAGCATAGATCTATAACTTCGGCTACCACTAACTAATTTTAAATAGATTGTTGGAAATGTAACGTTCATATTTTTCATTAAAAAAGAAAACGGTAAAAGTTTCTTTGATAAACTTTTACCAATCTATACAATTTGCTGGAAAACGGTCAATAATTGACTTTAACTGATATAAAAATTCGTATAATGGAATAAAAAAAATATTTAACAAAATACACAAATAAGTGAACAATGACTACCAAATACATTCAATTCTAGCTGTCAATTTAATTTCCAGCAGGGGAATAAAAATTCAGTATGTCTAGATTTTAAAAGGTTGTTATTAGAAGTGAGTATCAGGTTTTAATTGGGCAACCAGTTCACCGTTAGTTGAATAAAACTTGGACAATTGTAGAATAAACTGTATTAACTCGATAAGAATTACAACATATTTATATTATTACTTGAGAAAGTACTTTTTTTAACTGATTGTTGATAATTTCCACAATGTATCATAACTCAAGTTTATGTTATGATATTGGTCTGGATAGACAACTCTTTTAAATTCGTTTTAAGTGTTTAGTCCATGCTGTTTTGATTAAGGTCATACAAATATCAAGTTTTAAGTTTTAGTAAATATTTCTTTTATATCGTACGTATAATTTTGTAAATTTACAAAAATGAAAACTTTAATATTCTGCGTATTTTATCACTTACTAAAAAATTTTAAATATTCTTAAGTCCCGACTATTTATTTCTAATTAATATTTTTTCAACATTGAACTTTCTTTCCTCATCAAAAAATTAGGAATTTTGTGTAAAAAATATATAAAGAACCGAAGCTGGTGTATATGCATCATATAAATACACTATTTAATTTAGGCATTACCATTATCGGTACTCATCTCCTATACCACAGTTGCATACTGTAGTGCATGAGAAACAAAATTGTTTAACTTTTAATTCGAAAACATAAATTATTTAAAAGCCATTATAAAATTAATTGTTTATACAATCGAAAGATAGGTGTTGAAAATTTAATTTTCCAATAAGACAGATACAAGCATTTATCAAAACTAGAAAATAATGCTTCCAAACATTTTAGTTAAATATCTTAAAATTTTGTTTTCTAAAAACATATTTGTGTATTTATTGAAACTTATAAAACATCATTTGCTAAATGTTTAAATAAACAAACTTAAAATTGTATATAATATTTTTAATGATACATAATTAAGGCAACCAACGAATAGATACTGAAACGATGTGGTAGCCCCAGTGAAAAGATAATAAATTAATTTTTATTTCGTTTTTACTATTTTTCTGTTGAAGTTTTTTCACTTAATTAAGTGAATAATAACAAATGTGTGATAAAGTGGTATTTACTGATTATAAGGATTATTTAATTTTCATTTTGTTTGCTGCTTGCAATGATAATCGGTTAAACAGACAAGTGCTTAATTGTAAATATTATTTTTTAGTTTTTAATTAAGTTCATTATGTTATAATTTTTATGTTAGTAAAGGGTCTCTTCATATCGAACGATTTCGATGACTAGTTCACATCATCTCAATGTGAAATCACTATGTCATCGGATCTCATGTGTATTGATATCGTTTGAAATTCGAGAATTATGCTTGTTAACGTACCAATTTATCAAAAAATAGCTTTATGGTTCAAGCTGATTGTTTGTTAATGTTAAGACTCAACTGCTTAAGGGCCCATTAAGCGAACAAACGCCTTTGTCTATGGTTGCTTACCTGAATTTTTTACAGGTGTAGGTCCAAGTTTATATGAGCGAAGCGGAACCGATTGCATCGACTCTCCTGCATATTATTACTCATTTCTAATATGTTTCTGCAAATATTGAGTTTAGTCTTCGTACATATGGACTTACATTTTTCCACCATACTGTGAATAGTCCTCTCGGCTTAATGAGAGTGGCAAGCGTAAAATGGGATGATCATGCAGAACGCTGTCCGAACCGAACACCCATTTTGATAAAACAATTTTTTATTTTTTAGTTGTCAAACGCTATATCCGTTACGATTCTGCAGATATGTCTTCAATAATATGGTCGCTATCAACTGTCAAAGTTGGAAAATCTATACAGGACACATTAATAACTTTTCTCCTTTTATAAATTTTATTGTATAAGGGCCATTTGGGCAGCCGCTCCTATTACGGTAGGACATGGGGTGTTTCGCCGAGAATGACGCTATGAATATATTCCGCCATTATTTGGCCCATTATCACTTTTGCTGGCGGCGATCGGTTGATGAAAACACTGAGGAAACTGCCATGATGAGAGGTACAGATTACAGAGACTCTTCTGCCTCAATATAACTGTGGCAATGACAATATGTGCAACAGCTGGTTTGGAAGTCCTGGATGGTTTGACGCTGCTTCACATTTATGTAATGAAGGTGGCAGAATGTTCGGCGTAAAAATTTTTCACCAAGGGGTCCTGGAATGTGCTGAGGAGTCTGTTCATTCTACGCAGCGTGGTCTTGGATGTCATGCCTTTGGATCTGTGCTCTGGCAGGAGATTCAGGGTTGTATTCCAGGACCAGGATTGTTGGTCTAATGGGGCCTTAATTTAGGGTGAGTGTGATGTAAACTGGTATACTGATGGCTCAAAAATGAATTACTAGTGTTCATGAATCCAACCGAGAATCAATCCCACTGGAAAGATCGCTGAGTGTTTTTTAGGCTGAGATCATGGCCATTGATATATGTGCGCAGATCAACCTGGATAGTAGATTCAAGGGTGAGACCATTAATATATTCTCTGACATCCAAGCTGCCTTAAGTGCATTTGGGTCAAATTGTATGACATCTAAACTGGTCAAATATTGCTACGATACGTTCGCTTAGAAATAGAATCCAGTTGTTTTGCTTACCTGTACACTGTGGGATATATGGTAACCAAACAGTGGATGCAATGCCTAGAAAAGTTTCTGTTACACCCTAAATTGGTCTGGAACCTTAACGTGTGGCAGCACTTACTACCGTCCTTAATCTAATCAAAGATTTGGAAAAAATGGTAATGATAAATTTTATTTTTATTTTATTATTTTTATTTTATTTTTATTAAACAAGCATGCAGTAATGGTGTTAACAGTTGCAATATTAAATACATATTATTATATAACTGTCAATTATTACGAAAAATATAAAAATGTTTATTATAACACAGTTTATTCAAAGGATGAAAATAAGATTCCTTAAAAAAAACATCAGTTTTCATTTTAAAATTTTTAAAATTTTAATAACATTGGACTCTTCGTTTAAAGATTTCAAATTTATTACTACGATTTTCATGTCACATTTTCGACTGTACGCCATAGTGTCTGTTCTTATTTAAATAATAGTAATTCTATATTTTTTTTTTTTATTTAATATTAATGGTATTTGTTTTTTGTTATTTGTTTTGTTTTTTGTTCTGTGGTTGGAAAAACACAGCTGTTATCCTTTTACACACAAGCACATTAATGTTTTCATTTTAGTGTATTTTGTTCCTTGTATTGTATAAAGTATTTTATATGTACATATTTGCATTTATTATATAAAATGCATTTCCGCTTCCGTCATCATAGAATTATATGTTTTAGTTATTTTGTTTTCGAACATCCGTTTGCAGTACAGCGATATATAATTTTTCTTTTTTTTCTAAATATGTTTTTGAATACTTAATTTCAGTTATTTTTCGCTTAGATTTTTGTGCTAATGTTATTATTTTGTATTATTCATTTTTATAATAACAGAAGTTATCCATTTTCTTCTCCATTGGCTTGGTTATATAGGGTAATTGATTATTTATTTTAACATGATGAGTCTAATCCTGTTCGTAGAGTTTGAAATTTTAAGCCAATAAGTTGTTTCATTTTAACAGGTAAAATATGTTTCTGTGGGAGCCAGAAATTTTAATTTGCATTTACCTAATTTCTTGCTTCAGTGACTTAAAATAAGTTTTGTGTAGACTGCCTTTTAATCAGCACTTCAGAAGTCGACAATTGACTGAGGTCATATTGTTGATGCTAGATCTGCTAGATTGACTGTCATTTATTGAGTTTGTTTTGCCAATTCACCCTGGACGGATGTAGCATTTAACCGCACGTGCAAATAATAGACCCTGGAGTAGTTAAAAACTGAACATAAATTCCATCATCCTATTTCTGAATGAATGGGTAATTAACAAACAAAATTATAGAACTTGGGGCTATACCAATCCACATGAAATATGGACATCAAAAACATGTAGTTTTAACAGAACACCTTAACGTGTCAAATAGCTTATGCTGTATAGGATAAATTGCAAAGCGAAAAAAACCGTATTGACTTAGAATGCTTAATAATAGGTTAGAAGAAAATATACGTTTTTATGTCTCGTTTTAAAATCAATAAAAATTTCGGTGGAGGCACTGAATAAGTGAAGCACAAACCTATGTGCTGATGCTATTTGAATTGCTTTATAGCATAAAATTAAATCAAATTCTTCTTTAATGAGATAGCAAATGTTAAATGTATAAACATCAGCGAATAGATGAAAAAAGACTAACCAATTACACTATGCAACATGTGGAAAAAAATGTTCTGACTTGAATAACCACTATTTTTTTTTACGCGCTATAGTCGCCTAACTTCAAAAATCATCCGCGTTTCAGATTCTATGGATAAGTTTTTTTAGAATCTTTTTCTAAAATGTGAGATTTTTGAAGTGGCAGCTTCATACATCTTATGATGACTTTGAAATGACTCATTCGACTCATACGTTAAAAAATTCCAAATTATACCAGATTTAAGTCATTCTAATGCAATTTTTTAGTGTAACCTGTATTTTTGGAGTTATTGAGAAAAAAATCATATAATTTTATTTTTTTTTTAAATTGATTTATAAAAACGAAAGCATCAAATATTTATCAGTTAAACCATTTATTCATAAAGTCACATACGATACAAATAAAATAAACCATAATTCATGAAAATCGATTGGCAAGTACATATTTCAATCCCAATAGATAAGCTTAAATCTCGGGGTATAACATAATTAAATGCAAAATTATTGCCAAAAATGGGCATTATTTACTTAGCAATATATTAAGACTAAATACTATCCAAGCCAGTGTATGTACGCAAAAACCATAATAATTCACCAAATAACCGAAATAAGCAGGAAAATTAAATAACATCATACAGACCAATTAGTTTTTTGCCTGTATTTTCTATATTATTTTAACGACTTTTGCTCAAAAGGTTACTTTCAATTTAAGAAGAGAAAAAGTTAAGAGTTAAGAGTTAATTCCTGATCAATAATTTTGATTTAGGGACAGACATGGCACACCTGAACAATGCCATTGTATGTTAAGAGAAATAAAAAACGCATTTGAACGAAAACATTATTGTTCATCTGTGTTTTTGTTTGTTGCTGACAGGGCTTTTTATGTTTATCTAAATGGAAATGATTCTTTTTTTGGGTCAATTAAGTCTAGAATTCCTTCAGGAATTGTATTAGATCCTATTCCATACACTATTTGTACATCGATTAACAACGATTAACTTAAATGAAAGTTGTATTCAAAATCAAATGAAATAAAATATTGTGGACTCCATTTCCATAGAAGACTAACTTTGAAGGACTACAATGTACGAGTATCTAAAAGAAAATATACTCGTATAAATAATAAAACTCAAAATATATACTGGCTTCTGGGACCAAAATCTGAATTATGCATTGAAAACAAACTGATTCTTTATAAAACAATTTGGACATATGGTCTGCAATTCTGTGGACCAACGAGTAACACTTACATTGAAATTCTTCACAGATATCAGTCTAGCAAAGACACGTTGGTACGTGAGAATCCGATGCTTGCATAACGATCTTAAATACTTACAATTAGGGAAGAGATTACCAATTTTAGTACAAATTATCTTCAAAGATTAAGTGATCATTCTAAATTGTTATCTATAGCACTTCTAGATGACAGAGATGGAATAAAGCGGCTCGAAAGAGTACATGTACTTAATTTGCCATTTAGGAAATAGTTTGTTTCATTTTTTTTATTAATTAAAATGTGTCATTAAAATAAGGTTTTTTTTATTGGGTTAGTAATTAGTAATTATAAATTATTTATAAAATTTGCTTAATATTGTAGTATAAGAGATTGCAAATAAATTAAACTAAAAAAAATAAATAAAAACTTTTGTTTTGAAATTATATTTTGGTTTTTATATCAAAAATTTAAGAGTATTATAATACTAGTATAATGCTATTACAAACAATGTTTTACATACCGTGTAGCGGGACTTACGGGAAATTTTTTCCCGTTTTCACGATAATGTAAAAAGTGCTGCAAAAAAGAAAACCCTAATATATAGGCACCTTCGTGGATTAATTTATTTCCGCATTTTTTGCATATTCAGTATTGCCGTAAGAAAAAAAAATTCTTATTAAAGATCTCCTTTCATATTATTTATTGTTTTTGCTATTTGGGAAAAGTTTCTTAAAGTTGTTTCTTATATACGATTTTATTTTATAGATTTTTTTTCTGAAAGTATATATGTATATATATATGGTCTAATTTTTTTAAGCGGTTTTTTCTTATATGCGATGTTTTTTAAACCGATAACTACTGTAATATATATTTGACTTTTAAAGGATAATAAAATTTTTTATATATTTGTATAAAAACATATAAAACTATTCATATATTAAATATGTATGTATAGACATTGTGTATGACGTCGCTTACTTTTTCTTCTAATATCAATTCATGTGTAAAATATTTGTTATTGTTCTTCTTATTTTCTCAACATTTAATAATAAAAAATAAAAAAATTAATTTTTTAACAGAATGGAATCTTTGTACGCGTCGGCGGTAGTTCTGTTTTAATATTACAGCAAATAAGATACAAAAAATGCTGAATCAAACTCAATGGTACTGACATGGCCGTTTTCTAAATGCTTTTTAGCCAGACAAGTAGATAAAGACTTAAACTACATAAAGTGAAAATAATATGAATAAAAAACTAAAACAATTTTTAATGTCCTAACACAAGTAGTAACTTTTTAAAAGAAAAACTATCTCACTAAGACTGCCTGGCGATACTTCCATTTCTGCTTTTCTACTTAATGGCGCCTTCTCAACTAATGCAAGTGACTTTGGGGGATTTGAATCAGTATTTCAACTACTTTAATAGAAGAAAAGAATAGAGAAAATTGAATTAAAGCAAATATATTAAGTTTCATAAATAGTTGTGAGTGAAAGAAACCATATCATTTTTCTGTTTTTTATGGATTATCGTTCTAAAGAATTTGTAAGCCACATGGGCGTAGCTTGCAAAAAATAAGGGTATTTAACTATTTTGTCCGCCCACGTACAGTTCCAACACAGCAAGTGTTTATGGTACTCAAGAATTTGGGGAATTATTCTCTGGAAATAGATAATCATGACAAGTGAGATGGTAAATTCGAAAAAGTCAATGAGTCGACTTTATAAATCAGACTTCGTACTTGGAGTTTTCTAAAATCATACCGGACATTTGTTAACTGCTCCTTCAAAAAAGTATGCAATAGAAAAATCCAAAAGTCTTATTGTAAGATATGCTAAAGAAAAATTTTTTTACGAATAAACAAATTACTTTTACGAACAAAAATATTTTTTATACGAATTTATCGTACAGCAAAAGTTGTACAAACAAAATGATAGGTTTTATGCGTGGTCACATTACGAAAAAAGACAGGCAATCATACAAGTTCAAGCTTAAATGTATGTGGACAAATGTTCGTCCAATATTTACCAAGAAATCATTTTGAAGACCATTAAAAATCCGAAAACAGCCATGGGTTTTCCGTAAGAATTCTGCACCTACTTTTAAGGCTAAAACCATAAAATATGCGACTCGAAACAATCTTCCAGCTTTCTTTTGCTACGAAGAACAGCCCTCTGATGCCACTTTTGATTTAGACACTCTGGATTACAAATTGTAGTTTATTTAGAAGAAACAGTTTGCTACTAAAGTAATCCAAACATTGACTCTGTTAGGACGGCATTGGTTCGCGCTGTGGCCTACCTATAATTGATAAGTGCGGCTTAAGGCACATTGCGAATGCCTTTTGTAAGTAATTGTATATAATAAATTAAAAAAATCCTGGTCCAAAAACACTTATTATTTTAAATCTTATAGCGTAAAATATCTATAAAATTATTTATGTCCCCACAACTTATTTGTCTATTTAAGTGCCCATTTGAAATTTATAGTCAAATTCGATAAAATCGGAAGATTGCAATGAGTACCATTTGAGTAGACAATGGATTGCAACGAATTGCAGATTGAATTCAAAAGCATTGTACTTCCAAATAATAAAGAAGAATTTCTGCAAATATCATAATTATAAAATGGTATAACTGAGATTACCACTAAATATTTTTTGTGCAATGTTGCATAAATGAAAAACTTGTTTATTAGCCCATCTCATTAAAGTTGAATTATGAAAATTCTTGATTAAAGAAAATGTATAATAAAATGTAATTGAAAGTCATTTTCATTATGGAACATCATTATATAATTTTCATATACAGGGTGTTTCAATAAAACGTTTAATACGCAATAACATTCTAGTACTTAGCCTGTAGCAATTTGACAATTAACAAGTAGAAACTACACCATTAATAAAAATAGAATAATATACGCTTCAAGGACGCATTAACATTAGTAAAATTTACTAAAAAAATAGTGAAACTTTCGCGGTTACAGTTCAAAAAACAAAAGCAATTTTGGGCCGTCACTAAGCATTTTCTTGGCCAGAAATTGTGAAACTAGTGTAAAAATTGTAGCTATTGTGACAAGTAAGTAAAAAGCAAGTAAGTAAAGAACCGAACTCCTGCAAGGCGCTTAAGTACAATTTAGAATATTGGTGTTTGTAGCTCATAGTATTAAGGAAATTCCAGGTTTGTTCGTCGATCTCTGTAATCGGGCATTCCCCAGACGACACCACACAACATTTTGCGTAAAGACTTATATTTAAAGGCGTTTAAAACTAAAACAAGACCTACCGATCATCAGCAACCTGAGATCTTTGATTTGGTCCGTGGAACTTATCAAATTAAAAAAAATCATCTTGAGTGATGGATCATATTTTCACCTTGAACGCTAGGTTAACAAGCAGAATTGTTGTCTTTAGGGCTTGAAAAACCCAGGAATTATTATTTAAAAGTGTGAGTGTTTGTCATTTAACACCTTTAGATCTTTTCTACGTGGAAGATAATATCTATGTCAATAGCCCATAAAATCAAAATCATAAGGAGCATTTGTGCAATTATCAGCGACATATAAAAATTATACGGTCCTACAAGTATAACCGTGGAGGTCATTTGGGTAATATTTTTTCCATTATTAATTGCACTCCATTCTGTTTACAATTAAATAAACGTCCGATAACAAAAAAAAAGTTCCCATAGCATTCCATATAAGAACACGGGGACTTTTTTTAGTCAATAAGTACCCTATTCTACTTTTAAACTCATTGAAAGGGAGCTACAAGTCTAACGACGGTTCCATATGGCAAATGTCGTTTTCAGTTGTAGTAATACTCATAAAAAGTTACTAGCTAATGTTATGAGGTAATACCGCTGTGGTAAAAATGTTTTTTCTTTTTCAGATGACCAGGATTGAACCGAGCACCTCTTGGTTTGTAGGCAGGTGTCTTACCTGCCATATCTCAACGGCACAACGTCCGGTGATTTCGTTTAAAAATACTATATTTTTTCCATATAAAATTAAAACCTTCTTTTGCAAGACCATGTACATGGAGTTTTTCGTGTGGAAAATAATTCTTTTATTTAAAATATTTTAAATTAATTTTAAAAGAGGCGGAATATAAAATATTACTTCAAGAGTTTTCTTTTGTTTCAATTAAAAGTTAATTAATTTTCTTAATAAACAAAATAATTATTTTGCTTTAAAACAAACACAATCTTTCTATATTTTCAAATAAGAAAAAAAAAGAATACAATTCTGCAAATTCTTTAAATGTGCGAAAGCTACAGCAGTACTTGCAGTTACTTATATGCATACATATTAAGGAACCATCTCAAGCCATAGGTTTTGTTGCTTTAACAACTCGGATTTGCTAAAATTCAGCCTTCTAGCAGTGACTAAAATTTGTTTAAAGGCAAAGTCTTATTTTTATTGTTTCTTCTATATACTTTGTATAATAACAGGAATAAGTTTAATCGTTTTAAGTTTTAAAGCTAATAATTTCCAGTAAACTGTCTTAACATTTTCTATAGATTTAAAGGTTGGGCAAATCGCTGAAATTTATTTAAAGAAAAATTAATTTAAAAATATGAACGAAGTTACAATACACTTTTGTCACTTCAAAAAGTTTATATCGTACCGCGTGCCACACAATGTGTACAAATTATAAGCAATTGTGGAATGTGTTGATAAATTAATTAGTTGATGGCATGCTAAAATATATCATTCATGTCATGTTTCACGCTTACTTGTTGCATGTCAGGCATACGTCGCAATTTAGAGCAAAATAAATAAATAAATTAGATACACATAGGCGTAGTTTTATGTTTTATAAGGGGTATGAAAAAATAAATTTTATAAATTTGTACCCTTTTAAAAGAACAAGCAAGAATATCCATAGCAAAATACAAAAAAAAAAAATAAATAAATAAAACTAAAAATTTAATTTATTTCAATATGTATTAAAAACATCATCACCCTGTATTAGTTCATTGAATTTTGGCTGAAATTTATTACGCAGAAAATTACACGTAACAAACGCATCCAAATTACTTTTTATGTAAAATTGAGTTTTAAGTTCATATGTAAATGGGCGCATTTAATAGATTATATTCTTGAAGTACAGGTGGCTCTCTTTTAATGTATGGCTGTCATCAGTCCTCTTTTTTCCGCACACTATCATCTTTTTTGGGTATCTATGTCTAAATAAATTAATATTCAGGACAGTCGTACATTTTATGACTCATTTTTTAGTCAAAATATTTCAAAGTCTCAGTTTTAAGTTTACACACAATTCATTTTTGAATATCTTACCTATTTTACTTACAGGAGAGTTGCTTTTTAAAAATTTTAAACTTTAAGTTTTAATACTTGTTGATACAATTTCTTTATAAGACACATACGAGGGCGGATTGATATTGAAGCTACCTAAGTAGGTAAAACATTTTTTTTCAAAAACCATTCATTTCTCAACATAGTCTCCTTTTAGCTCAATACACTTAGTAAGACGATTTTTCGGTAATCACTTCTTCGTTTGAGATAAATCTTTTTCCTGCGAGCCATTTGTTCAAGTTTGCAAACAGGAAAAAGTCACTAGAGGCTAAATCTGGACTATAAGGTAAATGATCAACCAATTCGAAGTGGATTTCACGTAGTTTTAGCATCGTATCTAATGCTATGTTAACCGGTGTGTTGTGTTGAAGAAAGAGCACTTTTTTCATGTTTAAATGTGGTCGTTTTTCCTTGATTGCATCAACCAATTGATCCAATAATGCACTATAATACTCTCCTGTAGTTGTGGATCCCTTTTAAAGATAATCGATGAGCAATATTCCGTGTGCATCCCAAAATAAAGTAGCCATAACCTTGCCAGCCGATTTCTGCCTTCTTCGGAGCACTTCCACCAGCTTCCACCCATTGCTTCGATTGATTTTTGGTTTCAGGTGTGTAGTGGTGGACCCACGTTTCATCAACAGTTATTAATCTACGCCAAAAATTAGCAGGATTATGCCTTATCATGTCCAAACACCGCTATGCAGTGATCAGTCGAACTCGTTTTTGTTCAACACTGAGCAAACGCGGCACCCATTTTGCCGATAGCTTTTTCATATGCAAATGTTCATGCAAAATGTTGAACACATGTTCATATGATATGTTTACCATTTCAGCAATCTCACGTATTTTGACCCGGCGATTATTCATAACGATATCGAGGATTTTTTTGATATTTTCTTCAGTAACCATCTCGTTTGGCCTTCCTGCTGATGGTATTGTTGCAGTGCTTGTTCGGCCTCGTTTACATTCAGCAATCCAATATTTTACCATATAATCTGACGAGCAGGTTCGCCGTAATGTTTATCAAGCTTTTCTTTTGTCTCTTCCGCCGTTTTGCCTTTCAAATAATAGTGTTTAATCACTACACGAAATTCACTTTTTTCCATTTTCAAAGAAACATAAAAGTTCCTTACTTTAAACGGCTACAACAAATAAACTAATCAATGAATTTGGCTAAAATTTTAACAGCTGACGTTTGACAGATCGTAATTTCTAAGAAAGAAAAAGTTTTTGTGTTTGTGCTGCCATATAGCGCTAGGTAGCTTCATTGTCAATCCGCCCTCGTATTATTGCTCCCATGTAGAAATTGCTCCGAAATTGCGTTTTTTAGTAATTCCAACACATTGCACACAAATACACCTTGTCACACAAATTTAATGCAATAGCATCAGAAATGACGGTTTTACAAACAGTTGTATAAAAAAACATAAATAATTTGAAATATTTGTTCTTGCAAAAACCATTAAATCACCAAGCGTATAATAGGAAGATTGTAATCTACAAAATCGCGTTTGATTTTCATTAAAGCCTGCATTTAAAAAAGTTGCACTTTGAAAATTAAAGTTTTTATTATGTTTTTCCCCTCTCCTGTAAAATTGATATTATTCGACTTCGATATACAAATTTTTTCTGGTTAAAAAAGACTTCTCACAACGTAAACGTGGAATGTGTTTTTTAATAAAACAAATAATACCTCAAAATTTGTGGCCTTACGTAGAATTTTGTTACCCACTGTAGGTAGATTTATTCATAAATAGTACGGTTCCTATATGAAATGAAGTTTGAAAAATATTTAAACTTAATACATACAGATTCCTCAAGGCCACTCAAATAAAAAATGGTATATATCGTTCAAAAGATGTATTATTCTTCTTTGAATTGCAGTCGTCCAACAAAAAACGATGTTAATTGTAAATAAAACAAAAATTTTTCAGAGAATTATCGTAATATTTTTTATTACGATAGTAGGATCTATGCCAATTATGTGTGATACTAAATATCGACCAAATGCTCTCCACGGCTTCGGTGGCATACTTCTATTTTAATGACTATGAGACATAAATGAGGTTCAGTGTTGTTAATGTGCCAAACTATCTTATCATTTAGCTCTTGAATTGTTCCTGGCTTATTGACATACACTTCTTCTTTTAAATATCCCCAAAGGAAGAATTCCAACGGTGTAAAATCATATGATAGTGGCGGCCAATTAACATCACCACGACATGGGATAAAACGGCCATTGAATTTTGAAAAAGAGCTATTATTTCGTGGCTGTGTGGCCCCATCCTGTTGAAACCACACATCGTCCAGGTCCATATCCCCAAGAAGTCCGTTATGTTTTTGCCATAGCGAACACCATTCACGTTAACTGCTTGGCCGACCTCATTTTCGCAGAAATACGGCCACTCTTACAGAACAGTACAGTCACTCTTTGTAGATGCATCGGCTTTTCAACAATCACTCGTGGATTCTTATTTACGACAATGCGGCAATTCTGGTTGTTAACAACTTTACTTAGGTGAAAGTGTGCCTCGTCGCTGAAGACGATTTTCTTTGTAAAGACACCATGCACTTCTATCTCTTCAACTAACCATTTGAGTATTGACAACGCTTAAAACTGCAACTGCAGCTCTGAGTTAATTGAACCTTGTAAGCGCGTATATTCAAATCTTTATTCAAAATTTGTATCAGTGTTGTTCGTCAGTTGTTCAATTGTAGGGCACGACGACGAGTCGATGTTGACGGCTCCTCTGCTACACTGTCCCGAACAACAGCAATGTTTTCCCCAGAACGAACTGGGCGAGCATACACTGGTGTTTCCACATTTCCTACAAACCCGGTTTACTAAAATTTGCGCACAATTTTACCGATTATGAACACATTTCGTCGATTATGCTGATCAGACTAATCATGAAATGCCCGAAAAGCATTTTGATTTGAACGCCCACTTTCGTAAAAGGAATCAACAATCTTAACGCGCTGCTCAACTGTGTACCTATTCATAGTTGAATTTGTCAAAGACTGAAATAAAGAAATGTCAAATTAAGTTGGGAAAAAAACTTGACATAAAATTGTGACTCGCAATTAACTTCGTGCATTATGGTTGGACCACTCTTTACATACATTCTCACCCAATAAAAAATATTGTATGTCAGCTACAAAATTGATCAAATCAAAATTTCCTTCTGATTCTAAGCTCTTTTACATTTAGTTCGTTCCAATGGAAAACTTTAAAAGCCTTAAAAGTGCATTTTTTGCACTTCATAAATTATTTTAACTCGAGTATTAGGTCCAAGAACATAAAAATAACCAAATTCCCTAAGTGTATGTATAAAGGTTATATAAAATATTACGTGATAGTCCCATTTTATATATGTTATGTATGTTTTATTAAAGATTTTCTAATTTTTATAATTAAGTACTTATGATGTCTGCCTTAAACGATGTTGGATATTTAAGAGAAGAAATATCCCTTTTTAATTTGAGCTGGATCCGCTTCTGAGTAGACAAAAAAACCCTAACTTATTGGAATAAAAATGGGTTAAGTGTTGTTTTAAGTCACGGGCGAAAAAATAAATAAAATAGAATTAAAAAAAATCTTAAGCTAGCCCAGAAAAATAGTTATGTTCTTCATAATTTCATGTCATTTTATCATTTTAGCTTTTCTACTAGTTAGGTTTTTTAATGTAATAAATTTACTGGTTAATGGCTTCCTTGTACTAAAAATGTTCGAGATTTCATGCTAAATTTATAGGGTTGACTTTTATTTTTCTATTAAATTTATATTTATTTATTTTTTAAACTAAGCAAAGTTAGAAATATGAACTATAAGCACAAAATAATTTTAAGTTACATTTTAAAAAGAAAAAAAGTTTAACTTTAAAAAATTATAAATTTATTTACTTATTATAAGAGTTACATAAAGCTTAAGCTGTAGTGTTTAGTGTTTTAGTGTTTGGTGTGTTATGGACAATTTTTTTTGTATTTTATTTTATTTTATAATTTTTTTCCTTAACGTAGCATTTATCAAATAATTGTAAGAGTTCGGTTTTAAAATTAGTCAAGTCAAAAAATTGGGAAACATTTTCTCTATCCCTTAACATTTTGTTCAAAAAATATTTTCTTTTTCTCCGGTTTTTTTTTTTGGAACATTTATTTCCAAAGAACTCACGCCATGATCTTGCCTGTATATAGTAATAAACTACGCGAATCTCTTAATCTAGTTCACTGATTTGACATTTTCTTCGATTTAGGTGTGAAGTGAGAGTCATGTTTTATCCAATGTAAGAAATCGTCGCAATAACTCTGCCTTAAAGTCATGAAACATTGCCTATCAACCGTTTGCAATGCTGCGCTGTTTTTGTTCTTAATAACTGCACATTTTTTTCGAATAATTTCCTTACTACACATTCGTTAACCCAGGCCATACTGATAGCATTTACACACGTCGACACCACAAATTGGTTTTGAATTCTGTGAAAAAGCAAGATGCGTTTATTGGATTTTCACTGGTCATGGATATAAATGATATCAGTTTTCTCCTTAAGATCTTTGGGGAAAGAAATAGAAGCATTGTTAAGTTGCTATTGAGTTAGCCTTCCCATGCATCGAACTTTGTTAGAGCAGTTATATTTTCTTAAACTTTGTTTCTAACTAAATTGGGGTCAAATATGATTAAAAGCAAACAAAAGCTCAATTTAAACTCGAAGCGTAGCTTTTATAAAATGTTGTACATATATAACATGGTGCATAAACCGAGAAAATATCAAATTTTTTTATTAGAAGAAATAATAGATTAATATATTTTTTGAACCCGAGGGTCTATAGGCATTAAAAAAGCACCCCCTATAATAAAAATTTTGATTTACTATCAATTAGTTTCTAAGATTTTGTATCAACAGTTAATTTATTAATTTTTTTACTTCAAAATAATAAACTTACTATCAGAATCTTAATTGAAAAGACTCAGATTTTCATATTTTTCCCAAAGTTCTTCTCCAAGTCACAACTGTTACTACAGATGTGTTCCGATCTCTTCTATTTTTGTATGCTGCATAATAAACAATACCTAAGATGAAAAAGATGAAAAAGTTTTGCGTGGTGAAAAACTTTTAACGCAAAACACACTACAAAAAAAAATACAAACATGAAAAAATTTGTACATTTGTTATGCATAAATCAGTACATTAAACAAAAGTCAGCACTGATAAAAACGGACATACGTCTGGCTGCACTAATCAGGAAGATAAGGACTGTTTTAATTTAGGTGGCTAATAGCCAACCCAAATAATAAAACTATAAAAAATTTTTAGCTGAAGGAACTTACGAAACCTCAAATTTGTATTTTGTCTTGTTTAAGAAAATATTATTTTAATGAACGTACGGGTATAGGGATACCCGTGTAAAAAGGATTAGGGTTAGTAGTACTGAGAATTAAATGTACATAAACCCTACTAAGCACGTTGTGGTTGAGGGCCTATATATACATACAATCATTCAAAAAACCGTCTCAATGTTTAGCTTGTTCTAACACATATAAGTACAACAACAAATCCAAAACTCAGTCTTTGTCATTTTTGATCTAATTGCTTATTAGACTTTTAATTACAACACGAATATATACCTTTGTTGTAATATGTACCGTTATCGAAAAGTAAGCAAAACGTATTTAATAGCTCATTGACTCGGTTTTTTGAGTTTACTTTATTTAATAAATTTTATAACGTTTTCAATGCTTCATATTTTGTATAGCCTCTGCCTCTATACGGCGCGGTGTACTATACTGTCCACCAAATTTTTGCAATTGTTTGCTTGCTTGCAGAAAGTTAAAATATTCGTGTTTTTATTGAAGATAATAACACTGCTAGCAGTTGGCCTGAAAGTACGCTCCAAAGTGAAAATGTCAATGCTCACCAAAAGGCATCAATAAATCCGTTTGAATTTGCTAAAAAATATGATTTGTGAACGGCAGAGAACTGTTTGGTCAGATAAGACCAAAGACTTGAAAAAATAACTTTCCAAGCAAAAGATGTCAGACCAACTTTAAAGCTTGGCGGTGGTTGTTTGTGGTTGTAGGTGGTGGTAGGGTTGTATGACGACTAAGGGAGCTTCAACAGTGTCCACAGAATAGAATGCTCAATCCAAAGTAAACATTTTCAGCACTAACTTGCCCAACACTACAGAAAAGCTTGGATTATAGATGACTGATAACGTTTTTCAATATGATAATGACCATAAACATACCGCCAAACTTAAAAAATTGTCTTATTGATCACTGCTGCAAAGTTCTTGATTGATCGCTCCAGTCAACCGGTCTTAACCGCATCGAACACCTCTGTAGTACGCCTGGAAATTTGGAAGAATTGTGCACACATGTGCGACAAGCGTGGAATCGTATTGAACCAAAACAACTGCAAAAATTTAGTGGACAATATAGTATTTCGCGCAGTATAGAAGTAGTTTTTACTGCCAAAAGAGGCTATATAAAATACTAAGCTTTAAAGAAGATAATAAATTTTGTTAAATAAACAAAACTCAAAAAATCGTTCCAAAGTGCTATTACATACGTTTTGCTTATTTTTAGATAGCGATACATATTACAACATAGATATTCAACTTTAGTTGTAAACAAAAATTCCAATAAGCAATTAGATCAAAGATCATAATGACCCCAATCATTCAGCTTTGCTGTTGCACTTATATCTGCTAACAATAGCTAAACATCCGGACCGTTTTTTGAGTGACTCTATATGGTAGTGAATATCGGCTTAAATTTCATTTCGCATCTTGGAACTAAAAGCTGTACATTTCAATAGAATGGTTCTTTAACTCTGCATTTGTTTAGTTTTATAACTCGCCATTAAAGTAAAAAAAAGACTTTACCACAGCAAACTTCGTATTTTATTTTTATTTAATGTTTTTTGTACCAAGGCGAATTCAATAAGGTGGCTCTAATTTGCTTCGCGAATGTCAACAGACACAAACATTCCGTATTTTGTTGACAACAAATATTTTTAACACTACAGCTTTTTGCTTACTACAGTGTTGCATTATTTTGACACACCGAAATTTTGTTTCACAATGTTGTATGCATTTTCAATCTAAGACCACCTTCTCAAATTCGTCTTGTTTTGTAAAATAATTTTAAAATAATATATTTTATATCAGATTCGTTTCTAATTAATTTAAAATGTGTTCCTATTTTGTTTCTTTCTAGAATTTGGACAATCACTTAGAGTTTCCATTTAGAGGTTTCAAAACTGTGGAAAGCAAGGATCAAGTATTTTTATTACAATTTTTTCAAATCGTTAATAGTTAATCAATAGCAAAAAATGAAAGCATCTAGGCAACTTACATAATAAAAAAAGAAGAAACTCATAAAAGTACTTCAAGATAAGTTATTGATATATATTGAATGGAGCAAAATCCAAACTAAAGCAAAAAAGCTGAAAGTAATGCAACAACAAAAAAAAAAAAAAACTTAAAAAACTGTATGACATGAATGAATGGATGAATAGAAACAGAATATTGAGCCGGATAAAACAAAGCTCAATCATTTTTACACCTCTTTATCCTCCCATACATCACCATGGCAAACCAAAATCAAATACAATAACAAAATAAGTAGTCAGTCACATATTCATAGCAATATGTATGAAATTCATATAAACGTCGACAAGGAAATAAGAAACTGGAACAATGTCATATGTAAAGAACTGAATACAGCCATTTATACGCACGTATACCACTATGGAAATATAATGCCGGTAACAAAGCTTAAGAATTGTCTACGAAAACCATCATAAAAAATATTAAAGCAAAAACTTGACGGAAAACTATATTTAAGAAAGTTTTGCGCTTCATTTCTTATTCACAAAGACAATTTTAAAATTAGCAAATTAGCAAAAATTATTAAATAATTAGTACAAAGTGTTAAACCAAAGATATATAAAATACCATCTCTTATACAAAAACCTTCCTTAAAATTTTTTACATCTTAAAACCGTTTTATATGGATTCATTCTCTGGAAACAAGTGGATTAAAAGCTTAAAATTTTCTACTTTACATACCGCTGGTGTGTTTAAGACTACAACTCTTAATCATACTATTACTACTACTACTACTACTAATACTTCTCAAACCGCTAAAACTTTTACGCAATATACTGCTGTTACCAAAAATTTTAGTTTTAATACAAATATTCATAATTCTAATTCACTACTAAGAAATATTTGTAGGAGGTTACAGCACTGCATTATTACAATAGCGCGATTATTGTTCTATATATTTTTGATATTAAGCCTAACACATGGTTTCAATTTGAGCACAGTGTTGGCAATAAGTAAACATAAAGCGAGGCCAGATTTAATAAATATTTCTACAACATCATCTTCACCTTCACTATCATCTACTGCATTGCTGACAGCATTATCATATTCACAACAACAACTGCCTATTGAAGCACTAATTTTGGATGCCAACAGTAATATAGATGTGCACATTGACAGCAATAGAAAAATTTCTCAACAAACAACAAAAAATGGCTTCAACAGCAACCAAGAATACAATAATTACACATACAATAGCCCCTATAGCAACAAGAGCAGCAACGTATTTAATGCAGATAAAACATCGCCAATACAATACAATAGTATCACCTCTACCTTGCCATCGCTGTCTGGGCCATCATCATCGTCATCATCATCATCATTGTTCATGTACAATGTCAACACTTCAGTCAACAGTACATTTTCAGCAACAATTCAACCCTCTGCGTCTGAATCACCAACAATTACGACACCCACAAATGATAAGTTCACTATGCCTGCAGTACATACGGTGCTGGTTAGCATTGTTTTGCTTTTTGTCATTTTGGGTACCATTGTTGGCAATGTCTTGGTCTGTATTGCTGTGTGTATGGTGCGAAAACTGCGTCGTCCCTGTAATTATCTGCTTGTTTCTTTGGCTCTATCGGATCTCTGTGTGGCGGTTTTGGTTATGCCCATGGCATTACTGTACGAAGTATTGGAGAAATGGAATTTTGGCCCGGTTTTATGTGACATCTGGGTTTCATTTGATGTTCTGTGTTGTACAGCATCTATTTTAAATTTATGCGCCATTTCAGTAGACCGTTATTTGGCCATAACAAAACCTCTAGAGTATGGTGTCAAACGTACACCACGACGTATGATGCTGTGCGTGGCTTTAGTATGGCTGGCAGCTGCTTGTATATCATTACCACCGCTTCTTATATTGGGCAATGAACATGTCGATGAGAATGGCAATCCAATGTGTTCCGTTTGTCAAAATTTTGCATATCAAATTTATGCAACGTTGGGTTCATTTTACATTCCTTTAGCCGTAATGCTCTTTGTGTATTATCAGATATTTAGAGCAGCACGTCGTATTGTTTTGGAGGAAAAGAGGGCACAAACTCACTTACAACATGCCCTGAATGGCACTGGCTCTCCACTTGGCCAAACCGAACTGGGTGGTGGTAGTGGCCAACTTAGGCACAGTAGTTATGGCAATACTTCCTTAAATTATTCAAACTGCGGTGCACTCTCTGCTAGCCAGGCAAGTGCGGCAGGTGGTGGTGGTGGTTCCGGATCAAGTGGTCTCTTAGGGTCACCTCATCACAAAAAGCTGCGCTTTCAATTGGCCAAAGAAAAAAAGGCCTCTACTACGTTGGGCATTATAATGTCTGCATTTACCATATGCTGGCTGCCATTTTTTATTTTAGCCCTTATACGTCCATTTGTAGAATCAGAAACTACTCATGTGCCACAGTCATTATCCTCGTTGTTCCTATGGCTGGGTTATGCTAACTCATTGCTCAATCCAATTATATATGCAACTTTAAATCGTGACTTCCGTAAACCATTTCAAGAAATTCTCTACTTCCGCTGCTCTAGTCTTAACACAATGATGCGAGAAAACTATTATCATGATCAGTATGGTGAACCACCATCTCAACGTGTTATGTTGGGCGATGAAAGACATGGAGCTCGTGAGAGTTTTCTTTGAAATTAGGCCTAAAGGGGAGAAGGTTTCGGGCATTTCAAGTTCCATAAAAAGTAATTTTAATTTACTTTATTTTGTTAATGGAAAAAACAAAAATATTAAAAATGTAATTAATTTTAATAAGCCCACAGTAGACATCAACCCCCACCCCTTATATTTCGTAAGTTACTTTTTCAACTATGAGTGATGATTTTTTATTTAATCTTCTAATTTTATCTAGTCTTTAGTACGTGAAAAGAATACCTAAAACAAAAATAATTACAAATCATCAGCATAATATATGAAATAAGTTATAAAATAGTATAAGTCCACAAAAAATAAATAGTAAATCTAAAGTCCTATATAATATATAAAATTACTATATCTTAAATATACTCTTAGTGTAAATTATTATGACTATAAATTAAATTAAAATAAACTAAATTTGTGCTAAAACACAAATATAAAAAAAAATTAAAATAAAACTCATTAGAATTTGTAGTTATAATGTTATATTTAACATTAATATCATAAGAAAATAAAAAAAACAACATGAAATATGATACTGTTACTAACTTTTAAACAAAATAACACAAAAGGCTAAAATTTTGCTGAAAAGATTCTATTTTTTATAATTTAATCTTTAGTATAATGGAAAAGGTGGTTTTAAATTGTTTAAAAAATGGAAAAGGTGGTTTTAAATTATTTAAAAAAATGGAAAAGGTGGTTTTAAATTGTTTAAAAAAAATTATAACATTGTAAAAAAGTTTTGAAATTTTCGTCTTTTTTAAGCTTTACTGATTTGACGGATATTGAAACTGGACCAAGTACAGATTAAAGACCTATCTTTACGAATTGTGGTACAGTAATACACTGGAGCATATTCCTATAAACGCACACTACTTTTTTTAAAAAAAAGGTAAAAATTAAACAAGAAAATATTTAGGGGGCTATAAATTTGTGTATTAAATTAGTTAAGACTTCACTTAAAATATTGTTTACAAAAAAAATTCATTTGTACTTTAATTATTTTTTTTACTGAATTTTCCATATTAACAGCCATTTTTAAGGGTATTTTCCTATAAACGCACTTTAATGTTTGGGCCATTGTAGCATTATTAATAATGTGTGGATGATCCTTTGTTATGGATTGTTCAAAAATACGGTCTGGCATTGATTCCACTAATTTTTTAAGCAGATCGAAATCAATTTCCTCCCAGACTTGTTTAATTCTTAGTTTCAGCTCTGTCACAGTCTTTATGCCTTCATTCTGGGCATTATATGCATAAACTTTATGGGCCATGTATCCCCACAAGTTTTTCATTGGGCTTAAGTCCAGACTACAAGCCGACCAGTCCAACAAAGGAATGCCATGTTCATTGAACCAAGATTTCGATTGCTTAGAAACATGGATTGCAGCATTATCTTGTTGGAAAATGCAATCTTCATCCATTTTTTCGTCCATAAAAGAGAGAAGAGCATCTTCCAACAGTACGTTATAAATCGAACTATTCATTTTTGTCGGAACAAAACAAATTTCCGACTTGCCAACTGCAGAAAACGCTGCCCAAACCATAACACTGCCACCACCGAAATTACGTTTTGACATCCGAACATCTTTAGATCTCAAATCGTGCCAATAGCATGAGTATGAGTCTGGACCGTCTAAATTAATTTTTTTTCGTCAGAGAAAATTACTTTTTTCGACTCATCTGTCCATTTTATATATTTTCTTGCGAATTTTAGGCGATTTTCTTTATGGTGCTTTTTTTAGCATTGGTTTACATTTCGGCTTTTTCCATTTTATGTTTTCATCGTTTCATAAAATGTGTGCAACGTGTTTGGAAGTCACAGGAAGATTTAATTTATTCCTTATTTGTGTGGCATTCAATTTGTTGCGGGTTGTTTCTTGTTTTATTAGATTAATTTGTCTTCTTGTTAGTTTTGTATTACCCTTTGTTGAGATGCGAACTCCATAATTTTGACCTTTCTTCAAGAAATTTCGCACCACACTTTCCGAACGACCGATTTTACGTCCAATTTCTCTATTAGAGCATCCTTGGTCGTGAAAAAATTTAATTTGAATTTTTTCTTGATCGGACAAAAAAGTTCCCTTAGGCATCTTTAAAAGTGATGAAATTTATTGATTAAAATAGGAAAAGTTACAGTAAATTGAGATATTACTATTAGAAACGTATCTTTGGTTGAAAAAAAAACTAAAATTGATATTTTATTTTTGGTCACTTTTTTAAAAACAAATTTCGAGTGTGCGTTTATACGAATCTTCCACTTAAAATAGCACCAAGAACATTTGATCGCATAATTAAGGCAAACAACAAAAATAAGAAAAAAAAATTGTTTAATTGTTTGTTTAATTTTGCTTTTGGATGAAAACAACAACAAAGATATAACAAAAATACAGAAACAAATTAAGTGCGTTTATAGGAATATGCACCAGTGTAGAACACAACAATGCCTATATTTTGGCCATAGTTCCTGCATATGTAATTTATTTCTGTACCCATGTTGTGGTCTTAAAAAAACTACCATCAAATCTGACATATTTCCAACTTGTAGCACAAAAACGATTATAGTCTCTTTTTCTTTACTTCATAGAATATGCTTAAACGAAAGCAGTTCCAATTATCCGAAGTTTTATTAATTAAATATTGTGCTTAAGCGAAGAAGCATTGCTTAACCAAATACTATAGTTCTTAGCTAAAAACTCACATGATTTTGGGTACCTTTCATATAGGGATTCCCAATGAGAGATTTTATTTTATTAATTAATAAAGTATTTTTAAGCGATTTGTATTCTTACGCGATTTATATCAGTGTAAAGTATGCTATTAAAAATGAAAAACTGTATCAATTAAATGGATGAAATGGCTAGTCTCGCAAAACAGTATTTTTTAATGAAATATTCCGTCACCAGTTCGCATATTTCCGGTTATATGATATGGATAATATCACGAATTTAATTTCTGAGGTCTTGAGTCAGTCGTTGGCCATTGGCATAGACCTGATCTTTCAAACTTATCTCCTCTTCGATCTTGCCTTGGTAAAAACACGCTATCTACACATGTTTCTCTCAGACCTTACAAAAACAGTAAGTATCGCTTGATAGCGCAATATGTTCACCGTAACTGTTGCGCTAGCTTCTTTTTCGAAAAAAGTTAGGTACAATGACAGAACAAAAACTTTACACTTTGAGTATGGAGAAGCTTTTTAGCAACAACTATTGAGTATCACAGCCCAAAATGCGACAATTTTGCCACCGATTTTAGAATGCTTCAGATTAGTTTGTTGCATTTCAATGACTCAATCAGACACGATGTTGTTGATGGTCGGCAGGTGCGAGATTTTATGTTAAGTGAATTTTAGGACCCTAACACCTAAGTCGGTACGCAAGACACAGTGTAATATCGTTTATAGAATGTCAAATTCAAAAAAATCGACGAGAAATGAACTAAAGGCTACAAAAGATATATATATTATTAATTTTTTTTTTTTTTCGAAAGAAGTGACTCAACGGCTTGCCAAAAGATATTGTATCCGTCGAAACAGCTAACAGCCAAAGTCAAAAAGACCAATGTCTGGAGACCCTGGTGGAATCGCCATTTGATCGCTTCGAACTTTTATTTAGCATAAGATGGAAAGGCTTTGCGGAAGCCATATGCTCCCAAGAAAAGTAACGGAAAAAAACTTTTGTTTAGCAACTGTGTAAATGTAAAATATTAACTCAATCATGTCGTTCTTTATATTTCGGCCGTTTATCTTATAATGCACGGTTCAAATGAAGTAATTGCAGTCTGCTCCGATCACTGAGTTATAACATCTAATAGTACACAATGCTGCCTTTATCCCACTAAGAGTGCAAAATTGCCTTATAAATATATACTAAAATTACGCAATTGTATTAACGAATAAAAATACCGTCGAAATGAACAAAATTCGGAAGCAGTTATAAAACCCAAAAAACCCAATAAAAACCGGGTTGGATTGGCTTATTTTTAAAAAACTCACAGGTTTTTGCCAACTCTGTTGATAATGCTTTAGTTGAACTGTGACCCCGAAATTTTAATAATTTCGTTGCCTTGTTGAAGCGTAAGTATATTACTTACTTTTTTGGCGTAGTAGTTATAGACCGCCTCATGACAACTGCTAGAATGGCGGACTATTTAAAATTAATTGTCTTGTTGGAACATCCTGTCCTAAGAATTATATCAAATTTCGTAAAAATTGCTTTAATTTAGGCCTTAATGGTCTTAAAAAATTTGCCTAAGATAAGCTTTTTTTTGCAAATTTTAGCTGCTAGGCTGATTGATCTCACTGCCACACAAATGTTTAAAGGAAAATCTAAAATCATTATTGTTTTAATTCCTTAAAATATTTTTTGAGTTAAATGCTTTTTTTTACCAATTTTTAAATTTATAGAAAATGGCTCAATGATTGATATTGTGTCCTTGAAATTTAAGCAAAAAAAAAAGAAAAGAATCGTAATTTCTTGGCTGTAGTGTTGAATGTTATGTTATAAATACATTCAAGGTTACCGACCATTGACTACAAGCTCTCAAAAATAAAACACATGTGTGCATATGAGAATAATTACCATGGTCTACAAAAAACAAAAAATTTTCTCGCATTTAAATAGAACTATATAAAATATAATGATTTTGATGCGCTGAATTCAAATTCGTTTTCAGTTTTTTCCATCGGACTCAAATTTTTTTATGGGCATAGCATATTTTTCGCCCAAAATATGGTAGTTATGCCAATATATTTCATCAAAACTTGAAAACGACTGACCGATTTTAATGTCAAGTCAAAAGTCAAACGTCTAGGAACGTTTCCTATAAATCACCTAAACATAATTTTTTTTTTGTATTTTCAACAGTTTCGGAGTTATTCACAATCTCAGAGAGCAATTTTTCTTTTTTCAAAAAGTCATAAATTATCAGAATGAAAATTTCAGATGTTAAACACTTAAATTAAATCTTAAAATGTTAAGAATAATAATAAGCGTTAAACCATGAAAATCGGTTGGCTATTGCTGATTTTATTTAAAATTAAATGCAGGTAATTAACTTTGTCCAAAATTAGCAAAAAAATGTTTTCTTGCAAAATTAGAGAATTTTTTTTATTTTCAAAAAGTTATAAAAAAATTCTTAGAATATAAATTTTACATTTGTGCATTTAAATTAAAGCTAGATATGTAACCTATAAAGGGAGGTACCTTACATCGACAAAAAACTTGTAATACATTATTAGGCAATACAAACATTATGAAAGGAAATGTCTGGTAGGAAACAATACATACGCATATACCATATGTTCTTCAGCCCATCAAAATCATTATGTTCCATACAGTTTCATTTAAAAGTGTGTTTTTGCTGTAGACCAGTGTTATTTTAGCACAACACGGCTACCGACTACACAACTACCGTTGTAGCCCATAGACAACTTAAGTTATTTTCTATTTTTCTTGACGACAACAAACAGTTTAGTGCTGTCAATACAATAAGATGCATTAATAGGAGTTTTAAAATGCAATACATGAAAAAGAAAAATCACATGTATATTTGTTAATATATATACATTTTTTTAACGACTACAGTTAAAACAATTAAGTAGCTGGTTACTTGGCTACTTTGTTAGCCAGCGTCTCTCATCGTCGTGTGGCTGATGGTGATATGAAATGATGATGATGATATGAAATACTGTCTTAAGCCACTGAATATTGAAAGAAAGAACAAAAAATTTGCTGCAATCTAAAAGAAATTTTATTGGAGTTGGATAATTCATGAGTAAAGTTCCAAGATACATCTGGTGTAGACTTTTTATTTAGTTAAAGGGTTCGGCAAATATTTTTTTTTTTTTTAAACAAGGCGCAAAACATCGAGTGTAGCTTCTGCTGTGTGGCACGTAGCGCCGTCCTGTTGAAACCAAATGTTGCTAATATCCTCCTCTCAAATTTTTGTGAACAAAAATTCGTTCAACATAGCCCGATAACGATCGCCATTGACTGTAACGGCCACTGCTTGCTCATTTTCGATGAAAAATGGCCAATTATGCCTCTGGATCTAAATCCGGATCAAACAGTGACTCGTTTTGGGTGCATCGGCTTTTCAATGTATGCGTGCGGGTTCTCTGTGTCCCAAAGGCGACAATTTTGAGTGTTTACATACCCGCCAAGATCAAAATGAGCTTCATCTAAAAAGTTGATTTTTTTGGCAAAATCGTCATCTACTGTAAGTCGATCGCAGGCCCACTTAGCGAAGCGAAAAAGCGTATACATAACCATATTCGTTCAGCGGAAGGATAAAACTAATTATCTGTCAAATCAGATATGAGCTAAGTGTTACCATTCACGAAATAAGCACTAATTGAAAAAAAAACGTTAGACGGCTGACCCGTTAAAGTCATTTGTGGTGGTATTCAACACGAATATATTAAGCTCGTTGGCATTTTTTGTAGAATATTTGAAAACTTATAAGCGCTTTAACGTTTGAAATTCTATTAGAAAACTTAAATTTTACATTAATTAGTTTACATTAAGTATTTAAGTAATCACCTTTTCAATATTTAAAAACTTTTGCTTTAAAAATGATTTCTTTGTAATATTTTAATCTATAATTTTTTTAAGTTTTTATTAAAATTAATTAACTTTTATTTAGTTGATTATTTTTTACTTATTTCTTTTTTGTTAGTATTAAAATAATTTTATTAATTAGTGTACCAGAAAAATTTTGGCAAGTCATCTATAATTTATTACAATAGTTTTAAATTTAATATATGTATATTTTTTTTTGCAATTTTTTATGTTGATTAATTTATAACAGTACTTTAACAAAATAAAATTTTAAATAATAATATTTATCTGTTGTTTTCATATTAAGTTATAAAATATAACAGTCACGTCTCTCTGTGATACAAAGTAAATATTAGTTTTTTAAATAAATATTTATTAAAATTAAAGAAAATGTTAGTGTAAAAAATATGTTTGAAATGATATTGTAAATCCATACTTAAACTGAAATAATAAATGAAGTGATCTAAACGGAAAAATTATGCTACTCAATGAATGATAAAACAAATACGAAGTATTTTTGTAAAAATTTTGACAGAGGAAAATATAGTTTAAATTATATTAGTTTAAACATATTAGTTTAGAAATATTATGGTTATTGTAAATAAGATTTTTTAACACTATTTATACCAATTGCATTTTTCTATAGCAAAGTTTTCTTTTATATATTTACTTAATGTACACAGTATTATAAAAAAATTGCTCCTGTATATTAATTTAGTTTGGTTTGTTTTTAATTAGAAAAACTATACTAAAATATGGTTACATTTTGTTAGTATACCATATAATACACAGATTATATATTGTACATAATTTAAATTTTATTCTTTTACAAAATTTACAGAAGTGTACTTTAAGGTGTTTAATTTTTTCCAAAGACGTATTTTTCATATGACTTGGATTACGATCTGAGTTTCGGTAATATAAGATTTATATGTACCAAATTTTAAGAAGATTGGTTAATATTTAGTGGCTGCGCACTTTAATCCGATTTGCACAAATAATTAAAAAATAAGATTTTTCAGTGTTTTTTAGTATTATTAGGAAAATTTTAAAATAATACCTCCTTTGTGTCTTCTAAGAGTATCACTGAAGTAGTTTGTGGCGTCGTATATACCAGCAGTGGCTTTTTATTCAAACTCTAAATCTACCATCTTGCAACTGAAAGGGCTATTTTTTACTTGGGCATCCGGATAAATGTTCAGAAGTAGTAGGATATTCAAATCATTCTTGGTCGGATGCCAAAAGCGAACGTACACACAAAAAAAACCTAACGTAAAATCGACATGAAAAAATGTTAATTTTGATTTTGGTAAATTTTTAAAAAAAATCAAGGTTGTTTCATATTAAATTAATAGCTATACATGTTATTTTAATACTCAACACTGTTATTCGCGTTGACATGAAAATATACATATTAATTTTAACATTTTCCGCATTAAAAATAAAATGATTTAATGTTAATTTTACATTGTTTCCGTACAGCATAATTATTATTTTTTTTATATTATTTTATCGAAGTATACCTTAAATTTTTTGTATATGTATGTATATTTGTTTTTATATTAAAAATTTTCAAATCAATAAATAAATAAAAAATAAAAAAATAATTTTGATTTTTAACAAAACTACACTCCATCTAAAGAGTGTGTATGTGGATTACATAATCCACACCCGAAAATTGTGGAAATGTATCTACATAGGTATGTATGTATATATATGCTTAATATTTTTATGTACATAAATGTTTATATATCCTAAAAGTCTTCATATGGATATGGTCCATATATACAAGTTACCATAAATGTAGGAATAGAGCATAAATATAAAAATAACATTTAATGTTATTTCAACATGTTTTCATGTTACTTTATTATAATCATCATATTAGTTTTGGGCTATTTCATAGTTAATTAAACATTAATTTTGTATTGATTCAACATAAAACTCGTCTTATTTTAACTTTTCACAATGTTGATTTAATAATGATTTCATATTATTTCAATATGATTTTCACTTTGAACCATAATATTAATTAGAACTATAATATTTCTAGTTGTTTATATATGAAACGGTAATAATGAGAATTTATTATTATCAACTTTGTCTTAATTCATTTTACTATGATAATTTTCTGTGTGTTGATAAGGCTGACAAAATGTGAATCACGATTTATTCCTTATTTATTTTATTGATGTACAGTGGTGGTCAAGACATTTGCAACTAGTCTCCGGACACAAATTCTTCCTTTTAATCCTCGAAGACTCGTCATACCACAATATTGTTCTCCATTGTTGTTGAGTCCAATTCGTCGCAATAGTTAGACTCTCTTGCTCAAAGATTACTTTTTTGTTGTTGTCTTTAACCAGAAGATGATTACTTCCTGCTATTACCAAAAAGCAATCAACAAAGTTATTAAAATACAAAAAATCATCGATAAAAAACAAATCGGAAAGAAATTAAAGAGCTGCTTTAGTTGCAAATGTTTTGACTACCACTGTATATTAAAGTATTTACTAAAGAGTACAATTATAATTGCATACATTGCTTTTGCCATCCAGCTTGTGTGATGTAGAGCTCCTAGGTTCTTTAAACCAAAGGTATTTGCCTCTTAGGTAAATGAGATATAGTTCCAGTAATACTTTATAGTTTTTTCTTGAATGATTTGTTCTTGTTTTTTGATGCATTTGCTTTATTTTGCTTTGTCGCATAAACGGTCATATCTGGCAAATTTCACAAGCTTTGACACTTTTGAGAAATTGTGATCTTTGGGACCTCATGGGGGTGATTACGTTAAGCTAACCTCAGAAATTTTCGACCAATTTCCTTTTCAGTTTTGGCACATGCCCCTTGAAAAATAATACCTTCATTACCTAGCACACTTGAGCAACAATAACTTTTTTACATTCTCTTTAAATAAATATAAATTTTTTATATATGGAGAATGGTGATCAACTAGATTTATTGAAAGAGACCTAAAACGCCGGCTACGTTCTGCACATGTATTAGTTAGTGAAGGTTTACACAGCGTCAGTACTCATAACTAGTCGGTAGCAATGTGGCGAGGTAATACCGCAGTTAAAAATTGTCAGATAGTGTGCCCTGGGGTTGAACCAAGGACTTAATGATTGGTAGGTGGTTGCTACATAATATATCACAGTGACACACACTATTAAATACGTATGCATGAATTTATGTTTCTACAGATGTCCTCTAAAGTGTGAAAATATTTGGAAATCGATGGAAAGGATAAGTCGAGATATATTTGGTATCCTTAAATACTAAACTGAAAAGGCTCTTCGACACCAGGTATTATTAACCCATATTCTATACCAAGTAGTATCTAGGTGCTGGCAAATATAACACAAAATATGTTGAAAAAAATGAATCACTTGATGAAATATTAGGTCGCTGTGTTGTAGAGGAAGAAATATCCGTTAATTCCCTAAAATAGCCGAACGTTGTTCTAGCGTACTTACTTGCTGGACGCACAATATGGGACAAAAGTTTATCAGCTTTATTTGCTAATGCAACAAAAACTAGAGAAGAATTTTATTTTAATAAAAGAACAGACTAACCGGTTATTTCATTATTTTTTACTGACAGTCGGTTTTTCAAAATTGTGACTTTTCGAATTATTAGAAAACCGAATTATTCGAAAACAGGTTTATGTAAAAAATTCGAATAATCGATCTCCCTATTATGTATGTTTGCATAATTTTTTTGTAATTCAAATTAAATTTAAAATTTTTTATATCCAACAATACAAATAACATACAGAAATGGATGAAAATAATTTTGGTATTTTTAGAAAAACTGCAATTAAATAATTGTGTGCATATTTTTGCAAGACTGTGTACATTACTTATAGAAATATCGTTGAGTGGTATAATTAAATAATAAACCATGCAATTATGAACTAAGTACTTCAAAAGTTTTATCAAGAAATCATTAATTTCATAATGCTATAATTTTTTTTTCATTTTTATTATAAATTATAATAATTTTATTCTATAGAACTGTTGGAATTGAAGTTTTATGTATTAAGAACTAAGAAAAAAAATTTGTTAAACAATAATTTATTCATTTTTTTACAATAAATCATAAAAGTTAAACTTTGAACTTAGTAATTACCGTAACACTAATAAAAATCAGAAATCCAAAGTCATAAGTAGTCTTGCATGTGTAAAACTAAAACAAACAAATAAATAGAAACAATTTTTAATTAATAGAAAATGTCTGAAATTTCATCATAAAATATAAAGACATAAACATACTGCTATATATAATTAATTAATTTAAAAAGAAACTAATAAAACTCACATCTTCCTGTAATAGAAATTCTATAACAAAAATAAATAAACAAAAAATAATAAAATTAATTATGAGCAATTCTACACATAAAAACTACTTCTAAAGATGATGTTTATTTTAAATAAAGAAGAAAAATAAAAATTAATTTTAAAATATATACTTAGAAATATATATTAAAAATCAAACTACAATCTATTGTATTAAAGCCAATTAAATAAGAGAATAATATAAAAAATTAAAGAATAAATTGAATGGCAAAAATAAATGAAATTAAATGATTATCTCAAAAGAAAGAAAATACAATAAATGGTATTATTATTGAAAAAAAAAGAAAAATATGAAATACGCATTTTATTTACTTAAGAAATTAATAAAGGTAAAGTATTCATTTCGACTAACTTAAGGTGCTTAATTCAAAATTTCTTTGTGTGCATGTGAACTATGTATTCAGTAGCTCTGTTAGATCATGATAATTATATGAATATACCTCTACCTGATGATATCATTTCTTAAAAATTATAAAAAGCTAAATTTAAAAAGAGTGCACAACTGGTCCACAAAATGTACTTATTTTTAAACAATTATTTTTGTTGATTTAAGAATTGAATGGTGTCACAGTTAGTGGTTTTATATTGTTGGGTCTTACTTTGTAAATACCCTGGAACATTTCTTTAAAAAAAATTATATCCCTAGTCACTGTTTGCTTATATGTACTTATAAGCAGAAGAATTTTTATAAGTATGTACATTAAATTTTTTTAAATATATACGGAAAAATTAATTTTTGATTAAAAGTATGCTCACAAACCAATTAGTGCAACGCAATTTACTTTTTCCAATTAGTTTCTAAGTTGAGACGATGGCAGACTTAATTTCGTTCAGCGTGCTCCTAAGTAGCGCAAAAAGAAGCGTCTGTAACTTAGTAAGCATCTATGGCAATATCGCAGTAATTCCTCCAGAAAAATTTTAAGAAATCTGTAGAAAAAATGAAATTAGAATCGATTCTCTTCTGACAGGACAACGATCCTGAATACACATAACGCATTAAAGCATTTTTTTGTCCCAGCTATCAGATTTAAATCATACTCATAAAATATTACCAGCTCTTGACAATAAAATTTCTTTAAATAACAGAACTAATATCATAAGCTTCTGAACAAGTATACAGTTATAATAAGCAATATTAGATATATTGGTTAATAGTATAGCAAAACGATTTCAAGGTGTCATTAATAATAAAAGGGATATACAAAACAAATAATAAGTAGTTATAATATTATGTAGAAATTGACAAGACAGTTACAATTCTAGCCCTGGGAGGTAACATTACAACTTTAATGGGTATAATACTGGATTAAATGCTAGAAAAAGTATGCCAAAGTTTGAGCGGAATATGAACGGACCACCTACGTCTTTGCCGAGGGCTGCATTCAATTATCGGTCTAAATAAATATTTCATTTAAATTTTCTGCTTCTTTTTTCAATTTTCAAAACCCAAACGGTTAACAATAATCACCCGTTGCATCACGAAATAAATTAATTATTATTACTTTTATGTTTTTGTAATAAATTGTTTGCATTAAAAAATTGTGATTTTTTTCTTCAAAATATAATTTTTTTTTCGCCAAATAATGATTTTATTTCGAAAGCTTCTGGCAACGCTGGTTACATCTTAAACTTCTTTGGAATTATTGGTTATTATTATTCCCTCTCAAAAATATCATCAAAATTTTTACCAAAGAATCTGAAAAATTCACTTAAACAGTGTTTTTTTTAATTTATCACGTTTACCACTGCCAAATGTATGACATGATTTAGACAAAAAACATCTTCCACTAAATTTTATTTTACTAATTTTTTCAACATTTTGGGACCATATATGTATATGTACATGATTGTGGCGACTACATTTCTCAAATACTAAATTGTACTCTTAAAAGAATTTTTCTTAGATATTTTATTTCAGTTGCTCACTTGTACGTGGTATTATTACACCAAATATTTTACATATAAAAACTACTTTCAGCTTAATTTTTTTTATATACGAAAAAATTTCTGAGATTCCCGTAAAAAAATTCTGGGAAAGCGGGAAATTAAATTTGAGCCTTGTTATTTTTTAAAACGTTGTGTATCAGGATTTTTTTTTCTTCTGGCTAAAATTTCTTGCTGACTTTTTATGATGTTTCGATTCAAATTGGTTACATTGACAATATTTGTACAGCATACGTTATAAGTAGAGTACAAATGATGTATTATCTCATTCTAAGAGTTACATTGTTGCCTAAATATTGATGAACGTACCAAAAATAACGTTAAAACGTATTTGTGAATCATTATTTTTGACAACATGATGTAAGGGTTTAACGTAGTCAACATCATTATGACAATTTGTTTGTAAAAAAAACACGTGCAGTAGAATTGAATGAAAAAATATTTTGGGAAGATATAAACAATTTTGGATTTATTTCTTGGTATGTAAATTGTAAAAATAATTTGAATTTTATGGGAAGGAAGTAAATGTTAAGAGTGTCACAAAAAGAATGAAAAAAACAGCAGAAAGCTGTAATAAAATCAACACGTTTTGCATGAAAAATTAGTCGTAAACATATCATTGGAAGGAAAAAACTGAGAATGTATGTACATAGGAAAAAAAACGTAAATGTACAAAGGAGGAAAAGTAAACAAACGTAAAAATATTATAGTAAAATATTTAAAAACATAATGGAAATTTATGACATTGAAATGGGTATGACGAAAGGAAACGTCAGATGTCTTTAGAAGTTTAGAGCAAAAATTACAAAATATATTTTGTTAAAAATCATTTTAAAGAAAACCAATTGATTGTTATATTTTAAGCCTTACTCGTTTTCTATTTAAGAGTAATCAATAGTTAGAGTTATTAAATTTTTAAAAAGCTACTTTAAGATAAAGTGCATAATATAGCTAAAATCTGTCAAAGAGATAGATATGTATCTTCTAACAAGAAATTATTATTATTATTACCGTAAAAGCTTTATATTTTGATGAGTACTTTCTATGGAATATCATTATCAATTATAGAAAATACACAAACTTGACAGCAAGAGCCTTCAAGAGTCTTTGTATGTATGAAATTCTCTAAAACTAAGCAAGAAAAAAATATTTATGTTTGTTGCCACTTAAGGTAAAAAGTAACGCCTACTCCATATAAATGCTAAAAATTTGGTTTATGTTTCCGCATTTTGCCTCTATAAAAAATGAAGCTTCCACCCCAATCTATGAACATAATTTCGATATTAATTTAAAGTTATTTTTATATATATTTTTTTTTCTTAAATTATGGCAAACAAAAATATATCGTAGCTTTAAATAGGCTTTCCAAATTTAACGATTGTAAAAATTTTGCCAAAAGCGGTTTTTATTTGGTCGCGGCCGTTTGTTTATTTATTATCATTGAGGTATAAAAGTACTGCGACCTCTAGATCTATTTGCACATCCTTCCATCTGTATTGGATTTCCCTATAATATCTCCCCCAACTTCTTATATCTGCCTCAATGCCTCACATGTACCCAATATGTGCTCTGCTGACTCGTTTTCCACATAACATCGAAACATCACATCACATTGAGACTAATTCCAATGCTGGACCGATCAATCAGATTTCTTAGGTTGTCTCTAGACATTCCCATGTAGGATTCAAATCTTCTCTTGTTATAGTTACTCATCAAAAGCTTAGATTATCTCAGACCCGTACCAGCCTCTTGTTATCCTCATTTTTGTTGATTAGAACCTTCCAGGCCCCCTACACAAAAGGGTTCTAGCACTACCAGTGAAGTGGAAGCTCTTTTTCTAACCATTTTTTCATTCACCGGAATTCCCGGAACCCAGCATAAGCTGACTCTATTGTCCCTGCCCAGCTAGTTAAGTTTACCCAGACATTCCCAAAATGACCTCAAGTCTTAGCTATATCCTCTCCTCTATATTTCTTCTTCAGTTTAAATTGAGCACATTTCTCAATTGCATAAACTTCCACTTGGAGTATGCCGGCGAGTTTTCCCACAGATTCCGAAAATTCCCTCTTAGGGCCAAACACTTCCTTGCCTGTACCTCTTTCTTTCTTGACCCATGACATCTGCCTATAATGATATGCAGAATTAGCTTAATAATGTACAACTAGAAAAGATAAACATTGGCAAAATAAAAGTAATGAGTGTCAATGCCAATAACCCCAATGGGCTTTAGATTAGTAGCACTGTTCAACACAAATTTTGTTTTCCTTATTATTTTTTTGTGATATTGGGTATTTCTATCTCCCTGACTATGAAAAAATACTGGGAGATTGCTAACAGCTTTTTATTGTGAAACATGTTTGGCCAAAAAATTTCAAAAATTGATTCAAAATTTCTAGTGAACACTATCAAATGATCTTTATTAAGATTTCTTGTTACAATCTCAAGCAGTAGCCTGCTACCATGTGTGAGTCCCAACTTACCTGATAACGCTCTTGAATTGACCGAAGATCTTCATGAAATCTTTCACCCTGCTCCGCTATAAAATAACCCAGATTTTGTGGAAATCGGTCTAAATGCGAGTGCAGAAAGTGGAATTTTATGCTCATTTTGTACCCTAGCTTATGTAAGTTGGATAGCAAGTACTCAACAAGTTCTACATATTCTTAAGATTTATTTTTGTCTAGGAAATTACTCAATTACTGATTCCAAACTTTGGATTAGACTTTAGTGATTGATTTAACAAAACTTTGATCTTTCAAGAGCTGAAATGAGGGTCATTAGCCATAACTCAAAAACAAAAGCTGTTAGAGAAAAACTGTTGCTATAAAAAAATAAATATGCATCAATTTGGTACAAATTTTAGAAAAGAGGCAATTATTTTTGTTTTGCTGAGCGATGTAATCAACACCTGTAACATGTGATGTTCTTTTGTTTCCTTGAAAGTACATAATTTTCACCTGGTAGATCCAACCAATCAATTGGAAGACTGAACTGAAACATTTGAAAAATACAATACTGTAAGTTTTCGCAGCCAATTTCACTCTCTAACGCGCTTTTATCTTCATTTTTCTCTTTCCAATTACAAAGCGTGACGGCGCACTATTTGTGTTTGCTCCATACAGTTTCTATGAGAATTTTTGACAGATAAATAACGCTTAACGCTCTAATTTAGGTTTGGCCGTAAAAAGAAAATAAATGAAAGAAATGGAATCTACCTAAAATATTGAGAAGTTCGAAAGCTTTCGAAGTATTGTTTAACTAACTATACAAAAAGCACATCGATGCGGACAGCAGTCAGCAATTGACTTATTGGTTTGAACTCAGTGTAAAGAGAGTTAAGTGTGGATAAGCTCTGATTGAGAAGATTGTGATCGAACCTAAGTTGTAATAACGATCGGGATGGAAGATGTTTAGGTAGAAAGATCTGTCGAGTAGTTGTTGTGACTAAGATTAGAAATAGTTATTCCTTGTAAAATAGTTACAAAAACTGGAACAAAAAACTGTGTCAATAAAAATTATTTATTCAAAACCAATCACAATATTTATTTTATTTTAACGGCAATCTACGAACTCATTTAATAAGCGTTTTTAAAAGATATAAACGTAACAATATTTTTCTTATCTTATCTTGAAATTTCGATATGTTTTCTGGTTTTTCCATTCCACCTATGGGAAATCCCGCTCGTACTTAAGTCCAGTCAGTATTGCTTGATTCCGATATTGTGCGTTGATTCTATTCCTGATTTTTCTTGTGAGTTGGACTTAAAGTTTGCTTAAATATTTTTAAATTTTACGAAATGGATAATATGTAGCTTACTCGCATTTAAAATTTTCCTTATTTTTTATTACATGCATACTATGTACGTAAGTAGTAATTGTAGAACATATTATATTTTCTTATTCACTGTGTTCCCACATTTTAAAGAAATATATTTAACAGTAAAATTGTAATAATAATAAACGTCCACTCTAATAGATAATCCTACTTAACATACTTTTTTTAAAGCATTTTATATCAGTTGCTGTAATTACCTGAAGACTTGTACAATTCAAAACATGTACGCAGCTACTATTGTAGTATATCATCTTCAGTAGACTAATACGCCAACAAGTATATTTTATGTGTTCACACACATCAACAATTTTTAAGATGAGTATTTCACTTGGTTTTTTTTAGATGTCTAACAGAAAAATTTACGTAACGTCTAATCCGTCATATGCACACACATATGAACTTTTGTGCTCTTATGAGGAACAAGGCAATGCCATTGAATTTTTTTGCTGTTATGCCAGCAGTGTTGTTGGTATTTTTATAGCAATACTTTATACAAGTGGTGGCAGGTACAAAAAAAAAAAAAACGCAAATCTACAGATGTAGTATATCCCTATCCGCACATTAAAATGTAAAAATACTTGCGTGGTCATGTAGGAAACCACGAACTCGTCAGGTAAAGCTACTTAGGCTGCGACACTTTGGCAATGTTTACAAATAACAATTTTAAAGCTTGCTTTTTGTATTACAAAATTATATTTTTAACATTAGAGGTATAGGGTCATTATTATTTTTCAAAATAATATATATGTATAAAAGGTAGAATATTACAGTATTCAAATAGCAAATGTTTATAAGATCCTGCACACAGAATTATACAAATTCTTTTGAATATTTTCAAAGTTATACGTGTACTCGACTTGTCTAATGTAATATATGCTACGTTTTTACCTTTTTAAAAAATAAAATAAAATTATTGTACTGTTTAGTTCATTCTTATAGTTTAAACTTATTTGTAACAGTACTAAATTTTAAACCTCATTCTTTGTATGTCGTTTTTTGTCAACCGCGACTCATTCACTGTTTGACACCAACTGACTCAACTGCCATCAATGATTCGTTCAATCAGCTGAGATGCTATTTACCTTCGATTAAACACATAATCGAATGATTTTATTAATTAAAATAAAATTATATAATAATGTAATAGGTAATAGACATGTAGTGTTCTTGTGCTAAAGTTTCCAACACTTTAGATGCACAGTTTTAAAAACACATTTAGATCTTTCGATTTCTATAAAACTTTTTCAGCCGTAATTTGAAACATAATTTAATGAAATTATTTTTAATTAGAACCGTTGAAAACGTTGTACGTCTATGTTTTAATAAAATTTCTTAAAAAGAATATTTTTAATCAAAGTGACCAAGCTTTTTTGTTTTAAACAGTTCTAATTTTTAGCTCAATACATCATGTGTAGTATACTCAGACTTTAAGCGGAGTAATAAATTGTGTAAGAAAACTCCACACAATTTAATGAAAGTAAATTTATTTCTACTCTTGTACCAAAAAGGTCAAAAATCCTTTTTATCTTCAAATGCGCTAGTATTAAAATATAATATTAGCTTAAAAAGTTTGTTTAAAAAATATTTCACTTCTTTAAAAATGTTTTTGTTATAAACAATATTTTCATAATATATCTGTGTCGATATGGAAGAGTAGCTTAAGTCAACTTAAGCTATTTTTATTTACCAACACTAATTTATATGGTAAAAGAGAAGATATGAAAAAGGAAACATTAAATACGACTTGAGTTTTTTCAATAGAAATGTATTCTGTTAGATTTTTTCCAAGATTATTTCGAAATATTATGGAAACGTGTCGGTAAGAAAGAAATGCTTAAGTCGACTTAAGCTACTCTTCTATATCAACACGGTTAAATACATAAAATTGTAATCTGATATAACATCATTTGTTATTCAAATTATTTCCTACAACCGCATTCTTATATCTTTACAAAAAATCAAGTTTTTCTTTAAACACTGCCGTAAGAAAAATAAGTTTATCCTTCATACAGATATATCCTATAAAAATTGCTTAAATAAGGTGGAAAAACTTTGCTTTATAAGTAACGCATGGAAACTGCTTTTAACTATGTAATTTTTAAGAACATGGTTTAAAAACTCTATTAGCTATGCATAGTAGGGTCGATGGTATTAAAAATGGCAACTCTTTGCGTATTTTTAAAATATTTTTTTATTCTCTAACTAATAGTAGCAAACAATAGACTCTTGCTATACTTCTCTTTCACAATCAGAGCTGTAAACATTTCAATCGATTTGATTGCAATCACATAATTAATTAAATGCTAATGATTGCTAATTTTTCAATTGAATTCAAGATCATAAATTAACTTTCATGAATTAAATTTCAAATCATAAAATCAATATGGGTTCAAATTTAATTTCAATTTGAAATCTAAACGATTGTATCAATTTTGTAAATCAACAACAATATATTAATTGATATCAATTCATTTCGTTTACAATCGTTTTGATTGAAATTAAACTTTGTGTTAAAATCATTTGATTTTAACATTCGAAAAGTTGTAAAACTCAATTTATATGTATATATGTGAGCCAAAAATAAAATATATACATGTGTACCAATAATACACGACTTTCAGAGCAATATGAAATTTTTTGATACTAATATGGTAGTTCCAAAACATTTATTTATTTTAGGTTAAGTCGATAGAAGGATTCAGCCATGCTGTCGCAAGTCAAAAAGACATACAACTAAGATACATAAAATACGTTGCATGGATAACACCAGAAAGAAACCTCCATGGAGCGAGAGGGCGGTGTACCATTTTCGGTCATTATTAAGACACTCAGTACACTAAATAATTAATTTTAATTTTTGAAATTTAAATTTTTTATTTTTTTTTTTTTTTAAATAATCACCAACTTTTTAAGTTTTGTTTCTCTGAGAAATGATAAGTCTTAAGTAATATTTTTATGGGGAGATAATTTCAAAAAGGTTATAGTCTCTTCAAATACTACGAACTAATAAAATTTCAATGCTGTAAATATGAAAGAAAAAAAATATATTGAAAAAGCCCATAAATAGCTTTATCGTTATTCTTAAGAGATTTTTCTATTATTTTCCATATTTCAATTTTTGCAAATCTTTCCAAAAATCAAAATTTTTGTGTCACAATAGAACACATAACCTTTGATCTGCTTTATTCTGTGGTGAAAAAGGTTATCATCAAGCAATAGCGTATACTTTTTATGCCAATAACATTAAATAAAAATAAAGCCAATACAAATACAAACAAGTGCCACTCCTATTTCATTGAAAAACAAAATAAAAAATAAATACAAAATATTATGTTGATACATAAAAAAGTTTTCCATATAAAAATGTGCACAAACAGCCGTATAGCATGACTAGAAAAACATATGAAAGCAATTGATTTATATATCCTTTGTATTAAAAGCATTTGTCTTCCCTTATTTTTTATATGTATTTACACATGTAGGTATGTATTTATTATATTTTTGGTTTATTGAAGTAATTTTTTAATCCGCAGCAATACTTCGAATATGTGGGTAAAGAGAAATACAGTGAAACTTAAAATTTTTCAAGTGAATTAAAACCGAATAAAATTCAGTAAATATATAAAATATATTCAATTTATAAAAATAGTAATTATATATTAAACTAACTCTTGAGAGAAACTGGCTGAGCGATTTCCATATTTTAGGCGCATACGATTTCAATAAATATGCTTCCTAGCTTAAAAAATACTGTATTATAAATTACCAAGGATATTTTTCTTATTTATTGCTCTCTATTGTATAATATGCGTATGAATTAAAATTCATGTGATACGAGTACTCGTATCATTAGGCTCTTCGTAAATATTTTGGCATATTGTTTTTTTTCTTTTTTTGGTTCCATATTAAATTTAGGAATGAATAAATTTGTATATTTTTTCATATCATATACAAAACCTGAAGATATGTACCAAAATTTTTACAGCCGTTTTATATATATATATATATATATATATATATATATATATATATATATATATATATATATATATATATATATATATATATTTTATGAACAAAAATTTTTTATCGCGTATGTTTGACATAAAACCACAAGCATAAGTATTTTCTACATGAAATATCTTTAAAATATTTGAATATTTTTTTTTAGGAATATTCTACATTTAATTTTCATCTTACTAAATTTTAATAGTGTAACGGATTTTGAAACCGTAAGTCTTATTTTATTCATAACTTAATATAATTCCTGAATTAATTATTCAATAGTAAGGTTTCTAAAGGGTCCGCCAAATAATTTTTTTTTTTTTTTTGAAAATGCTATAAAAAAAACTACTGAATATTTTCTCAAATTTCTTTTTCTATTTGAAAGTACAATCCTTCCGGTTAATAATGCAAGATAATTTAATTCAAATGGCTGCCTCGGCTGGCCACTCAGTAGTCTACACGATCGGTCCAATTTTTAAGCACATTGTGGATTGAGTGCAGCTGTATTTCACCAATGGCTTCACGAATATTGCCCTTTAAAGCGTCAATTGTCTCTGGCTTTTTGGCGTAACACTTATCTTTGACGGCACCCTACAAATAATAGTCCAACGGTGTCAAATCGAAGCTCCGAGGTGGCCAAACGACATCAGCTCTGTGGCTGATAATGCGATCTTCAAAAACATGGAGCAAAACATCGACTGTAGCTTCGGCTGTGTGGCACATAGAGCCGTCCTGTTGAAACCAAATGCTGCTGATATACTCCTCTTCAATTTTTATGAATAAAATTTCGTTCAACATGGCCCGATAACGATCGCCATTGACTGTAACGGCCACTCCTTGCTCATTTTCGAAGAAAAATGGCCCAATTATGCCTCTGGGCCAAAATCCGCACCGAACAGTGACTCGTCTTGGGTGTATCGGCTTTTCAATGTATGCATGCGGGTTATCTGTGCCCCAAATGCGATAATTTTGCTTGTTTACATACCCGCCAAGATTAAAATAAGCTTCATCTGAAAAGATGGTTTCTGATTCTGCAACATTACCATGATTTTCAAAGTAATGTCGCAATATTTCCCATCGTTGTTCAAGAGTATACACAACCATATTCGTTCAGCGAAAGGATAAACTAATTATCTGTCAAATTAGACATGAGCTAAGTGTTATCATTCACGAAATAAGAAAAAAAAAATAGATGGCGGACCCGTTATATAAAATAGTGCACAAAAACGCATCTAAACTTGAAAAATGTGGAAAAAATTGGATGAGAAATTTATTTGCTTGAGAAATACACCCAGATTTTTCAAGGATACTTAAGAATATATATGTTTATCATATAAAAGACCTGTATCTCTTCCTTCCAAATCTAAAAAGAAACTTAAAATAGGGTAATATTCAACTAAGTTATTAGATTATAAGTGCTTGAAGGTCCGAAAAAACTGGTTTTTACCCGTAACTCGATATTTTGGAGGTGTTTCGAAAATTTCAAAAACAGATCCTTGTACTACTCGATAGCGCCTATCGACCCATTAAATCGACCCAATAAATTAGCATAATATGCACCATTGATTGTCGTACTCTTTTAAAGGTATTCAAGGCGGATTAAGTAACTTGCTTCCAAAAAAACACCTTGGCCATTTTTGGCATCGAGCACCAGCACAGATTTTACTAATGTTTTATATAAAATTCTTAATGAGTACAAGAAATTCACTTTGTTCTATATTTTCCTCAAATTACACAGTAGTTTGTTATCAATGGCTATCAAACACAGGCTCAATGACGCAGCTTATTCAAAACTTGACAGGAGTAAACTGATATATAGAAGCAGCGTTGTCCTTTTTGTTAAAAAGCGGTAAAAAAAAGAATCGGACTAATTGACCTGCTCTCATACCATAAAGGGTGGTTAAACCATAATGCTCGATGTTAATTGTAAGTCACACCTAAACCCAAGTTTTTTGTCCAACTTATTTTGACATTTTTTTGTTTCAGTGTTTGACAAATTAAACTAAGGAGAGGTACACAATTGATCAGTGCGTCAAAATTGTTGAAGCCTTTTAAGAAAATGGGCGTTTAAATCAAAACGCAGTTCGTGCACTTCATGATTTTTTTGATCTGAATAATCGGCAAAAATGTTCAAATGTTCTACAATCGGGAGAATTGCAAACCTGGTCTGTATGAAATGTGGAAACACATGTGCAAGCTCGCCCAGTTCGTTCTGTGAAAAACAAAATTGCTCTTGTTCGTGGCAAATGAGCCATCAACCCCGACTCGTCGTCGTGCCCTACAATTGAACATCTCACGAACATCACTGATGTAAATTTTGGATAAAAATTTGAATTGAAACCTGTAACAATTGACTCAAAACCTTGGAGCCTACTGACCATTCAGAGCGTCGTCAACACGACGTATGGTTATTTGAAACAGAAAGAGACAGAAGTGAATGGTGACTTTACAAACAAAATCATCTTCAGCGACGACGCACACTTTTAACTCAGTGAATTCGTTAACAAGCAGAACAGCCACATTTCGACAAATTAAAATACACAAGTGATTGTTGAAAAGCCGATGACTGTTTAATGCAGTTTATGGGCTGGCGGCGTCATTCGGCCGTAATTCTTCGAATATAAGGTTGGCCAAGTAATTACTGTGAATGGTGTTTGCTATCGCGGCATCATGGTGGACTTCTTGTGAGCTAAAATTGAGGATATGATCCTGGACGATATGTGGTCCCAACAGGATGGTGCCACTTTACAACGCCAATGAAACAATTGCTCTTTTGCGACGAGAAATTCAATATCCGTGTTATCTCATATCGTGGCGATTTTAATTGGCCGCCACCATCATGTGATTTGACACCGTTAGGATTCTTTCTTTGGGGATATTTAAAATAAAAAGTGTAAGTCAAAAAGATAAGAACAATTCAAGAGCTAGAGGATGAGATAATTCGGCACATTAACGACATTGAACCTCAACTATGTGTCAGAGTCATTAAAATATGGAGAGGCGGATAGAAGTATGCTACAGAAACTTGTTTCACGCATAATTGTCATAGATTCTTCTATTATAATAACAAATATTAAGATAATTCTCTAAAAACTTTTTGTTTTACTTACAACGTTATGATTGAACCACCCTTTATAAAATGATCGAAGCTGGAATGATCAACTCAACGTGTGCTATGTGTGTAATAGTGACGTAAATGAAGAACTGTTACTTTAAAAACAAAAATTAATTTTAGTATTTTAATTTTTTTTGCTAGTTCCACGGTCATCACCCTAGTACGTATACGTATATGTATTACTAATGTACTTGTTTTAATCTAATTTTTCGCTGCATTATATTAATATTCTAGAACACTAATATTGCTGATATTTCTGCATATCATAGACCTAAATCTTATTATTTCTTTAATTTTATCATTGTTTCTAATCAAATTTTTAGGTTTAATATTTGCTTAATTATTTAATAGTTTAACCTCTAAAAGTTCTTCTATCACGCTTTATATGAAATGATTGTCTAGTAATGCTTCTTTTAGTTTTATGACAAATAATAATTAAAAGAATAAAAATAACACAAAAGGGAAAAAAGTAAACAGAAGAAAAAAATGTTAGTCGTTTCCAATTTCTTTACAAAGCCATCTAAATGATGTTCTTTGTGTTTCATTGTATTAAAAAATCCATTGTCAGCTAACCATCCGCAATTAATTCTTAACCTTTGTGTGAGTGACATGGTATCCGGGTACTCAATTAATATTTCAGTAAGAATTGGTTACAGACGATATGTTCTATGAAGCCAAAACTTTTTGAGAACTATCATAATTCTATTATATTTTAAATAAAAACCCATTTTGGCTTTATAAATTTTTTGGGAATGGAGTAATACAGCAATTTTTATTATACACCCTTAACTGAGTGACAGGGTAGCTGGGTACCGGAAAAAATGTTATGCAGTTTATAGACATATATACACACATATCGATAGATTTACTCTTCGCTACGTAGCTTTTGCAAATGTCAAGCTATGACGCTAAGATTTAGCTGGAATAGACACAACAGATGTACCAACCTAACAAAAAAAAAAAAAAAAAAAAAAAAAAAAAAAAACGGAACGATGAAACCGCCACGCGCGGTTGTCCGGAAAATTTTTGATCAAGGTAGTATGTCATTCTACTATTTTTTTTTTTTTTTTTGAAGGATACGTAAAAAATTAAAACATTATTATTGAAACGAAAGGAAAAAGGCATTAGTCTATTCCGATTAATCACAAAACTTTCAGTATCTGGGTACCCATGTCATTCTGGTAATGATGTTTTCTTTCGTCACTCACATAAGGGTTAAAAAGCCAGTAGTAATAAATCTTTTCGTTTTAACTAACAGCGAGTATAAGTGGTCAAGGCCTTTGGTATTGAAAATAATTTTATTGTTGGACAACCTTTTGCTATTGTGTTAACTACCAATTGGCATATATAGGTTGCAAAGTGTTGTCCAAGAAACATATTTTAAAAATAATTTGCTTAATAAAAATATTTTTAACCACAAATTGGTAAATTACATCAGTAATAAAGAAATAACTACAACATAGTTCACTTAAAAAAAATTAATTAAAAAAATCGATATTAAGTGTTAATGTGTTTTAATGACAATTTGGCCTCATTAGCTCTCTTCCTTCTTTACCAGTTCATTACCTCGAATTCCCACATGAACCGGGATTCAGCAAAGCCTGACCATATTATCCCCTTGCAGTCATTTTAATTTACTCAGACAATCCCAAATTAACTTGGAATCAATTTCATGGAAAGTAGGTGCTCAAATGGTTGCTTGACTCTCAGATAGTATGATTATGTTCTGCCCTTTTGTACTTCCTCTTCAATTTAAATTGTGCGGTGTAAGTTTCCACTTGGAAGATACTTGCTAGTTTTCAGTGGGTTCCGAATACTTCATATAAAAAAATATGTGTATAAAGAGTGATCCAACCAAAACGTACGTTGTTAGTTAAAGTTTTCTGGGAATTATATTAATATTTTTTATAATGATAGAAGGATCAATTACAAATATGTATGAAACAAAATATCGGCCAAATGCTCGCCATGGCTTCGGTGGTACACCTATATCCGTCGCTTCATATTTTCAATGACTCTGAGACATTATTGAGATTCCATATTGTTAATATGCCGAATTATCTCATCTTTTAGTTCCTGAGTTCTTCTTGGCTACACCTTTTTTTTAAATATCCTCAAAGAAAGAAGTCCAACGGGGTCAAATCACATGATCATGGCGGTCAATTAACGTCGCCACGACATAAGATATCACGACCATTGAATTTCTCGCGCAAAAGAGACATTGTTTTGTTGTCTGTGTGGCAAGTGGCACCATCCTGTTCGCACCACATATCGTCCAGGGTCATATCATCAATTTCTGGCCACAAGAAGTCCGTTATCATCCCGTGATAGCGAACACCATTCACAATAACTGCAATATTTTCCACAGAACTAACTGAGCGATCATACACAGGTGTTTCCAAAATTATTACACATCCGGTTTGCTGAAATTTAGGCACAATCTCACGATTGTGGACACATTTGGTGCACGAAATGCATTTTGATTTTAACGCCTATTTTCGTAAAATGCTTTAACAATCTTAACGCGTTGCTCATTTAGCTGAATTTGTCAAACACTGAAACAAAGAAATGGCAAATTAAGTTGATGTGAAGGTTAGGCTCACAATTAACATCCTGCATTATGGTATTGACCACCCTTTAATATGGATCCTGTATCACCCGAAAGTGTTCTTTTTTTAATCGTGTGTATTACAAAAGAGAAAATCGGGCTACGGCTATTGCGCATTTAATGAATATTTAATTGATAATTGATTGAACATTTAATTGATAATAATTGATAATAAAATTTAATATTTTATATTGAAATTAATTTAAAATTTTAATTCACGTATTTCATATAGTTAAATTTATCAAGTCATAATAAGTTCAACACAGTTTTAATTTGATTCTTTTCTGTCTAGAGTTTTTATAACATTAGACAAGGAATTTAACTCATCGGAACAACCAATTCAAAGCAAATACTTTAGAACAATTTAAAAAAATTGCACTGTTTTGTTCACAGTTTTGCAGTTGATCTAGAAAAACCTTTGTAATAAATTTTATTTATCATTTCGTAAAAATTCCTATTTTAAATATATTTCCTTTAAGTGTTTAATTTTATTGTACCGATTGCGTATGAATAATATTTTTATTAGAACATTATCCATAAATTCTTATTTTATTCAACAAAAATACAATTAAAGGCTTATACATTTACTCGTATATATGGGTTTATTTAATTAAATTTTAAAACAAGCCATACTGTCATAAAAACTTATGAACGGGCCAAAAAAATAAACTAAAACACAGTTACTGCTTCTCGAACAATGGATAATATAAGCCATTATATATTTACAATTGCTTAAAGAACAAAAGGAATATTATTAATTTATTTGTAAAGCATAATTTTATTTAATAGGGGCATAAGTACTGCTACATATATTTAAGGTCATAAAATAAAGAATAATAAATATTTTTGATCGTAATTTTGTTTATGTATATTGTATTGGAAAAGCAAAGCCTCATTCGAAAACTCACAGCCAGTTTCTGAACTGGTAATGGTTAAATGACTTTCGAAACGGATTTTGGTAAAGTTTATCAGCTATATTAACAAATATTTTTAATATTAAGTTCCAAATACAAATTAGTTAAAATACACTTTAAGGTTAATAAACCTTTATAAGAAATTCTTATTCAAAATCAATATTTTAACTAAAGTACACTTAATACACTATAATTACTTTATTTCTTATTTACAATAAGAAAAATACAAATTCATACAAACTGAAAATTTTATTTTCTTTATTTTCATTATTTTTCTAAAATATTATGATTAAAATACTTTTCACATATTTCTTGTATGAAAGAAAACTTCGAATTTGCGAATAAATTCTCTTCCTTTTATTTTTTTTTTTTTTGAATAGTGTTATATCGTTAGGTCACCTTCAGCTTTTAATTTTAAAGTAGGTTACATCTTAATTGTTTTGATTTTTTTTTACTTCTTCTTCAACAAATATTAAGTCAAAACGAGAGCATTATTATCATCATAATGTTTACTATACCGATCAGACACTATTGCAGGACACTGCGACCCATGGGATCTATTGTGCCTTTCCGATCTATTGCTTGTTCAGCAGATCTGCTGCCTTCCTAATGCACAACCAGATTTGAAACCATAATGGTGAATATGTCACTCAGTAAAACCCTATGTCTACCTAAAAATTTATATTTAAGCCTACCAAGTACCATATAATATGTGTTATTCTATCTCTGATGCCTGTAAGCACAGTCCATAAGCATCCTCACCTGTGACCGCCATCCTGTTCAGATGCGTTTTAAGTTCACAGTGGCATGCAAGAAGATCCGTAAAGGGTTTTAAGTCCGTCCTGTCAAATTTAAGAACCTTAGAACGATGGCCTTAGAACGGACTGATCGCTGATTTGGAGTGGACAAGTCCCCCTTGAGCAAGCATCTGTCATTTTTCTAATCTTCAACTAGATTGCGAATGGCAGTCAGTAGTGCTTCACATTAACGTTCCGGGCCAATATATGTATGGTGTTACGGAACCTTTTTAGTCAATGCATTCGCTGTCTCATTGCCATCTATTTCACAGTGTTCAGGAAAACGAAAGCAAGTTTTAAGTAAACTCTGTTTATCTTGATTTGCAAGATCATAAGGGTCTCCAGAATCATCTTGAAAGTACGATTATAATTTTACGGTATTTTTTATAATGCTTTCGTTCTTTGATGCTTTGCAATTTTCCTTTAAAAAATGTTTTATTATATTTTGAAATTGGTCTGACAAACTATTTTATTAATAATGCATGTCCATTATATTAAAAATATCGTTAAACTATAGATTTTATGTGTTTCTTTCACAATAATGTTCTTAAAAAAGCGTCAAAGTATGATCGAACCAACTTTAAAATTTGTTTATTTAATGTTGATTTAAAATAAAAATTTTAATCTAAAGTTCGTTTGTGAATAATACTTTATTGAACTTTTCTTAAAGTAGGTATGAAATGTTCTTTATTTTGTTTTTGAATACAGCCGTAAGACTTTGTTTACAGAAGTGAGTGACTTTATCTTAAGAGACATCTTACCAAACAAATGACTGCAGTAGAAACATGAACTTTTCCGACTCGTGGGGAAAGTATTCTTCAGATGTTAATTAAGTTATATTTTTCAAGTATTTTCAAGAATTTTATCATCTGCAAGCAAGAAGTTTGGATTTTTCTATTCTTCTTATAGCTGTGGTCAACACATGTATGGTACGACGTCTGAAAGCCATAATTGGATTCGTGGACTTTTGCGTGATATTGATTTTTTCTGTTTACTGAGATTTTACACTATTTTTGATGTAAATGTATTTATGTCTCCGGTCCTTTATATCTTCCATCCCATTAAACAATTTAATGTATTAGTCCCGAATAGTCGAAGTGTTTTAACAATATCGGCTTTTTTCATTCAACACTTTCAGTTTGCCTACGCGATAACTGCTTTGCTTAATTCTCTCTTTTATTTGTAATTAAATTCTCAATTATTAGCCGAATTACCCAATTTTCCACATTAAACTTTAAGAGCGAATCACCCAATTTAAAAGAAATTCAGTTTCAATAATCCACAGGCTAGGATTACTAGCAAATTAATGTGATGTCTAATATTTCGTTTAGTTCGTTTATATAATTTTCTTACCCTTAAATAAATAACAGAACTGTCAAAACCAAATAGAAAGGTACCGTATGAACAGGATAATTTATAGAAATATTTTAAACAGCGAACAGAGTAATTAAATTTATTGCATAAATATGATATTTAAAAACTCTATAACAACAATAATATTCTTGTTTTTCTACTACCCAATGGTGAATTCCCATTACACATTAATACTATAGAGGTTAGATTTTTTAAGCCAAATGATAATGAAAGAGAATGTCCAATCCTACTACTATAATAGGCTTGTTTAACGTCGTATCATTGAATTAAAATTGTTTTAAGCCTTAATTTAATTTTCATTTACTTCACATTTAGAATAAATTTCATCTCGAACAAACCTATAGTAAACCACTCTACTTTAGTGTTAACCTTCTGAATAATTTTATGGTTTTTCGTACTTTATGCGGCATATTCTCTTGTTACAACTTTAGAAAAAAGTTTGTTTATTTTATTATACAAAAAGAAAATGTCATTCATTCAATTAAAGTTTTATAAGAAGTAGATCTTTAAAACTTATTCGAATGTTCAACAAAAATTATTCGAATAAATTTGTATTTTTATTTAAAACAAAAAATCATACGACATAATTAAAGATTTTTATTGTTATGAACATTTAATCGTATGCAAAAGAATAATATAAGCAATTACACGTACGTAAGCAGAGTAAACTGATTTGTCAGCAATTTTTAATTCAATTACTGATTTCGTTTTTGTGAATAAAATGCTTGGATTGCAATCATTTCAAAGGCTTTATTTCATTTGGGTTATTGTATTGAATACAAATAAAGCGAGACCAATCAATTAAAATTAATCGAATTTGCATGCAAGTTTCAACTTTCTGGGGGTGATATTTAGTACAAGCAAAGTACTTAAAGTGTTTTGACTCACTTGACATTCTCTATACGAAATGGAAGCAAAAGCTTTAAGAAATGTTGCTAAACGAATGAATGTTTTTTTCCTTTTATTCTTCAAGATAAACACAATATACCTTCAATACCTATTATATTGTAGATTAAAATGCATATTCAAGAAAAAAAAAGATTGTTGCCATGGTTTGTAAGCATTTTTGTGAATAAAAGCATGGTCTATATATACAGGTAAATGAATATAAAGTCTCATGTATTGGGGGAATAAATATGCAAAAACTACTAAATTAGCTTTTAGTGAAGATAATTACCAGCACAATTAAATATTCACTATTACTAATAGACCTTAATGCCTCTCTAGTAAAATGAGTAGGATATCATTCAGGATAGTCGTTAATCCAGCTGACTTTTCTTTTTATATAGTCTTATAGGTATAAATGTAGGTACTCTATAACTAATTTTAATAGACATATTAAGGTTTTAAGCACATGTGGCTATAAAAGTATCATTTTTATTTATTATTTAAGTTTTTGGTACAAAATAGCAAAAATAGGCTATATGCTTTTGCCTTTTGGCTTATCTGCTTAAAACTGTAAAACAAAATTTTGACTGGTGGATAGGTATACCGGCGATAAAAATTCGTTATTCTGAGTTTTATTATGTACTAAAAATAAAATAGTCATAAATTTTATTCATAATAAATGGAATTTTTTCAGTCTGGTCTGGCTGTACGAGAAAAAATGGAATGCTGATGGAAAGGAGTGATATGTAAATGTTGTTCATTTACTTCCCTGAAGAAAATCGTTTATTTTAATGTCTCATTATAATCATCACTTCATTTGCCTCAGTTTTGTTATATTATAATAATATAAGTAACAATATTTTTTTTGCATTATTAAAATTAATTTATTTATTTAATCTTAATACGGTTTAAGCAAAAAAACTGTGTAAATATTACCTTAACCAAATTAAATTTTTTACAAGCAGTCAATCCAATGGTTATGTAGCAATTTAGGAAAAAGAACATGTCGATGAGCTGGAAAATAAGAGAGCTTGAACGCCACTACTAGGGCCAGAACTTTTCTTTCTTACCTTTCGGAAAGAGTGGCCTGCAGACGCCAGCTTTTATAAGAGAGGAGAACGAGAGTTGTATAGTCTTCTTAGGCAAAATGAGTTCGATACAGTTCAAACTGCTTCTAAATGACACCAATGGGGAAAAGAGTCTTTCGTCATTCTATTTAAGAATAGCTTTAGAGTCCTAATCGGTCTTTTGTCCGGATCAACTTAATGAACTTATGAATAGAATGAAAGTAGTTTCAAATCCAATGTATAGATTATGTGTGCACTAAATTAAATAACCAGAGCACTTATTAATTTTAACAGAACTTACCTAGCTGCCCATCAATTAGATATTAGGGTCCTACTCAAAAGAGATAAGGGTTATCCTGAAGTTCGTCAAGGCTAAGTTAGAACTGATATTATAAGAAAACCATATTTTAGTCGAAAGCATTACAATAGAATGACAACAGTACTTCAATGCTTCTTAGCGATAAATAAACAGAAATGTATTTTTTGACTGATTAGTTTCTCTGATAATATTTAAAGGCACAATGAAATTGAAAATTATTTGCTAGTTTCGGTAAGTTCTCCAGGCTTTATAGAATGATGTCGACCTTTAGGCAAAAATTTGCTTTAAATTCTTGACGAATAATATATTTTCTTTTATCGAATTTCTAATAATGATCAAATTTCACAATTGAATTAAGGTTTATATAACCATCCGACCGCAAAATTTTTCATAAAGATATAATTTTCATTAATGAACCCCCAGCATGTTTCATTGTGGGTAGGTGATACCTGGGAAAAAATCTCTTATTTAGTGCCCGGCGAATACAATTTATGCCATTATTTATCGGAGCCGAATAAATTAAATTTGCACCTTAGCCAAGTCTCTGTTTTCCAGTTTAAGTGGCGCTCTGCAAAATCAAGACGCCTTCTCTTATTAACTCTGATTATTAGTTGCTTTTTACAGGCAGGTCCGGCAAATAAGTTGACTTCGTTTAATCTGCGTCTAGCGGTACGTATGATAAATAGAATGCCCATTTGTGTCTTTGCGTAATTAGTAACATCTACTGCCGTCTTTCTTGGATCAATTTTCATTGGCCTAAGCATTTCTCTGTCCTGACGAGCAGTATTAATTCGTTGGCGACGATTTCCTGCTTTCTGTCTACATTTCTAGAAGAGTGAAATTTTGAGAAAATTCGACTAACAGTTGATTTGTGTGCTTCGAATAGGATTTCAACTTCACTCACCACAATCCTTTCCAAGTAAGCTTTTATTATTGCCACTTTGCTATCGTTTGATAACTACTTCTTGAAAAACCCAAAAAACTTTCACAATGAACCTATTCTTTTAAATAAATGATATCATTTGCTTACTTTAACAGCACGTTGCATTTTTGATTAGCTCGCACAGAATGTTCCCTTTTTTGGATTAATAAAATATTGTGATCAAATTAAAAAAGAAAATCAACTGATAAAATCAAGTATGCTTCTCCTTCTTATAAGGAATAAAAATGCAAAAGAGAATTTGAAATTCGATACCGTTGTAAGCGATAGAAAGCAACTTCAGATCACATTGCATTTTTAATGCCCGCAACTGTATGAATGTCAGACTTTTAATTTTAAATAAAGCAACAACCATTTAAGGATTAAATGAAATTGTTATTCTCTTTGAAGAAAAATTATATGGCATTTATATATTTTAAATTATATCTGATCAACGACCTTCACGACTAACCGTTAGATAGAGCATCCCGTCGGACTACTTAGGATTTGACAAAGTTTTCAGGAACTTCTGCTGTAACTAATTAATGCAATGAGATATGTTGATCACTAACTACTCCAGAATTGTTAGGTTACTGGCAAAAATTATTAGCTTAAAATAACTTTAAAGAAAAAAATAGAAATAAAGAGGCGTCATGAATTGACATTGTCACCAAAATGATATCAAGACTACGTTAGATGTTAATATTTATCTCACTGATTTTGGGAAGGAATATTTCATTGCTCATACACCGATAATCAGCCAGTGAATTATTGCTTGTTTTAATATTATAACGATTTGTTTGGTGTTTTTAAATATTATATTTTACATTTCATATTTACTTAGTGCAGTTTATCTATTTTCAAGTGCCAAAGGTTTTTAAAAAATTTGGTCAGCTTCTCTTTAATATGCACAGATTAAAATTAATGGATATAAAAAGTAGGCCCCACAGGCAAAAATCAAATTCATACGCACATTTTGAGTTTTCCAGTGACATTGTGTATTTTAAAAAATTCTAAGATCAAAAATCTCATATGGATTTTCGTCCCGGGAATTCTCCGGAAATTCAGCTAATTTCATTTCCCGGAATTTTTAAGTTAGAATTTTTTAAGTTAAGTTTAGAATTTGAAAATATTTTGATACGTTAAACATATTGTGTAGTAATACCGCGTAAAATGGTAGCAGCTGAAATAAGAATTCCAATAAAAATTCACTTAAAATAGTACATCTAAGTATTTAAGAAACATATTTGTATAGTATTTATATATATATGAGCAAGGGTGGTCTAAGAGAAAACTGCATTTGTAAAAGTACACAATTTTTACAGAATGTGACATTTAAATTTTTTATATTATTCCTTCGATTTTTCTATTACATTCTCTCAGCTGCTGAAGCGGGTTCCCCGTAATGGCTTTTTAACTCGATTGAACAAAAAGAAGTCAGAGGGAGCCAAATCAGGTGAATTCGGTGACTGTTGTATGGTATTGCATTTTTCGACAAAAAATTTCGAATAATGATGGCACTGTGCGGCGGTGTGTTATCATGGTGCAAAATCTACTAGTTTCGGCGAATTGCTTCACGCAAATGTCTCATAACACCAAAATAATATTCTTTGCTTAATGTCTGGCCTTCTTGCAAAATTGTTGTAATCCATGAAAACCGTGAGCATTTCCTTCATTTTGACTGAAAACAACGTAGTTTTTTGGTCTCGGCTCATTTGGTGAACACCATTCACTTGTCTGATGTCTGGATTGCGTGTCGTACTCATAAGCCTACGTTTCGTATCCAGTAATGACTTAACAAAAGAAAAAAAAAACTTAAATCGGAACGATGAGACCGTTACACTGGGGTTTTTCCGGAAACTTTTTGATCAATATAGTATTACTGATTAAACGAATGCACTTCTGTTCGAAATATTCCAAAGTTAGAAATAATATGTGAAATAAAATTTAGTTGAAGGTGTTTTCTGTCTAAATCATGCCATGAATTTGGCAGTGGTAAAAATTTTTATGATATTTTTGAGAGAAAACGACAATAAAGACAAATGCCAAAGAATTGTAAGATGTAGCACGGAAAATTGTAAACAACTGCCGAAGTGCTCAACAGAAAATGCTATGCTACAAAAATATGTGGTTTTAGAACAAGAAAGTAAACGTGCCTTGGTTTGGATGTTATAACTCGTTAGAATTTAATTTCACCTATGACTTAAAAATTTATGCTTTTAAAGAAGGCAATAAAAAATGTCCTGATTGACTTAGAAATGACATTAACAGTTGTATAAAAGATATATAAATACGTATACGTTTTTAACACTAGAACCCTATGCTGAGCACCCTGATAGATATTTAAAATCGTGTTTTACATTTATCTATTATAATACAATTGCCAGTGAAGACACTAAGTAAACGAAATACATACGTGTTAATTGATGATGCTATTGTGATTGTTTTGTGTTATGAAATTAAATTAAATCCTTCTATGGGAAGCAATTTTTCACATTCTGCGTAGCGTGATTCCCGAGAAAACGGAGAAAAAATTGAATTCCCGGTATTCCCGGGATGGAAAAAATGCGGGAAATAAAAAACCCTATTTAAAATATAAAACTTTGATAACTTTAACCTAAAGCGAAAGTTTGTCTTTACATTTTATTGCTTCTATTTGCTAATACAACATTTCTGCACAAAGAAGAAAATAGCTTTAACTCTAAACTAACAGGTACTTTATATATACTCATTCTTGACCATGGAGGTTATTTAAACCCTTATAAAATAAACATTAATTTTCAGGGTAATTTATAAATTAAATACATAATCAATTAGATAAATTTTTTACATATGTTGGGTTGTAGTTGGGTTCCCCTTCAGACATACTTCGCAAACTGAATTTTTACAAATTAAATAAGTTCAAGTAATTTTACTACGCTTACACAATCTGACTGGACATTTTCTACGAGATTGTATATTACTGTCAAAGATTGACGCCTTACTAAATTTGTGGATATATTCAGGTCTGATTAAATATAAAAAGTCGTTTCTTGTCGAACTTGATTTTATGTTGGCTATTACCTTTACTCTCTGAATTTCAGTAGATGAAAGGATTTTCCTTCCACTATTAAGTGGCAGTCATGCCTAGAAATTTTTGATAACCCTTTCTTTCTTTCTTTATGGGTTACATCATGTGGACAAGATGGCGCCGTTCGAGCGCTCACGCTGAAACCAAACAGATATATCAGAATCAAATAAATAAAACTTGAGGAGTATATATTACAGCAGTTGAAAAACTGCAAAAAATACGTTAATTTTGTAAAGATCAAAATTCCCCCGTGGTGCGAAGTATTGTTTCTAAAACAAAACTTTAAATGGTATCATTTAAGAAAGCACCCAACAACATAATTATACCTAAGTTGATGAAGGTTAATTAAAAAAATATATACATTTCAACCAGTCGGCGGTAAAATGTTCTATAAAAGTTGGTTTGAATATTAAACGTTATTTATTCACAAAGTCTTTAGGAAAAAAATTAGACTAAAACCCCAGCATAATATATATAATCTTGTTATATTTTTACTGAAATACAAAACTTATATTCCCTTAAAAGTAATTTTTTAAGAAATTCCCAGGGTAAACAAATGCCATTACATCAAAAACAATTTATAATATGTAAACGAAAAAATTTTTCACCGCATCTAAGTAATTTTTACTTAAACATACATTTATTTACATAAAGCTTTTATAAAACAACATAGTCATACCTAAAAAAAATAATATGTATGTCAAAATGCTTGTTTTTCAAATACCTACTGGAAATCTTATGTATCATTACGTAAGTTTAGATTAATATATGTTTTGAATATATGTAAGTTTGAAGGTAAGTGTAAGAATTTGATTTTTGGAATTATAACTCTATTTTAATAGAGCAGCGACATTTATTGTCGGTTACATGAACGGCAGCTAATAGTTAAATAGCATAAGTTAGTGTAGATTTGTGTGAATTTGTGTAATCATATCATGATTGTTTTTAATCTTCATAAGGTGTTCGCGTCAATTTTGATCCATTTTTTTGTTGGTTATCCGAAATTTATCGGTCTATATTTTTAATATGCTTTGACTTTTATATTATTTCATATGTACACAAAAAAATTAGGTTTTTGAAAAAAATTTTTTTTCTAATTTTAAAAATATTTGTATTTTAGTTTATTACAAATAGGTTCCAGTTAAAAATTAGCAGGATCCCAATCTTTTATCACAACTATCAATCCCGTTTTTCAATAAACTGTTGTCAATGGTTGATATCTGCCCGATAAAGTTGGTTTTAAGCTCTTGAATTGTTGTGGGATTATTGCTGTACAGTTTCGATTTCCCATAATAAATATCTGAGGGTGTCAAATCGCAATATCTTGGTAGAAAATTTACTCCTCATCTACGCTAAGTCATGCAATTTTCGAATATTTATTTCAAAAGATCCATTGTTTCTCTTGCTGTGTGACAAGTAGCACCATCTCTCCATCTATATCATCAATTTTCTTCCACAAAATGCTTTGGACTGTAGCGGTTTCCATTGACCGTAATAGTATTTCCATTCCTCGGACCATAAACCACACCAAACCGTTACTTTTTGTGTATATAATAGTTGCTCTAAGATAACTCTTAGATTACGAGTATTTTCTCGCCAAATGCGGCAATTCTGCTTGTTGACTTAGCCATTGAGCTGGAAATGGGCTTCGTCGGTAAAGATTATTATGTTAAAAAAAATAATAATTTTCAGGTCAGCTGGATCTTATAAGCTTTTAAATAGAGATCACAATGCAAAATTTTAAATAAAGTGTATCGATTTATGTTTAATTGCTGCAAACGATGACAAATGGATAATTTGGATCTCCTGCTCACAGCTGCTACATTTTCGGTTGAACGATCACTACGTTGATAAATTCTGTTTATGTTATCATGAACGGATCCAGTCTTTTCAAATTTCTCAACCATCAGATTGATGGCTCGGTTTTTGCTAATTGCATCTTCAAAACTTTTGCCATTTTCAAAAAATGTTTTATAATAAAAGCACGTTGTTTCTTCCTGAAATATTCCATATTAACTAACACGAATGTATATACAACCTAAAAATAAAAATTGCAAGTACAAAAAAAATGATAGCAAAATTAAAATGATAACTAAAATTTGGACACCCTGTATGTGTAAAAAAATCAGCTATAAATTCTCTTTACTCTTATACTCTTTGGGTTAAGTTTGACCCAGAGTAATCTAGAATTTCTGTTATTCTGTTATTTGACAAGTAATACGATCTAAAAATAATGATAAAAACAGTCATCGATGAGTTTTAGACAAGTTCGCGCCCATTTCTTAAAAACCAGCTAAATATGGCATAAAATTTTGAGTGCTTTACGAATTTGCTAATAGTTGCGCCTACCAAAATAATATGAACTATGGCTGAAATGTCGCAATGTGATGTTTTTTTACATCACATAAATTGGGATACGAATTATTAGATAAACAAGTAAATATATAGTAGTAATTGCGCGTAAAAATAAGACGGAATTGGCAATATAATGCAGATCCATATTTTCATAGGCCAGAAATTATTAAACCTCAGATAATATTATATTCCAACAAAGCAAAGAAGAGATTGACACCCAGTGTAACGTTGAGCCATGTTATACTTCAAAAAAGACTAATTGATTACCTCAAGTGGTATTTAGTAATATGATAGATATTTACATCAGCTAATTACGGTTTGAACGCAAATAGTTTGCCAACCGTCAAAATTTTTTAGAAAATTTATGTTTGCAACTTACCACGGCTTATATAAAGTACTGAAAAGCGTTGCCAAGAGCATAATTTTCGAAATAAATTCTGCGCGAGAACAGCTCCATATGCTTGAACACGTTTAGCAGCGTTCAACTTTAACTGAATACAAAGAAAAAAGAAAATAAGAACTAAGCTTTAGAAATCGCTGTCAGTTGTGTCCAAAAACAGGCAATAAAACACCATTAGTACGCATTAGTTGTAAAAAATTTTTTACCATCAGCACTCTAATACAAATACTTTATGTTCGCAATGCAATAAGTAAAAATATTATTGGTCTAACATTAAATTTATATATAAAAGATACATATCTATACTAATAGAATAACCAAATTTAAGCCACTGTACTTCTACATTCACAATAAATATTACTTAATAATTGGCATTTTGTTTTCAAATTTTACGCTTTTGAGATCATAAGCTTATTTGCGCAACACAAAGAACTCTGATGAACTCTGACTTCCGTAGCTGGGGTCAAAAAGATATTCAGTTCTGCTGCTTTTGTTGTTGTCAATTCTCTTGTATAAATCATTGGAAATAACAATTTTCTCAAAAGCGAAATATTTTAAAATAAAATTTCAATTGTAAAATTTAGTAATCATTTGTAGTCAATCTCAAATCACCCAGTTCGAACAAAAAAAAAAAATAAATAATTAATAATAATAATAATAATAATAATAATAATAATAATAATAATAATAATAATAATAATAATAATAATAATAATAATAATAATAATAATAATAATAATAATAATAATAATAATAATAATAATAATAATAATAATAATAATAATAATAATAATAATAATAATAATAATAATAATAATAATAATAATAATAATAATAATAATAATAATAATAATAATAATAATAATAATAATAATAATAATAATAATAATAATAATAATAATAATAATAATAATAATAATAATAATAATAATAATAATAATAATAATAATAATAATAATAATAATAATAATAATAATAATAATAATAATAATAATAATAATAATAATAATAATAATAATAATAATAATAATAATAATAATAATAATAATAATAATAATAATAATAATAATAATAATAATAATAATAATAATAATAATAATAATAATAATAATAATAATAATAATAATAATAATAATAATAATAATAATAATAATAATAATAATAATAATAATAATAATAATAATAATAATAATAATAATAATAATAATAATAATAATAATAATAATAATAATAATAATAATAATAATAATAATAATAATAATAATAATAATAATAATAATAATAATAATAATAATAATAATAATAATAATAATAATAATAATAATAATAATAATAATAATAATAATAATAATAATAATAATAATAATAATAATAATAATAATAATAATAATAATAATAATAATAATAATAATAATAATAATAATAATAATAATAATAATAATAATAATAATAATAATAATAATAATAATAATAATAATAATAATAATAATAATAATAATAATAATAATAATAATAATAATAATAATAATAATAATAATAATAATAATAATAATAATAATAATAATAATAATAATAATAATAATAATAATAATAATAATAATAATAATAATAATAATAATAATAATAATAATAATAATAATAATAATAATAATAATAATAATAATAATAATAATAATAATAATAATAATAATAATAATAATAATAATAATAATAATAATAATAATAATAATAATAATAATAATAATAATAATAATAATAATAATAATAATAATAATAATAATAATAATAATAATAATAATAATAATAATAATAATAATAATAATAATAATAATAATAATAATAATAATAATAATAATAATAATAATAATAATAATAATAATAATAATAATAATAATAATAATAATAATAATAATAATAATAATAATAATAATAATAATAATAATAATAATAATAATAATAATAATAATAATAATAATAATAATAATAATAATAATAATAATAATAATAATAATAATAATAATAATAATAATAATAATAATAATAATAATAATAATAATAATAATAATAATAATAATAATAATAATAATAATAATAATAATAATAATAATAATAATAATAATAATAATAATAATAATAATAATAATAATAATAATAATAATAATAATAATAATAATAATAATAATAATAATAATAATAATAATAATAATAATAATAATAATAATAATAATAATAATAATAATAATAATAATAATAATAATAATAATAATAATAATAATAATAATAATAATAATAATAATAATAATAATAATAATAATAATAATAATAATAATAATAATAATAATAATAATAATAATAATAATAATAATAATAATAATAATAATAATAATAATAATAATAATAATAATAATAATAATAATAATAATAATAATAATAATAATAATAATAATAATAATAATAATAATAATAATAATAATAATAATAATAATAATAATAATAATAATAATAATAATAATAATAATAATAATAATAATAATAATAATAATAATAATAATAATAATAATAATAATAATAATAATAATAATAATAATAATAATAATAATAATAATAATAATAATAATAATAATAATAATAATAATAATAATAATAATAATAATAATAATAATAATAATAATAATAATAATAATAATAATAATAATAATAATAATAATAATAATAATAATAATAATAATAATAATAATAATAATAATAATAATAATAATAATAATAATAATAATAATAATAATAATAATAATAATAATAATAATAATAATAATAATAATAATAATAATAATAATAATAATAATAATAATAATAATAATAATAATAATAATAATAATAATAATAATAATAATAATAATAATAATAATAATAATAATAATAATAATAATAATAATAATAATAATAATAATAATAATAATAATAATAATAATAATAATAATAATAATAATAATAATAATAATAATAATAATAATAATAATAATAATAATAATAATAATAATATTAAATAAATATATGTTACTAGAAGTACAATTTAGATTTATTTATAGACAACAAATAATACATAAACTATATCATACTTAAGTAAAGTTTATTATTGTCTAAATATAGGTCTTTACTTTTAAATTAACGATTTTTCGATACAAATTAAATTCTTTACAAGTCAAACGCAATATATTTTTTTTAAATAAATTGAATTTTATTCATAACAAATTAAACATTTTTCAACACAAATTATTTTTTTTTCATTTACATCATTTTCACTTCAAATAAAATTCTTTTAATTTCAAATTACATTTTTTTTATATTACTGTTTGGTTTACCATCAAATTAAACTAGTATTTCCTTAACTTGCTATTTAAAATACTCACTGCAGCGGCCATTCAGATACATCTAATGACAAATTTATAGTCATATCAAGATAATACTCGTAGTTATTGCAATCAGAAGGTGTTACTAAATCTACGGATTGTTAAATTATAGTTTCTAAGTCCATATAACTCTTTGAATCAGCTACTGTTTCTAGAGTTTCCTGCAGAAAGTTTGTATTTTGAAAACAGTTTTTCTATTCGATTTAGCATTGGAGAATATGGAGGAATAAAAACTAAGTTATTACCGGACTGTGTGTTTTTATCTTTTACATCTAAAATTTTGTGTGTCTTTCCATTGTCAAGGATCAACCACGCACTTGTGATGTTAGATTCAGCTAATTTATTAAATAATTCTTCGAGAAAAGATGGAAAGATGTTTGTATTAACTGTGGATTATGCAATTAATTTTTTGTGTAAAATGCCATGTATATACATGCAATAAGGGAAACATTTCGTCCTCTAACGTTAGGAACAGTTACTCGTGCAGCGGTATTCACTTTGGATCTTGACTTGTTTCTCCGAAGGTGGTAATTAAAACCGGATTCGTCAATTACTATAATTTTTTCTCTTGCGTCTGGGGGGTTTTGTACGAAATTTAACGCATATAGTATGAGTGCTGAATTGTAATGTCGCAATTTAAACGATCTATATTGACTGTGACAGTTTTTAATGTAATTCGCAAAGATTTGAGTGCACTGTGTGTACTCGTTGTACTTAGCTCTACACTATAGATTCCTCGAATAAAAAATAAATTTAATTTAAAAATTTAATTTTAAATAAAATAATAATAATAATAATTTAATATGAAAAAAATTATATATAAAGTAACAATGATGAAATTCAAAGTGAAAAAATTTAATTTAAAAATTATAAAAAGTTTAACTTGTATCAAAAAATCGTTAACTTGAAAGTAAAAACCTATATGTAAACATTTCTATATCGGTCAAATCTGTTTCGAACACCGTTAAAGTCAATAAATTTAAGCTTTTTTAAAGGTTTAGATGTTTTAAATGATGATGAGAAGTAGTGCTTAGAAACGAATCTTTCTATATATGGTATGTAGCATTCTAGCAGTTGTAAAATCATTATTTAAAAAATTTATAATCATGTGATTGAAAAAATATTATATAACTTCAGGTTAATTTAGTAAGGTATCAAATGGTCATGGTTAACAAAAGTTTAATTCATGTTCTTATTTTAACTTCTTTACTAATCTTACAGTTCGAATCTACAAATTTAAAAGAGTTTATTTTTTTTTATATTACATTCAATTCTTAAATTGTCTGTTTGCAATTGCCTGATAACACTATGCGACAAAATATACCTATTAAATGATAGTTTTTTTCTGTACCTCTAAAAGACTTAAAATCGGTTTATATTAGCCTACAGAAGGCGTCAAGGTTTTTGAAGTGTTTGAAAAATGTTAAAAAAACAAATCACTGTTGTACTCGATATCATATATCAGATAAATAGTATCACTTTCAAGGTATCTGTATTTTATTATATTTTGTCGTATAGTGTTATTGAAAAGTTCTTGCATATGTACTTGCATATATACTTATGCGTACGCTAGTTATGTTTGGTTATAGCAATGAAAACAAAGTTCAAAATCATATTTATTATTAACGAAACATACAGCTACACATATATGGCGCCGGAATACCACTTTGTCATTGTTATTTTCAACCATACACAAATTATAAATTTTTGTAGTTGTAGTCGCTTAGTGATTTGTATAATACATGGTCTCCTCAAGTATGTGTATGTTTATCTGTTAAGTTTTTTATTTTTTATTTTTATTTTTTAAAGACAACATGTGTTTTCAACGTAAGTAATATATAAAAACTAACCAACAACAAAAAATTGAAGAAAACAATAGATATTCCGTAAAATTTTTTTGCTTGTCCTTTTATGTTTTTGCCTTTTATCCTAACATCCTTTCTTTCGTCTATCCATCCATTTATCTTACAGGAACTGTCTTTGTTGCATGTAATATTATTTTTAAATCCATTTTGCTGGGAAGCTCTGAATAAAAATTGTACAAATGTATGTACTATTACTGTTAGGGTAGGTTTATTTAGTCCGGAATAAAAGTGCATTTATACTTGATATGACTGGTTCATTGGTGCTTGTAGACATAAGACACGTTGCATGAGGGAATGCAATATCAAATGCACTATTTATAGTTTAGAACAAAAAGAACTTATATTGGGGAAGACTAAACATCGCATATGTTATGCCAAAGGCTTGCTTCTAAATTAGGATGTTGTTGAAAGAAGAATTATTACATTGCTGTAATTTTCTTAAAAGAAAAATTATTTTTTGAAATATTTTTTATTGAATTGTCCAAATATGATAAAATTTTTGTGAGCTTTTATAAAATGGAATTTGTTTTTTTTTTTGGATTTTTAAGCTTTTTCCATATTTGAGTACAGTTTTTCTCTAGTATAAATACATAGCGCTCATTTACTTTAATAATGTCATAGCTCAACAAAATAAAATTTTTAGGAGAGTTGCTTTAAGTGTTCAGTTATCTATAATTTAGCATTGATAGAAGAATAAACAATTTGTTCCTCTGCTCTTAATGTTGTACGAATCAGAAAGAATTTTGTGTACAATATAGTTCATAATACTGCTCATATTTTTTTTAAAGAGAAAGTTATGTTTTTTTTTTTTTTGAATTATCAAACTACTGAAGTAAAAAAGTAATATATATGTATATCGGTTTTAAATTCATAAACATATATGTATTTTTTTCCGTTACAATAGAAATAAAATTTAATTTACCTTTTTCGTTATACTTTCTTTGAGCAAAAGCATAACTATTCATATTTCAACTGAAATTATGTTGAAATAGCAATATATTCAAAATAAAGCTGTTTTTCAATATAATATAACATTATTGAATTTCAATGGCCATTGAGATCAACACTATATTTTTCCAAAGATAATATAAAATTAATGGTTCCAATAGACAATTTTAAGCAAAAGTATGTGTTAAATAGTTGATGTTTAACAAATTTATGCATAACACGAACAACTCTGATAAGACTTCCGTAGTTAAGTCAAAAATATTTTCAGTTCTAATGGTGTCTAAATATAATTCTTCCTGCTTCGTTAAGCAATCGACATTTTTTTTCAAAATTAATAATTATGTCGAAATAATGACGGAGTCCATTGGTTCAGTAAATAATGTACCATAACAATTAAGAAAACGAAACGCAAAATTTGCAGAAGACATACACGCAGTCCGTTAGAGTATGCAGGGAAATCAAATAGTGTTTTCTTTTCTGAAAATAATTTTACATTTTTAAATGGTAATATTTTTGAAATGTCAACTTCACATTTCTAAAATATTACCTTTTTTGTCATCACAATGGAACAACGAAAAATGTCATTTTTATAGCTATTCACCAGCCGTCATTTTCTTTACTTATTTTTTGTACACATACATACATGAGTATTTCTTAATACGCTTACCACAAAAAAGGAGTACCGTGTTTCCTTCATTGATTGTTTAAATTTGCGACATATAAAAGCGAGTAGAGTTTCCATAAGATGGATGGCACTTTCACGACTAAGACACAAATTTATCTTAAACTGAAGTAAAATATAGTGAAAATGTAATTATCCTCCTTAAAATGTAAACTTACATCGGTTTTATTTTACTCTTGCCACATGTCCTGTAAGATTTCACCATCATCATTTTAGCTTTTTACAGGTTACATTTTTAGAAAAGAACATTCACCTTTCCTAAGTGTAGGGCAAAAAAATGCAATATTTTAATCACAAAATAAAACGCTATAAGACAATGTATTTCGCATCGTTCACAAGAACTCGGCCTTTCACAGACCCAAACTTTGTCTGCACATTTACAATATTTAATAAATACAGGAGTTGAAGCTAAACGATTATATATATTGATGTTTTTTCGATGCAATGCAAGGCATCGCAAAAGAGCATCGACGTTCATAAAATAAATCGATATGTTCTTTCCATCACGATAGTACTTACAAAATATATGTACACAATGGGTGCAGAAAAAAGTTCGGTTATAAATTTGACCAAAAAAGAAAAACGAGTTTTATTTAACCAAATATGCGCTGTTTGATCGACAACCTTTGACCATTTTTCGGTGAAAGTCATTATTCCATCAGTGTAGAAACTCTTGGTTTTCTGAATAAAAAAATTACCCAATTGCGTTAACTTTACACTATTAAGTGAATTCTGCAGAGATTGAAATAAATGATAATCTGTAGGTATAAGGGCTGGGCTATATGCTGGGTGCATCAAAACTTCCCAGCCAGCTCTTTCAATTTCTGTTGGATTTGTATGATCTATCGTTGTCATTATGGAACATAACATCTTTTATATTGATAAATTCTGTTTGTTTCAATCTCGTTAACTGTTGATAGCAGAGATCAGAATCAATCACTTGATCAGATTGTAGAAGCTCATAATGAAGTATTTATTTCCATTTCCTTCGGACACACAGCATTCATTACATTTCGTAGTGTCCATTCTGGTCTTACAACCGTTTGTGAAGCTTTATCTTGCTGCGTCCGTAATCACATTCGCATATTTTTATCGTACGTGACCCGCTTTTCATCCGTTCCGTTTTAGCAGTGAATCCCAAATGGAGATTTCTTTGTCTATTTGGTTTCCTTCAAAAGGTTGATAACTATTTGTTTATGAATGTCTAGTACCCCTGCACCGTACACGCTGCTAATGTGCTTTATTTTAATTTTTTTGCGTAATCTTTAATATCAAAATTATCGGATCGAAAACTTTGCAAACCATTTTGGTGTTGTTTTTTTTTAGTTACAGCATAGTCTACGTTAACTTCGTAGCCTGACCTTTTCTATAATCTATATATACAAAAGAGTACTTAAAAATACGTTTTAATTGATGCTCTCTGAAATTCGCCAACCGATTTTATTTTGCTTTTATGAAAGGTGCTCTTAAACTAAAGGTGAAATCAATACCAATGGTGCGGGAGTTATTGACGTTAGAGTGAACCCTTTTTTATTGCTTAAATTTTAGTTGAAAACGAAACTTTTTGCAGCATATAAACTTTGTGTGAGTTAGTAAATATTTTTAAAACTGTATATATAAAAGGCATATCTAGAAAGCTTTCATTTGGTATGTGGCTTTACTATTGTTCAACTGGACGGTGCTACGCCAATATAATATTTTTATTTATAAGTCTGTATCTTTAAAACCGTAATAGGCAAAAATAACTTTGTGGTCAATACAAATCATCAGTTAAAAATTGAATTATTTAATTGAGTTATATTAATTCAAAAAATGAATTAATAGACATCATCAGTCGAAATTAAATAAGTGAGTGTGGCATCTCCCAACAAATTAAATATTGATTTTTGTATATAAGTGCTAGTGACACATTTAGTTCAATCAAAATTCACATTTTTGTTGAAGTCAAATAACAATTTTGCTATAGTTGAGGCATTGTCGGCTTTTTTTTGATTTTGAAAAAGTAACAATTATAGCCAATCTTATTTAATTTTCCACGTCTTTTTTTTAAGCAATGTGCAATGTATTCCAACTATATTCGTTGGTTTAGGATAAAAAAGCAACAAATATGCCAGTTGTTGATAGGTTTTTGTGTGTTTTCATTTTATCAGTTAGCGGTTATTGTGGTAATATTGTTAATGTAGTTGTATTTAGAGGGTGGTAGTGTTTGCCTGTGTTGCAAGTTGTGTTTGTAAGCAATTACTGTACACCAAATATGCGTACATTTATTTGTCTGGTACTGATTGTAAGCGGTTTGCTTTTAAATGAATTTTTCATAGCCTACATCATCATATGTATAGATATGTATTAGCATGTTCTCTTTTATGTTTGTAGCTGCCAAATTAAATAGACTAGCAACTGGTTTGAATTGGAAGTTTAACAGAATAGAATGCCGAGAAATTTATTAAGCATTGTAATGTATCAAAAACATAATAAAAAAAATAAATAAACTATTGACTTTGAATTGTTATAATTTTTTATTTTATTATCAAAAATGCAGGTGGTTTTTTATATAAGTTTACATATTTAACATAAATAGTACTATATACAACAGAAAGAGGAAACCACTTAGTATATTTCATACATAGGATTCAAGACGTCAAAAGCGTAGTAGATTATATTAAGAGTATTCTTGTCTTAAATCCAGGGTTTGTTATATTTTCTAAGTATTGCATTAATCTTATCTTTATCTGTAGGCCAGATAGAGTGGCTTTAATCAGTTGCCTGATTTTTAGGCATATATATATATATATATATATATATATATATATATATATATATATATAATGCATTTGCCGTTCGGAGCCGGCGTTAAGCTGTAGGTCCCTTTCAATGGTTAGAGAAGTTTTCAATAGCAGTAATACTCATAAGCAGTAACTAGCTAATGTTCTGAGGTGAGGTGAGGTGAGGTGGCCTGATATTAAGGACCTTCTGGGTGTCTTACCTATCATACCACAGCGGCACAAAGTGTTGCATTTGGGCATAGTGTATAATATTTCATTCCCCATCATTGGATTAACGTTTGATTACATTTATTTGGTTTAATATAAATATTCTTAACATTTCTTTATGTTTAATTTTTGTTTTAGGACTATATATAATTTTTTTCAAAGTGAATAGAAAATTTTCAAATTTTTTGTGATTTTTAATAATAGAGACAAGCTTTCGCGTCCAGCTACGGAATTTATCATTAGAGTATTTATGTTGTGCACATTCTTGTTAAAAAGCGAGTTAAAGTGGTTACTATAACAAATAGTTGCTTCTACGACAAGCTATTTTCAGTTTAACTTCCAACGATAAAAATATGTAATGTATATTGAAGTGTAGGGAATTAGTTATTATAATCAAAATTGTGATTAATCATACCATTTTATCGTAATTGCAATTATGCGATTAAATATGAAATATTTCGCACTCCCTGTCTTTCTGAAAATTCAGCTAAAAATATGAATAAATATAATAAATAAAGACTTATAATAAAGGCTCATAACAAAAAATTAATGCTTCCTTTAAATGCCAAAAGTCGTTAGTGTTGTAAAATACCAATGTTAGAAAGAATGTTAGAAAGACTTCATAAGGTATATTTTGAAAGAGCTATCATATATGACTTTATTTGAAAATATCGATTTTGAATTTCTAACTCAACTGTGTAATGTCATATTGTCAGTTGCACAGATATTGTTAAATAAAAGACAAAACAAAAACCTTATAAACTTAGCGACATAAGCCCAAAAGAAATTTGATCAAATTCTTTTTCTTTGGTTGCCTATTCGGCTTTGAAGGTTAGCGATTATACGAATGTGATGATTGAATTTTGCAAATCAGGTTATAGTATTTTTCTCTGCTTTGTTGTTCTTTTTTTGATAGTAGAAAAAAGTTCTCCATTTTGTCCAATTTCTTGCAAAACTTCAGAGCTTGTAAAGCGATCTACATATGGGAGATTCAATAGTCTTCGGAAATCTATACTTCGAAGTATTCTAGCTTACTCAAGTTAAATGCTTTCATTGTCCACGTCTCCATATAATACGACGGGACCATTTGTAATATTTTACGAAGTGCTACAATAACAACAACTTAGAACAACCTATGTAATAGTTATAATATAGTCTGTAAATATATTCCAAATTAAGTAAATAAATAACTACTTTTGTATGGGTTTGTAGCCCCATTTGTCTGCATATTTTTGCTGCTAACAATTCACCACCCTCTGATGTCTATGCCATATTCCCTGTTTACTTCCTGAAGGGATCGTTCAGAGTATACGTTTAATGTCAGAAGTAAGAGTATGCAGCGCTGTCTAACAACACAAGCGACCATTATTTCTTCGGTCAACTTAATATTTACTTTTATTTCGGCTGTTTGATGCCAGTGTAGATTTTGGACGCTTTGAATTTCCTTAGTATCTGTACTGTATATCTAATGCTTAAGAGTGTATCATAACACACAGTGTTAAAAACTTTTTGGTAGAAATGATAGCAAATGAAAACGTTTCTTTGTATGTCTTTACCGTTTTCAACGAAAACACACAATACAGAATAGAGCGTCTTGCGTGCTCATGCTCTCTCTGATGAATATAAATATAAATATAAATATAAATATAAATATAAATATAAATATAAATATAAATATAAATATAAATATAAATATAAATATAAATATAAATATAAATATAAATATAAATATAAATATAAATATAAATATAAATATAAATATAAATATAAATATAAAATATAAATATAAAAATATAAATATAAATATAAATATAAATATAAATATAAATATAAATATAAATATAAATATAAATATAAATATAAATATAAATATAAATATAAATATAAATATAAATATAAATATATAAATATAAATATAAATATAAATATAAATATAAATATAAATATAAATATAAATATAAATATAAATATAAATATAAATATAAATATAAATATAAATAAATATAAATATAAATATAAATATAAATATAAATATAAATATAAATATAAATATAAATATAAATATAAATATAAATATAAATATAAATATAAATATAAATATAAATATAAATATAAATATAAATATAAATATAAATATAAATATAAATATAAATATAAATATAAATATAAATATAAATATAAATATAAATATAAATATAAATATAAATATAAATATAAATATAAATATAAATATAAATATAAATATAAATATAAATATAAATATAAATATAAATATAAATATAAATATAAATATAAATATAAATATAAATATAAATATAAATATAAATATAAATATAAATATAAATATAAATATAAATATAAATATAAATATAAATATAAATATAAATATAAATATAAATATAAATATAAATATAAATATAAATATAAATATAAATATAAATATAAATATAAATATAAATATAAATATAAATATAAATATAAATATAAATATAAATATAAATATAAATATAAATATAAATATAAATATAAATATAAATATAAATATAAATATAAATATAAATATAAATATAAATATAAATATAAATATAAATATAAATATAAATATAAATATAAATATAAAATATAAATATAAATATAAATATAAATATAAATATAAATATAAATATAAATATAAATATAAATATAAATATAAATATAAATATAAATATAAATATAAATATAAATATAAATATAAATATAAATATAAATATAAATATAAATATAAATATAAATATAAATATAAATATAAATATAAATATAAATATAAATATAAATATAAATATAAATATAAATATAAAATATAAAATATAAATATAAAATATAAATATAAATATAAATATAAATATAAATATAAATATAAATATAAATATAAATATAAATATAAATATAAATATAAATATAAATATAAATATAAATATAAATATAAATATAAATATAAATATAAATATAAATATAAATATAAATATAAATATAAATATAAATATAAATATAAATATAAATATAAATATAAATATAAATATAAATATAAATATAAATATAAATATAAATATAAATATAAATATAAATATAAATATAAATATAAATATAAATATAAATATAAATATAAATATAAATATAAATATAAATATAAATATAAATATAAATATAAATATAAATATAAATATAAATATAAATATAAATATAAATATAATATAAATATAAATATAAATATAAATATAAATATAAATATAAATATAAATATAAATATAAATATAAATATAAATATAAATATAAATATAAATATAAATATAAATATAAATATAAATATAAATATAAATATAAATATAAATATAAATATAAATATAAATATAAATATAAATATAAATATAAATATAAATATAAATATAAATATAAATATAAATATAAATATAAATATAAATATAAATATAAATATAAATATAAATATAAATATAAATATAAATATAAATATAAATATAAATATAAATATAAATATAAATATAAATATAAATATAAATATAAATATAAATATAAATATAAATATAAATATAAATATAAATATAAATATAAATATAAATATAAATATAAATATAAATATAAATATAAATATAAATATAAATATAAATATAAATATAAATATAAATATAAATATAAATATAAATATAAATATAAATATAAATATAAATATAAATATAAATATAAATATAAATATAAATATAAATATAAATATAAATATAAATATAAATATAAATATAAATATAAATATAAATATAAATATAAATATAAATATAAATATAAATATAAATATAAATATAAATATAAATATAAATATAAATATAAATATAAATATAAATATAAATATAAATATAAATATAAATATAAATATAAATATAAATATAAATATAAATATAAATATAAATATAAATATAAATATAAATATAAATATAAATATAAATATAAATATAAATATAAATATAAATATAAATATAAATATAAATATAAATATAAATATAAATATAAATATAAATATAAATATAAATATAAATATAAATATAAATATAAATATAAATATAAATATAAATATAAATATAAATATAAATATAAATATAAATATAAATATAAATATAAATATAAATATAAATATAAATATAAATATAAATATAAATATAAATATAAATATAAATATAAATATAAATATAAATATAAATATAAATATAAATATAAATATAAATATAAATATAAATATAAATATAAATATAAATATAAATATAAATATAAATATAAATATAAATATAAATATAAATATAAATATAAATATAAATATAAATATAAATATAAATATAAATATAAATATAAATATAAATATAAATATAAATATAAATATAAATATAAATATAAATATAAATATAAATATAAATATAAATATAAATATAAATATAAATATAAATATAAATATAAATATAAATATAAATATAAATATAAATATAAATATAAATATAAATATAAATATAAATATAAATATAAATATAAATATAAATATAAATATAAATATAAATATAAATATAAATATAAATATAAAATATAAATATAAATATAAATATAAATATAAATATAAATATAAATATAAATATAAATATAAATATAAATATAAATATAAATATAAATATAAATATAAATATAAATATAAATATAAATATAAATATAAATATAAATATAAATATAAATATAAATATAAATATAAATATAAATATAAATATAAATATAAATATAAATATAAATATAAATATAAATATAAATATAAATATAAATATAAATATAAATATAAATATAAATATAAATATAAATATAAATATAAATATAAATATAAATATAAATATAAATATAAATATAAATATAAATATAAATATAAATATAAATATAAATATAAATATAAATATAAATATAAATATAAATATAAATATAAATATAAATATAAATATAAATATAAATATAAATATAAATATAAATATAAATATAAATATAAATATAAATATAAATATAAATATAAATATAAATATAAATATAAATATAAATATAAATATAAATATAAATATAAATATAAATATAAATATAAATATAAATATAAATATAAATATAAATATAAATATAAATATAAATATAAATATAAATATAAATATAAATATAAATATAAATATAAATATAAATATAAATATAAATATAAATATAAATATAAATATAAATATAAATATAAATATAAATATAAATATAAATATAAATATAAATATAAATATAAATATAAATATAAATATAAATATAAATATAAATATAAATATAAATATAAATATAAATATAAATATAAATATAAATATAAATATAAATATAAATATAAATATAAATATAAATATAAATATAAATATAAATATAAATATAAATATAAATATAAATATAAATATAAATATAAATATAAATATAAATATAAATATAAATATAAATATAAATATAAATATAAATATAAATATAAATATAAATATAAATATAAATATAAATATAAATATAAATATAAATATAAATATAAATATAAATATAAATATAAATATAAATATAAATATAAATATAAATATAAATATAAATATAAATATAAATATAAATATAAATATAAATATAAATATAAATATAAATATAAATATAAATATAAATATAAATATAAATATAAATATAAATATAAATATAAATATAAATATAAATATAAATATAAATATAAATATAAATATAAATATAAATATAAATATAAATATAAATATAAATATAAATATAAATATAAATATAAATATAAATATAAATATAAATATAAATATAAATATAAATATAAATATAAATATAAATATAAATATAAATATAAATATAAATATAAATATAAATATAAATATAAATATAAATATAAATATAAATATAAATATAAATATAAATATAAATATAAATATAAATATAAATATAAATATAAATATAAATATAAATATAAATATAAATATAAATATAAATATAAATATAAATATAAATATAAATATAAATATAAATATAAATATAAATATAAATATAAATATAAATATAAATATAAATATAAATATAATATAAATATAAATATAAATATAAATATAAATATAAATATAAATATAAATATAAATATAAATATAAATATAAATATAAATATAAATATAAATATAAATATAAATTAGTTCTTATTAAAAATCTGTATTTTAACTAAAGTATACTTTAAGTTTTTTCATATTCGAAACTGGCAATACTATATTTATTTTATTTCTCATTTACAATATAAAGAATATAAATTCATACAAACTGAAAATTTTATTTATTTGAATTTTATAATTTTTCTACAAATTTTTGATTAAAACAACTACTTATCGTATATTTCCTTTAAGAAAGAAACTTTTTTGATCCAAAATCGTATAAAAAAGATTATTGTCGTTATTTATGTTGTTAAAAAAAAGAGTTTTAAAAAAACATCTTTCTGAAAAAATGTACGAATATTGATTTGGCATACTGTAAATTATGATAAGGAAAAAATTTAATAATTTGTCATAATTGTATTTTGTATTTATAAACCAGCAAAATGTATGTATATATTTTCTTGATATCGTTCTAACGGTGAAAATAATATTGCTTTAGTTTCCAGCCTGCGTCACCAAGCAATCGCTGTCTAAATTCGTTATTTTCTTTCAAAATGAAATGAAACAGTATTGGGTACTGCACTCTATCTTTCCACTTTATCTACCTTTAGCCCTTTTAATTCAATAATTGCATGACTAAACAAATAAAATTTGTGTTTGCGAATAAATTCCCTTCTTTTTTTAATAGTATTTCGCTAAGTCACTTTCAGTTTTTTAATTTTAAAGTAGGTTACGTCTAAATTGTTGTGTTTTTTTTCCATTATTTTCTTTGTCTATACCGATCAGGCACTATTGCAGGATACCCTTTTCCGGAATCTGCTACCTTCCTAATGCTCAATGGTGAATATGTCACCCATTGAGACTTTAAACATATATATCTAAGCCTGTCAAGTACCGCATAATATTTATTATTCTGTCTCTGATGCTTGGGAGCACAGTCCACATCTGTGACCGCCTTCCTCTTTAGATGCGCTTTTGGTTCACAATGGCATGTAAGAAACTCCGTTAAGAGTTTTAAGTCCGTCCTGCCAAATTTAAGAAATCTAGCACGGCGCCCTTAGAACGGACTGATCGCTGATCAAGACTGGCGAATTCCCCCTTGAGCATACCAGTGTTAGACTAATAATCTTCGACTAGATTGAGAATGGTAGTCAGTGGTGCTGCCCATTAAGGTTTCGGGCCAATATATGTATGGTGTCATGGAACCTTTTCAAACCAATGCATTCGCTGTCTCATTACTATCTAATCCACAGTGTCCAGGAGAGCAAGTTTTGAACAAACCCTGTTTACCATGCAAGGACTTGAAGGTATCCAGCATCATGTTGAAACTATTATTGTTGATAATTTGTATCTGGTATGGTGAAATGAGCGCTTCTCTCTTTTTAATATTTTAAGCTTTCGTTCTTTAATGTTTTGAAATTTTCCTTTAAAAAATATTTTATTACATTTTGAAATTATTCTGACCAATTATTCTACTAATAAAGTATGTTCATTGTTTTAAAAATTTCGTTAAACTTTAGATTTTAGGTTTTTTTCTCACAATGTTCTTAAAAAAAATTTTAAATACGGTCGAACCAACTTTAAAATTTGTTTATTTAATATTGATTTAAAATGGGAATTTTAAGCTAAAGTTCGTTTGTGAAAAATGCTTTAGTGAATTTTTCTTAAAGTATGTATGAAATGTACTTTATTTTGTTTTTGAATACAGCCGTTTATCTCTATTATTGAACCTTTAAAGCCTAATCCTAGTAGGGTGTGTCAGTTTTACTAAGGATTCTCCCCGATTCTCGGTAATATATACCAAATTTTAAAAAAATTGTATAAAACCTAGAGGTTGCACACTCTGTTTCTGATTAACAGAAATTATTAAAAATACTGTTTTGTTTTCAATATTTTTCAATTTTATTTGGAACACTACTATAGAAATAACAATTTTAAAATAATATCAAGACTGAAATATGAGATCTGTAGTAATATATTTGGTATTAGAAATATATTATATGTGTGAACCTTAACCCTCCTGACACGGATACTCCATTACCAGAACGTTCTCTTGAGATAATTATTTTTTTGAACAAAACCAAATACAGATTTGATAGTCTGCAGGTTTATCTAGCTAAACATTTTTTAAAGTTTTTTGTCATCCTTAGCTCTCCTGATTTATTTGGGTTGGCAGTTTAGACACCTAAGGTCGAACAGTCCCGAACCTCCGGATGGTGTTACCAGGTACCACTAAATATTTTATTATATTTTGTGTTAAAAATGTAAAAATTATAGTATTTTTTAGAAGAGCAATTATTTTACATGTTGCATCTTGACTTTTTACAGGTATCGCATACTTTTCCCGTTTTTCGATTAGATTTTAAATCACCAGCCCAGCAAAGGTAACAACGACCTTTTAGTGGCAACCGACCAGTAGTTGTCAATTTCACGCTAAGTGATGACAAGAATTCTCAACAAGAGCATCGACCCCTTTTTTTTGCGCTTAGGGTGAGGCTGGAATATACACAAAATAAGCCCAATGCAGCCATGTCAACGCCAGTCGCCATCTACCATATTTGTTTTGTGTTTGATAAAGTATTTGGACACCATCTGGCGTAACATCTACTCCGCCGTTGGGCATAGATGTAGCTCTTTTGGAATATATGCCTAGTTTCTTAGAAGACAACTTACCTATCTTGAAGCCGACTGACCAGGGAGAGTAACGTAAACAAATTATTTGTTATCATACTTATTCCATATTGTCTGTAGAAATCAACCAGAGCTAGAACAATATTTTCTTCTATATTTTCCTTTCACTGTCCAACGATAAATGATTCATTCAAAGGATAGCATTTGGCTGTGTTACACAACAGTAAATAATATTGGTTCGACTTATAAATGGAAATAACTATTTGTCCACTGTCATATTTTCATATGAATTATTATCCATAACAAGCTATTGCTTGTTGATTGTTATCGACATAATACAATAGAAAACCACAGAAATCAAACAAAATTTTCGAGGTTTCACTTCTAAACTACAATGTTCGCAGCAAGCACACATGGGTAATCGCGTACCCCTGTCAGGAGTCTACCTGTGTAAATGCTATCAGTATAGGGCTTATCAACTCTAAGCGGAGCAATCTCTTTCTTTGTTCGCTTGGTGATGGCCGCAATAAAAATTGTTTTTGTTGCTCGTCCTTTACCGAATCCTTAGTTTTTTTTGTCATTTCTGCTGTATTATTCACTATGCGTCCTCTAAGAGTATTATTAAAGAACTTTGTGGCATCGTAAATCATAAAATCGGTTTTTTCTTCAAAAGTCTAAAGATACTATCTCGCAACTGTGAGAGCTATTTTTCCACTTGGGCATTTGGAAAAGTGTAAAGAAGTTGTTTTGGTTTCATTTCAAAAACGAACGTGTCGGTCTTATAGACCCGCCCGTACTGTGGCAGCCAGATATTATTTATAGCTTTCTTAGCTGTTCACTAAAGACAACAAGAAAATGTGCTTGGGTAGCCTACAATGCAAATAATAAAATTAAAATTTTCAACGAAGTATAAGCAATTACTTTGCAGATTATGTATTCTGTGAAAATTACAGAAAATAATTGTCAAAAAAAGTTTTTGAGTGAAGTGTTACACGAAGTTAAATATTAAAAAAAACGGTTTTTTGCATTAACAGCAAAAATATTTTTATCAATTTTGAATTTTAATATATGTATATAACAAAAAATGTTATTCATTTCAATCTTGCAACATGAAATCATTGAAGATTCTCATACTCGTACTCATTTCTAAGGAAGTTTTGCAAAAACCTTCAAGATTTTTCTATACAAAACTTTTTATTTTTTTTTTATAGCTTTTACACAAAAGTTTACAAAACAATTCATTATAAAGTACAAAGTTTGACTGTCAGAAACATAAGAAAGTGGAGCAAAATACCATCTGAGCAAAGCATCAAAACGACTGAAAAAAGTACAAATGGCGAAAAGAAATATTTAAAAAGAATTGTGTCATTGTCAAGAACGTAATGCATTTAAAAGTTTAAAAAAATTGTTTCAGTGTTCGTTTTCAATGAGCCAAGTAAATGAATTCAATGGAAAAAAGTTGAAGAATTTCTTACAACACTCAAATGTGCAATTGTTGTTATTATAACTAGAAGATGTGTTGCCAAATATGTAAAATATAGTATATAGGATTTTGGTAGTTCTTTTCAGTAACGCCAAATTTAAATTACACTGTATATCCTGTGCATTATTTTTATATTTTTATTTTCGAATTATGAAGTATAGGGTAGGCAATTAAAAAGTTTAATTTTAAAAATGCTATAAAACGAAAAGGCTTTAAAATTTTTAAATATTAATTTTTTGTTGTGAAGTATAATTTTATCGGTTAGAAATGAAATATTATTTGATTCATATGGCTACCTCGGCTGGCTTCACAGTAGCCTTTTCGATCGCACCACTTTCCGAAAACTTTTTCGAGTGTATCTCCGCAATAGCATCTCTAGTTTGCCGGCATAACAATTGCCTTTAACGGCGCCTCACAGAAAATAGTCCGACGGTGTCAATTCGCAGCTTTCTGGCGGCCAACTGATATCACCATTTCGGCACAAAAAAATCGATTATCATGGTGCGTAGATGTATTCATTAACCGTAATGGTGACGAAATATGATACATGAAATATGGACCAATAATGTCTCCGCTCCACAAGCCGCATCAAATAATCACTCGTAATAGGTGCATTGGCTTTAAGACCACGTTTGGGTTTTCTAAACTCCAAATACGGCAATTTTGCTTATTAACGTACCCACCAAGATGAAAATGAGCTTCATCCGAAAAGATTATTTTAAATGATGATAAATTTCCAATAAATCGCAATGTTGTTCAAGCATAAATCGATTCATTTTGTTCAGTGGAGATAACATACTGAATTTAGTGACAGAATAGAATGACATAAGTATTGCCAGATTCAAAATAACCGCTGGTTATTATAAATTTTTGAATAAACACTGTATAAAAGCTTAAAGTTTTAAAGTTCATAAAAGTTTTAAAGTTTATAATTCTTGTCCAAAAATCCGAAATAATATGTTGAATGGCATACGATTTTAAAATTAAATTGCCGTCAGGTTACTGGCGCCATAACGATAAGAAACATTTGTTCAAATGTGTATTCGATTATTAGTGACATAGCACAGCCATAAGCAAAAATACTATAACCGTAAACAGCTGGTTGCTAAATAAAAGCATTTTTATAATTTTTCTTGTTTTACAAACGACAGCTGTTTATGGTCATGACATCACTAATCGATGACAGTAAAATACACATAAATACTCAGCCATAGCATTAGTACTTATTATTATTATGGTAATAAGGTAAGTCAGTTGCAGCTTTTGATACAGCAATACAAAGTGCACTGCTGACAAATAAAATTTATTTGATTCATGTGTTTAAACCAAGGTTTACGAAAACCCGTGTTTTTTTTGAGTCCAGTCCACCGGGTTTTATTGGGCTTTTTGATGTTTTTCTCGGGTTTTATTGAATTTTATAATTTCTTCCAAATTTCGTTTAATTCGACAATATTTTTGTTTGTTGGTATAATTACATTTTTTTAATATTTATAATACAATTTTGCATTCAAGGCGGCATTGTGTACTATGAACTGCTAAAACCCAGTATTCGGAGCAGATTGCCATTACTTCGGTTGCACCATGCATTATGAGAAAAACCGTCAAAATATGAAGATAGAAAGACAGACAAACATATAAAGTTTTCCTTTTGCATGACAACGCTCGGTCTCTTGTGGCAAAGTTGCCAAACAATTTTTAGAAACACTCCAAGTCTCCAAACATAGCTCCTTCTGACTATTGGCTTCGACGGATGCAATATCTATTACAATAGTATGTCACCGAATCACTTTTTTGGAAATAATATAAAATCGGAATTAAAGTGGATTGCCTCAAAAAACGAGAACCTTTTCTAATATGAGATTCGGTTATTAGCTCAAAGATGGGGGAAAGATGTAAGCTAGTGATTTGATAATTTTTTATTTTGATAAAACTGTTATTTTATTATCATTTTTGAGCTAAAAAAGGGACAGAATAAATTTGCACTCCCAATACATAAATTTTAAATTTTGTTGTTGTAAATAAACAACAAAAACCTTAACAAACTCTGGTGGGTTTTTTATTTATAAGACCCAATAACATCCGGGTGGGTTTAATTGGGTTAGCTAGTGGGTTGGCAACCAAGGTTTAAACATATGGCATGATGGATACAAGCGAAGATCATTACATTCAGCTTACAGAGGGCGTTGCTTAAAGACAACGACAGATGGCAGCACCGCCATTCATCCTGGACATACTACAGCAAGCTGATCACTTGCGTAGCTGGAACAAAAATTTAATGGTATTAGTGGTTGCAGGGTGGCGTGGAGTAGTGGCTAAGTGCGCGCATAGCATCACGAATGACCCAGGGTCGAGCCCCAGCAGAGAACATGGCGAAGAAAAATTTAATTATGCTTTCGTATGTTTAATAAAGAGGTTTCAATGTCATTGTAGACGACACCATGTAAAAAAAAAATATGAAGAAACCCCCCTGACCTTTCCACATACCCCTGTCATTGTTGACAAACATCAGACGAATGATCGGGAAAACACACCACCTACTACGAAGAAAATTGCAATGCTTAAGTAAAAAATCACCACCAATTAGCAGAGATCTTCACCACAACGCAATATCATATGGAGGAAGCTTCATTGGATTAATCATCCCTCTACTTAGTTTGAAATATCGAATTGATTGAAGAAACTGAAAAAAAGCAATGGATGCTTTGTGAAAAGCCTATATGGTTCCTAGAGGAGTAACGGATGTTAGTGTACATTTTTTATTTTATTGGCGACTGCAGCGGCCTGTTTAAAAAGATCTTACTACAACGGCTTATGCAAAATCTTGTGTAAATCACTGACGATGACTGATGTGACGTTAACGTTTCAAATTTTTACTCTAAGATATTTTTCAAGTAAAACACATTGTTAAATTATACACAAAAATTAAATTTTAGCAAATGCGAAATACTGATATTTTTCTAATGATAAATTTGTTATCTATCTTACTGAAATTTACAACGATATAGTCTACAACAACTTATCTTGTTTACAAAATGTTGTTAGAAATTTGATTCACACACCTACTCTTACTCACATTATATAGTATGTTCCTCCTGTAATACGATTATACGAGTACATCTATTTGTGTGTTAATGTTTAAAAGGTTATTATGTGGCGTTTTTTCTGAAAAAATATTGTACTTCTCTTGTTCTTTTACATAAAACGTTTTCAAAATTAAAAAATATCAAAGATTTTAATAGGCAGCATTTTTTTGGGATAAACACATCATCCTTCCTTTTCATTAAGTTAAAAAAAAAACACACACACACACAAAAAAGAAAGGGCAAAAAATGCAGCATTTTTTGTTTTAAAAAAAGATCACAAGTTAATATTATTATTATTTTCTTAATTATAATGTAGGGCTGAACCGCTTGCTAGTCACTTTAGTATTTATTTTATGCCCCTACATACATTTACTCATACTTATTGTCGTGAACAACATTTAAAAATCCTTTTAAGTTTAGAAATTATCAAGGTTGGCAACCCACCGGGTAACCCTATTAAGTCAACCCGGGTCTTATTAGGTTTTATATTTTAAAAAACCGGGTGGGTTTTTTATTTAAAAGTTTTCGTATTTTATTTACAACAAAAAATTTGTATATTTTCGTATTTGGGGTACAAATTAATTCGGTCCTTTATATTAGCTCAAAAAGGTAATAAATAATTAAATTTATATAAATGAAATGAATGGCATCACTGCAACCATCTTTTCTCTACCTCTGAGCCAATATCCGAATCCCGTTTTAGAAAAACTTCTAGCCTTTGGAGGGGATTCAATCTTCAAGCCGACCGTCATCATGCAAAAGGATAACTTAATCATGTCTGTGCTTGTATTCCGACCGTTTTTCTCATACACGGTTCAAATGGTGTAATTGCACTCTGCTTTTACAGCACCATAGAGCACAACGCCTTCTTGATCCAACCCAAGATGCAAAATTGCATTATAGATACTAAAACAACATAATTTTTTTAACAAATAAAAATATTGTCTAATTGAACGAAATTAGGTAGCAGTTATAAAACCCAATAAAACCCATCAAAAAATCTAATTTAACCCGGTGGGTTGGGTTCAAAAAACGGATTTTTTTTAAAACCCGGTTTTTGGCCAACCCTGGAAATAATGCATAAAAATATTACCAATGTAATGAAAACGATCACAGCTAATCAAAAAAAAAAAAATTTTTTTTTAATGTTGAAATTTTATACAGGTTTGTTTATTTTTTTATTCAAAGAATGAAACGTATATTTTTAAGAAGGGCTACCTGTGGCTACCTGTGACTACCTGTGGCTACCTGTGGCTACCTGTGGCTACTTATGTCTTCTTGTTTGTCCACATACACGTCACAGTTTTATGATAAAAAAGTTTTTTGTAAAGGCTTTGAAGAAGACAAAACAGCTGTTTGTGAGAGTAATTACTATTTATATGTATCTCAAAATTAATTTGTTACATTCACATTTCTACTTTTTTTATAAAATTTGGAAATATTTGTGATGAGCATGATATGCGGTTGTCCTAAAATTTAAAATCCTTTAGGCGAGCTTTTGGGATCAGCATGTATTAGATGACTATTGCTGAAGTGACATAAAGAACCCGAATAAAAATTTATTTAATAACAAGTAATAAAATTCTTAATTTTCAGTTTCATATTCGTAAACTTCATATTCGTAAACTTTTTCAATCTTTACAAATACCTCAAAAGTTGGACGTCCTAGAAATTTTTCACTATTTTCCCTAATGTTAGAAAGCCTAAGTTAATAGCCTCATACATGTTGCAAACTGTGTACAAAAACACTGTAAACTCGTGTTATCAGAAATTTACATGGTTGATGAAACATCTATGACATCTGCATAAGTTATCAATGTGCGCTAGTTGTGCCAAAAGTGACCCACTGGACACATTATATCACAACCACAATCTTCATACAATGTAAAATGAAATGATCATTTTAGCTATCGCTAGGTATTTATTATTATTGGTGTTGCACGGTTAGCTAAATAGCGATATCTCTACGGATGGTTTTCAAAAATATTCGATTTTTTAATGGGAATAAACGGATGGAAAAGTTACCAACGCTTCCGATTTTAAAATTAAAATAAGTAGAGTATAAATAATATTTGAGTAAAATAAAAACTTTGTTTAGGAGGTACCAGTGCTAAACATTCTCAAATCGCTGGATTGTTGGCTATTAAAACAGCTTGTATTTTTGTCACGTGCGATTGCAATAGTTTTTCGCAATTATTTTCAAAATTGGAAAATTTCCCAAAATAAACCTAAACACCCGTTGTAGGTCTTATTAAGAGGTATAAGTTATGTCTTTTGTCAAACTAAAGATTCGTTTTGAATTTTTTCACGTCCAAAGTGTACGATAGCCATATTCCACATATAAGAAATGTTCATTTTTTTAAAAATCGTTTTTATTTTATGAATATGAAAAATTGAAATGGGCTATACTGAAATTATTATAAATTTCACCAACATATAGCTGTTCATCAATTTGAACTGTTCGAGTTTAAATTTTCGTATCAGCTGTTTTTACTGCTGCTGTCATTATAAAAATAATTATGTAGTCGACCGGTAGCGATTGCAACTAACTCGTGTAGCCTTCCTCTTTAATGCTTAATATTTAAGTATAAAGCAGCAATATTTAATTTCTTTCACTCAACCATTATAATGTTAGAGGAACTATTTCTAGCCAATGTTTGTAGATTTTTGTACAAGTTATGTTCATTAGCACTTTATAGACTTACTGTATAATTCATAATGACTTACAACAGCTTTATAACAGGTTTATAAGACAAAATCCAAAAATTTGTATTCATAAACGACAAACAGTATTATAAAGCTCTTATAAACCGTTTATATTTTAAATTTTTATTGTAGGTTTGTAGCTACTTTAAACCATTCATAAGTTAAAATTGTACTTTTGTTTTTACATTTTTCTATTTGTTTCCTATTTTGTATAAATAAAATATTTTTTGTTTAATTTGCAATTATTTGCAATCATAAATAAAATATAAATAGAATTGAAAATAGAAATACAATTATCTACCGTCTGCATGTACCCAAATTAGACGCTAAAGCCCAGAACAGTGGCACAGTAAATGTGCCATTTTTTCTATCTGCTCTACATTCTCGCCCAAACAACAAAATTATAGCGAGCGGTGGTCTCACCTACTTATTATCCTCCTTATGAAGAAATGATCAATAATTATGCCCGCCTTGATCCCTTGACCTTACTGATACATCCTGAGAGAACCTTGGCAAGTTAGGCCACAATATCCTAGAAAGTCCACAATCCAATATATTCTTCCATTCATTCGTCCTGTTTGTGAACAATCAACCCATAACCATGGAAACAAAAAGGATTAAATGGCTGGATTGGCACTTTGATAATGTCATGGAGCGATATCTTCATAAATGCCATTGGCTGAAACGCTTGGCCCGTACGTGGAGGAAGCAAATATAGGTAGAAGCTGGTAAAATTTATAGCACTGCCACAGATCAAGGGTACATATATTCAGATTTATTTATAACATGTGTATGTATGTATATATGTATGTATTAGGGAGATTGTTTGTTCGAATTTTTTCAAAAAACGGTTTTCGAATAATTCGAAAAGTAACACTTAAAAACCGGTTTTCAGTTAATAATTATCCAAATAACAGGTTAACCGGTTGTTTTATTAAATAAAATTGTTCTTAATTCTGCAAGCGCAGAGCTGGACTACGTCGATTTAAAAATAAGCAAAAGCTGACGGACAGCTTAAAATTAAAGTGGCAATCAATACTAACAAATCTCATAAAAACTATGCCAAAACGGTGTGTGGAGGCCATAAAAAAGAAAGTTTATTACAAAAAGTACTGGAAGTTGCTTAAGTTTCGAACAGCTACTCGAGGAGCTAATTTCGTTTATGTTGTATTACTTGGTAGAGAATAGAGTTAAAGGTTTGTTATTTAAGTTAGAATTTATGTGCCTAAGATAACGAAAATTAAATGCTATATTTTGAATTAATATATTAGAAATATACGAGTCCTTAATTGCCTCGATACGAGTCCTTAATTGCTTAGATTTCGAGGAGCACTGTATGTAAATTTATGCACCACATATTTAATGTGTGTGTGTTACTGTGGTATGTTAGGTAAGAACCCATCTTCCAACCAAAAAGTCGTCGGTTGTATCCCAGTCCACACCATTTGACAATTTTCAACAGTGATATCACCTAACAACATTACTAGCGTTTGGTTATGTGTATTTACTACGCTAACTAATGATCTGCCGTTCTGAACCGGCGTTTGTGGGCTTACGGACTTTCAATGAGTCTAGCTGATCATTCTCCATATATAAACATCAATATTTATTTACAGAAGATGAGAAAAGATTATTTTCGCTCAAGAGTGTATGACGTGCAAGGTTGTCATATTGAAAATTATACTTATTTAAATTAACCGGTTATTCGTGTTAAATTAACCGATTTATTCGGTATTCGAAAAATCAAGATTTTGAAAAAACTATATTCAACAAAACCAAAAAAAAAACGGTTAAAACCGGTCGAATAATAACCGTCCGATCTCTCTAGTATGTATGTACATAAATTTACTAAATACATACATATATGAAATGTAGCCTACTTTATTCCGTTTTTATATTATAATACATACATAATTTGCTTATAAAATAACTTGTTTTATGAAAGGAAGCAAATATATATAAAGGAAAACAAAACAGTGATGGACAAACAAAAAAAAAAAGAGAGTAAAAAAACTGTTTTAAAGGTCAATTTTTTTTATATTTTAGAATTTGTTTTAGTTAATTTATTATCAATACGAAATATTATTTTATTTACATCGATTTAATTAGCAATTTCATTATTATTTCACTAATCTTATGAATTTTTAAAAAGTACTTATAGTTTTTTTATCATCTTAAAACTGAAAAATTAAATAACATGGTGTTGCCAGCAAAACAATTAAAACGTTTAATAGTTAATATATAATATATACTTCAAACTTTCAATAAAGTTTTATTACGAATTAAACCGTTAGAATTTTACAAAAATAAAAAATTTTCGCCTTAAGTATTTTTAATAAAATTTGCAAAATTATATTTAATATATTTCCAATACTGCATCATATGTACTCGTATACTTCAAAACGAAGTAATGTTCTAACAGAGAATATAGCTAGTCCATCTAGTTATCATTGTAAGCAAAACATACCCCCGTTACTTACAGTGGTGTAATATCTTACTATTGCAGAAAAATAAACTTAAAAGTGTCCTTAATTGAGGTATCATTTGTATTTAGCTGACATTTTTTCTACTTGTAATTTTAATTCTAAATTTTTATTTTCAGATTCTAAACACATTCCGCTTAATTATTATGGAACGTTACATGAAGGAACAACGTGTTTTTATTATTAAAACATTTTTCGAAAATGACAATAGTTTTCAAGATGTAATTAGGAATTTTAGAACAACATTTGGTAGAGAAAATGCTCCAACAAATCGTGCCATCGTGCTGACGGTTGAGATATTTGAAGAAATTGGATCCGTTCATAATAAGAGAAACGGAGCTAATCAGCGCAGTTGTCGTTCAACCGAGAAAATAGCAGCTGTGTCCATAAGTGTTCAAGAAGATACAAAAACATCCATAGGTCATCGTTCGCAGCAATATAACATAAAATTACCCACATAATTTAACACTGTGCATCGTGATCTCCATTTAGAGGCTTATAAGACCCAGCTGACCCAAGAATTAAAACCAGAAATTCATTTTTTGGGCCATCGAAAAACAAGAAATTGAGAATTTTTTAACAAAATAAATCTTCACCAACGATTCCACTTCCAGCTCAATGGGTATGTCAACAAGTAGAATCGCCGCATTTGTACTGAAGAAAATCCAAGAGCTATCTTAAAGCAAATATTACATCCATAAAATGTTACGGTTTGGTGTGGTTTGTGATCCGAAAGAATCATCCGACCATATTTCTTTGAAAACGAAAATGGAAAGTCAATTACGGTCAATGGAAAGTGCTACAAAGAGATGATCCGAAACTTTTTGTGCTGGAAAATTATTGATTTACATATATGTACAGAAGATGTGGTTTCAACAGAATGATAGCACTTGTCACACCGCAAAAGACACAATGGATCTTTAAGCAAATCTCATTATTTTTCATAGAGGAGAAGTAAATTTAACACCAAGATCGTGCTATTTGACACCTTTATCTCTTTTTGTGGGGATATTTGAAATCAAAGGTGGACATCAATAGTCTCACAACATTTCAAGAGTTTTAAATTAAAATTATCGAGCATATGCTAACCATTGACACAGTTTATTGAAAAACGTTATTGATAATTTTGGTAAAAGGTTGGGAGTCAGCCGAGTCAGCAAGCTAAGAGGTCACTTGACCGACTTAATTTTTATCCGAAACCTATTCGTAACAAACTTAAATAAAAATTTTTTTAATATCGGAAAAAAGTATTTTTTTATTAGAATAAAAATTATACCTGAATTCTGGACACTCTTTATGTATTGAACATACCTAAAATACGAGGAAAAAGTTTGCCCATATGCGTACATAGGTGCTGTTTTATAAGAAAAAGTTATTCGCATTTTTTTTGGTAAGTACTTATATTCTTCTCTTCTTGATGCTTTGTATTTCACCTAAAGAGGCTGTGGATGTACTAGTGTTACTAACAGTAGCATAAAAAAGTAAATAAAAATAAGTAAAAGAAAAAAAATACATGTAAAGGTCATAAGTTTATGTTGTAGTATTCTATTCGCTCTCATTGTATATTCAAAAATTGTAGTTCCCAATTTTTTTTGTAATTTATATTTGCATTATATTCCTTTTTTTAGATATTAAATTAAATATATTTTCACAAAAAATAACACTAGTTGATATGGTTCTTTCTTGTTTACACTTTAAAACAGTCAATAAACAGAAAAAGTTTAATATTTGTAAGTTATTGTTCTAAAGGCTGTTTAATGATTATTAAACTATAATAATATTAATAAAATCTTGATGAAAAAATTGTTTCAAAAAAGTTTGTGTAACACTTTTTCAAATAAAAAAAGTAACACAGCTATCGGTAGCCACTTTTTTAACACTTGGTTTCCACTTTTATGTTGGTTGTGTACTGCCAGTATCAGATACAATATTGTAGCTTTAGGTTTTGAAAAGTATGCAATTTACGTTGTTTTAAAGCAAAAACCAAATGAATGAAAAGAAACGTGATAAAGTAACAAAAAAATTTATATAGCAATTTATACATTTTGAAGTTAAATATTTTTGAATATAAATTACCGTTTAATAGCAGACATTAGAAATAATGAGTTTATTTCTTCGTTAAAGAAAAAAAAAAAATAAATAAGAAAAACAATTTAATATTTGCTATTAATGCTCATTGCCTTTCATTAGAGCGTTAAAAATGTAAATCGCTAAAAAAATTATAATTTAGATAAAAGTAAGTAGCAAAAATATGTTTACAGATCATTTTGTATTGTCAGCCACATGGTATTTTCAAATAGATTCCGAAGTAACCATTAAACTTTTTAAATTAAAAACATTTTGACGCTTAAATTTAATTTAAGAAGGATTGAGAATGATGAATGGGTGATTTCTAAAATTCTCTAATGCAAGTACTAGCATTTTGTATTTTTTAAAGTTTCGGAGTTACTCATAATTTACTCGTAGTTGCGAAAAAAAAAATTCGTGCAAGATTAGAACAAATTTTTTGTTTTCAAAAAACCATAAAACATTTTTCAGAATGAAAATGTTATATGTTAAATTAAAGTTTAAGATGTTGAGAATAAAATAAATTATAAATCATGAAAATCGGTTGGCTATTGCTGACTTTATTCAAAATTAAATGCAGATACCTAACTTTGAACAAAATTAGAGAACAAATTTTTTCTTGCAAAATTAGTACAATGCCTTTAATATAAATTTTACATTTTAAGCATTTAAGTAAAAGCCACATATGTTGAAAGTAAAATAACACATAAAGGCAGGTGCCTTACTTTGATAAAAGTAAAGGGTTAATTTTTTATGGCTATGGTAGAAAAAAAATATTTTAAGAACAATTTTTTTTATTATTGAGGTAAAAAATCCAGTACAAAATGCACTTTTGAAAAATATAACACAATTTTTTTCATCATTCAACACTTGTTGCCTAAACCGAAAAGACAAATCCTATCCGATATTTGATGTTATCAAAACCAAAAGCTAATATTGAAAAGTACTCTGAGGACTATTTCCGTTTTATATTTATTTATTTATTTATTTTTTGTAAATGTTTTACAAAATGTATACATAGAGTTAGCATATTTATAATGGAGATTTGTTTCACATTACAGTCAGTCAGTGGCTTGAACTTGAACAAAAATTCTCCAGATTTGTTTTGCTACATCTGTGAGGAATTAACTTTAAAACCACAACGCATTACAATAACTTCCCAAATTAAGAATGCTTGTAAGCATTACTTTGGATTTCCTATCGATGAAAGAAACAAATATTGGCTGCCAAAAATATGTTGTAATACGTGTGCAAGAGTTTTAAGAGGTTGGCTTGACGGCAATAGTAAGATCATGCCATTTATGAAACCAATGATATGAAGTGAACCACAAAAACAAGAACATGATTGTTATTTCTGCACGACCGCTGCGCGTTGAGATACGAGAAAATACAAGCACAAAATCATATATCTGAATATTTCATCTGCCCGACGACCAGTTCTTCGAAACAATAATGTTTCTTTACATATACATATTTTCATGTATTGTTTTCTAACAGACATTTCCTTTCATTATTTTTGCGTGTTGCCTAATAATGTATTACACATTTTTTGTCAACGTTAGTTACCCGCCTTTATAAGTTATTTTACTTTCAACATATATGGCTTTCATTTTAAAGCTTAAAATATAAAATTTATATTCTACGAATTTTTATAACTTTTTGGAAATAAAAGAATCAAACTAAAAAAAATTTCTTATAATTTTTCAAGAAAAATTATTTTTCCACTTTTTTGGTCAAAGTTAGGCACCTGCATTTAATTTTGAATAAAATCAGTAATAGCCGACCGATTTTCATGATTTGTAGCTTATTTTCTTCTCAACATTTTAAGCTTTAACTTAAATTCCTTAAATCGAAAATTTTCATTCTAAAAAATATTCTATGATTTTTGAAACAAGAAAACTGCTCTAATTATTATGAATAACTCCGAAACTGTTGAAAATACAAAAAAAATATTATATATGTGATTTATAAGAAATTTTATTACTAAACATTCTTATTAAAATCGGTCAAGACGTTTTAAAGTTATGATGAAATATATTGACATAACTATCGTATTTGGAAAAACACTGTAAACGGATTTGAATTCAGTGCTTCATAATCATTATGTTTCATATTGTTTTATTTAAAGTCTCGAAAATTTTTGTATTTTGTAGACCAGTGTTACCAGCGGATTTTAAAAAACAAAATAACATTTCATCTTACTATACTTTATTCTACTATATTTTAAATGATTTAAAAAAAACTCCGTTTTGTTTTACGTTTTAAGAATGCAGAAAATAATTTTATCTTTTTATCTTAATTAAAAAAGGGGAAAAAATAGTCTTGCATTCTCTTTCTTTATCATCAACAAATACATCAAATGAATCTTTTCATAATTGTTCATCATCATGAAGACTTCATTTAAATATTAAATCAATTAAATATTTAATAAACTGAATGCGCTTAAAATGCTTAATTTGTTACACTATTGCATAAAAAAGAATAATGTGATTTATATCGGAGATGATTATATTTTTCTGATAGGTGCTATCAATTACCATGTTTCTATTATATTAGTTATGCGCATTTTCAGAGATAATTGATACTCTACCAGTCGCTCATCCATATCATCTATTTTTTTAATGCGGAAGCATGGACGTTACCACACTCTGATATAGGTAACTTGGATAAATTCGAAAGAAAAGTTATACTCAAGATCTTCGGTTCTTAGCGGCTTGGCGTTGAATTTAATATATGAACTAACCATGAACTGTACAAGGTAAAAACCGACATAAACGTTGCTCAACAAATTAACATTCAGCGGCTACGCTGGCTGCGATATTTCGATCGGATGGATGAAGGGACTCCAGCAAGAAGTGCATTTGATGCGGACCCCATGCGTTGGTGTATAAGATACTCCTGTTTATGTCCATCAAAGCGAAATACAAAGGTGCCATGTGAACGTTATAATTCGTATAAGTTATTCAAACGTGTGCCGCTGTAATATGGTAGGTAAAAGAGCCGCCTGCCAACGAAAAGGTTCTCGAATTAACTCTAGGTCCCATCATCTGACAATTTTTAATAGTGAAATCACCTCATATCATTGCTAGCGAAAGGATCTGAGTATTCACGCTATAACAACTTTTCTAACTAATCCATTTGCCATTCGGAGCTGGCGTTAAGCTGTAAATCCCTTTAAATAAGGCCAAAAAGTGTTCTTTGTTCCACGTGAGATGTCGTGCGACTTATCTATGTGTCTATATTATTCAAACAGCTAACAAAGTAGTTGGAAGTCTCGTGTGAACATAGTTAACTATTAGACAATCACCTAACTTACCGACTATATTTTTTTTAGTAATTCATAGGGTAATTAAAATTGAATTGCTTACAATCTGGGTGATTCACACTTGAAATTTTGTGCGCGGAATCATGTAATTCTGCTTATAATTGAGGTTTAAATCATAAATGAGAGATATAATTTCGAATTCTGACTTATAACTCTTAGCTTTCATAGAACCATAATAAATATAATCTATAAAAATGTGAAGGTATTCTTACATGTTTTCCAAACCGAATTAAATTGTAGTAAAAATAATAATAATAATAATAATAATAATAATAATAATAATAATAATAATAATAATAATAATAATAATAATAATAATAATAATAATAATAATAATAATAATAATAATAATAATAATAATAATAATAATAATAATAATAATAATAATAATAATAATAATAATAATAATAATAATAATAATAATAATAATAATAATAATAATAATAATAATAATAATAATAATAATAATAATAATAATAATAATAATAATAATAATAATAATAATAATAATAATAATAATAATAATAATAATAATAATAATAATAATAATAATAATAATAATAATAATAATAATAATAATAATAATAATAATAATAATAATAATAATAATAATAATAATAATAATAATAATAATAATAATAATAATAATAATAATAATAATAATAATAATAATAATAATAATAATAATAATAATAATAATAATAATAATAATAATAATAATAATAATAATAATAATAATAATAATAATAATAATAATAATAATAATAATAATAATAATAATAATAATAATAATAATAATAATAATAATAATAATAATAATAATAATAATAATAATAATAATAATAATAATAATAATAATAATAATAATAATAATAATAATAATAATAATAATAATAATAATAATAATAATAATAATAATAATAATAATAATAATAATAATAATAATAATAATAATAATAATAATAATAATAATAATAATAATAATAATAATAATAATAATAATAATAATAATAATAATAATAATAATAATAATAATAATAATAATAATAATAATAATAATAATAATAATAATAATAATAATAATAATAATAATAATAATAATAATAATAATAATAATAATAATAATAATAATAATAATAATAATAATAATAATAATAATAATAATAATAATAATAATAATAATAATAATAATAATAATAATAATAATAATAATAATAATAATAATAATAATAATAATAATAATAATAATAATAATAATAATAATAATAATAATAATAATAATAATAATAATAATAATAATAATAATAATAATAATAATAATAATAATAATAATAATAATAATAATAATAATAATAATAATAATAATAATAATAATAATAATAATAATAATAATAATAATAATAATAATAATAATAATAATAATAATAATAATAATAATAATAATAATAATAATAATAATAATAATAATAATAATAATAATAATAATAATAATAATAATAATAATAATAATAATAATAATAATAATAATAATAATAATAATAATAATAATAATAATAATAATAATAATAATAATAATAATAATAATAATAATAATAATAATAATAATAATAATAAATAATAATAATAATAATAATAATAATAATAATAATAATAATAATAATAATAATAATAATAATATTTAAGTCCAGTTTTATATTAAAGTGAGGAATATAATAGTTCCAGAAAAATATTGAACTAAATTTTTAATTAAAAAGAAACGAAATTAAAAACAATCTTGTTTTCGCAATACGTTTTCATTATTATTTTGCACTAAATACAAAATTTAATTAATATTATAGGAAATTATAGAAGAAATTAGTGAATAATAATTAAGTAATTAAATAATAATTGGCTAAACCCGACAAAGTGTTACGTTACACCACAATCTAATCACAATACGACGTCCATTTAAACCAAGTGAAGATGAAATTTAAGGCAAATAGGTTTATAATAATCAAACTTAATGTGTTTCTGATAAGTAATATTGATTTCTTTCAGCAAAATTTCAATGTTTCGCTATAAATTCTTACTTACGCGTTAAATGCATGATACAACTTACTAGTAGTGTTAAAGTATAATTTTAGAAAAAACTTTCTATTAGATTACATAACTTCTGGATACCAACATGACTCTATAAAAACTTACCTATATTAGTGCAAATAAAAATGCGATTTCACTGTAAGCAACACTGTTCACTGCTTTACTTTCTTTTTAAAACTAATCCACATGGGATCAGCGAAATCAAAACTAGTTTCTTCTTTATTGTGTGTTGTTTAACAAGCAAAAGGACAAACTTATTATACCTTAACCACACTTACTGCATTAAAGGTATATACAAAATATATATGTATTTGCCATTAATTCTGTTTGCTTAGGTAAACAAATACTTGTTATATTGTTGAAGGATATTAATGGGATTACTCAAAAATAAACTCTCGTTAGAGAAGCAGCATCTGTAGCAAATACCAAAGGAATAACTTTAACCGGTCAAAAGTTTAGGAGAGAATAAAAATATACAACAACTTAATTTATTTATTTATTTTTTTTTTTGAGCGAGTACACATTAAGCATGTTTGGTATTAAACGAAAATATTATTTTATTGTTTAAAAAAAATTATCATGCTTTTGGATTTCAAAGAATATACCGGACACAGTTGCAGGACACTGCGAATCATGGGATCTATCCAGCCGTATATGACTTCAGATCAAACTCAGCCCAAACTAAATACCTATAATACCATTATTCGAGATTTTGCACTTAAGCCTTAAATCTCCTTCCAAAGCAAAGTTCAATAGGCAATACATCCTGGACAAAAAATAGTTTTCAGGCTACCCTGTGTAGAATGGATAGACTCCTCGCACCATTCTGTTTATCATTTCATAAGTGATTATAAGACGGCGAAAACACATTAGACTTGTTTTGCTATAGGTGGAGTGACTTGTCCAACGAGCCTTGTCGCCTTAATTTCGACAGCACCGATTTGCGAGTTCCAACTAAGCCGTCTGTTCAGAATAACTCTTAAATATTTAACTTTCCTAGAAAATATGTTGATGGTACCAAAAAAGGATTACCGTCTCCTTGTAAAAGGTACAGCAACCGTCTATGAAGCATTCACCGACTGTCGTTCTTGAGCGCATGAATCCTTTAGAGTAATTCACATGAGGTCACTCAAATTAGTCTCATACATCAGAACTGCCGTCATAACAATAGTAAGCCAACGACAACTACTGTCCACAACAACGAAGATAGAAGGCATTCTTTCAACACCATCACAGATTCCTTTGCATCAAGGGACGAGCCGGTGTTCCTGCCCCTATGAATGAACTAATGCAACTCATAGTCTATATCACTGCTCCTTTTCATTTAAATGACCTAGTAATAAAGTTAAAGAATGCCAAAAGCATCTTCGTTTTCTAAGAAGATACAAAGAACAACTTCCCTATCAGAAAATGCTGTTTATCAAGAGGAGATAAAATGGTGCTCTCAGTGAACCTATTTTAAGTGCGAAAAATGACCTGGGTGTTAAAAAAAAATCTAATCAAGAAAATGTTTTTCCAGGTAATGGAAGGAAGAGGAGATATAATATGCTTCACTGGAAGTAGATTTATTTACAAAAGCAATTGAAAAATGTTTTGTCTAGAATGTGAAATGAAATGAAAAAAAAAATTCAATAAAATTACATTGATAAAGATCAAAAAAATTAGCATTTTCATTTAAATCAAATAAAAATATACTAGATGACCCGTGAGAATATTTCGCACCCTTAGTGGTAATTTTTGTAACATAAGAAAGGGAAAATATAAAATGCGAATACTGTGACTTCAATATTTTTTATTATATACAAGTAAAACAAAGTCTGCCGTTTCAAATGATATTAATTTATATTTCCAATTAAACCATTTTAAAATATTTTTTTTTAACAATCTTTGATGTTATGATGTGATAATTATTTACTTTCTGTAAGTACGAATACCTTTCAACGCATGTACTCGTTAAAATTTTCGTATAACTATCCATAAGAAAAAACAGGTTTATGTTACGACAATCGCGCTTTTTGAATAGTTTAACCTTATGCCTTCTTAATACTCATATCGTGGGCGATAGGAATTTTTTTCATCCCAAAAGACACAGTTTGATCAGAAGTAGTACAATTTTAATGGAATGAATAATTTTTGTAGTGGTGATGTAGTCAGCGAATTGTGTTTAGATTAACTATGTACCATTTATAAATCCCTGTTTATCATTAAGGTTTCTAATTTACATTTAATATATATTCAAAAATTCATTTGGGTACAACCTAGCGTTATCTGTTTTCTTCTGTTAAACACAGTCAAAACTAAAGTAAATCTTTTGCTCCCCAAGTAAAAAGTTAGAACTAATATGTTAATTAATTTTAGTATACTCATCAATGTTTGGACACAGAATTGAATAATAACAACAATAACGATGCTTCGGGACTTTACATGCTCCGTTATTGCAACTTTTTGGAGGTACTAAGTCACTGATACTCAATTTAAGCAACCATTCCGTAAAAGAGGAACACTCGAACTCTTCAACTTATGAGATTTACCAAAAGGACAATTTTTTACGATATTTTGTTGTTCTATTGGTGTTTTTTACAATGGAGAGTACCTGGAGAAAACGTCCATGAAACAGTATTATTTTTTCATGCCAAGTTATGATATTTGTTTTAAGAGGTTTTGCATCCTCTGTGTGTGTGATAAACTATAAGAGCGATGCTTCTAAGGCAGGTACACGTATTTTAAAACCCGAATGTGATGTTCAACACCCTGCAATGCCAATCCACCCAACTGACATAAAGTATGATATTATCTGATACTATATATGAAATGACTCAGTATTATTACTCTTAAAAAACCAAACACTGCATTGTCGACAACCTGCAGCAGTGAAAAAGATGTTTGCCACTCTCAAAAACACTTTTAAAAAATAATATTTTTGATACTGGACCAAATGGTCTGAAATCTAAGTTTAGTATACTTATTCTTAATTTATGCCAAACAGTTAAAGTATTTGATATAATTGTGTTTCAAAATAATAACACGTGAGCCGAAACCATAAAGTAATATAAAAAACTGTTTAAAAGTTAAAAAAAATAAATCGACCAGCAGGGTTAAGATAACGATACAAAATGTTGCTTCAATGCTGAAATAATCACCTTTAACGAATATTGTAGAATAATTTAATTTGCTTTAAAATAGTTTTTAAATGATCGAATGAATATATCGTCTTTGTATATTTTAAGATATAAATCTACACCACATATTTAGAGATAGTTTAACCAGAGAGAGATACTAATTTCATTAATATTTAGAAAATATAGTTGATATATAAGTCATATGCCGTGCTTCATATACATATGCATAATATAATTTTAGATTTCAATTAAATTTCCAAAGTCAAATTTATAATTTAAAAGTAAAATGACCCTTATTTACATTAAAGGATATTTGATTTAAGAACGAGGTAATTAAATAGCAGATAATAAATGAGAGAAGCTCTGTAAAATATTTTTTTAAAAAACTTAGTTGAAAATAGTATAAATAGAGTACAAATAGAAAAAACAAAATTAATTTATACAATGAAAGAAGATTTATTTATATACAGTTTAGGAATTGAAGAAAAAATTATTAACTTCCTTCTAATTGTTTCTTTCTTTTTTGATAAAGTTCTTCGTTGAGTGGAACATTAACTAAAATCATAAAATAAATTATTTTTTAATTAGAAAAATTTCTTTTATAAATAAACGTTAAAATGCAATATAATTTTAAGATACTAGTTAATTAAAAATAAGTAAAATTGGACGACAGACAGAGAAAACAAATGTCGAACTGCAATAGCTAGAACTTCCTTTTTAAAATATAAGAAAATATTATGCTGCCGCGAACTACACATTCATCTTCATCTTTATATGGCTAAGTGCTACATATTGTCAATAATTCTATATTTCGTAGGGTATCAGATGCTTAAAATGGATCATATAAACAAACTTGAAAGTTTCGAAATCTTGATTCCTCGTTTTTCATGGAAGTATTTTTTAACTAATTATGAAATATTAAGAAGATTGAACACTGAGCGATGATTATTCTATTACGTCAAAGTCCGAAAAACTTCATATTTTAGCTACACTGTCAGAGGAGAAAAGTATGAATTGCTTCTTCTTATATTCCAAGGTAAAAAAGAGGGTGTACGTGGAATTGTATGAAAACAGATGTCCTGGTTACGAAAGATTGGACTGGCATGCGATCAATTGGAAAATTGATTCGATTTGTGACGAACAGGGAATATTTTGCACACATTATATATATTACCCTATAAATATTATATTGTAGTATATAAGTCTAATATCTTGTAAAGTATATGCATTAAAGAAAGAGAGAGAGACTGATTAAATTGTTTTAAATTCTGATAAACTTTATGTTTTGGTAAAATAAAATATGCATGCCCAATTGTGGAGAACAATAAAAGCTTAACTATGCCAACAGTGTAATGACAACAAAAAAGTGGAATTAAAGCCTAATTGTTGCAAAGTGCCAAGTTACTAGTTCCATAACACATCTTTTTTTCACTTGACGAATTGAAAATATTTCATATATTTCCCAAGCTAAGTTTTTTTTAAAGAGGGCCAACAAGTTATCTATAAGCAAACGGTTGAACATTAATCGAGTGCAGTTGTTTGGGTTTGTGTAAAGTATAGGGGGGTAAACAATGTCAGTGTTAGAATATTAAGCATGCACATAATATTGTTATCTAAAATCAATTTGAACATTCAATATTTTTTCTTTGCCACCGCCCAGCCTTACTGCTATTCTCATAATAGCTTTTGTTTTTAAAGTCTTTGTAACAAGGACCATCATAACAAGAACAACTGTATACCCTCCAGCTGAGTAAAGGCAAAAAAAAAAAATAAAAATCCAAGAAAATTATAAAACATATAACAAGGTTTGGTTTTACAAGATCACAACCTGCAAGAAAGAAAGAGAAGATAGAAAATGTGTGGATTTTAGCATTAGAAAAACTTTAAATTTAATTTATGAAATATTTAGAATTTCATTTATAAGTAGTTTTAAAAAATCTCTTTTAGAAAGGTTTACAAAAAATTAATCAGAGCTCACATACATATGTATGAGCAAACCTATATTTTTGAAACGTCAAAAATGTAAGAGAAACAAATAAAGTAAAAACAATTGTTTTTTTTTTTAATTAAGGTTTTAATTTAAGAAATGAAATAATTGTATTATTTATTATATAATTTATTTATTATAATTGTATTATTTATTACACAATTTCTAAATAATTTTTCTATATAAATTTATTTTTGTAATAGTATATTTTAAAGACACTTTTATAAAACCCGGAAATGCGACTGGCAAGCATTTCCCCACGTGGGAGATAAAGGAATATACTCGTTACAGGCTTGTTTTGACTAGGAGGAAAAAGAATTACCTTCCGTATATCGATAGTAATTAAATAATTGCAATTTGTTAATGAAGAAAATAGTATTTGTTGTACTGATGTTGCCAAATTAATGTACTAATATTAGAAAATTGTATAATATAAATATATTATAATCTAATTATAAGGAAAAGTTTTTGATGAATCGCTTGTGATATATCATGTATTGTAGTGTTAAAATAAACAAATTGGTTGTATTTATTTTCCCCTCTTTCTTTAATATTGGAAATAGTATTGTGATGACACACCTAAAACTCCAAAACTGAAACAGGTAAAATATGCAAAAATACTGAAACCATCGCTTACTGTATCCTAATGCTATATTCACTCATAAATTGTGTTTGTACGTGACAAAATATACCAAATGGGATTCATGCAACTATAACAAATGATAAAAATAAAAAGAACTTTAAAGAAAAAAAGTTCAAGAAGGTATAAAGTAAAAGACATCCACACCTTTAACGTATAGCAGATTAATTTTTTGGTAGGATTTTTATTTCCCTGATCACAGATAAGAAAAGTTATATAAAATTTATAAAAAACGAAAAGAAGTTACATAATGTTTGTAAAAATTGAAAAATTATATGTAAAGGCAGAATTAGTCATTTTGCTCTGTTACGTTCCGAATCATCTGTTTCTGTTTTGGGCATGAAAAAAATTTATAATTAGTTAGTTTTTATGTTCCGTTACGTTCTGTTACGAACGAACTTGTTAAAAACAAAATTTTCGTAAGTGACAGAAAAAACAACAAATTAAATTGAAAAATACAATTTGTGATTTTCAATATAATTTTTTATTTAACACATAGTTCTCTTTTAACGGAAATTCTTCCTGTTTAGATACGAGTTAAAAAGAAAATAAATTTGTATTTTTTTCGCAAATTGTTTTGTTAATACGATTTTCATTAATCCATTATCATTTCGCTGAGCTCATAGATTCACATTTTTCGACATGTGTTTAATTTAGTCTCAGGAACAACATAATTTCTTAATTAAAAGAGTTTTTAAATTATTTCAAACAAATTTTTCTAAGAACGTATCTATTGCGCATAAAGAGAATTAGGTGTATTTTATTCTTTTTTATCAAAAACAGGTGATACGTTGCTACAGAACTATACCAAGTAAGTAACGGAATGACACAGAACAGAACAGCAACAGACAGTAAAGACTAACGAGGCCTTTAATTATTTTAATTTTCAATAACAAAAGACAGTTAAAAATATTTAAAATCATATCAATCATCATTTATGTCATACATTGAGGCATTTAATTAAAATTTAACTATGAAAACGTGGTTTCACAGTTTTTGGAGTTTTTAGTTACCAGTTACCCATATTAGATAGTTTCAATCATAATATTCAATTTTAAAATAGAAGTTGCAATTTTGGAATCGTTGTTCTGCATTTGGAAGTTAATATAATCAACACGTCGTTGTTTGACAGTTAATGACGAGTATAGTTATTAGAAGGAAACAGGCATTTTCACATAGGGTAATGATGAGTATGTTTGGTCGGTTAACATTACAGTAAAATGCGCACAAACAATCAAGTATAATCGAAAGAACTCAATTTTGAAAAGATCACACCAATCGTCAGATAAATTGTGTATACATTTTAGTATTGTTACGTTTTTACCTTTTTACAAACGTGTATTTAAGTGTTCGTAGATTGTAGTTAAAGTAAAAGAAATCTTTTGTTTCGTTTTTAATTAAAACCCTTTATTCAACACAATTTTGTGCACCACTGCTTGTAACCTTATAAAAGCAATAACAATTTTCTATTTTTAATTACTCCGTCTGTTTACAACTTTGTAAACAACAACAGTTACTCTACAGACCTTTCTGCCTAAAGATCTTCCAACCCGATCGTAGTTATAACTTAGGTTCGGTCACAACCAGAGGTTATCCACACTTAACTCTCCTTATTGAGTTAGCTCCAACTTAACTGGTTTTCTACTACACGATTCACTTCACGAGTTTGCTCCTTATAGACTCTCTTCACACAGAGTTCAAACCAACAAACTCTCTTTACATAAATTGTACTCGCTTAGTTTACTACAAATAAACTGATTGTTGTTCGCATCGATGTGCCATATAAAAAGGCTGAGTAAACAACTCATCGAAAGCTCTCGAACCTCTCGATATTTTAGGTAGACTCTATTCTAACTTTTATTTCTTTTTAGATTTTATGTAGCCATGCGAATGTAAACATCTACTACTTTCAGCTCTTAGTATTTGTTATTGCTTGTTTACTGTCTGTTACTTGTTTTCTTTGCTGCTTAATATTGCTGTTGCCGTTCTATTTATATATACTTACTTTCTGCTTTTGTTTGTTGTTGTAGATTTGGTTATTTGTAATCAGCACGTATAGAGTTGTTCTTGCAGCTTTTGTTTATTTATTTTAGCGATGTAATAAATGCAGGGGTGCCCAACCTGATTTTTGAAACAATATATACTAATCTAGTAATAGATGGAGTGTAGTGCAATTAGATATTTCAGTATTACTTCAAATTTATACCCACATAACTAATAAATTCAGGGGTGCCCAACCTGATTTTTGTAACAATATATACTAATCTAGTAATAGATGGAGTGTAGTGCAATTAGGTATTTCAGTATGACTTCAAATTTATACCCACATAACTCAAAATGATCGAACAATACGTAGTTTTAAAATAATCTTTTTCTCTTAAAACTTTATGCCAGACATTCGTAGAGATGTTAGAAGAGTGTTTTCTTTTTTTCCCTATAAGGTGTCCATACTATCTCGGAGGAATTGCTGCAGAAAACTATAGATAGATAGATTTTAGTCTGGTTCAATCGTCTGCCTGCTCATAACTATAGCATTTTCTATGTCCAAGAATCCAAACTAAAGTTATGTTAGACGAACGACTCAGTCTTGGCAAATCATTATTCCACTGCCTAATTAATTGAGATTTAGTAGTGTATGAAGTCAATGTTACAAGTGCGGCGTCCTTGATATTGACAAAAACTCTAATATTGACATGTGTCTCCATTGACCGTAATGGTTGCGTCGTCTTCATTTTCAAAGAAATGTAGGCCAATGATGCCTCCGCTCCACAAGCCGTACCAAACAGTCACTCGTAATAGCATCAAATACTGCAATGATGAATATGAGCTTCATCCAAAAAGATGATTTTGTTTTAATTTTTTTTTGCAATTTCCGACCAATTGTCTTTGTTTTGAAAATAAATTTTCAATAAATTCCAACGTTGCTCAAGCTTAAATCGATTCATTTCGTTCAGTGGAGACAATATACTGAATCTTGTAACAGAATAGAATGACATAAGTATTGCCAGGTTCAAAATAACCGCTGATTCAAATTTAAGCCAATAGATGGCCCACCCGATATATGATTGGCATTCAGCTCAGTATTCATACTAAAGAATTTAATTCTTTCGAAGTGTACTATTTTCTCTGATGTGTTTACATAATTCATAAGTTTTCTTTATCGCATTAATTAAAGAACAGAGAGAAAAAAGGAATGACAAACAAGTGTAAACTATCTTGAAGTATTTTTCATTGTAATCAAATGTTTTTCAACACTTCATATGCAGATTATGCTTTCATGGTTTTAATACTATTATAAGTGCTTTGTGCAAAAATATGTATAAATGTTAAATAATTTAAAATCACGGAGACATTAATACAAAATGTTATTATGGAGCGCATACCTTTATTCATTTTACTCATTACTCATACGCCAAGTTTCAATGCCACATATAACAGGTGGCCAATGCAAGCCCGGTGCTATCATTTTATAACATAAAATAATAAATCAAGGTGCAAGGAAAATAAAACAATTTTAAGATTTAAAATCTTTATCTATTTAACGAAGATTCTTAATTAAATAGTTAAGGAAAGCATAACTTAAGAAGATATTTATAATACACTCACGGATGTAATACTACTGATCTGCGCTGTCACCTTTTAAATTTCAAAAAGCACTCAAGTCGAGAAAAAATCGCATATTAAAAAAGCACTTAATATAAAATTATTTGTTTTTAGTTTTATTTATATTTAATTTTTTAAAACATTTATTTACATTTACATGTTCTAGTTCTTAAAAAAAGAAACAAAAACAATCGTAGTCTTCAAATAAAGTTGTGCAAAGCAAAAACAACAAATTAATAAAACGTTGAGAAACCCACCTGGGTTTCTTAAAATATAATACCTAATAAAACCCGGGTGGGTTTAATTGGGTTACCTAGTGGATTGCCAACCTCTTTTTGATACTGAAAAGTCCTAGGATAATCATCGACACTGTAGATGCGCTACACACAATTAATGTACAGTAGCAGTTATGCTGGCGTTAAACAAAGCTGTATCAACTTCCCACTCAGCGTTGCCTTCGAATGTGATTCCATGATTCCAAAAATCAAAATAACATACATCTTTGAACAAGAATAGATCTCCAAAGACACTTGTCTCTTCACGACATGCAGGCAAGATGAATTCTGGAGGCTGACTAATGCATTTGATATCGAACGATTTTTCTGCGTAAATAGTTTTAATATATTAGAAAATTTCATTCGATATCGAATGCCGTAATTCTTGTACTAGTATAGGCATATAGGACGATGTTACTAATTGATGCTGCAATCCCTTAGATTAGAAATCAAAATTTGTAAGGAGTTTTGTCATTTGATAATTCCTTGTTGGTATACGTGTACTAAGAAAATTAAGCATACAATTAACAATTTATATCTACTTTTATTATAGTAAGTCGGCGCTTATCAATTAAAATGAGACGATTTTCAGAGCGTTTCCATTATCGTCAGATTTGTAACATTTTTTCGGCTCATATTGGCCAAATCAAAATTACGATATTTATTGGCGTAATACTATCACACTATCGTGCACTATTCTGTAAATAACATCACATATTGCTTCCTGTTTATTCGTACCTAGAAAATAATTGAAATAAAAAATTACTAAAGCCGGTCAATAATTAAAATAAAGTAAAAATAAAAACCACACAGTAAACGAAGTGTTTTGGTAAGAGAGTGATAAAAAAGAAGACGTGAATATGAACATGAGAGTACTTTACATGAGTTTCGTAAAAACAACAATTAAAACTTCTTTTTTAAAGACCATGAGAAGCTGGAGTCACACGATTGCCACAAATGTATCAATATGTCAATTTATTTAATGTTTACGAGCATAGTGTGTACGTCCGCTTGTTATTGTTGAGAGGATTATCTACGTATTTCGTTAAGTTTTGTATTTCTCACTTTTATGTTCTTTTGCTCCTTTTTGTTACCAATTACTCTGTAAACTCCAAGCGAACCCAATTTAATAAAGCTTAATTTACTTCTTGTAAACCTGAACTAACCCGTTTATATATATTTTTTTCTATCTCCCATATTTGCGGAGAAAACATTTCAAGGAAAAACATTTGGCGATTATTCCAGTGTGTCACCGTTTGGCTTGTATTCTTCGCTATTTAGTCAGTGATACAGCAGCAAAAGCCTATCAGCTATTTTCTCTTTGCTCCAAAAACAATATCAAAGTTCATTCCAGAATTTTAGGATGCAATCTATGCAGTACTCAAAGGCAATTACCTTAAGGTAGAGTAGTTATATTCTTATATGTGCATACATATACATATGTAATTACGGTGATCAAATTGTCTTCGTTTCGTATGGTTTTCTAGTTACCTTCAATTAGTCAACAATGGACAGAAGTTGCATAAGAGCAGTTGACGGTAAACATGTGATAATTATTGCACCTTTAGAATACGGCAGCACCTTTTATAATCAAAGGAAATTTCACAGCATAGTGCTTACATTTTTATAAGTTGAAGTCGATTGTAATGATCACCTTTTCGTTTTTTAATAGGTGTTGGAGGAATTTTATTATCAAATTAAGAAGAGATCTCATCTACGGAATCCATTTTAAAATTATCTAAGGTAATTGATATACTACACTATGTGTATTTTAATAAAATATATTTACCTTCAGCAACATTTATTGCGCACTATATACATTTTATTTTTATTTTTTTTTTTTTTTTGTACTAAATGTTGTCACATTTATTGGCACTGTTTGTCGTTTTTGATCGGGGTATAAGTGGCCGATAGAAATCGGTACAAATTACACAGTTTTATTGTTCGGCATTGTGTTAATGAGTGTTCACATTATCGGATAATAAGAGTTGATTTTAATTGTAAATAATCGTTACAATATCGGCGCATATTATTGTATTTTTAAAAATTGTGTGCGTGCACATTATCGGTACATAACATGATATGAAAATCGGTACAGTGCGCCGATATTGGATTCTTAACTTAACAAGTAAATAAGAATTTCTAATTCGCTTAAACAGCATAAACTTTTTTAGTGTGTTGTTAATTTTTTTATAAAAGTTTTTATAACGATTTGAAATAATGATATGAAATAAAGTCTCGTCGAATATTTTAAAAAGCACTAAAAACACCGCTAAAAGCATTATACACAACGCTCAACGCCGCTATTGATACTGCTACGATCACACGTGATACCTGTTCACTGTGAACAGAAAACTGTACTAATGCAATACTAATTTATTTAAAACACTAACAACAACACTTTTTATAACTTTGAAATATTAATCATAAAAAATGCCAGACCAATAAAGTCCAATATATTTGGAAAGTGGAAAAAAATATATGTATTTTTCTTTTTAACTTTGTTGTTAATTTGTAAGCACTTAGTTTAAAATTTTTAAAAGGTAAGAAAATTCTTTATTAAATATTTTTAAAATGTTAAGTTGAGAAAAATATAACTAACAAGTTTTGGCTGCTAATAGCTATCATACTGATGAAGCCGCATCTGGTGAATTAGCTCCCATTTATTCAGTTTATTTTTCCAAATCACCATATGGCGTTATAGCGTTCAATAATACGTTCAAGTGGTGAAATTGTTTTATCAAAATGGGTTTTGGAGCTGACCAAAATTTTTATCAGAAAATCATCTTCACCAATAAAGCCCATTTCTGGATAAGTGGGTACCTCAACAAATAAAGTTATTGATTTTGGGCCCATAGAAATTCACAAGAGATCCAATAGCGGAATTTGTGTCACATTGTTTTAAAACGACGTTAACCAGAATATCACAATCAATGATTACCTATTTCTTTTGACTGTATGGAACATGGACACCAATGACATTCGGTTTTAATAGAACAGTGCTACGTAAAACACAGCTTATGCCACACTAATACTCTGCATTTTGCCGAGATCGTTCAATTTTATCTCATTAGAGTTTTACGTCACAGCGACTATCAAAGACAGTATCCACCCATGTCATCGGTCAAATTTAGCTGCATTTATGCTTCAGAATCAAAAATCAAGGAAGACGCTATACCCTTGCTGATGTTATATTACATATTCAATGAATCGAAAGGCGAATAAAAAATGTTTATAATACCACACACGCACTTTCTTTCATTTAAATTTAAATATAGAAAACACTTAATAAAAGACTCTTTCTTTATCACTGAATCAAATTAAGTAAAAATCAGTGAGGCATTCAAATTTCAAAACGAAAATCCTTAAAAACTAGAAAATTCCTAACTAAACAATCCTGAAGTTTATTTTTAAAATATCCACGTACAAAATAAATGTTTCAATAACAATACCGCTAAAAAGTTTTTCCTTTGTCACTTTTTACTTTTTTATGACACACAGTTTTGTTGCCTTATGTAATATTAATGCAAATTCTAGGTTTTCCTTTTTCCATTTACTTTAAATTTATTCTAATGCCTCTCTCTTATTACTAATATGTACGCAAATGTAAAAATCATTTATTTTTATTTCTTGAATCTTTTTACCAAATAAATAAAACAAAGAAGAATAACTTATTGGAATATAAAGGATTTTCATTGTAGAAAATTCAGTATTGGTGTCGTATAAAATAGTCCTTTAGAAAAATAAAACTAATTTTATTCAAAGTACAATACTTGTACATGAACTACTTTATAAACAAGTTTTAGTTAAAGTTTTCTATTTTTAATTCTTTAATTTCTATTTTCTATTCTATTTCTATTTTATTTATGATTACAAATGATTAAAAATTTAACAAAAATATTTTTTTATAAAAATAAAAAACAAATAGAAAAAAAATACTTATTAAAGGTTTAATGTAGCTACAAACCTACAATAAAAACTAGAAATTTATAAATGGTTTATAAGAGCTTTATAAACACAGTTTGTCGTTTATGAATACAAATTTTTGGATTTTGTCTTATAAACTTTTTAGAAGCTCTTTTAAGTGATTATGAATTAGGCCGGTTATCTCTACAGATTAATTACAAAATATGTATAATACGAAAAGTACAAAGATAAAATTATAAAAATTCTACAAAGGATACAGCAAAAAGGAAAAAAAGTTTAAATTTATCAGCAAAGTAATTTATTGATAATAATTATAAAAAAATATAAATAAATATATTATTAGTTGGTAAATAATACCTTTGACTAAAAAAGACATCAATATGTGTGGAAAACCACATAGGAATGAATTTTGATATCAGAGTTGAAATCAGATTTAGTCCTATTCATTGCCATCCATATTTTCAAACAAAAATTTATTGATCATGAAGCGGTAGTGATCAGCGTTAACTGTAACACCTTCTCTTCTGAAGAATAAAGGTAAATTATTCGACCAGATTGTGGTTTGGTTTCACTCCAATTGTGGCAATTTTGTTAATTGACAAACTTTTTAAGCTAAAAACGATTCTACTATTTTGTCGTGTTTAAGTTGTGTTAATTGATGACTGATTTTCTTATTATAGAGGTTAAAACGTGAACGCAGTATGAAAATTTGTTTGATAGATAACCTTTTCGTTAGTTTTATCGGGCTTGAAAAACATTCTGTAAAATGCCGTTAGGTATTTGGATTACGTTCGGTTTTATTTATTTTTCCTTTATTTATTAAACAGTATTGTACGGTAGACAGACGACAGAGTTAATGTGCATTAAAAATTAAATAATTCAAATTAAAATTTTATCCTGACAGACGAGAGTTTTTCTTTAAATAAATAGATGTTTGTTTGTCAACAATTTTCTTTTTGCATTTATATCTAGAACAAATGGATAGAAGACAAAAAGTATGATTAGCAGCTGTGAAAAATGACTATTTATTTTTAGAAAAAGCTGAAATTACTTTTGCAGAAACTGTTTCATAATCCATTTCATTCCATTTTAATTTGTTTAATTCACAATAGCAAATAGTTTGTTTGATTATCCACAGTATTGCCATATTAAAGAAGCTAAATACCGTTTGGTTTTGTGAATTTACATCAACTTAATGCATTAATATGGGTACAATTCACAAGTTAATTTGCTTTAAGGCAGCTAATGCACATTAACACCGTCGTCTGTCTACGGTGTTAGGCAATAGTTACCAATGTATAATAAGTCATGGCTACTGAAACTTAGACTCAATAACAAAGAAATCAAAAGTTATTCTCAAGACAGTATTTATTTCTCAAATTGTTAATGTCAAATATACTATTAATGAAGCACTAGTTCCTCCTTGTGCTGTCTTATCAAGTTTTTCATTTAAAAGTAATAAAATTTTGATATTTTTTATGTGCATTTTTGCAAGACTACTAAATGAAAAATTTTTCCTTTAAAAAAGGCTACGCCACAGACATCATACGATTTGAAATAAATATTTTATATTTAGAAAATTTTTTCAAATAATACATTTTATTACAAAAGTAAACATATAATTTTATTTAAATAAATAATATTTTTTCAACAGGTATTAATCTCTAAAGGTGTTTATTTTTACGGCGCATAAATAAAAATTCGATTTGTTTTTATACACATTATTTTTTTATATTTCAATAAACAATCTACATATGTATATTATCTTTGCTTATTTTAATATATATTTTTTAATTTACGCAGATATAAATTTTATTATGTATGTTTATTAATTATTTTTAAATTTTATTTATCGAATTGAAATAATTCAATTCCGTAGTTCAATGGGGGGAATTAATTCGAAAATCTTATTTTCATAGAAGGAAGAATAAGGGGGAGGAATTATTTATAATATTAATAATAGTTTTGGACAATACCTCTGAAAGTATAAGTCGTATAAGAAGTCTGGATCCAACATTGACTTTGCCAAGTATACTGTAGTCCGCCCTCAATATAACTTAATTAATTGATGTTATTACAACTGCTTAAAAACAATCCAAATTAATTTTAAATCTGATCATAAATCATTCCATAAATATGTAAATGCTAAGAAAAGTACGAAAACATTTCCATCTGCAATGAAATATAACGATGTCGAAACTGATGATGATACAGAGAAAAGCAATTTATTTTCTGATTTTTTTCAACAACCTATTCTGAGGAATGTTTTGATGGCTCGGGGCCTTTTCCACTACCTGAACTGTCTTTACCATCTATAACAGTTCCATTTATTGATGAATTAACAGTCTTCAGTAAATAATGTTAGCTTAAGCGTTCTTATAAATCTGGACCTGATGAAATACCTAGTTGTATACTTATTAAATGTTTTGGATCGCTGACAGTCAATTTTAATTTATCAATAATATATGGATATTTTCCTGCAACGTGGAAGAACGCATTCATTATTCCTTTGTTTAAATCTGGCTGTAAAAATAACATCGCAAATTATAAAGGCATTGCTAACTTGAGAGTAATTCTAAAGCTTTTTGAAAAAATAATAACTGAGCATGTTTGCCATCATGTATCATCTTTACTTTTACCTGCCCAACATTGACTTAGAAAAGGTTGCTCGACGGTTACAAAAATTGTACAATTAACAATATTCGTCAACCGTGGATTTATTCATCAAAAGCAAACAGACGTAATATACATTGACTTCAGTAAAGCCTTTGATAATGGATTTATTCATACTTAACAAATAGAATGCAGACTGTATGTTTTAAGGGTCTTTCTTCTAAACCAGTTGCGAGCGTCTGTTCCAAAAATATCATTTGTTAAGAAACGAGTGACATGTGGCTGCTGCAAGTCTAAATGGCTTAGTACTGCACTTTATGCAGTAAGTTCATATGCATATTAATTTACTGAGAAAACTTGATTATTGCACTTGTTCTGTGGACTAAGTTAATAAAAAAAACGAAAAACATGAACGGACCTAAATGGTCCTTTAAATAAGTCTTCCGACCTTTTATTTTGCTGTCTTCTTTTTCATCATAAAACAAATTTCTTAGAAAAATAAAATACAAAACACCACATGAACTTATGTTTTAGGTTTATATATTGAAGCGTTCCGTAGTTAAAGCAAAATAATAAAAAAAAAAATAAAATTAACCAAAATGGTTCATACCACACAGCAGGGTTAAATACAAATTAAAGAAACCCCTTTTCACTTAAAAATAATTTTTTGTTCGATATTTGTGTTAATACGAATATCATAGCGATGCCATATTTAATATATTTGAAGGCAAATATATACCTTCGGAGACTAAAATGTCACATCTGTTAAGAGAAAAATACAGACGTATTTACAGAAAAATCTATAATACATTTCGAAATTGTTGCCTCAACTACATATTTTACTATTCGTATTTATTTTTATAAACATACATTCATATATACGTATGTATATGTATATACATACATAGACATATGTATATCGAATAAGTATGCGTGGGATTTGTTTGTAATAATATCTATTATCGAGCATATCATAAATTTTGACATTTTCATTTAGAGAAAATGTCACCGTCAATTTAATGCAATAAAAATCAATTTTATTTTATAGATTTAAAATTAAATATAATTTGTTCTTTATTCTGAAAACACGCATATGTATGAAGGCAATTTAGAGCAATTTAAACTGCTGACAACTCATGGTCATACTTAAGAAAATTTAAGATTTTCTCTTATTCATGTTTTGTTTGAATAACTTTCTTAATACCGCTCTGCATGTGTGTATGGGTACGTACGTAGCATGTATTATTTTGCTCATTCAATTTAATTAATTTTAATATTTTTGTTTTTTACTTTCTGGTTACTTAATAAAAATAAATAAAATTTTTTCTTTAATTTTGTTTTTCTTTTTTTTGTTATTTTCCTTTGATTACCTTAGACAATATAAGTTGTTGTTATTGATTTCTTAAAAAGTAGACTAAGACGATAACAAAACTAAAAAAATTTTAAAATGTGAACAAAAGAAGGAAACAAGGCCTATAAAAAGCAAAGGCAAAAATTTCTTTTTGACCTAGTTAATCTCCTCAAATGGATCATTGGAGTATTATTGTTTTCCGATGACAAATATATAAATTATAAAAATAAATGTTAAATATTACATAAAATAAATAAATTATGCCTTTGCACTACACTTGGGCATTTTGCTCTAATTGGCAAAAATTCCACTGAGTGTATGAGTGATATATATGAATTTAAAGAAAATCTAGCTTATACGACACTAATTACATACAATTACAACAAACAAATTTTATTTTCAAAACTAGGTACTTTCACTTTATTGGGAATAAAATAAATATTTACCCATAGACTTTCATGAGTTATGGTTTATTTTATTTCTACTATATAAAGCTTTATGAATAAATAGTGAAACTGGTAATTATTTGCTGCTTTATATTTCTGTGAATTTTTAAAAACCAAAAATTTCTTAATTAAATACCATTTCTGGATAATTTGGATAACCAATATATTTTTTGATGCGCTATAGTCGCCTAACTTTAAAAATAATCAGCATTTCAGATTCTATGGATAAGTTTTTTTCAGATTTTTTTTTTTTCTTAAGTGTGAGTTTTTTGATACATCTTATGATAACTTTGAAATGACTTATTCGATTTCGTTAAGCCTATATTAAAAATGCCAAATTTTACCAGCATTAAGCCATTCTAATATCCTTTCTTAATATAACCAATATTTTTGGAAATATTGAGACACAAATAATATTTTTTTTCACAATTCACACAATTCACAATTTATTTTATCCATAGAATCTGAAATGCTGATGATTGTTGAAGTTAGACGACCATAGCGCTTCAAAAAACTATATTAAATATCAAAGATATTTTTGCTTGTTGTATAGAGTAATTTGTTCTCAATAACATACATCAAAATACGAAGACGAGGTCACAGCATACTCATAATGGCTATATTAGTAAAAAGTTTGCAATTTATTGAGCTCTTTTATATAGCGTATACGCTGTAAACTGTACTTTTTTAAAAAGCAAACTCAAGATTTAAATTTATCAGTGTCAAATTTTATGTTCTGAGTACCAGCAGCCTCGCTACTTTGAGAGCTAGTTTTCAACAAATTATAAAAATTTCTTGCGACTAGTTAATCAAATATTTTGTTTTTAGTAGTGAAAAATGTAGTTATTAAATAAAATACTAAATAATTCTTTTTCAATTCAGTTATTAAATTATTTTTAAAAAATTATTAATTATTATTATTAATTTTTCCTTAATTTTCTTATTCCTTTACTTTTTTACATTACTTATAATATAAAAATAAATTTAAAATTTGTTCCTTATAGTTTTGGTTTGGCTCTTAATAGCTAAGTGTCAAACCCATTACTTTCTTTTTCGAAATCAGAAAATAGTCTTTTTAGTATTTAAGAAATTTGTTCATTTTTATTAAGTATTTATAATTGAATTCCTATCATGAGGGTATTAAATTTTCAATAATGCATTTATAAAATTTTAATAATAAAGAAAAGTATGTTAGACAATTACAAATTTACTGGTAATGAAAATGAAATTGTAATATTAGTTAACATTTATTTTTACTACAATTTAATAGATACTGCTAAGTGCACATTTACGATCAGTAAATAATATATTTGAAACTTAAGTCGTGGTTTTCAGAGTCTATTGTCAAATACTTCAATTTAATTTTGAACTGTCCTAAAACAATATTTTGCACAACAATAACAGTAATAAACAATAATAAAAAATTTTTTTCTGTTTTACAATAAAATCTATTTAATAGTTGCTATTAAAAATATTTGCATGTTATTGTAACGATTTGAAAACAATTATATTTATAAACCAAAGTCATTATAATCTTTTAATGTAATTATGCATACATATGTACATATGTACAGTGGGGAGCAAAGCCAAGTGCGTGTTTTGAAGTTAAACTGCAAAGTTTCTATAAAAATTTAAATACACAATGAAATAAAACAAAACTTTACACATTTATTCACTGTTAAACCCTTTCAAAAAAATCATTAACTCCTACTAACGTTACTTTTAATAAGGTAATACTAACACTACGTATATTTTACATACTATGGAATATGCAAGTAAAACGCTTTTTTAGATGCTGTTTTAATAAAGAAATTTATATTTTCTTTTATATTTTATATAACGATTGCTTAAAATATATCTTTCTGCTCCGAAGCTTCTATCCCTGTGATTGAGGGGACTAACCCAAAAAACACAATTTTCTATATGAAAACAGAAATATGGTCTAATGATTATTTTTTTCAGCTTGTTATTTTGAAGTACTTGCTGCTATAACCAAGACTTGTGCAAATTATTTTTCTACTTCACTGTCATCGATTGAAGTGGGAAAGTTCCTATCACTATCATCGCTGTTACAGTCCACCTTTTCCTCTGCTTCAACACTTCTGTCACTTAAGTCACCGCAGCTGAGTAACGCCGCTACATCCTCACAATTTAGACTTGATATTGAACAATAGGCTTTATTTTCTACTATTTCAAATCTGTACCTAAATATACTGTTACGCAAATAAGATTGGGAACCTCTGCGCTTATTGCTGCGCTAAAATAAATAAACAAAAGCTGCAAGAACAACTATACATGACAACAGTAAACATTAGCAGAGATAAAATAAATAAATATAACACAGCAACAAGAAAAAACTAACAGCAAAGAAAACAAGTAACAGATAAAAAACAAGCAACAACAAATACTAAGAGCTGAAAGAGGTAGATGTTTACGTACGCATAGCTACAACATAACTAAAAAGAAATTTAAAGAAAAAAATGGAATTTTCCTGAAATATCGAGAGGTTCGAGAGCTTTCGATGTATTGCTTACTCAGCCATACCAAAAGCACATCGATGCGAATAATAAGCAGTTTTAAGTAAAGTTAACTCAGCGAATGTGTTATTGGTGTGAAGGAGTTTATATGGAGTAAACGCGTGAAGCTAGTAGTGAAGTAAAATGCAACTTAGTTGGAGCTAACTCAGTAAAGAGAGTTAAGTGTGGTTGAAAAGGTTGTGATCGAAGCTAAGTTATAACTACGATCGGGTTGGAAGATCTTTTGGAAGAAAAATCTGTCGAGTAATTGTTGTTGTTTACAAAGTTGTAAAGAGACAGAGTAATTAAGAATAAAAATTGTTATTGTCTGTAAAAAGACTACAAGCAGTGGTGAACATAACTGTGTTGAATAAAGTATTTTTAATTAAAACCAAACACTAAATTTATTTTATTTTAACTACAATCTACGAACTAATAAGTACACGTTTTCAAAAAGTTAAAAACCTAACAATACTATTAACACTTTTGCCACATAAAATTTACGTATACTATTTTTAACGTTAATCTTACGTACGAGTACATTGTTTTAGCAAGCACGCAAGCAGGTTTATGACTAAAACTATTGCCTTTTTTTGTTTATGTGGGTTGCGAAATTATAGTTGAAATCACTTGCGTACATTAGGATTAACAAAAAGTATCATCGTATTCATACACTAAAATGATAGAATGCCAATTTGTAAAATAATTCACATTCACCCAGTTTTGCATATTTCGTTTAAATACGGAATAAATAGCATTTTGAATTCTTTTCTTAGAGCTCCTTATTTTTTGCAGCGTTTTTAAAGAATTAAGACATATTTTCCACAATAAAAACACATATAAACAGGATAAATTTGGTCTCATTAGTATTATATTCGTTGTCATATCACAAAACAAAATTATGTTTCTGGATTGGATTAGAGCTTTATGGTACCACTTATTTACCTAAAATTTTTTTTGCAACAGCCATTCTGTGACAATTTTGGTGGTCGGGCTTGGATGACTATCTCACTAAATAAGACTACCGTTTTCTAGTAATTGTATTTACTTATTCTGTATTTGGTTTGATTTTGGGTTTACGTTCGAGCAAATTAAATGATTCGTTACATGACGAAGATATACATCTTTACAAAAATTTTGGTTTAAAATAGAAAATTTGTAGACAGGCACTAATGTCCTTAAAACTTATATATATGCATTTACGTTAAAGGTGTTAACAAAAGTGTAATAGTGCAGTTGGCACTGAGTGGTTTTAAAGAAAAAGTGGACTTTAACTTTAAAGCCATCATTAAAACCTGATCTTACCATACAAAGTTATTGTATTTAAACCAGCATAAAACCATTTTTGAATTGGTTTTACGTAGGTTTTATGAAATTCAACCTTGTTTTCGATGTACTAAATTTAGCGCTACCAAGTTAAAAATGTTAAACCAGCTGATAAATTAAGTGGAGCTCAATAAAGATAAAAAGAAACAAAAACTGTTTACTATTTGGTTGATGTAAACTAAAGCGTTTACTTTCTTTTAGAAGCTTCTAAAGGTGGAATTAGCCGAACGTGAATGTAGAAGCCGTAAATGTAGTCGTGCAAGCTGATCGCTTTTGTTATATGAAAAGCTATGAAAGTGCTTATTTATCCGTAATGAAACGTAACTGTAACGTCCCAATCTGTTGAAAATAGAATTTGACGGCAACGTTACGTGACATTTGTCAAGCAGTGATGAGCTGCTTTTTTTTGTAAAATGTAATAAAAGTAATAGGTTATTATGAATTATACATTATGCATGTATATAGTACGTTCATGCTAAGGATTGCAAAATAATTGTACGTACAAGCGTAGATAATTTAAGTAACAATACACATAATAGATATTATAAATAACAATAAGATTAAAAAATATCCAGTAACGTATGCATGTATGTGGAAAACCGCAATTGTAATCTAATTACATGTAAAATTATTATATTATTCTGGTTTTTCGATCTTCATTAATCAAATATTACTAACTATTCAAGCCTAAGATAGTTTGAAAAAAAATTTCTTTACTTTTTTATCGATACTTCGCTAATTCTTTGTGTAGCTTCGGCAGAAAATATGTGTTAATTGTATTTATTTGTAATAAATTACATATAAATGTATATTTTTATTGATATAAAAATAAAATAATTTTTATTTAAAACACGATAAGATTCAGAAATTATTAAAACCTAAATATGAACGTTTAAAGTAATGTCTTGGTACCATTTAAATAATTTCCGTATTTTTTCACATAATTTCAAATAATATGCACATATTCAAGTGCCATCAATGTTTTGCACAGCTGTTATTATTTTTTAATAAACACGTGTTTGTGTTTTCTCCTTTATGTCAAAAACACATAACACGTTTTTAAGTGTTCTATAAGTGACAAAACGTTTACGTTTACGTTTACGTTACATTTACATCTACGATACATACGATCAGCTAATGAGGCTGTAATGCTTTTTTATACATAATTACTTAATTTCAAACTCTTGCTCATTTTGTATTAATCTTCTTCTACAAAATGTAAAATCTGTATTTGGATACTTTTTCTATTCAAAAAATTGTTTAATTATTTTATAGAAACAAAAGCAGCTGCAGCAATGCTGGCCCAATAAAAGTTAAAGCCAGATTTACGTTAACTTATAGTAAAAATAAATAAATGAACAGCTTTTTTAATTTGTCTAAACAATAAGCATTTTATTTTTTGCTTTACGATTACTTTTGTAAAGCAAAAAATAAAAAAAGTAAAAAAATAATGGTTTTATATTTTGCCTTTTTTCCATTAAAACAGCAACGCCACTAAGTGTTATGCTCATTCATATTAAGGGTAATAAGAATTGCATAAAATGTATACCGCTTTACTAATGTATGTGTAAATTTTTAGGCATAGCATGTCAATTTATTTCTATTTTTTCAGAATATATATGTACATACATACAATACGTACATAGATGTCTGTCAACAATGTTAAATATTCGTTATTTTCGATTTGCTACATTTTGTGTGCGTTTCTGGCAACAGGTGTTAAAACATGGTGAATCTATTCTAAGCACACTTTCAAAACATGTTGACCTTCACACGCTGTTACGGTTTCTAGTATACTTCGTTGTGTCGTTTAAAATGCTTTTATAGTGAAGTTGAGTCCGGCACTTGTACTAATATTTACTCAGGGTGTAGTTTCTTATACGCCCTACTCATCAGTTATGGCAAATTTTGCATAAACAAATAAAATGGACATTTTTGAAACATTTCAAAATAAATGTTGTAACAGAAGCAATTGTGTTTTCTTCATATAACAAAAACGCAAAACAAATCGTATTGCAGCTTTGCTTTTGATAAATGAAAACTTAAAATATTTACAAATATACACGGCTCTTGCGCATTCGGCGACAATTGTATTACTACTACTACTACTTATTTTTCAGACTCTATTCTCAATATTGAAAAATACCACTTACTAAACGATTCGCTGAGCTTCGAATCAGCTTTTCATTTGTCTGATACAAACTTAGAAACCGCATGACGCCTTTAAAAAATTTTTGATTAGATGTAGTGAAACCTAATCAACCATTTTTTATAAATATTTATTACGATCAATAATACTGTCTATCTTTTTTATAAACTAAATTTTTTTTTTTGGTTATTAAATATAGCAAACTCTGTAGCCAACCTAGAACCATTTGTCTTTATGTCAATATTCTTTTTATAGTAACGGCTACACAAGTTAAAATTTCGACAACTTTATGAGCGAATAAAGATACTTCAGAGACAATAGTTCTATTGACATTATGAACAAACGCGTCAATAAAGTCACTAAAATTAACTGAAACAAGCTGATGTCAAAAGTGAATAGATATTACATTTTCAGGAGCACACCTGGTCAGTAGTACCACTAACAATGTCACTAATAAAGCACTAATATTTATTGGCATTGTCTGCAGGGAATATGAATATTTGCAATACAAATCAGTTTAATGTCTCTCATGTGCATGAAATATAAATGGAGTTAATGATGTTAAGCTTCTTGATAAACTATGTTCTTTGTTCTGCTTTGTGGTACGTAAATGTAGAGAGATCTTTTCCTACACGCGAGCACGCAAAATAGAGTTGTCCATGAGCGAAACAGGGAAATTCCATAAATTTAATAATGCAAAAAAAAAAACGCTTTGAAATTTTGCAAAATTCATTCTTTTGTTGTGAAGTACAGTTGTTAAAAATTAAATATTATTTCATTCATATGGCTGCCGCGGCTACCCTATTCGATCGAACCAATTTTCGAGAACTTTTCCGAGTGTATGAGGTCATATCTCGACAATAGCATCACGAATGTTGGCCTTCAAATTCTCATTGTCTCTGGTTTCTCGGCAGTTGTCTTTAACGGCGCACCACAGAAAATACTGCGTCAAATCACAGTTTCTTGGCGGCCAATAAATATTTGACGCAATAAATCGATTGTGGCATGAGATGTGTGGCAAGTTTCACCATTCTATTGAAACTAAAAATCGCTCACATAAATATCATGAACAGCGGGTACAAAAAGATCGATTATGATGATGCTATAAGTATCTTCGTTGACCGTAATGGTTGCGAAATATGAGCCAATGTTGCCTCCGCTTTACAAGCCGCTCAAAATAAGCACTCGTAATGGGTGCATTGGCTTCTGTTAGACCATGCTTGTGTTTTCTGAGCCCCAATTATGGCGATTTTGCTTATTAACGTTCCCAATAAGAAATTAACGTTCCTAAAAAATGCTTTTAAATGATGATAAATTTCCAAAAAATCCCAACGTTATTTAATCGTAAATCAATTCATTTCATTCAGTGAGGATAATATACTAAAGTACCAGATTCTCAATAACCGCTGTTTGAAATTTAAACCTTAAATTGCCCACCCTATAATTATTTATCGATTTATAGTATTTTGCAGCTTAAATTATTTGATTCTTTGTAGCCCCATGTGGTATATCTATATATATATAGTATGTAACAAACCGTAAAAATCTTTTTGTAACATACAACAATATATAAAATAAAATGTGTTGATGTAGATCGTTGTAACAACCTATTGGCACAACGCATTTCTCATTCAGATTGCATATTTTGACATACCCACTGCAATCGTCAATGAAATCATAAACGCAATATCAGTTCTGGAATTTTATATTATAACATAACATAGCGAGAGAAGTACGGTTGAAAAAATGAATCGTAATGCAGATGCTTACAGCTTGCTTGTTTTCAATGAACTAAGCAAATAAAAACATAAAATCACGATACAGACAAAGCAATCTGCATCAATGCAATCTCAAAATATTGAAATATTTTTATGTTGATGAAATCTCGAATGCAATCCGAAAGGATATCACATGATGCAATCTACAATAAAATTTGTCAGATTGCGTAAATGGATTGCATTGTGTGTACCAAATATTATTTAATAGTGTTGTCTGCGTTGAACTCACCAGACGGCGTCATTTAGAAATTATATAACTTTGAAATTTGAAAAACAGTTTAAGTAAAAATACTGTTACGAAAATAAGGTTAGGCACCACAGCAGATTTAATAAATCGATAAAATATATAAACAAAAGCTGCAAGAACAACAATGAGTGCTGTTTACAAATAACCAAATCTACAACAACAAACATTAGCAGCGATAAAGCAAATAAAAATAACACAGCAACAACATTAATAAAGCAGCAAGGAAAACAAATAACAGACAATAAACAAGCAACAACAAATACTAAGAGCTGAAAGAGGTAGATGTTTACATACGCATGGCCAAAAAAGAACTAAAAAGAAATTACTCGTAAAAGAAAGAAATGGAATCTACCTGAAATATCGAGAAGTTCGAGAGTTTTCGATGTGTTGTTTACTCAGCCATATAAAAAGCACATCGATGCGAACAGCAAGCAGCTTATTTGGTGTAAACTCAGCAAATGTCTTTTTGGTTTAAATTCATTGTAAGAGAGTTTAGTGTGATTAAACTCCGGTTGAAGGTGTTGTGATCGAACCTAAATTGTAACTACGATCGGGTCGGAAGATTTTTAAGTAGAAAGATCTGTCGAGTAATTGTTGTTGTTTACAAAGTTGTAAACATAAAGAGTAGTTAAGAATAAAAATTGTTATTGCTTGTAAAAAGGTTACAAGCAGTGGTGCACAAAACTGTGTTGAATGAATGATTTTTGATTAAAACTAAATACAAGATTTAGTTTATTTTAACTACAATCTACGAACTCATATATGCACGTTTGTAAAAAGTTAAAAACGTAACAATACGCTTACTTTCTGTTTACTTGTACAAAATGTTAAAAAGTTTGTTGAATTTTTCTATCGTATAGTATTGTGCTATAACAAGCAAAAGAACTCTGTGTAACATAGAGCGACTTACACCCTAAAAACCCAAAGAAAAAGTTTACAACTATTTTTTCTTTAACTTTGTAAAGGGAATGTTTATTTATTTACCTAAATCCATATTGTATTGAAATATTTCTGCTTCTCAAGGCCTTGGGCTAGAAAGCGTTAAGATTGGCGTTGCTGTATTTCAAAGCAACTCTGAATCTCTTTGTTTTAAAATGCTCAAACCAATTTTATAAAATCTCGAAAAAATAATTTTTAATTGCTGGTTGGCGCTATATGTAAATCGAATAAAAATAGTATATTTTATTTGTTATATTGGAATTTAGTTTTAAGCAAATAAGACTTGTGCACTTCTTTAACGAATTTGTTAGCAATTACAATTCCCAGTCAATTATTTTTGTTTAGAGAATTTTTAAGTCGACTCTGACCTGCTATTTAATATGCAATATATCTCTGATTACTTAATGTTAAAGGCTAATAAAACTACACCCGGACTTGAAAATAAAATAAAAAAACACTTTTTATTAAAATAATATGAGCATTTTGTTTTTAAAGCAAAATCATTTTAAATGTGATGATATACTGTTTCTCTATAGTGCTGCGCGAGCACATGTTAACTTGGTCGGATGGTGGATTTACGTTTGGTTTACTCCTTGTTGGTTGTATGGTTTTAAGTTAAACCGCAAATAATGCATTTTTCTTTAATTTAACTGTAATGATGTTCATTGCATGTACCATATATCTACATACGTATTTACTTTGCCGTAACCAAATGATATTTACAGCAAACTTTTAACCATTTTGCATGCTTAATCACTCATTTGCAGTATACGAACTCTTGACATGACTATGACTGTGTTATTATACAAATACGTACGTATCTATAAACATGTGATACTTTTACAGATCTATGCTAATTAATATTAAAGCCTTATATTATATAAAACCGCAAGGCTTAAATACAAAACTGTTGACGGCACAACATTTCATGGCCTGAATATTTTTTTTCAGTTTTCGACAAAATTTCAGTTGTAGACCAATGCAATTGCTTTATTTTTACTGTTTTTTTCATTTTGTTATTTTACATGTTGCGTGCTCATTAAAGCATATTTTTGTACACTTGTGTGTGTGAACAAAATTTAATTAAATTATTTCATAAAATATGTAAAATTTTTCCGTATTTTTTTTTAATTGGCATAAATGTCAACATTTATTATGCAAATAATTTGAGTAAATAAATTTCCTATATATTTAATAATTAATTAATGATGCTGGTAAATAATAAAAGTCATGAAAATTTAATTTTTTTTTGCAATAAGAAGAAAGCATTATTTGTTATTCATTAATGGTTTAATAATAATTTTTAAAATTTTTTATTTTTATTTGTATATAAACTAGGCAGCATAAATCTAAGTAAAAGCTAATATTTTTTATGTATTCAAAAGTCGGCTTACATAGTGTTACGTTCAGCTATAAAAATTTCTATTCTGGTCGCCTTGTCTTAAATATTGTTGCAATTTCAACCAAAAATTTTCTTATTGACCTTGCAACTAAAGCTTAAGTTTTATGGTATCAGTTAATGACAAAAACAGTTATGAAATACTCATATGTCATAATATTGTTTTAAGATTGCTAATAAACCAAATAAATACCAAACTAAGCAAATGCAAAATGAAAACACCTTACGTAATTTTTAGAAGCTTATTTATATATTAAAACCAATTTCAAAAAATCCGACCACAATTGGGCCTCAGATTTATGCTGCCTACTACACATATATACGATTAGCGATATAAAAATAATTTTTTTTAACGATATATACATATTCACTATTTGGTTCATACTCGCCTACTTATTTCAGCTTATTTCAGTAGTCAAAACACTGGCGGCATATGGATTTGGTAAACATGTTTTTTTATTGAATTTTAGATTAATATTTGTACTTGAATATTCTAAAACCATAATTTGAAAGAATGTATCATGTAGTGGGGTTAAAATAACTCCTTTATATTTTAACAGATTACTAATGATACTCAAGATAGATGCCAAACCAATAATTTTGAACATCATACAGGTCCCCAACGTCTCACAGCTCAGACTTTGAAATTAAAAGCTTCTATAAGGAAATGGAAGAATTGCGAAAATTAACCGAACCACATGATTTGAATTTAATTGTAGGAGACTTTAGTGCGAGAGTAGGTGAAATGGTTGGTTCTTATGGACTAGGTTTAAGAAATGAATGAGGCGATCTGCTTTTCTAGTTTTGTCAATAACAAAACTTGAAGATAATCAACACATGGCTCTGTCTTCCTCCAAGAAGACTGAATACTTGAAAATCTCCACAGGATAATGAAAATAATATAGTCAGAAACCAAATAGACTTTAATTTAATAAATAAGTGGTTTTCATTCTTACATTGTAAAGTCACCACATATCCTGGTGCAGATGTTCCATGTGGCCGTACATCGTGGCAGCGAATATTAAACTTAAGCTGGCAGAGTGTGAATGCCAGAAAACTAATTGAAAATTAGATCCCAACAAATTGCAAAATCCTTAAATTTAAAGTCGACTAGCAAAGAGTGAATGGTTTGGAATCCAAGTGGATAGGAAACATGATGGCTTCTACCTTCATAGAAAAATTAAAGAACTTTGCGGAACCCAACGTAAGCACATTCCATCTACATTAAGAGACAGTAACGGTCGAATCCTTACAAACATAAACGAGCGAAAATATGAGCGGGAGAACTATATTAAAACTTTCTTCGGTGATTGTGAAAGAAGAGCTTTTACCATCACCGTCGGAGATCGTCTAAGTGGTCCAGTAATAACGAAGGATGAGGTTAGATATGCTATTAAAAGATTGAAGAACAAAAAGGCTCCTGGTTCTGATGACTTAACAGTAGAAATAATTAAATTAATAGATGGCGGTAATCTCAATATCTGTGGAAGAATGTTAATCAAATCTACAACACTGGCATCTTTCCTTCCATATGGTTACAATATGGAAGCCTTGTGAGCAACTCAGTGGAGCCTTGATGCAATTCAAAAAATTATTGATTTACGTATTTTAAATTTAATTTTAATGCCGCTAGACCAATGAATTCAACCACTGTGTTATGCAAATTTTTTAATTTATTCACGAGTAAATTTCCAAAACTGGCATTTTTATTCATATATTGCATAAAAGATTCATGACGTATACTTAGTCTCAATATATGAGTTCAAAATAAAATAATATTACTCATACGTCTAAACATTTATGATAAAATGCTTTGTAATATTTAAAGATGTAAATATTTCATACATATAGTTATTTTAATGTCTATACTTTAATACATTTTATTTTATTGACTAAATTTAACTTCTGTTGTCAAACTAAATCTATTATTACACCATTATTTAAAATAATAGTCTAAAATATATATATCAGAATATTTTAATATATGTATCAGAATATGTTACTTCACCTAGAAGGATGGTTTAAAAACACCTTTAGTTTCCGAATTTCAACAGTTCAGCATCTCACAAATGTGGATGACAATTAAGATTGTACTCTCCAGTAAATAGCTTAATATTAGTCAACAAGAACTAAATGTATTGAAACGTGTTAAGCCCATATATATGTTCGTTTTAAGCATGTGCTAAGTAAATACTGGTTTACGTGAGTATCGCAACTATGGCATACCCCACGGTGTCCGAGACACGAGTGGAAATAACGGGTGGCCGCATGAACTCCCCCGAATTCAAAGGCATATTATTTGGATATGACCTCCACACCTTGGTAAAGTGTCGGAGACTATTTAAACTCCAACCGATCTATGGGTCACGGCCCTCGGTTAGGAATGTTATTCGACATCGACCTATAGCTCTGCCCGCGATTTGGGCATAAGCCACAGCCACCACGTTGCTCCCACAAGAGTGCCTAACTATAGTCAGGTGGAGACCTAGATCCTAGGGACTCCTGACCTCCGTGGTATCAGAATTAAGCCTTCGGTCAGTCTTCGTAACATAAATGCTAGTAAGTTCCAAATGAGTTTAGGCATGGGACAAATAAAACTACCTCATAAAACTACACCAAACAATGTTGGATGTCCAAACCAAATTACCAAATTATATTGCGTTTTGTTTTTTAATCGGCATATTAAAAAAAACGATATATCGGTTCCTTAATTTAAAAAACGGGCATATTGAAACTTCCCATTTTAGACACAATAAGTATTTGTTTTCATTAACAAAAAATAACAAAATAGAGCATTTCAGCATTAACTTATGTTTATCTTCTTGAGAACCCGGGTACACATATGTGTTATTTAAATTATCGTTATTTATCCACATCATCTTGTAGAGACGAAAACTGTAATCTGGTTAATAATGCACAAGGCGTACTGAGGCTATGGAGGCACTACTTCACTATGCTATTACGTGGATATAATGATACCAATTCCGCCATCAGAGAGGTTGGAGAAACGGTCCCAGTCCATGATAACGGCGTGAAGATTCCGCCGCCAAGCCGTAGCGCTGTCAGTGTCGGGATACGGCGACTTAGAAACAACATAGCTGCTGGCCCAGGTGGCCAGCCCGCTGAATTATTTAAAGCCGGTGGTGAAGAACTTGTTAGGTGTATGTACCAGCTTATCGGTAGAATATGGTTGGAAGAAAGTATGCCCGGCGATTAGACTCTCAGTGCTCTCTATCCTGTCCTGAAGAATGGAGGCCCTACAATTTGTGCCAACTACAGGCTTATAAGCCTTCTCCCTATCGCATACAAGGCCCTTACGAGCGTATTGTGTGAACGACTGATACCATTCACCAACTCACTGATTGGACCTTATCAGTGCGGCTTCAGACCTGGTAAGTCCACCATCGACCAGATATTTACATTACACCAAATATTGGAAAAGACCTATGTGAATCAAGTCGATACGCACCATCTTTTTGTCGATTACAAAGCAGCGTTCGATAGCCCGATAAGAGATCATGTGTATTCCGCTATGTCAGAGCTTGGTGTTCCTACAAAACTAGTACGACTGTACAGAATGACGTTGAGAAACCCCTGTAGCTCCATCAAGATAGGAAGGCGACTCTCAGAACCTTTTGAGACCGTGTGAGGTTTTGGACAAGGCGACCACTTATCGGCAACCTCTTCAATTTCGTCATGGAGAGCGTTCTGCGGAAGGCGGGTGTACATCGCAGTGGCACTATATTATACAAAAGTATCCAGCTCCTTGCATACGCTCACGCTATTGATACCATTGGGCGTAGCAATCGAGATGTCACTGCTGCTTTCAGTGCCATCGAAAGATAGTCTACCAAAATGGGTTTGACGGTAAATGAGGCCAAGGCAAAGTATATGTTGTCGACAAGTAGAGATGTGCGGCGTATTGGCTGCCAGGTTGCGATCGACAACTATTATTTTTCTTTATTAACACGGTTTTGTGTTCCACTGTCCGTAACCTTTTTACAAACTATAACAATTTCTAGTCTATTACTCTCTCTTTTTACAACTTTGTAAGAAACAACTATCACTCGACAGCTCTTTCTATCTAAAGATTTACCAAACCCATCGTAGGCTCAATCACAACCTTTTCAACCAAAGATCTACACTTAACTCTCTTTACTCATTTAGCTCAAACCAAACTGTTTTTATTTCACGATTCACTTTAAGAGTTTACTTCTTTTGAACTCTCTTCACACTAAAAAACACTACTCGCTGTGTTGACAACACATAAACCGATTTCTGTCCGCATCGATGTGCTTTTTATATGGCTGAGTTAACAATATTTCGAAAGCTCTTGAACCTCTTGATATCTCAGATAGATTCAATTTCTTTTATTTATATTCTTTTTAGTTCTTATGAAGCCATGAGAATGTAAACATCTACTTCTTTCAGTTCTTATTGCTTTGTTGTTGTTTGTTATTTTTTATTGTCTGCTTTTGTTGTTTTTAAATAAGTACGTTGTTTTTGCGGCTTTTGTTTATTTTTTTTGCAATGAAATAAACTACAGAAAGGCCAACCTGATTTCCGTAACAATACGTATTTATATATATATTTTTTTTTTAGTTTTCAAACCGCTCAGCAAAGTTATTAATTCGAGAAAGTTAATTACCTTTGGAACACATCGGTTAACTTTTTCGACATTCTAATGTATATACAAAGGTAAGAGAAGTTGTACAAAAAAGTTCATCCTAATGATTTTCCGTGTAGCAAATTGTCCAATCTATAATCGGTTCTAGTTATCACACCAATTTATTTTTTCTTCTTTTTTCAAAAAATAATTTGTTTTTTACGTACAGTATCATTAGTTCGGTTTTGACAAAATACTTCCTTTCAACATCTGCTTCTTTCAGCTGGAGTCATGAAAATATTTACATAAAATTTTAAGCAATATGAGAAAGCCCGATATAACATCACATGCCATGGTCAACAAAACTACCACTGAGTTCACCATCAAGGCCAATTGGCATAAATGCCCGCTAAAGTTATTTTGTTTAGGTTCTTTTTTATTTTGCACGCAGGTAAAGAAAGTTCAAAATTTAAGGTAAAATTATTGGAAACCATTTAACAATTTTTTTTAAATTGTGTAAAATAATAAATGTTTTAAATTTAGCAGTATTTTTTAAATATTATAGTATTATATAACCACTTTCTTAAAGAAATCAAATCTTTTAACATTTCATTCGTGGATTTCAGGAAATAATAAATCATATGTACACTTAATACATATACTGTGTATGCCAAACAAAAAACTTTATTAATTACTTGTTATATTATTATATAAATATTATTTTTTAAATGTTTTTAAATTTTATATATATTTAGCTATTATACAGAATATAAAAATAGTTGCATAATAATAAAATCATGTGTAAAAAAATATATAAATACATGTAAAGATATTAAATTCTAAAAGAGTTTTTTTCTTCATTTGAGTAGCTAAGCTGTATTTAGTTCTTGAAATAAAATTATTGAAAAGGTTTGAAGAGATTTGTTGTAGTATTCTTTGGTTGCAAATTACTTTCATTGCCTTGTATACAAACTTTTACTTCAATATATATTTAAAAACCAAAAACAAGTAAAAATAATTATAATAATAATGTTCGCAAGTAAATTTTATGATAACTTTGAAATGACTTATTCGATTTCGTTAGGCCATATGTTGCAAAATTCGAAATTATACCAGCTCTAAGTCATTCTAAAGCCATTTCTTAATATAACCAATATTTTTGGAGTTATTGAGAAACATATCTTTAATCCTATATTTAATCAAAATTTTTTTTAAAGTTTATTTGTTTATTGTTTGTTTGTTTATTTGTCATTTAATCACGCGTAAACAACTGAACTGATTTTGTTGAAATTTGGCAATCAGATAGATGTATCTAACGAAAGTGTTATAGACTGTGCTCTTTTTTAATTTCAGCCTAAATGGGGGAAAATAAATGGAATTTTTTTAATTTAATTTTTTTAACATAGTCTTAATAGTGTTATTGATCATTAAAAATGCTTAAAAACGAATGATTATGTCGAAATCATCCGACCTGGTGTGCTGCCTTTTTCTTAAGAGAATAAGTCAATTCAATGGGTGTTCCACTGCAAAGTGTCGAAGATAACAATATTATTACGAAAATAAGATTCGGCCTGACGTTTCTTACATCGCTAAAATAAATAAACAAATGTCACAAAAAAAAAGCTATACGTGCTGCTTACAAATAACCAAATCGACAATAACAAATATTAGCAGCAATAAAGTAAATAAAAATACAAAGGCAACAATAATAATTAAGCAGAAAGGAAAACAAGTAACAACAATAAAAAAAACAACAAACAATAAATACAAATACTGAAAGAAGTAAAAGTTTACATTCGCATGGCTACATAAGAACTAAAAAGAAAGAAATGGAATCTACCTAAATAATCGAGAGTTTCGAGAGCTTTTAAAGTATTGTGTACTCAGCCATATAAAAAGCACAACGGTGCGAACAACAATCAGTTTATGCGTTGTAAACTCAGCGAGTACAGTTTATTTGGTGAACAGTGTTGCAAATTTAGAGCCATTCGCGCTATATTTAGCACGTTTCGACTACCGAAATGTAGCATTTTTTCCCTTCAGCGCTCTTTTTAGTAAACGCACTAGCTTAGCGGTTTTCTATTTGAACTTTTTTTAAGAAATTGAAAGTCACTAATTTATAAAAACTATGGGCTTAAAATGCTTCATGTTTTGAAAATTACGTTTTTCCAATAAAACACTTGTACAAATACTACTAAAAATTGGAGCGTATATAAATCTAAGGCCCCATTTGTTAACATTTATGTTATTTAAAAAAAAGAAAAAATTGAAATTATTGTTGTTGGATCCCTTAAAGACACCAAGAAGTCATAGGGCCATAAGAAATTTTATCGATTTATGCCTATCTAATTTGATTGCAAGTCATTCTATGGGAAGCAAATTCTCTTTCAATCTTTCTTATCTAGGAATGACCTTACAATTCTTCTTCTTCTCTGCGAGTTCCATTCAATCAGAGTGTGCCCAATCCAATTTCATTTCTGTCTCACAATTTCATTCAGTACAGGAATTTAGTGTGATCTCGTTTCTGGCCAGAATGTTTTCAAAATAAGTCACATACAGCGGCTTATAGATGCCTGCATGGAATTGACATCAACCACAGCCGCAATCCATAACTCGAAATCATACAAAATTATACTTCACATACGAGCTAAAGATGTTAACTTTCGTTTTTGGGAAGATATGTGTAAAACACCCTATAGTTCAGACAGCCAAAAGATTGTCTGCCTAGGTTCAATCTGTTCTGAATATCAGCATTGGAACCGTTGGAAGTTGTGATAATAAAAAGACGGTACATCTCCAAATTTCTGTTTCCTATTCGAAAGATCGTTGAGTTTTTAAAGTTAAGTCGCATAATTTTGCTTTTAGAAATGTTTATCTGCAACCAGATCTGTATACTTCCGCTATATAGAATCTAGCTTTCCATGCATGTTTTTTAGCCAGGAGAAAGTTTTCATCTGCGTAATCTAGTTCTTTCAACTTTGTATTAAATCTACAGGTTATACACGTTGCAACACATAATCGAAGACAACGTTTAACAGCAGTAAAGAAGGAACACAACCATGTCTATCACTAGCTCTGATAGGTTTACCTTTATGTTACATATGAGCCCAAAAATAAAGAAAAAATTCTTAATTTAGAACAAAAAAATCGTTTTTAATTTTCTTTTTTATGCAATCGTTCAAATTATTCAAAAAATTATTGTTAAAATGGAAATTTGAATCATATAAACATTTTTTTTTAATTTCAGTATATTTTTCTATTTTTAAATGTTATTAACGCTTTTCTACAGCGTGTTTTGGTTACAAGTAGTTACATAAATTATAATTTAGTGCCTTTTAGCGCCTTTTGAGTTGAAGCTCTGCGCGTTTTGATTATGAAAAGTTAGCAACAATATTGGTGTAAACTCAGCGAACGTGTTATTGGTTTAAACTCAGTGTTAAGAAAGTTTAGTGTGGTTAAACTCTGGTTGAAGAGCTTTTGATCGAACCTAAGTAGTAATTGTGATCTAGTTGGAAGATCTTTAAGTAGAGAAATCTGTCGAGTAATTGTTATTGTTAACAAAGTTGGAAGAAAGAATAGAAATTGCTATTGTTTGTAAAAAGTTTAAAAACAGTTGTACACAAAACTGTATTAATAAAGGAGTATTAATCAAAAGCCAAACAAGAGATATGTGTATATTTTATTTTAACTGCAACCTACGAACTCACAAATAAACGTTTTTAAAAGGTAAAAACCTAACAATATTAACCACTCTAGAACAATATTAGAACAGAAACTAGTGCAAACGTATTAAGTTTTTATATTTTTTTATAACTATTTTAAAAATTCCTTGAAGTGGCCTTATTTTTTTCACAACTTGAATTTGTATTTTAAGTTAAATTTAATTATATTTTGAAATACAAGCAATAGTTTAACAAAAATGGAATGAAACTTCTTTCTATAGTTAATTACCTGAAAATTTGAATAATTAGTTATCAGCAATACTCTCATTTTACGTACTTATTTATCAGATCTCAATGTGCAACATTAATGTCCCTATTATTTTTCACATGACTGTATATTAGTCGTTTTGACTTATGGTTAGTGCTTGACAATTTGTGACAATTTTTGTAGATTACTCTTTAGTTCCTTTCAACAAAAAGAAAGTAAATATTTATTAACAAATAAATATTATTAATTAATAAATACTTATGTATATTTTAAGTAATATTTTTGTACAGAAAATTTAGATATTTCTAAATTAATGTATACCCCTCAATCATGCTGAAAAAATTATGAGGCGTGTTCAATCGAGGCATTACTAGTGCTATATTTGCTTATAGTGACGTCACACGTAGTCGTAGCCTTTAAATTACAGTAAACCCTCGATAATCCGGAGCCCGCCAATTATCCGAATTGTTAAGATTTTACTGTAATAAAATTGAAAAAAAAAGCAATTCAAAATAATATTGCTTATACGACAAAACACACTATTAAGCAGACCTTAATATAATTAGACCATGCACAACAATAAAATTATCTCAAAACAATACAACACAATTTTATATTAAAAATTAACATTTGTTCATGAAACATTTACAAAATTTTGTAGTTAAAGTAATTCTGAACACAGCACGTTACTAACGTGGCAAAACCACCAAAACTATTTCGTACAATAGGTTAGAAAAAAACAAAATTTATAGTGGCTTCTTTTTAAGTTAAAGCGTTATCTGTAGTTATACTTTTAAACTAAGAAACGTCAATCCATTTTTTTGTTTGTTTTCGCTTTTATTATGATTTATTTCTTTAAAGCATAATAATACTTACTTTATTTAAGAAATTTTGAGGCTTTGCTAATTAAGTTAATTACTATAATTTTACTAACACAATAGTAGTTAAACAAAATCAAAAAAACACTAAATAAACAATATCTTTCTGCAAATCTCTTAAATAATTTTTGTTTAACTATATAATATTTTTTTAAGTTCAACTAATTTTAGCTTATCTCTAAAGAAGGCTTGGCGATTTATGTAGCGCAACACAAAATGTTTTATAATTAACTGTCTAAACAAACACTGCTGACATATAGGTGTGCCTTAGAAGGCAAATAAAATTAAAATAATTCGCAGACAGTTTGTACAGCTACAGTTTTGATAAATAAATTTTCTTTTGTGTACCATCAAGAGCTTGCGAATATAAGATAAAAAACTAGACGAGTTATCACAACAAAATAAATAAGAAATCAATTTTTGTTCTATATAGATAGTCTACATCTTACTAAAGAAAATATAAAACAAACAGAAATAAGACAATTTTTATTTTCTGGTTGGATTTTTTATGACTAGACATAGAAAACAGAAAACGCTACAATCTTTTGCAATTTATGCTAATCTAATATGTCTTGAAGTAATTCATTCACGGCCTTATGCAAAAAATTTTAACAAAGCTTGTTAAACCTTTGTTAAGCTAAATTCCTTATTGTTGTATGCAAAAATGATTATTAGCTTAAAATCCCTTCGTTTTAACGTTAAAATTTAAAATTTTAAAGTAGGAAGCTACTTATTTTAAGAACACTTTAAAATGACATTTATGTTATGAATATTTGATATAAATATAAACGCAAAAGGAAAAGTTGTATATTAGTGTCATGGTGATCCAAGCCATACCGCTAAAATTGTCAAAGAATGGCTGTTGCAATAAAAGTTTTAGGTAAATTAGTGATAACCGTAAAGCTCTAATTCCAATTCAATGGATTGAAAAGATGTACAGAGATAAAATTATAAAAAATTTACAAAAGATACAGCAAACAAGGAAAAAAAAAGTAAAAATTTATCAAGTATTAAGAAAAATAATAATCTTGTGCTTTATAATATTAATAAAGGGTCCGACAAATATTTTTTTTTTTTTTTTTTTTGAAAATGCTATAAAAAAAATTACTACATTTTTTCTCAAATTTCTTTTTTTATTTGAAAGTATAATCCTTCCAGTTAATAACGGAAAATAATTTCATTCAAATAGCTGCATCGGCTGGCCATGCAGTAGCCTACACAATCGGTCCAATTTTTAAGCACATTATCGATTGTGTGCCGCTGTATTTCAACAATGGCTTCACGAATATTGTCCTTTAAAGCGTCAATTGTCTCTGACTTGTTGGGGTAACACTTATCTTTGACGGCACTCCACAAATAATAGTCCGACGGTGTCAAATCGCAGCTCCGAGGTGGCCAAACGACATCAACTCTGCGGCTCATAATGCGATCTTCAAAAACAGGGCGCAAAACATCGAGTGTAGCTTCGGCTGTGTGGCACGTAACGCCCTACTGTTGAAACCAAATGTTGCTAATATCCTCCTCTTCAATTTTCGTGAACAAGAATTCGTTCAACATGGCCCGATAACGATCGCCATTGACTGTAACGGCCACTTCTTGCTCATTTTCGAAGAAAAATAGCCCAATTATGCCTCTGTACCAAAATCCGCACCAACGGTGACTCGTCTTGCGTGTATCGGCTTTTTAATGTATGCGTGCGGGTTTTCTGTGTCCCAAATGCGACAATTTTGCTTGTTTACATACCCGCCAAGATCAAAATGAGCTGCATCTGAAAAGATGATTTTTTTTGGCAAAATCGGCATCTTCTGTAAGTCGATTGATCAAATTAATGTCGCAATATTTTCCAGCGTTGTTCAAGCGTATACACAACCATATTCGTTCAGCGGAAGGATAAAACTAATTATCTGTCAAATCAGACATGAGCTATGTGCTTCCATTCACGAAATAAGCGCTAGTTAAAAAAAAAACGTTAGATGGCGGATCCGTTATTTAATGAAAAATCAACAAATTCGGACCAAAAGTTATATTGACGATATAATCTCATAAATGGATCAGCTATAGCATAATTACATCCACATATTTTAGCATATAAAGGTTTATAATGACGTGAATTTCGACAAGGGATATTAAATTTAAAAGATTTTAAAGAAACTCACAACTAATATTCTCATTGATAAGGTTCATCAAAAACGATACATATAACATGGTGCGACGACTTTTAAGAGTAGACAGTTTAATTAAATATAGTCTGCAAGTATGAGAAGACAGTTCCAAATAATTCCAACTCAGGTGACGCAAACAGTACAATAAAAATTGTTGCTATGATTTTGATATGAATTTTATAATAAGGATCCCATACGACTTATCCATATTCCAAAATAGGTCTCACAAGTGAAACATAGAGCTGTTTTATAATTTAAGGATCAGAAAAATCCTTAGCCCACCCTGGAATCCACTAACTATAACTGGTGACCACCCAGTAAACAATTTACAGCAATTATATTACTCCTAGAGAAACGCATGCATTTAAATTTTTTTATAAATTCAGCTCCAATATTTTGTGCTTACACCATAAAAAAAAGTTATTTAGATCATTTTGAAGATAGACGTGATCAACATAATTATTAAAAGAAAGAAGTATTTTTACGTCATCAGTATACATCAATATATTGGTTAAGTTGATAACATTGGAAAGATCATTAATTAAAAAAGAAAGAAGGAGAGGCCCAAGATGACTGCTCTGGGGAACACCCGAAGGAACGCAAATGTATTTGGATGTACTACTGTAAACTCGTGTAGTTTGCTTCCTTCACGTCAAACACGATTCAAGACCGCTTAAGCTAATCTTAGAAACACTCAACATAACATATAATATAAAATCCGTATAAATAACATCAGTTTGTTTTCTTTGAGTAGATGCAGAGTTAATTAATGATATTCAGCGCAGAACATTAGTTGTTGTTGAGCAGCCTTTTTTGCAACCATGTTGATAAGATGAAATTATCGTTGAAGTGTTATAGCAGAGAAGATCAGCAATTAGTTTTTATATCATTGCCTTTCTCCCATTCTGCTCAATTTTAAAACCTACACTTGGTTTTGCCCCCCAGTGTATGTATATACATATATAAATTTTTAGACCCATTTTATCATCCTCCGCATTATTTTCGAACCTTTTTCTGTTAAAACTAATTCTTTTCTAATAAATTTATACATTTAAGCACAATAAGAACATTTCTGCTTTAGTGATGTACATAAAATCAAAACAAATACACAAAGCTCGTTATTCGAGTACTTATTATTCCACTAATAAAATTAATTTTCCTAATTTTTTTGGGATTTTAAGAATTTTTTGCAATATATATGTATAGTACTAAATAAAATATAAAATAAAAATAAAATATAATAATAAATAAAAATTATAATAATAAAAATTGAAACACATGATTTTATATTAAATTAGAAAAATAAATCTTTTATGGTTCGACAACTCGTACGTATGGCGTTCGTTTTTTTGTACAGCTGACATAAAAGAAATCATGGTATGACCAGCATTAAAACTTAAAACTTCGTAAAGCAATCATTAGCCAATGTAGGATTTTTACATACATTTTATAACAAATGCTTGTTAAGCTTAAATTGTGTGGTAACTAACGTCCACTACAAGTCTACTTTTAGATGTTTTTTTTGCATATGACCAAAAAACTTCAGGTGGTATTGGAATTTAATAAATGCAAAGAAGGAGTTGATACGGTGGATAAATTTGTGTCATGTTAGCCTGCAAAGAAAGTAACTTAACAATGGTCTCCAGTGGTACTTAAATTTGATTGAGGTATATAAATATATCTGCTTATAATGCTTTTATATCATCAGCAAACCACGGGTGAAACGAAAACAATTTACCAAACCACGGTATTTCTTAGAAAATTTACATTTGCAAGTTATCACAGCTTATAAAAATTATTGACTAGCATTACCAAGAGCATCACTTTCAAAATATCTTGCAAGAAAACAACACGATGGACATGAACAGGATCAGCAGTCTTCAACCTCAACCAAATATCAAACAAAATATGCGATATCTCCAAAATAAATCATTGCCTATTATGTTCTTAAACAGACAACAAAACATCATTAGTATGCATTATTTGCAAAAAGTTTGTATGCAATAAGCACTCTGATATAAATACTTTAAAAAAGCAAATGCAATAATAGAAACAGTATTGATCTAATATTAATTATTGATACTTTATATCAAGTACATACCTATAATACAGGAACTAACCTTTTAAAGTCAATGTGCTCCTACTTTTACAATAAATGTTATTAAAAATACAACTTATATTTATTTATTTATACCAAAAAAATAATTAGTAAACTATATCATAACTATAAAGTTTAATATTGACTAAACATATAAGACTTTCAATTTGGATCACATCTGACTCAAAGACTGTTAAAGGCCTTATGAAGGTTAAGTCAAACTTTTTTATGTAAACCTCTAAATGTAAAGCCAAAATAAAATTCTTATCATTTATGTTCAGTTTCATAAAAAAAATTGCATTAAGAAACAAAACAGGATCATTGGTGGAAATTCAACTTTCACTACCGCCACAATAATAAACAAGCATACTCTTTACTAGCCTAGAAGACAGGGCTGCCAGATAAAATTTGCAGAAAAGCGTAATTTTTCCGATAATTTTTAAAAATATAGTCGTTTCTGTTTCGGATAATCGTCAAACAAATCGTCAAAGAAATCGTACCATAAAAACAAGCAAGTTTTTAGTATCTTCAATTACATGCACAAAATTACACATTTTTAATGCGTTCTTAAAGCTGTTTACGAATGAATATGTAGTTTGTCAAATCGATTAACTTCACTTTTAGAATTTTACTGGATAGTAATGTCAAAACACTGTGTTGACTCAAAATTATATTATATCCAAAACAAATTTCTATAATAGTTACTTTTAATAATACTATACGACAAAATTACCGATAATTTTAGTAATAGCTTTATAAAAGTGTTAAAACTATTTTTTTGATTTTTTCGTCGATTTCTTTAATTTTTTTTTCGCTTACAATTCTTTTCACTATTTTTTTTAAATGGTGATGATAATAAGAACGATGTGAGTAGTAATAAGATGAGACAATTGCTGATAATTAATTGTTCTTATTTTTAGTTGAATAACTACAGAATCAAGTGTCTTTACATTTATATTAAATTATTGCTTGTATTTAAAAATATAATTTAATTAAACTTAAAATACAAATTCAACGTGTGAAGGAATAGGTTTAAAAAACATATAATATAATAATAGATTTACACTAATTTCAGCTCTAATGTTGTTCTAAAATGTATAATGTTTTTCGAGGCTCCGTGGTTATTTAAAATCCAGATTTAAAAGCCAGATATCGACTGGGTACAGAATCGACAAGGTTCTGGCTTACTGGAGCCAATATATCATACCACGCGGCCTGAATTATTAACAAAGCTCATAATAATTTGTAGGACACCTTGTCTGGTTGATGTTTTTACTACATTCCACAAATTGCCTATAGCATTTAAATCTGAAGCCTGTGGAGTCCAGTCTAATGCAGTGATATTATTATCTTAGAACCCTTTTTTAGGGCACTTTGCAATGGAACACCCATTATACTGGCTTATTCTCTTATTTTTAGCTTAAAAAATTCATGCGCATATTTCTTTATCTATAGCTAGTTGTCTTAACTAAAAAGAGTTACAATTACCTTTAGAGCTGCCAATTGTCCATAAAGCAAAAAACGTCATTTTAGAGGCAAAAAACATCAATCTACAAAATATTGTTGAAAAATTGTCAAATCTGGCAGCTACACTAGCAGGGGCCTCTTACATTCGATTATTAATTTGACCATATAAAAAACAACAACACAAAAATAAAACTCATAAGCTTTTCAATTGTTATATATTATTATATGTAAAAATCAACCAAATTAATTTAAACAGAAAAACCAATTATTTATTTTGCGGTCTAGTACGCATTATCATTGAAATCAAATATATTTTTTTTATTGGTGTAAAATAAACCACAATTTAAATAACAAAGTATAATAGGGATTTTGTATTGAAAATATAAAATAAAAAAATATTTTACGTTTTTTAAAACATTCAAATTTCAATATTTTTTCGATATTAAAATTTATTAATAGGTCCGTTTCTTTACTCTACATTAGGCGCCCTCGGGATACCAATTTTACCGAAAGCGTTTCCGTACATAGAACAACAATTAAACCCACCTGGGTTTTATTAGGCTTTATATTTAAAGAAATGTTTTTTTTTTTTTGATTTAAAGGTTTTCGTAGTTTATTTATAACAAAAATAAGTGTAATTTACGTATTGGAACTACAAATGTATTTATTCCGTTTTTGACCTCAAACAGATAATGAAATAACAAATTTATCAAATAACTGCCAATTTCCAAATCCCGTCTCAGAAAAACTTATAGTGTTTTAGGGCGCTCTATTTTTGCAGCCGATTTGGTATTTCTTCAAGGGAAGTGATTCGGTGATATGTTAAAAGATAAACTCATACCTCTTTATATGGCCTAGATAGTTTCTGAAAACGTAGGCCGTAAATGGAAATGCCTTAAAAGAAGATAAATATATATTGGGTTTGCTGCCATTACTTTTTTTGTTAAAAAACGATGTAATTTGCGCTTAAAGCGAATGTGTTCCATATTTCAAACAGGCCGTTTTAGCAAAATGCCATGTAAAAAAAGCCCGTATAAAGAGATGTGAGTATATTTTATTGCGAATGCGGTATAGTTTCTAATAATTGTTTCGAAACTTTTGCGACATGCGGTCGGGTGTTATCATGCAAATTTATACTTCGACCATTTTTCTTATAATGCATGACTCACTGAGCTTAGCATACAATACTCATTATAAACAATGCTGCCTTGATTCCACCAAGAGTGCAAAATTGCTCTATAAATCTAAAACCCAATAAAACCCGGTGGGTTGGGTTTTTTTTAAAAAAACCCGTGTTTTTGCTAATCCTGAACACAACAAAAAAGCTCCCAGCAGCGAGGAAGGGTTACTCTAGTGATATAGAATATAAGCTTATGATAAATCATTAAAGATGCTTTTATAGTAATAAATGAGCAATAGATAGCTGATTGACTGCGCGAAAAACATTGATTACTTAATCAGTAAAATATGAAATGCTCTGATGAAGTTTTGCTCTGATGATGACTTAAAGTTGAAGTCTGATCAGACGAATCAGTATTTAACCGCATTTTTTAGCTAAATGTTTAACAGTATTGCTAGTGCTGATACAGGATGATCACCCAAAAGTGACATGGTGCTTGGTTGCTTTAAATGATGGACCATTCGACCACTGCAAAAAATGTAATGGAGTAACGAAAAAAGATGATTAATTTTCACTTTTTTAGATTAATTTAATGGTGCTCCTTTTCTAAAAAAATTTGCCACTTGTCCTGGAAGATTTCATCATCATCAGATGACTTCAAATCAAGTCTTCAATGATTTGGCTACAACATATAAACGCAGAAGTTGTTTCCATTTTAATATTTGTATATATAGTATTTACTTACACTTTTTACGTTAAAAATTCGTATTTTTACAAATATGTATATTTTTTTCAAAAACAAACAAACAAATACAGCTGACTACAAGAACAAAATAACACAGTTGGAAAAGAAAACGTTATAAACACAAAAATTAATTAACAATTGTATAGGTGAGCCGAAATTAGTTTTCTTTATGGGAAAATTATTATTATGTATTGCGTTCAAATTTATTGAATTATCTTGCTAAATATTATGATTTTTTGTTCTATTACAAATGTGTTTATTCTTAATTTAATGCTTTTCACATCATTTCAAGCTTAAGTCGAAGCACTTAAAAGCAGACACGCACAAGAAACTTCTTAATTGCTATATCAACAGACAAATATTAGTTTTGGAACACAGACCGTGTTACACATACAGAAATGCATTGTATGATTTTAATGGATATTTTCCAAAATATATATAAAATATATTTATAAAATACATTTACAATGTATGATTTGCAAAAGAATCCCAGTTGGCAAAATTATTGAAAACGACATTTTCAACGTAGTTTTAAGAAAAATATATTTTGTATTAACACTAAAACACTATAATGACTAAATGTATGATTGGAAAAGGTGCAAAAAAGATGATTATCCGTCGGTGCAAAGTGTATCTGGCCTAATTTAAGTTCCTTGTTGACCGTGACATCCCTCTTATGCATTTTCCTTTGCACCATGCCCTTCCAATTCCACCAAACGTCAGGTTAGACTTGACTCTCGGCTTTGACGTATCTTCTGGAGCCATTCACTTTGTTATTTGTTTCATATTCAGCCAATTTATGTCCTATTTGGCAACGATCTTTTTCAAAAATAAAGCCCACAAATTTATTTCATGACTTATTTGTATAAAGTTGTCTTAAAAATTTTGTTATTTAACAGATCAGAGAAATTTGTTTTGAACAATTATATTCAGAAAGTGAAGTTGATATATTTGGCAGTTAAAACATTCATTTATTACTATTAAATATAGTTATTGGGCCATATTCATAGTCCCACACTAAAGTCGACTCTTGCTAGAGTAAGTCTTTAACTTAAACCCTTTTACTATCTTTCTCATATTCATAATTAAATATAATGTATACTTTATGTTGAGCTGATTTTAGGGAGGTATCAACTACAATTCGCTGAATGTTTATATAAAATTTTTTATAAAATATTTAAAAGTAAGAACCCTGGACAGGTGATTATTTTCTTTTAATTTTTCAATTTACAATGGCGAGCAGGGCCTTTTGACCCATTTGTATACCTGACTGCTAATATATTTTAGACCAATGAATTTCCTGAATGAATAATTCTTGGTTTTTATTAAAATAAATCAAATTATAAGCATAACTATTTTCTTAAAGTGTTTCAAACGCAAATAAATATAACAATTGTCTATAAAATGGATAAGAAAATTATTCTAACATCAGTTACTTTTCCGAATTTTTTTTCTTGACCAATATTGTCAAGTTGATAATAAATCGTCATATTTGGCAGCTGTGTGTGTAAGCGTGTGTATATCATATATTATAGCTCAGATATTTGAGCAAAATACCCAGAGTTCTGGTATTGCGCTATTTTATATTTGGTATTGTTATGTTCCAGAATAGTCATCAGCATTTCATAAGACTTTTGTCCCCGATCGACTCACACGTATGCTTACGCTCTTTTTTTTAGCTGTCAATGAGACAGCGACAAATACACGTATATGGTGAATGTACGCAATTTTTTTTTAGGCACAGATACTTCTAGTTGTCACTGAAACAGTGACAAGTGCACATGTACAGCGGATGTATGTTGATTTTATTAAAATCTTTTTAAAGAATCAACTTTATTCTCTCTGAGAGAATAATTTCCATGTTCTCACTAACACAACTACATTTTTACTTTTTTACATCCAGAACTTACATCCATACAAGAAGGCAGATTTTAAGCATCACTTAAATATGTTTATCTTAGTCAATTAGAAATAGCAATCAGTCCATACAGGTCATAAAACACAAAAAGATTAACTGTCTTTAATAAAAGAAACTTTTCTAACTTGATATTATGTATCCTGAATTTGGCGTTGTTAAGGGTATTGCAGCCAATTATTTCGGTTATTTTTTAATGGTGAGCCTTAGTCCCTTGTGTGCAACTGCACTTTTCAGAGATTAATGTTTAGCAAACGACGGCTGGGTTTAAAAAGGCAAATATCATCGCCAAATTCTATAGCCCCAAGTGCTGGTTATGTTTCTGCTAACAATTATATCATTGCAAACGATAACATCAAAATCGATATTCTATAGAAGCTGTTGATGTGTGGAGAGCACAGCTAATGATATGTTTATGATAGAAAAGAAAAAGAATTAGTAAAAGATAATAGTTGAAACATAAAGTATGCATGAACGTAACAAAAAATAAAAATCATCAAAAAAATCTAAAGTTTTAAGCCCTTCTTTTACCTATTTTGGGCTTCCTGCTATCGACATCGCTTTTGCAATAATCTATATTAGAAAAATCTCTTCTATTCGAAAAATTTGTCATGAATTTTTTATTAAAATTTTAGTTTTATAAATTACTTAAAACATCGACTATAACGCCAAAAGTATACTTTAAGTTGTCTGTGAATAAGTGATAGTCGACTATTGTTCACTGAAGGTATACATTATTTTTGATTATGGATATAGGCCATGTTTAAAATCATTAATTTTTTATGTCTAATTTAATAATTACTGCTTTTAGGTAAATTAATAACGAGTTTCTAGTTCTACACCATAATTATCAAATCAAAGGTGAAATGATGGTTCTAAAAATTAATGACTTCCGTTTACAATGAAAATATCAATCAATAAGTTCTTATCATATCAAAAATTTTGACAAAACTCGATTTTATTATTCAACATAGTTGTCTTCGAGGGCGATGAAAGGAGTATAGCGATTTTCCAACTTTTCGATACCAATTTTCTGGTATGACTTCTCTTTCTCGTCAAAATAGGCCTCAGTTTCAGCGATTACTTCATTATTGGACTTCAATTTCTTTCCAGCGATCATATTCTTGATATCTGACAACAGAGTAAAGTCGCAGTGGGCTAATACGGTGGGTGGGTAAGCAACTCGAAGCCCAATTTATTCAATTTTGCCATCGCTTTCAAAGATTTTTGGCATGATTTGTGGGCTCACGCGGCACCCACTTTGAACAGAGCTTTCGCATACCAAATGATTGTGAAAATGGTAAAAACGCTAATCTTATTTCTTTATAATGTCAACTAGCTCGCGCAAATTCAATTTGCGATAATTTATAACCAATTTGTGGATTTTTTTAATATTTTCTAGAATAACAGCCTCATATGGGCATCCACTGAACTCTGCATTATTTGTGCTGGTACGACCACGCTTAACTTCAGTAAACCACTTCTCTACTATTTGTATCGATGGAGCAGAGTTAGGATAATGTTTAGGAAGCAATTTTTTGTTTTTCACTGTATTTTTTTTTATCAAAAAGCAACGCTTTATCAAAACTCGAAATTCACTTTTTTCATTTTTTCAATAACAAAAGTTGCTTCACACAAAATGCTATAACTCACAAGCCAATAGTCAGATTGCTGTCAATTTATACACGTATCGTTTGAAGGTTAGTATTTAATAAAAATCATATGGATTCAAGTAACGCCATCTATGTATCATCGTATGGAATTTTTGATTGGAATGTTACTTATCTTAGTCAAATTTCAGCTGACAGCTTTAAAGTAGTAAATTTGTACATTTACAAATTTATATTTTTTAACAGTGTGACTTAGCCACTTAAAACTGTCATACAATATCATATAATACACATAGAGCTGTGGCCATAAATTGGCACTTTAGATAATGACTAATGTCATAAACAATTTATTTTATTTTCTCACTTGCTGTATTTTAAATGTAAATATGTATACGTATGTAACCATGTGTGTAAGGTTTTATATTTATGTGAGTATTTTAGTAAATGTTCGTTTCATTGGTGTAAGGTTTTGTGGTGTATAAATGTAATAGATGGTGGTTTTTCAATCCCGATAGCACTAACGAAACGGGTTAACTGTCAAACAAAAATATATACCGCGCTCACTTTTTGACATTTACGATCAGTATATTCTGGAAAATCATCATAAATATTTTTTTTTTTTGGAAATCAGTCATCAATTCGCACAACTTATAATTGAAAAAAGTATGTTCAGCAATGACATTGACTTAACACATTTAGAGTGATACTAATCCACAAGGGAACTTACAGACTCCATTGATCCAGAAGAATGCACTGTTTGGTGCGGTTAACTCGCTGGTGGCATTATCGAATCCATTTCGGCTGTACGAAACCGGAAATAAATTAAGTCCCTACAATTTGGGGTCTTAGTTCATTATGAGATAACACCAGGGTTGGCAAACCACCGGGAGGGTTTAATTGGGTTTTTTTATTTAAATGTTTTTGTTTTTTATTTACAACAAAAAAATTCGAAATATCCCTTATCCCAAATGTTCCGTTTCTTACCCCAAAAATTATAATGAATTAACAATTCTATAAAAATAAAAAATTATCAAATCACTGGCTTCACTTTCCCCATCTCTAGGCTAATATCCGAACCCCGTCTTCTCGTTTTTTGAGGCGATCCAGTTTGAAGCGGATTGTGTATCTCTTCAAAAGAATGATTCGGTGACATAGTAATAGATATGGCATCATCGAAAGACAGTAGTCAGAAGGAGCTATGTTGGGAGAATTTTATCGTTTCTAAAAACTGTTTGTCAACTTTGCAGTCTTTATATTCTGGCCGTTTTCCTCATAATGCACGGTTCAACCAAAGTAATAGCAAGAATGCAAAATTGCATTATAAATATTAAAACAACGTAATTATACTAACAAACAAAAATATTGTCGAATTAAATGAAATCGGAAGCAGTTATAAAACCCAATAAAACCCAAAAAAACCCATCAAAAAACTCAAAAAAAAAGGGTGGGCTGCGTTTATTTTTATAACCCGAGTTTTGCCAACTCTGGCTGACATCCTATTTATTAAAATGGATCGCGTACCCAAACAAATGAATTAAGCTGCATATAGAAAGTTTTGTGGACTTCATTAATTTCCGTTTTGGAGGACTTACATAGGGAACTGGGTTTAGACGGTCATCAAAAATAAAGCAGCCGCTCGCTCCATGGTCGATGCTGATAGCGCTACTTGTCATATGGCAACCGCAACCATCAATTTATCGAAAGCAAAATTTAGCGATAAGTTCAATTCGAGGAAGGTACCTGTCGTACGATTTGATATCTCTCTATAATTTTCCGTGGATCCACGTGAATTTACAGGTTTATGCTGATAAAATTAACGCCATGTTAATGCCATTTATCGATCTCTCGAATAAACAAAATTTTGTATTTTCACAATTTTGAGACTTAAAAAACTCCTATTATAACTGGAGCCAACTACGAAGCTAATTTAAAATAAATAACAAAGGTAATAAAGAATGGTCCAACCATAATGCACGATTTTTATTGTGAGTCATACCTTAACGACAAGTTTTTTGCCCAAATTAATAAGATTGTTGAAACCTTTTACGAAAATAGGCGTTCAAGCCAAATGAGCTCACAAGCGGGAAAATTGTGCACTAATTTCAGCAAACCGGCTCTGTAGGAAATGTGCAAACACATATGAATGCTTGCCCAGTTCGTTCTGCGGAAAACATTGCTGTTTTTTGTGATAGTGTGGAAGAAGAGCCGTCAATCTCGACTCGTCGCGGTATTCGCTATCGCGAGATGAGAGCGCACTTCTTGTGGCCAGAAATTGATGTTATGGACCTGGACGATTTGTGGTTCCAACAGGGTGGTATCACTTGCCAGATAGTCAACGAAACAATATCTCTTTTGCGCGAGAAATTTAACGGCTGTGTCATCTCATGTGATTTGAAGCCCTTTTTTTGGGAATATTTAAAACAAAAAGTTTTCGTCAATAAGCCTGGAACAATTCAAGAGATAATTCGTCACATTAACGACATTGAACCTCAATTATGTCTCAGAATCAGTGAAAATATGGACCAACGAATACAGGTGGCGAGCATTTGGCCGATATTTTGTTTCACACATAATTGCCATAGATTCTTCTATCATCAAAAAAATATTAAGATAATTATCTAAAAACAGTTTGTTTTATTTAAAATTAATATCGTGTGTTTTGGTTGTCTTAGCTATTATCACTATAAATAATTATGTCTTTTTTTTGTTTGTTTATATTTGGCTTGTATACATATATAATAGCGCAATTTTACCGGAGACGATCGAGTTCTGATTTTCGCAAATTATTAGTTTGATAAAGTGTCGGTAGAATAAAACCCACAGGTAAAACGATAAATCGGAAGACCACCCATCCTATACTTAAAGAAGACAGATAAGATGACTAAGAGTCAGATAAAAGAGTTAGCGTAGCTGAAAGGAAATTGTTCTAATCTTACGTGGACCACATGATAACTTACGCGGACAGTAGAAACTTCAGAATTTTTTTTTTTTTATAAGATATACAATAATAACAAAAATTATGTAATAATATAATTCTACTATAATAATCCCTCCCGCGTTGCTGGGAGCCTGCCTGTACTTGCTTTCTGACTGATGTAGATAGATAACGAAGTTAAAAAAGTTTACCGTTCTCCACACATGCAATTTTCCACATTCTCTTAAAACTGATGGTTTAAATTGACAGCCAAGTTATTTAGAAACTTCAACTCTACGAATAGCATATTTAACTTTGTGTTGAGGTATCATGATAATTTATCCAATTCCGCTCACTTTTTAACTGATGGTTTTCATCATCTAAGAAGTCATTTACAACAAATTCAGAACCTTTCTCAAATTATAAAAAAATATTACTGCATGTCATTGTACACGTAAGACATTACGATGCATGGTTTAGTTGAAATTGGTCGACCCGTTTACGCAGTTAATGGTGACTTCAAAGTGTACACTTTTATAATATATGTAAAATAGAATAGATATAGAATATAGATATATAGATATAGATGTATATTAAATTAATTCAAATTAACGACCTTTAAAATTGTAATTGCTATAGCATTCACATTCGCGAACGTTAATAAATAAATTAGTTTGAAATGTGTTTTGGGCCTTAATCTCTTCTACGTTTTTACAGTTAAGCTGTGTATGATTAACAAAACAAATATATTTCGTTAACAAACCAATATCAGTTTTTAGGCAAAAATGGGCGTGAATCTGAATTTAGTTAAGTTTCATTAGGTTTCAATTTATGTATGTAATAGGGTACACTGTCCATAGCAGTTTAAAAGTATGTATGTTTACAAACAGATTTCTTAATTCTTTATTGTTAGCTTTTCTTTTTTTAAGAGCAAACAGAATATACTTCTCAATAATGGCTTAAAAACAAAATATGTTTCAGTTTGTCTCACTCAAAATAAAAGTTTTTGGATCTAATTTGGTATATTTATGACATGTGAACTAACGATGATATCAATATGTAAATGAGCAAATGAGTTTAACCTTCAAAAGCACAAATCTTCTAAACGAACACATGCATACATTAAATAATTAAAATATACCTTAACACCCTTAAACATTCTCGAAAGCATATAATTTTTCCACAAAAACTTTGCTACAAAGTTAATGTTAAAACCATTACTAGTAAACACGTGCCCACAGCAACTAAAACTATTTAATCATATATTGTTCATAGGTTGTGGCTGCGTCAACACAGTATTGTGTTCGTTATTGTTAAATCAATTTGAATGAAAGAGAATCAAAATATTGGCAAGAAAAGACAAAAAAGGTTTGATACAAAAGCTTGTGTAAATGGAAAAAAATTTGCACCAAAGAAAAATAAGCGTTGAACAGGAAACAGTTGTCAATAAAATAATGGTTTCTTATAAAGTAAAAGCTTGGCATAGTATCAACATTTTTTAAATAAATAAATAAAAGTCGAAGAAATGACAAAATTTTATTAAATTATATTTGCTTGCAGGTACACAGAACAAACTAACAAAAATTTAACAATTTATAGTAATAGAATTTAAAAATATAATTTTAAGACCACCTTTGAGAATACAAAATAAATAAACTTAATTTAATTTAACAATATATAGTGATTTGATAATGTGTTTTAATCTTATTCTGTTGCTAGCATCTACTATTCGTTTGTCTAGCAAAAAATCATTAACAGTTTCATCGATTTGAATAATTTTTTCTTTGTTCACCTTTTTAATGTCATCTATCATTTTATATTGTGGTGGAAAAAATAATAGGGACACGTCAAAATTTTGTTAAATTTTTGTAATGATAAATAACAATTTAAGAAAATTGTAATTCAAGAATATTTTGATGTGTCCCTATTATTTCTTCCACAATTGTATGTATGTAAATATATTAAAAATATGGTGCGATTTGTGTACTTAATAATTTTACTTAGTTTACTAATGACATACAGATGAAAGAAATTTTTACGATAATTTGGCGAACGAAGCAGAATCAGCAGCATATAAAGCCGATATGTGCGAATTGTATACAATCACCAGAATAATATCCAGCGGCAGCAACAATCCATTTGTGGCCTTGAAGTACAGCAATGGTAACCTTGTTACTATGGCAGAGAAACAACTTCAAATATGTCGTGAACACTTTTATAAAACTTTTAATGCCATATCAAGCAAACACGATATGCTGCTCTTAGGACAACAAAGTCTACCGTTGCGTAATATACATACTGGAAATTGCAACTAAACAGGAAATTGCATCGACAATAAGTTTCTTAAAGAATGGTAAATCTCTTGTCGTCGACAATATATCACTGGAGTGCTTAAAGACTGATATCGAATGTACAACTAATATGTTACAACCTCTGCTAAGAGATATTTGGTCTACTGAAGAAATTCCCACGGAGTGGAAAAAAGCAATCATAATAAAAATACCGAAGAAACGCAATCTTTCAGTGGGTAGCATCTGAAGAGGTATAGCATTGATGTCGATGGTGAGCAAAGTTTTTAACAAAGTAATACTTAATCGCAATTAGATTCCATAAATGCACAACTACGCAAATAACAATATGGCTTTCGACCAAATCGCTAAAGTACTGATAATAGTATGCGAGTAATAATAGAGAAATGCATTGAATTTAACAGCACATTATATGCTGTATTCGTAGACTACAAGAAGGTCTTCTACTCAATAAACAGAAATTGTATATGGATAGCCTTAGGAAGTAAAGGTGTGCCAGAATATATCATCAACATAATTAGGAAGAGTTACGAATAATAAAAATACAAAATGCTGCATAAGGAGTATTAAACGACTCGTTTGACTCCATCACAGGTCTAAAACAAGAGTGTATTCTGCCGCCGCTGCTGTTTATCGTTATTTTGGACTAAGTTTTAAATATGCATAAAAGATCTTAACTGGAGGCACAACTCAAGTCTAGAAAACTTAGAGTAATCAGATGATATCGTGTTGCTCTCACACACCCATCATCATATGTAGTCGAAACTCACCAAACTGCATAATGAATCCTCAAAAGTCTGGCTTAAGATAAATATAAATAAAATGATCCATACGCATCAAAATCAACAACGCTGCATCATTTATTATCGGACTGCAGAAGTAAAGGATGTAGAGAGCTTTACGTACTTTGAAACTGTTCTTTCCTCAGATGGAGGTACATTAGTTAGATAAAGCTTTACAAAACTGTGAAATAGATAGCGTGCACGCAACATATGAACAAATACGATAGTCAGAATATTGAACGTTCTGCTATACGGTGCGGAAACTTGGCTTGTAACAGCGCAAACGAGAACGAAATTGCAATTCTTCTTGAATCGCTTCTTAAGATATACAATATTGCAAATATGGTGGTCATTACTATAACAACAGCAAAGCTCTGAAGCCAGTCTGGACAAATTTCGTTAAACTCTGAAACGAAAATAAATGGGGAGCCATCCACACTCCCACATCTCACTCGCATCGCTAGCGTGGATCGCCTAAAAGGAGAGAGCAATAGCTTCATGGCGAAGAACAGTCTTTGCCTGGGCTATCACCTTACAATTTTAATAGTAGGTTAAGTAGTCATCATGTTGCCTAATGCAGTGTGACTGAATGTAAAAACCCTAATGAGAACTTGACCAAGGCAACGATCATCGAGGGTAAGTACAAACAAGAGAATGTCTTAATGACTCCAACAGATCTCCCATTCGATTTTAAGTGACTACAGTTTTCTGACCGTTTAGGCTTTGCTATGACCACAAATAAATTACAAGGCCAGTCGTTTGAATTTTACATTATTAAATTAATTGAAGTTTCTCTGTTACACTCATCGGCAACTATATGTCGCTTGTTCACTCGTAAGAAATTCAACATACTCTCTGCACATGTCCATAAGAAAAGCAATTGATATTACTCGTTCATAGCGATGTTATGGCAAATAATATGCCATAAAAAAACTTATAATTTTTGGTTTTCATATTAAAACATTTTTCACAAAAACATAAATAAAAAAAGTTAATAATTTATTTTTCTTTAAGATATTTTTTTCTCAGAATAACAAAACAAGTCAAAAATAAGCCTGGCCAATACTAAAACAATCTTCGTGGCATTGATAGCACATTTTTTCCGCATAGAGCAACTTTACGTTTTCTAACACATCCCTATAAGTAAATCGTTTCATTATTTAGTTTTTTGATGAATTAGTCCAACTCCAGCTTATTGAAAACTTTTTATTTAATTTTGCTTTATAGCGGATAAAATTTTAAAATTTATTATAGTTATTATAGTTATTATGTATATGGAGTTGGACCAATTTCCGAAAAAAAAATAAATAAATAATATCAGTTTAATAAAGTACATGTTTTTTATTTTATGTTCCTTAAAACACTTTTATTTTGAACATAATACAATAAATTAATAACAATATTCTATATTTGGTTTTTAAATTGAAGTTTATTATCTTATATATTTTCTTCTTTTTTCAATTTAATTTTTCAATTAAACACAAATATTCATTGTGGCCTTCAAACCACAAAATAAATATTTTTAAAGTAAATATCAATGTAGATTTTTAATTTACTTTTATAGTTAATATGGTTGTACACTCTGGTTCAACAGGATATTTTGTTTTTTAAAGTACCATACATCGCGAATACAGAAACAATATGTGATAATTTTTCCAGGCAAATAGCAAATTCTTTAAATAATTAAACTCAAAAATGAAACCCCAGCTAATTGTGTTGGACTTTTTTAATTTTTCTAGCCAAGCATACAGTTTTTAGTCAATTTTTTGGTTCAGCAGGATGAATCACTTTCATTATTCATTAAGATAGGTTGTCAGTTCCGATAAGGATTTATAAAAACTGAGTAAAATTTAAGCTGCAGTGAGTGGCTTCTACGTGTGGAAAAAGGACATAAAGCTTCTCGGAAATGATACAAATTTATTTTTACCACTTTGAATGATATTTTGATCAGAAAATCATTACAAAAAATCGGATAGAGCCATAATATGGTAATAAATTATCTACTTAATCATGAAACCTGAAAATAAATCTATTGTATTGGTAATAATGTCATATGGACAACATATGGTATAGCAATTATGATATCTGTCATTACAGTTCAGTATTCGATATACGCCAAAGTGTAAACACACATTTTTTTTCAATCGCAAAAATAATGTCGAATTTTGTGCCTTAAGAAGATGTTTTGCAGGGAAAACTGATAACATTCCTTCATTTAAAGAAAACTGCTGCTGAAAGTTATCGATTTTTGGTAGAATCTTAAGGTTAACATGCACCAACCAAAAATACATATGAACGATAGTTTGCACGATTCAAAAGTGGTGATTTCTATAAGGAGAAGCCTGGTCAGCTATTAAAGTTTGAGAATGTGGAATTGGAAGCTTTACTTGACGAAGATTGTTCTGAAACGCAAGAAGATATTGCATTATCATTGAGAGTCACACAACAAGCCATTTTCTTATGTTTAAAAGCATTGAGACTCATTCAAACGCAGAGACGTTTAAAAGCCAAAAAGTCATATGTTAAGCTCGGCCAACCAGCCTAATCAAAGCCGAGCCGAATATCCATGACGCCAAGGTATTCCTCTGTTTTTGGAGGGATCAGAAGGGTGTTTTGCATTATGAGCTGTTGAAATTGGGTCAGACGTTGACAGGGGACCTATACCGAACACATTTGCTTCGTTTGAAGAGAGCCATCTTTTCGTTCAAAATATTCGACTAGACATGAGGCCATTATTTTCCACCTTGACAACGCTCGGCCACTCACCCGCCTTATAGCCCAGACCTTGCCCCTTCTGAATACCATTTGCTTCAATCGATGCAGAACGTCCTTACTGTATACACTTCACTTCAGAACAGGGCTTGATTCATTCTATACCTTAAAACCAAAGCAGTTCTCTTGGTGCGAAATCCATATGCTACCAGAAAGAAGGAAAAAAGTAGTGGCTAACGATGGACAATACTTTAAATAATGTATCAACTCATTTTGTTATTATAATAAATGCAATTTTCAAGCAAAAAAATCGACGTTACTAACTTGTATACCCAATACATTTAATAAAACTGAAGAAAAGCCTCAACTTAATACCTGCCGCTAACAAAAACACCTTTAATTTACAAAAAATCATATTACTTTGAATTCCAAAACCCGTTATGTCCTTTTTCCACCCCTTTTTATTTAGTAAGCTATAGTCACTAGCTTTACTTTTAATTATATTCAGTTTTTATAAAAGTTTATAGGAAGTTTATAGCAACGACGAAAATTAACTAAAAACTATGTGCTTGACTAGAAAGATGAAAAAAGGGACAAATACAATGAGCTTGAGTTCGATTTTTGAGTTTATCATTTAAAGTATCTGCTATTCGTCTAAAAAAAATTTCACGTAATAATTCTGTATTCGTGATTTACAGAAAATTTATTAAAAGAATTTTTGCTTTTGGTTGTTTTTATAAGGGCAAATTACACAGCTCAACAAAACAAAAAAAAATTTCTATTTCCTCGGATCTTCTTTTTTTGTATCTGTAACAAACTTAACCGCATTCTTTAAATATAGCAACAGTTTTTCTCTAACAGCTTTTGTTTTTGAGTTATAGCTTACCCCCCATTTAATATTTTGCTTTAGATTTTCACTTTTAATTGGATACTAAAATATATTTGTTGATGTTTTATATATGACTTCGTTAATAAGATGTTGTGTGAACATATATAGTATTTGAAAAATATCGAAAACCTCTATCGAGCTCTCTGAAATTTGCCAAAGCCATTCATTCATAATCTTATAAAAGACCATTTGATAGTGTTCAGTAGAAATTTTGTATTAATTTTTTTATTTCCTTGCCAAAATTATCAAATATATTTCACAATTAAAAGCTGTTAGCAAACTCCCAGTATTTTTTTAAAGGCAGGGCCAAAAAAATACCCAATAATAAAAAAAACAAATAGAGCAAAAACTGTGTTGACTGGTGTTATTAAAAGCCAGTAATATACTATAGAAAATAACAACATGCCACGATATATTTATTTTATACCTGCCATAGGTATGAGTTTAATATTCCACTAAGGATATAAATGCTTCAAATGTGAAAGCACCTACGCATTTTAATATTACGAAATTATAAATATGCATACTTATTAATAGAGCATGCTCTCAATTTTCTATTAAAATATGCTTCTAATATCTAATTCATAAGCCAACATTTTTATTTGAAATTACTTTTTATAACTACACATATGAAAATATTTTTGCGATTCTGTTCCACAATTTTATAGCATCAAGCGAAGTTTTAATAAAAATTTTATAGGAAAATATATTTAAGCACAAAGATATTGTTGTATCTTGTTTATGTTACTAACCAATTTTATAAGATGGTTAAATATGAAAATTAGTCTTTAAGCCAATTTTGTACATTTTTTTAATATTTATATATGTATCGCTGAAAGCGACAAATAAGCAATGGGCTAGAAAGCAAGTGATGTGATTGTTTAGTCGAATGAGCCAGTGCGCTAAAATGCAAGAATTCTATGGAAAAATCTTGATGGAAACAGAACAAATGAACTGCTCAAATTTCGTAGGTCTGAATGTAGATAGTAGTGTACATTTTGGCGAGAGCGTGTTATTAAGAACCCAGCCATATAGGATGGGGTGTGTTGAGACTCTCGGACTCTTCCTCAGGACAAGCACTGCTTTTGCCAAATTTAAGGCGTTGCAATTCGGGTGTGATGTAATACGGGACATGAATGATTGGACTAAGAAACTGTATTGTAGGGATTGAGTTTTTTATTGATGAGCGAAAGGAGGTCTACATTAGGCCCATTAAGGCTGAGATTTGTCTCTTAGAGACGAACTAGTACCTACTCAATAACATTGATTGGTGGATCCTCAGAAACTATGTTGTAGGGGTAGAAATTTTTATTATTAGGCAAAAAAAAGAAATATGTCAAAACCAATTAGAAACGTGCCGTGTGAACAGTGCAATCTACGCCTTCGCGTAGTAATTACGATCAAGATCGCAGAAGAAAGTATACAATTTATATTGTATATATATATATATATATATATATATATATATATATATATATATATATATATATATTGTGTTTTGTTCCCAAATAAAGTAAATACTGACTTTGTATATCTTGAGAGCGGCTAAAAGGGAAGTGTTTGAATTTGGCATAATTGACTTGGTCGTTAGTACAAATCATTAGCCAAAAAGTGGGCGGTATTAGATAACTGGGAATGATACCCTCCACACAAAGTTAATATTAATTTTTGTATATCTTGTGAATGGTAAAAGAAGTTTCTGAATTTTGTCTAAAAACTTTGGCAGTAAATACAAACCATTAGTTTTAAAGTGGGACAAATTGGCTAATTAGACTTGGCATCTCCCGTACATGGTAACTATAAACTTTTATTTATCTTGACAAAAATAAGTTGACCTTTTATGATCGCGTGTTTTTCCCATTAAATGTGTGTGTGCTTTGCTTCAAATTTTTTTATGAGAAATACATTTTTTTGTAATACAACTTAAGGGCTCCCAGCAACGCGGGAAAGTTTACTCTAGTTCGTATAAAAAATTCAAGCAGCGGTTTAGTTTGTAAACATAGCATAAATATATTCTATATATAAATTAATCAAAGAAATTCGTAATATTATTTTTGTATTTTTAAATATTTTTCTTCAATTTTATAAACATATGTATATTTCTGTATACATATATTTTATATTTGTATTTATTTCTTGTGTTTATAGTTTCTCTTCAATGAAAAAAATTTGTAACAAAGTAAAACTCTGTTATAACGAACTCCGTGGGTCCAACTTAAATAGTTCGTTATATCGTGTCCGCCATCTACCGTTTTTTTTTTTCAAATAGTGCTTATTTCGTGAATGGTAACACTTAGCTTATGTCAGATTTGACAGATAATTAGTTTTATCCTTCCGCTGAACGAATATGGTTGTGTATACGCTTGAACAACGCTGGGAAATATTGCGACATTACTTTGATCGATCGACTTACAGAAGATGCCGATTTTGCCAAAAAAAATCATCATCTTTTCAAATGAAGCTCATTTTGATCTTGGCGGGTATGTAGACAAGCAAAATTGTCGCATTTGTGGCACAGAAAACCCGCACGCATACATTAAAAAGTCGATACACCCAAGACGAGTCACTGTTTGGTGCGGGTTTTGGTCCAGAGGCATAATTGGGCCATTTTTCTTCGAAAATGAGCAAGGAGTGGCCGTTACAGTCAATGGCGATCGTTATCGGGCCATGTTGATCGAATTTTTGTTCACAAAAATTGAAGAGGAGGATATTGGCAACATTTGGTTTCAACAGGACAGCGCTACGTGCCATACAGCCGAAGCTACACTCGATGTTTTGCGCCCTGTTTTTGAAGATTACATTATCAGCCGCAGAGTTGATGACGGTTGGCCACCTCGGAACTGCGTTTTGACACCGTTGGACTATTATTGTGGGGTGTCTTCAAAAATAAGTGTTACGCCAACAAGCCAGAGACAATTGACGCTTTAAAGGACAATATTCGTGAAGCCATTGGTGAAATACATCTGCACACAATCGATAATGTGCTTAAAAATGGAACCGATCGTGTAGGCTACTGCATGGCCAGCCGAGGCAGCCATTTGAATTAAATTATTTTCCATTATTAACCGGAGAGATTGTACTTTTAAATAAAAAAATAATTTTGAGAATATATTCAGTAGTTTTTTTTTTAGCATTTTCAAAAAAAAAATTATTATTTGACGGACCCTTTAGAAGAAGTTTGTAAAAAGCGTAGTGGCAGACAAAAAAAAACAATTTTTTATATATTTGTAGATATTAACATAATTTATTTAAAACAAAAAAGAAAAATCTACCTTTATATCAGTGCATTGCTTTTAAAATTGTAGTGAAATTGAAAATTTGTACGCTTGTTATTGGAAGTTTTCATATAAAATTGTCGTACATCCATACAATTTTGTTCATGTTGTATTGGTTTCCATGCTATTAATGTAATGTGAATGTCAAATATTAGGAAGAAAATTACAAGCACAGATTTTTTTTTTATTTTCAGCAGCAAATTCGAAAATACATGTGTACATATCTTAAGTGAAAAATATTTTTTATTGTTTTATGCAACACAAAAGTAAATATGTACATACATATGTAAATGGATAACTTGATACAAATTGTAGAGCAAAAAACTATTTTTTTAAATAAAGAGATCAAGGTACCATTTGACATTGAACAAACGTAAACTTAAAAAAGGAGCTATGTTTATACTTTAATTTCATATAAATTTCGTTTATTTAAGAAAGTCGGTAAGTTTTCCCTGAAAAGCAGTATTAACAATATCAGTCGACACATACTTCTCAAGGAAATACAAATGATGGTTTGATTCTGCGACATAAGGCTTTGATTGAACATATGTTTTTATTTACTGTAAAAAGTAATGCAAATTTTATATACTTTGACCTTTTTCTTTAATGAGATTTTTTTTCTTTTTCGCTTGTGAAATGATCATTAGATGGATTAACAATTTTAATTATTTTATCATCAGTAAAATTGATGGTTATCTATTAGTTGTCCAATCAGTTGTCATTTCTTGCCGTACGCCCTTATATTCTCCAAATATTTTTTAAATACAATTTCGTTCGTTGACGTAAACTCAACTCTTTTTTGTCAAACTGGTGTGTTTTCAGCTACAACCTGTTTAATGATGGCTTTATATTTTTTGTATAAAATCGTTCAATTCTTGTGTGGATTTTGCTCTATTATATTCTTCACAAACTTTTGCTTTTGTCTTTTTATTGTTGTCTATTTTATAATAATTTTAATTTTTTGATGCACAAAAATCGAAGTCCTTTTATTTGTCGACATCAAGGCGAATTTAATTTAATTTGAATTCTTTTCGACATCTTTTCTTGGTCGACATCTTAAATTGGTTTATAAATAAACTGATGGCTTTTCGTTAGTATCAGCTGATCAGAAATGTTACCATGTAGCAAAAATACAAACTCGAAAATTAATGTTGCCATTGATCTGTTTCATATAGTTTGTTAAAAAAAGAAAATTGTATTAAATTTAAATGCTGGGACCATGAAGAATAGTTCGTTACAACCGAGAATTTGCTATAACCGAGTTTTACTGTATGAGATAAATTACTCTATAGCTTTCTTGAAGACTGACTTGAATAAATTGTTGTTTTCAGTTTTTGTGTCTGTTACATTTGCCAAAAATTCAGCATTTCGAGTAAAAATTATTTTTTTAAAGCACATGATACGCTTCAAATACGTACACATCATTCACAAACGAAAAATTACTTTTTATTGTTCAAACAATATTTTTTATTTCTTTAATAACATTTAAAATTTTAATGCACATAAAATGGAAAAAAGAAATTCAATTCAAAGCGAAATGTACAGACATTTGCATTTACACAGATGTTCGTAGGCAACTTTTTTTGTGTACTTTAAAAAATACAAACAATACCTACATGGCTTATTTCAGCCATACTTTTGCGCAATTTTTAGATCTGTGTGAGTCACGATTTTATTATTGTAAAACTAATAAATATTTACAAGCAATTCGTTTTTCAACTGCTTCTATTCTCGCACGTTGGAAAAGAAAATTTTTTTAAAACTTAAATATTAAAAAATATTATTATCATGACCTTCAATGAAATAGTTTATAACTAAAGAAGTTAGTTTACAATAGATGAAGCTCTATCACAGTTTTTCCAATCTTCTCCAAATGTTAAACGTAAGAAAGAAATGATAAAAGTAGTATAGGAAAAATTTAAAAAACATGGTCTTATAAAAGGCTAACTTTAAAAAAAAAAACTATTTATTTTCAGCTGTGTACAGCCTTTAAATAAACACGCATACACATTTTTATATAGGATATGTATGTACATATATGTATGTAGCTTTTACCCGGTGTACTTTATGAATTACCCGCTTTTTGGCTGATGTGGAGTATTGACTGCGAGAGCCATTCAAACCAAGTTCTAAAACTTTCGCTTTAACCGTTCTCAAGATATAAAGATATCTGTATTTACTTTATACGGGAGGTACACTACCATGCCCACTTGTTCAATTCCGCCCACTTTTTGATAGTTGATTTGTATTGACTACGAAACTATTTACATACATAATACATACATAATACATACATATATCAAATTTAAACACTGTTACCTTTTTGGTGATTTATATAAATGAATATTTACTTTGCATGTAGTCGATAGTTCCTTCCAGACATATAGAAAGATTCTCTAAACATTTCAAGAAAACAAATTTACCCGTTTAGCTGTCTATAAAACACAAAAACACATTCGTTTTTGAATATTTACACAGAAGAAACAAAACGTGTTAAACTGAATATTCAAAAAATATTTAATTAAATGTTTGTAGGCAGATTTACTACGTTTCTTTAGAGTAACGCAACTCTAAAGAAAATTTATAACGCGAACAAATATTTAGTTTTTGAATATAAACGTTCAGTAATTAAAAATTAATTTAAAATTCTACCGAACGAAAAAAGTATGCTCCTCTATATGTGAATTGAACGTTTTGTTTAGAATTTTTTATGGTTTTTCTAACCTTTGTCCTGAACTGGAATTCAGAAAATCAGAGCGAAATATCGTAAAAGATGTAAAATGTTTTGTTCGAAACGTTCAATCTGAAAGTTATATTCGAAAAACCTGAATGCAACATCGTACAAATACTTTTTATCAAGTTAAAGCGTTTTTAACACAGCTTCAGAAGTTACCCAACAAACAATTTTAAAAATGATTTAATCGAAACTAATATATGGAGTTTCATGTACATTTTTTGTTCAAACGAAAGCTTATTTAATCCTCTCAAACTCAAAACTGGTACGCAAAAAATTTGAGAGCCTGAATATATGGTAATGATAAGTAGAAATTTATAGGAACAAATGTGTCCAAATATGCTTAAATGGCCGATAATTCCTGAACTGAGAAAAAGCATAGCTGAGGAGCATGTAAATTCTTAAATTGGAAATGATTTCTGTTTGCTACAATTTATTCATATTGCACAAAAACAGAACCTAATTTGTCGTTTTTATTTTCGTGATTAGTCAAAACCATCAGACGAAATAAAGTTCTGTACATACATTTTCAGTTGGTATTTGTTAGAAAAAAGTTGTTTAATTTAAAAGGAAAACAATTTTAAGCATTTGAGACACCGGTGCCACATATGCTCCAAAGGCTTAAGGTTTCTGCTTTACTTTAAAGAAAGCCAATTGTGTATACATATATATATATAGGAGAATAATAATTTTGATTTTTATTAGAAGACATTGTTCTGTTAGAAAAATGTTTATTGGGTAATTCATATTATTCATTCAACATGAAAATGTATTCAATTAGCAATTATTGAACTGATTTTGAAGATAAATATTTGTACTATATTTTAAACTATTTAAACGAAATTAATTTATTTATATACTGGTTCTTTAAGAGCAGTAATCGAAATCAGCTGAAGCAATACAAAAATTGGTCTAAGAGCAGAATTTCCTGAAAACTTTAGGTCGTGAATCAAAACGTATTTTAATATGTATGTACGAGTATGTTCTAAAATGTGAAAAAAAATTAATTAACTCTTTTATTTAAACCACAAAACGCATTAAATGATAAAGATGTTCAATGCGCATATGTAATTTACGAATATAAATTTAGTTTACTTAAACTAAATACGCATTATTTTTTATTGAATATACATTCAGTAGTACTAAAACTGAACGAACGTAGTAAATTTCTGAACGCACGTTCACTTTTAGTCAACCTGAATTTTATATAATTGGAAACTGAATGTACGTTTCATTCGAAACTGAACGATTTATTTTATTTTCTACTACAGCTATTCAGAATGCAGAAAAAATAATAAATGTCCGAACATTTACTATTTTATATATTATTATATAATATTATATACTATATATTTGTTTGGTTTTCTACTACGTATTTTTTTCTGTGTTACGATTAAAAAAATTATTTTTTCTTATTCTTTACACCAAAATACATACAAGTGCTTAAAAACAAATAAGTGTGAATAAATCAGAATGTATAAATGACGATGACAATGAATTTCATTTCTAATTGCAGCCAGTAAAGTTACCTATTCAAACCACCGTGAACAATATCACGCTCAATCGTTCGTCTAGGATGTTGGGATATTAATCTCATGAATTATAAAAGCTGACATACTTTTATCCCAAGAAGTGTTTTTAAGTAATGAGGCTTATATATAATTGAGCGTTTAAATTAGAAATTTGAAAGTGCAGCCCGTAATTTATTTACAATATAATCAAGTAAATATATTACTCGTATAATGCCATGTTCACACGAGTCTTCTAATAACTTTATTCGTTGTGTGAATTACTTTTACAAATTACGATGCCATGCGACCTTTCTAGATGGTTTTGACAAATTATTTTATTGTGTTTTAGCAATCTTATGAATTTTTTTTAATGTCTTTTTTCCCATTTATTTTTTATATGAAAATTAAAACTTTCTTTGTTTGTTTACTTCCTTTGTTTATATAATTTTATTTTTTGTTATGCTTTGAGAGCCGGTGATGACAAAAGCCAATAAAAATTAGAGATCTCATTGATTTTTTAGTAATTAATAGGGTAATTAAAACTGAATTACTTTCAATTTGGTTGATTCGCTCTTAAAATTTTGTTTTGGGAATTATCTTATTTCATAATTGGTTGCTGAATTATGAATGAGAGAGCAAATTACGAAAAAGTGTGTGAATGACATAATATAAAATGTAAATTGCAGTGCAGTAAATTATTCTAGCTTTTAAGGGAAAAATATAAGTTTCTTATTTGTTGTATTATTTAAATTTTAGTTTAAAAAAAATGTAATATTTTTTCTGGTATAAACAAAAATCATTTAGTAAATTTCTATCTAATACCTAATATTTTTAATTTTTCAATATATAGAAATGAAAGTGTTGTTGAATGTACGTTCGTGTTTTATAGGCAGCTAAAAGGCCGAACCGATTTTTTTTTTTTGATTTCTACAATATATCTCTGTATGTCTGGAAAGAACGACAGACTATATAAATTTCACAAATTCTAACAGGGCGGTGCCACGCCCATACAAACTAAATATTTATTTCTCTTTCTCTTCAAAAAAAAAAACTCTTTCAATTTAGTATAAATAGCTTCGCTGTCCATACAAGAAATGTTCAGTCAAAAGTGGATGGAACAATTGGACATGGTACCTACCATATAAACGAAATGTAGATTTGTATATCTTGAGAGCGGTTAAAGCGAATGCTTTCAGTCCGAATGACTTCATAGTCAATGGCGTTATCTATCCATATCAGACGAAAATCTGCAAAGATTGGATAACCGGGTATTGCAGAAAGCACACCAGGTAAATGCTATCTATATACATGTACTATATGAAAATTAATGTGTGTTTGTATGAGAACTGTATACAGTTAAAAAGTAGATTATACCGTGTTTTAAATATCTTAAATGTCTGAATTTGGATCGGTAGGGAAAAAATGTCGAAAAAAGGTACAAAATGATAATAAAAATAAAGGTAAGACAATAATTTAGATAGGTGTAGCGAACGTGCAATGGTACTAGTATTCTTTTTTATTGATTATCTCATTTAGTTAAAGTTATAATAGGTAGGAATTCAATTTGTTTTCCAAATTCAAAAGAATTAATAACAATTTGAATTTAATAAATATGAAATTCCTTTCAATTATTTTTTTTCAATGTTTTATTGGACGAAGTTATTATTATGTTCAATATTGAACATAAATATTTTATTTTTAACGGTAGAAGTTTTTTGTTCAGAAAGTAGTTTTTTTTTAACAATAGCGTTGTAATCTTATTAAGTAATGTTGTTTATCGCCTACGACATTTTAAATAAAGAGCAAAAGCTACGGTTATGTAAAGAATTTCAAATAAGAAAACGATAAATATTAACCAAAAGAATTGCCTAAAGAAGCAATAATGATATAAAATTTTATAACTTAATATAAATAGAAACAGCAATGCGGAGAATATTCGCAACCTACCAAAGCTAATACACTCAGGGCAATATTATAGCTGAACTAGATTTTTCAGCAGTTGTGAATGTAAAAACTTCTAATGATAGTATTCAAACAATAAAAAAATGGTAGGTTTCAAAAATATATATCCATTTTTTACTAGTTGTAAATTGTATGATTAAAATTTTTGCTCTAATAATGAGTTGAAACTCCATTGTTAAAAATAAACTGAACGATTCTTTCTGTCATACTACGCACAAGATTTAAAAGGGCTTGTTCTGTGATCGAATGAGGAAAATCAATTACCGCAGTTTTTTATGGTGCCGTATTGCTTATAACCATGGTAGTAAATTGGTTTCTAATGGGAAGAACAAGCTTTCCATTGCATTTCATGGTATATTTTCTACCTCCAACAACATGTGCGTTCGGTAACTGTTGTGAAGAGAGGCATTATCCTGCGGAAAAATCATATTTTTCCACGATTTTTTTCCAAAAAATTGGAATTAGATGATTTGCTTTGACTACGAAGTAATTCAGACCAAATACTGAAACTTTAGTTTTAGCCGTTCTCAAGATACAATGACATCAATATTTAGTTTTTATGGGATGGGATTTAGTTTGTATGGTTTGAACTCTTCTATAAATGCATTTGCCGTTCGGAGCCGGCGTTAAACTGTAGGTTCCTTGCAATGAGTTTAAAAGTAGAATCGGGTGCAGCTTATTGACTGAGAGTAGTCCCTATGTTCCTTCATGGAATGTTATGGGAATTATTATATATAATATATTGGAGGTACCACACCCACTTGTCCAATTATACCCTGTTGATTTCAATTGAATATGAAGTTATTCAGACCAAATTCCGAAACTTTAGCTTGAACCGTTCTCAAGATATAATGAAATCAATATTTAGTTTGTAATGTTCAATTCCGCCCACTGTTTGCCTAATTATTTTTAGTGACTCTGAATCTATTTGATCCAAATTTATATAATGTTTCTGTTACCATTTTGAAGATATAGAAATAAAAAAAAAACAATTTATATAGCCTATAGTTCCTTCCAGACTTACAGAGAGTTACTATACAAATTTAACTGTCCATAAAGCACAAACCAACAAACATACAAACACACATTCATTTTTATACATAAGATATGAAAAAGGTGTCCAATATTTAACATAGCTAGTCTGTAATCAGAAAAATACAAAATATCATTTTTATTTATCTAGTAATCACTTTTCTAAATAATTTTTATGAAAACAAATTATGTTTGTTTGCCTTTTATTTAGTTTTTATTATTCTAGCAAGACAATTCAATTATTTTATTTGTCATTAATGGACCTCGAACTTCAATCTTATATATATCACTTTCAAAGGTTAAGCAGACGAGTAGCGAAAAATGAAAACTGTACTATTATAATACTGTACTATTATAATACTGAAAATATACATAAATGATGAAATATACACATAAACCTTAAAAAACCCATTTTCTCTTTTCGTATTCTTAGTACCCAAAAAGAAGAGAGGCCTTCTAGTTCTTACATTTTCTTGCCTTGTATTATATGTTTATGAAGAAATTTTTAGAATGCCTGTTAATTTTTTGCAAGCATGATATGAGTAAGTCGCTTAGTTAAAATTTAAATCTGCAAATAGTTTTCTTTAATAAACACATACACTTACAGTTATTTCAACAAACACATGGGGTGAAAACAAATTATTGTGCTGACTACATTGCTTCCTATTAACAGTTCAGATGAACTAATGAGAAATATAGTTTTATTTGCTCATAAATGAAATAAATTATAATTATAATAATTTTATAATTTTATGATTTCGAATCGTTTAATAATTTAATTTACAAATTAGTTCTTAGTTTTAAAAAAGCTCCTAATGAATGCAAATATTTAGACTATAATAATTGCAACATTGCGACAAAAAAAAAACACATGGCAAGTGATATTTTATGATTTTTCATGAGTTGCTTTATTGAAAAATTTAATAACTCCGTCAATTCCAACGACTTTCTCAACCTTAAGTCTTATTTTATTCATAACCTAATATAATTCCTTAATTTATTCATAAAAGGTATGGCTCCTATATAAAATAATATGCAAAAACGCATCTAATCTTGAAAAATGTGGAAAAAATTGATTGAAAAATGTGGTTGCTTGCGAAATTTTAAAAGGCTAATTAAACGACATATACGAGTATATCATTTAAAAGATCTGTTTCTCTTCTTTCTAAATCAAAAAACAAACCTCAAGTCTGGTAATATTCAGCTGGGTTATTAGCTTATATATACATAAATATCCGAAAAACCTGTAACTCGAGATTTTGAAGGTGTTTCGAAAATTTCAAAAACAGATCCTTGTTCTATTGGATAGCGCCTATCAGATAAGTAGTATTGTTTCCCACGTATTTCAACTTCGTTCTTTTTTGTCACACCGTGTAATAGCTGAGTCATACAGAGCGGGTAATACGGAAAACCTTCAAATTTTAATACGAATTTAAAAGAAGTTTCAACGTTTTACTATTTCGGCAGTATCCTTATGGCGTCCGTACGTCAAGCATAAAAATATGCATCATTAACTAATGTATGATACGCGGCAGTGTTTGGCCTATTCTGAAACTATTCTGGCAAGGCACATTATCCATCCATTTCCTGATGGAAGGATCAAACCAAGCTTTTATATTAAGGAAATTATGCGAACTAAATGGAGATGACTTGGAAACATAGAATGAAATCTACAACACCATATTTGGAGAAAACAAGTATAAAAAGAAGCAGTTTCCCATAGAATGTCAAAATGAAGTATTTTTTGAACAAGCGCGGTCAGAAAGAATTGCGTAGTAATAAAAATTCAAGCCATATATATCTCAAGGAAATTATTTACTACATACATCAATAAAAATTATTTGATGCTTCATAAGGGCCAGTTTCGTAGAGTAAGCCTTACGTAATCTGTGCTTGAAGTATCACCGTTCATAACACATGGGTCTAACAAACAAAACACTTTTTTTGTTCAAAGTTAGCTTTATCAACGTAATGTCCACCAAGAGCAATGCAATCGGTTTAGCGCCGCTTAACATTTAAATACAACTTTTGTAGAATGATTTATGTTTTGCATTAAAATAGGCCTTAATTTCAGGGTTAACTTCTTCATTCATGCGTAATTTTTTACCGGGGAAATTTTTGAGGTCAGCAAACAGCCAATAGTCACAGGAAGCCAAATGTGGCGAATACGGTGGATGTGGGAGCAATTCGAAACTGAATTAATGTAGATTTACCATTGTTTCAGAATCATCAAACGTTCTAGTCTTTGATCAACAGTGTGCGGCACCCACTTTGAATGGTGCCTTCTCATAGTCAAATGCTCATGAACTATAAAGCCAACACGTTCTTTTGATATCTTTACGATGTTAGCTAATTTACGAAGCTTTACTTTTCGATCATTCAAAACGATTTTGTGGATTTTTTGATGCTTATTGGTGTAACCGCCTTATTTGGACGTTGGACGTCCACTGCGTTCTGTTCATCGGTGGCTCTACGGCCATATTTGAAGTCAGAAAACCAACGTTTTATTGTTGTTTTTGATGGATTGGAGTCCGCATAACACTTTTCAAGCCATTACTTAGCTTGAACGGTATTTTTTCCCTTGAAGAAGCAGTGTGGAATTAAAACACGAAATTGTTTTGGTTCCATTGTTCTGAAAATAACAAAACTAGCGTCACTTTTAGCACAATAATTCACAAACTAATTAATAGATCATCACGAAATATTGAGAAGGTTAGGACTAACTGGAAAAGAAATTAATGCAATCTATGTGTTAGGCTCGGTTAGTGCACATATAGCGGATTCTTTTACGTGGTTCTGCGTAGTGCTGAACTGATAATTATAGGTGTGTCTACGTTCGCCATAAGGTTGAGGATCACTGGGGTCATAGACATGCTTCCATACTGTGGAACTTGAGCATGGTGAATAATGGTACACACAAACGCTTCCTGCACAGTGGTTCCTCTGTGCACTAGGCCTGGGTCTGTCGAGGTGTACACGGTCGGATCGAAGTCCTTGGGGATCGCGGGTGGTGTCTTTATTTCCACTTATGGAATCCTTTAGACTTCCTGACCACTGCAGTGTTTTACAGGCGGCAATCTTGGCGATAAAGATTGACGTACAATAATGGCAATGAACTGATTGATGTACTACACATATTCAATGTAAATATCTACTCGACAATGTTGTTGGTATGTGAATTGCGGGCATTTCTAAACGAAATGGCGAGATATTCAGAGCTCGAGACTATCTGGGTAAGGGTCACTCTAACACCCAAGCGGTGTCACCTTCCTGGCCTTTGTTCATGTCAGTTATCTTTTTAATAAACTTAAATTATAACATACTACATATGTATTATGAAATTATAATTTTAAGAACTAAATTTTTATTTAGCTGATAACTGATGTATGTTAAAAAAATTAATAGCAAACATGCAAACAAAGCAGCCTTGGATAAAATTCCGAACATACACATGTCTTTATTCTGGATTATAGAAAACCTTCAAAGTTGGAGGCATCTTCACAAGGTTATATACATTTTTACGTGTAATTTTAAATTTCTAACAAAAACTTACACTTTATATACAGAGCATACACACGTATTTTTAGACCTGTCATTTTAGCAACTTAGGAGTTTTTTTAGCGAAACTCAGATATTTCATATTTTAGTTTAAATTATACATAAAAAAACTAAATGCCTTCGAAGCTTACATTTTCTCTTTAACAATCATCAGAGTTATTTAGGTTATGTGTAGTTTAACCCAAAACTAGTAAAATTATTGGTTGTACCTACAAATTTTTTTATACATAATTTTAGTCTGTTTTCAAACCTAACTAACAATTTTGACAACCATTCTTAAGAGAAAATTTTTAATTAAGATAAATATATTTTATTTAGGACGATTTTAAAGTACATTGGCAAATTGTGTAGGATTAGTATGCTTAGATTTCCTCTTTTGAATTAACGCCTGTAAAGCAAGATACATACATTTTTAATCAATTTAATTAAAACCTCTATTTGAACATAATTTCCCTATTTTCGAAGGAATAAATGGACATGTTTCATAGAACACAAATATTATTTTGACCTGTTAAAAACATCAGCACAAACACAATATACAAAGCTAAAAGCCCAGAGTGCAGGAATGTATATATTATATAAAATATAGATATATTATATAAAATTTAAAAAAAAAACTTCATAATCGTTTCTCAACACTTTTGCGAGAAAACCATAAGTACATACATATGTATGTATGTGAGGAAAAATATTTATATGAACACGATTTTTTATCACACATGTAATTATTATATGACATTGTTGAACACAAAGTTCTGTGCTTGACGAAATTCAATTTCTACTGTCTTTTATAACAAATGAATTGGGAAAAGTCTGAAAATTAGTTTTTCTTGCCAAATATTGAAAAAATATTTTTTTTTTTTTTTCTTCTTTTCATGCCACATAATTGAATGTGTTTCAGTATTTCAGAATTTTATTTACATACACTTTAAGTAAAAGTGAATTTCTTTGTTTGTCAACAATGTTGATGTAAGGAAAAATTATTATTTTTTTTTATGGGAGGGGGAGAGGGAGTCGGAGGAGGGCTTTTAGTACCACTTGAATCTGAGACTGCGAGTGTGTTTTATTGCAGTAGTTGACATTTGTAATATTGATTCGTTTTTACAGGGAAATCATACATACATTCTGTCAGTGGTTCTTAACGAATTGTGTACGTACAAAAACTAAATTAATAACAACAATAGTTGTATGTATTTACTACAATAATACAAGTTTATATAAATAATATATATATATATATATATATATATATATATATATATATATATATATATATATATATATTTTCTTTTAATCGAATTTTTAAGAATGGCTACTTATGGTGGTAATTATGCTTTCTCGTTTATCCAAATATACGAATACATCATAGTTTTATAATAAATTTGTTTTTTGTGAAGACTTTGGAGAAGGCAAAACGTGCGTTTCGATACTTGTGCGGTTTATTTTCGAATCTTTCTGGAAAATAAAACTTTAATAATTTAAAATTTGAGAGTCGCTTAGCAGACAGTGAACATTTTTTAGGGAATACAAAAACTACAAACTGCGAAAATATTTTTGCTGATTTACTGAAGAATTTCGAAAAGATGGGTGTAAATACCATATGTCCCTCAAACTTAATTTTTTACATTCTCATTTGGACTATTTCCAATAAGCATGAGTGATGAGCATATTGAACAGTTTCACTAAGATTTAAAATTTGTTGGGCATGTTTTTGGGACCAGCATTAGCTAGGTGACTACTGTTGAAGTGTGTTGAAGCCGCTAAAAATAATATATGAAGTGATTTTTTTAAAGCTTTCGAATTTGATTAAAAACACATACAATTTAGAGAAATGTATGAAGTCTTTACTGGAGTCGATAGAACGATCTATATTATTCAATGCTTAAAGATGATTTCATTTAAATTTGACGCGGCTACGTCTCTTATAATTCATACGATGGGTCCAATTTTGGCATACTCTCTCCAGCACAATCGCCGTTATCTCACGAATAAACTCTTCAATATAGGCTTACAGTGCCTCAACCGTAGTGGGCTTGGCCCTTTGGTCATAGCGCGAAAAATAATCTAAAGGCGTTAAATCGCACGATCTAGGCAACCAATTGGCGGTCCCCAAACCTAAAATAAACTGTTCACCGTGCTCGCCTCTTGGGTCAGTGTCTAGTGTCCATTTTGGGCAAAAAAATAAAAATAAATAAAATGTGTATTCATGGCACGATAGCGCTTGCCATTTACAGTAACGTTCCTGCCTTTGTCATCTTTGAAAAAATACGGTCTAATGACGCCACCGGCCCATAATCGATACCAAACAGTGCTTTTTTCTAAATGCATTGGCAGTTTTGGCAATACTTCTAGCTGCTATTCGCACCAAATACGGCAATTGCGTGTTTAGCTTCGTCGCTGAACAAAATTGTGCTCGATGCACTTTCTTAGCCGAGCATTTTTATAATAAAAATCCACAATCTAAAAGCTTCGTTTGTTTGTATGTTGAATCACGGCTAAATTATAAATAAAACTGAATGTATTTGTCAGTAACATGTTACACGAAAACAGCTGAGCTGCCAAAAATAGGGTTGCCACAAAGGAAGTTGCTAAAAAATCATACATTTTTTAAGACTTTCGCAGCAGACAAACTAAATGAAATTTTTGCTATTTGGATATATGCTGGTGTTCATAAGTCACATTAGGAGAATTAATTTTAGTCGTGGAAACACATTAATTGCCATTAACTATGGCTATCAATTTGATAATTATAAGACTCACCCATCACGTGCCAAGTCCAATAAGACTGCAGCATTTCATAATATATAGGTTATGCGAATTACTAATTTATAACTAAGTTTCGATCCCAGAAGACTAGACTATAGAAAGAATGGTTTTAAATCTTGTTGGTTGTCAAAGAAACTCGGGAAGAAATATTACAACCGATAACACGGTGTGACAAAAAAAAAAAAACAAAAATACGTGGCAAGTGATACTATTTTTCTGATAGGCGCTGCCGAGCAGAACAAGAATCTATTTTTTAAATTTTCGAAAGACCTCTTAAATCTCGAGTTAGTTAGTTAGCTCTCAAAAGGTTTCAAGTTTTAAAAACAATGAGTTTAAAACCCAATAGGTATCCGTATCAGCTACATAAGGGTTAAGAAAATTAATTTTTTATTTTAAATGTTATTTCCTTTTAAGTTCAATTACTTTACAATTTTTATCCACATTGAAGACATAATAATCAGTTGTGTTTAAAATGAAATATTTATTTTTGCACGTTGCAGCATGTTGTTTGAATTGATAGGCAACAGGTGTTTATACATGATGAGACTGCATATCTCACCTTTCAAACTAACTACTGGTTTAACAAAAGTTAAATATTTTACTACAACTGTTTGTGTAGTGAATGACAGACATATTTTTCTGATATCTATGTAAATCCAATATTTTCACTAGTGCATCCATACAGTTTTAAATGCCACATATTTATTAACATATTATTGTACTTTTATATAAGAACAATTAAGTCTTGCAAAAAAGGATAATTGAGCCAAATTATCTTTCAAATTTATTTCAATTTTGCAAACTGACTTGTTGTGGTCCAAATGTGAATATTTTGGTTTTTGATCTTTATCGTTCTGCAATTTGTGACAACTTTATTCAGAGTTTGCAAAAAACCGGCTTTTTTTAAATTCCAACCCAGCAGGGCTTATTGGTTTTTTTTGATTATTTTTTTTTAATTTTATTGGGTTTTATAACTGCTTCAAAGGCGACAAAATTTTTTGATTATTTATACAGCACGTTATTTTAGTATTTCTAATGCAATTTTGCTTTCTAGGTGAGATCAAAAAGGCATTGTGTACTATGAGCTGATAAAACTCGGTGATCGGAGCAGACTGCAATTATTTCGTTTAAATCATGCGTTATCAAAAAAAGGTCAGGAATATAAAGACATGATTAAATTACTCTTTTGCTAACAACACCCGACCTCATGTCGCAAAAGTTTCAAAACAGTTATAAGAAACGATTAAAAGCCGCATTCGCCGAATTCTCCGGATGTTGTCCGGTTGTCTTTACGTGGCATTTCGCTCTAACGGGCTGTTCCAATTATGGAACACATTCGCTTTAAACGCAAATTACCTCCTTCTACGGTTAAAAAACCGTGGTCTTACCGTTTTTTCTTAAGTGTAAGTGAAGCAAACGCAATACATATTCATCTGGTTTAAAGACATTTCTATTTACGGTCTTTATTTTCTGAAATTATTTATGCTTTAAATAACTGAATCATTCGTTTGAAGATATTTGGCATAAAATCTACTTTAGAGTTAGAGGTCTAAAAGATGTATAGTTTCTTTAAGACGGGATTTTGATATTGGCTCAGAGGTGGGGAAAAAGTGTAAGTGTAATAAATTTGTTATTTCATTACCTATTGGAGCCCAAAAAAGATTTTGTAGTCCCAGTTCGTGCACTTAAATAAAGAGACCCATCTGGATTTTTTTGGGTTACCCATTTGGTTGCCAACCCTGACTTTAATATACTTTAGACATCATTTCATTCCAAATAGATTTTTGACCCAAATAAGGATTTCATATGATTTAACACCATATAAAACGTTTTCAATATCTGTCAATTTCTGATTTTAGTTATCATTCGAATTTTTAAATAAAAATTTAAAAATCTTATGAAAGAGGTGCTGAATGTTAAATATATACAAATGAGTTATTGTAACCAAATAAAATTAAATTACGAAACACTTTTTATTAAATATGACGCCTATTTATTTGTAGTATTTTAATATACGGACTTCCTTTATTACGTCTCAGTTAATTACTTAGTCGACTTGCAGGCTCGTACATTTCGTTATTTTTTTATTTTTTGAAATGGCTAAGTAAAACCACAAATAATGCATTTTCCGCTTAACTGCTATAATTATGTTCGTTTTGCCTTCAATTAATGATGTTTTTGCTACAATTTGGCCTTTGTATGTGCTGCTTAATCAGACCAACGTTTTCATTTAAAAATATGAAAATGTCAGTACAAAAATGTATACGTACGCACATACAGTGTATGTCACTCAAAATCGTACACCATGGTTTTTGAAAAGTATTCATTTAAATTAGTCCATTTATGTTTTTTAAATTATTTAAATTGCTATTTTTATATTGTGTGTGCTATTATTTATAACAAAATATGGAAAAATTAAAATTTATCTCATCGAAATACTAAAAAATTACGTAAAATTGTAAAAACGTAGAATAGCAATGCAACATTTAAAATCGTAAAGAAGAAATCATGGTTGTTTTCACTAATTTTAAATGCCAGGAGAAAAATTTGTATCCCAAATAGCGAAAATAATTAATAGTAGTCGTAATAGTGCCTAATATGTAGTTTAAAGATACGAAAAAGAAGAGCGGATAACAAATAAAACTGCTACTATAGCCGAATTAATGACAACAAACTGTATATTAATGATCAAAATAGACTTGGAAATGTTTACCAATGAAGATCTCAAATAGACAACAAAATTCTTGAACGTTATAATATTCATTAAAAAGTCAAAATTTAATATATTTTGCTCTTACAGAAAACAACTGGCGTGGGTAAAACTAAATAAAGTAATGGAGAATGCCAACTTGAGATTAACTGTGAAACATGATGGAATATCACAAATAGTCTTCGATCGTACATCAGCTGCTGGAGAGGGTGACTTAGTATTTGTTGAAGGCAATATGTATATATTTGTCTATCTTAGAGTTGAAAAGAACAATTATAAAAATTGGGAAAAAATGGGTACTTCGTACGTCGATAAAGTATTAAAGCAATCTTCCCATGTTGGTTTGCTCTAAATGCTATATAACTGTCTAAAGGTAATTCAAAAGTCGTCAAAGACACCTGCTAAGTACGCTGTTGAACTTCTGTGGAAAAAAGCATACAAAAAATTTATGGACTACTTATATCTATCATAAGAGTCCCACTGAGAAAACATCAAGAAGAATGGAGTAAAATAACTCTTTAAAAGTGCAAAATTCTTGTGCAGTACATGCCAAAAAGTCTCTAAAATTTAGCAAAAAGTAACCAACAAAAAAAAAAGTGTACGGTTTTAAGTGAAGCGTGAATCTTGAATAATTTTTTAATTTTTTTCAATACTGTTCTAAAGAATTGAATTTTATAATTTTTTTTTTTTTTGTTAAAATACATGTTTTTTCTAATTACTGATGTGTCTTAATTTTTTATACAGGGTGTCCGCCGGGAAGGTATACTACTTTGTTTGTTTATAATTTTTGACTATATGAAAGAGAATGGATCTTATATTAATAAATGTTTTATTAAATGTCGGCAATTATGTATGGAATACAATATCAGATAAATGCGCGCTCCTGATAGCCTCACAAATGCGAGCCGTTTTAAGCGCATTTTTCATTACTTTCTAGACATTTCACGCGGTATTTCATTAATTTCATTAGAAATATTTTGTTTGAGTTGCTCCAGCGTTTCTGGCTTGTTTGCATAAATCTTGCTCTTCAAATACCTCCACAAAAAGACGTCGGGAGCAGTGGAGGCCAACCAACATCACCATTCCTTGAAATAATTTGTTGTGGAAAGAGGTCTCGCAATAATTCCATTGTAATCCTGGCTGTATGCAATGTAACACCGTCTTGTTGAAACCACATGTTAGTCAAGCCCCAAGCATGCAGTTGAAGAGTTAAAAAGTTTTTAATAATATCACGATATCGCTTTCTATTGACAGCTACCGTTACGCCGTTTTCAGTTTCAAAGAAGTAAGATCCAATTATTCCTCCTGACCAAATTGCACGCTAAACTGTCACTTTTAATGGATGTAAATGTGACTTATGAATAATTTGTGGGTTTTCCATTGCCCAAAACCAACTGTTTTGCTTATTCACATAACCATTCAAATGAAAATGTGCTTCGTCACTCATTATGATTTTTTTATGAAAATCTATGATTGACTTTGATAAAATGTTTTAACGATTAAAACACGTTGGCTTACTGAATATTATTCCTTAATAAATTTGCCACGACTCTACTTCACGGCTGCCAAATATGAACTGTCAAGACTAATGTTTACCAAAATGGCGGCAAAACAAAGTGGTATACCTTCCCGGCGGACACCCTGTATAATAAATTTATATTGCTTGTTTTGTTTCAAGTTATTTAAAAAATGGTGCTGCACGAATTTAAGGGACACTCACTGTATATATATTGTGTTGGATAATAAGCCTCGTATTTAAGCAAAAATCAATATTTATAACAATACAAAGGGTCCGCCATCTAACGCTTTTTTTCACTAGTGCTTATTTCGTGAATGGTAACACAGCGCACGTCTGATTTGACAAATAATTAGTTTTATCCTTCCGCTGAACGAATATGGTTGTGTATACGCTTGAACAACGCTGGGAATCTGGGCCTGCGATCGACTTACAGAAGATGCCAATTTTGCCAAAGAAATCGTCTTTTCAGATGAAGCTCATCTTGATCTTGGCGGGTATGTAAACAAGCAAAATTGTCGCATTTGGGGCACAGAAAACCCGCACGCATACATTGAAAAGCCAATACACCCAAGACAAGTCACTGTTTGGTGCGGATTTTGGTTCAGAGGCATAATTGGGCCATTTTTCTTCGAAAATGAGCAAGAAGTGTCCATTACAGTCATTGGCGATCGTTATTGGGCCATATTGAACGAATTTTTGTTCACAAAAATTGAAGATTAGGATATTAGGAACATTTGGTGTCAACAGGACGGCGCTACGTGCCACACAGCCGAAGCTACACTCAATGTTTTGCGCCCTGTTTTTGAAGATAGCATTATCAGCCGCAGAGATAATGTCATTTGGCCACCTCGGAGCAGCGATTTGACACCGTTGGACTATTATTTGTGGGGTGCCGTCAAATATAAGTGTTACGCCAACAAGCCGGTGACAATTGACGCTGTAAAAGACAATATTCGTGAAGCCATTGGTGAAATACAGCTGCACACAATCGGTAATGTGCTTAAAAATTGGACCGATCGTGTAGGCTACTGCATGGCCAGCCGAGGCAGCCATTTGAATGAAATTATTTTCTATTATTAGCCGGAAGGATTGAACTTTCAAATAAAAAGAGAAATTTGAGAAAATATTCAGTAGTTTTAATTTATACCTTTTTCAAGAAAAAAAAAAAAAATTATTTGGCGAACCCTATATTAATCAATGCATTGTTGCCATTCCTCTAAAAATAGATCATTCTGGTGTTGAAGAATTTGTTGGGTCAATTTAAGATCCCATTCATTGTCGAAGCTAACGCCCCTCATGCGATTCCACAGTGGGCGGAAACGATGCCAGTCTATCAATTTAAGTTACGAAGAATATGACGGATGCTAAAAGAGGACATTCGATTCAAGCTCTTGCATTTTTGATGAATTGTGCTATATTGGGCCTGGCGATGTCGTAAAGGAGTGTGGTTTTTTCGTTAAATAACATCGAGGGAAGATGATTGAAAATCGTTTGATGAAGGCAGTTGAATTTTCTGACAATTCGCGAATTAACATCGTCAGATTTATTATGTATGAATTTGACTTCTATACTATATATTGAATTATAATTTATATATTGAATTATAATCCTTGCAAACAATTTTAAGTAATGTGGCTTAAATATATGAAGTACATTATATTGTTATGTGGTTATATAAAAAACGATTGTACAGACAAAATTTCATAAAATTCTCTTAAATAAAATTTTATAATTAATTTTCTCTTACAATTTTTATTATATACTTTACAGTATGGTGTTGGTATGATGAGTTTGTGTTTACGTGTGTAACAGTATTCCTAGATTATTCTATGAAAATACAGTACCGTGGTTTCATTACTATTAAATGAAACTCTTGCTGGTTGCATTTTAATGTACAAATTGATACAGTTAAAAAAAAAAATGGAATGGCAATTGGAAATAAAGGTACTCAAAACTAACAATTAAACTTATGATCTCTCAACGCAATATTTTGATAAACGCATAACGAACAATCGTTGTACCCATACACTCTCTTTTCAATTGATATGTCGATTCAAATAATTGATAAGCGGCAAAAAGTATCATTATATTTTCCGGCTACACTATTTGAATTTCATACTAGCAAACTATGCTGCTACTTATCTAAAATTTTTTGCTTTTAATACACTCATAACCATCATCAAAATCTAAGAATTATTTATTAACGTCTTGTTTTGAATTTTCAATAATTTATCTTTTACTAATACAACATATACTGAGAGGATGCTGAAAGTTGCTTTTATACAAAAAAAAAAAAAAAAATCTTCCCAATTAAAGTAAATAAGAATATATATTTGGCCTTTCACATAACGTTAAACTTAAAATATGTTTCCGTGTTTCCTAAAAGTTTCTTTTGAACCAAAAGTTTTTTTTTTTTTAATATGAGATTTATGACCACTAACTAGAAAAGAAAACACCAGAGCTAGGGGCACAATAAAAATGTTTCCTGTCAATTGTATTGAGTGGGTTTACAAAATAAATGTTATAATATAAACCAAAATAGGTCAGGATGTTAATGTTAAAGAAGCAATTAAAGTTTGATTATCTTTACACCATATTATGGTCTTGCATTACTGTTTCGATGTCTTACCAATAAACTAATAAAACTGTTCTTAGTAACATAATTTCAATTAATATTTGTGTCTATCTATATACATACATATGTGTTAATAGTTATATATATATATATATATATATATATATATATATATATATATATATGCAGTATGTACATCTATACGTTTATGTACATTAATTTTTGTTGACCTGTTCCAAAGTTAATCAAGCAGTTAATACTTACTATTTAGAAAGCATGAAAAAAATGATCATCTTAAAAGTTATCTTGTAAATTTCATTCAACCTTCACTCCATTACAACCAACATTTGAAATGAAACCAAAATAAAAGCGAAATTAATTTAAAAATATTAATTTTATAGTTATGTTTGTTAATGTTTATGGCCATAATCGCAGCCTGGAAGACACTCTGCGTCACTCAGTTTTTAAAAATCAAAGTTAAAATTTTTTAAAAAATTTATGGCATCACTGTATCTAGATGGAATAAGCTTTATAGAAGTATATATTTTTTGTTTCATTTTCACCGTTCCCGTTAAAAATAGCCTCAAAAAAGAGAGCATATTACTTGTTGCTCCTTGCAATGTAAAAATATCGAAAACTAAGTGCTAGATGAACAAGTTTAAAACCCTAGAAAGCCGTTCCTTATTAATTTGAATCAAAATTATTCTTGAAGAGACAGATGTTTATTCTATTTTAAAATAATCTTATTGACATTCGCCTGTTGAATATGTATTTAAGAAAAAAATTATTTTTCCCGTGCGATTTTAAATTTTTAATCGTGAATATATTTTAACTTTAGTAAAAACTTTAGTGGTATTACCCCTCATTTTCCCAATCGAACTCAATGATTCGATATCCTACATTGTTAATTTCAGTTACCACTTAGTGCTGATCTCTATGTTATCTTCTACGGATCAAAGCAATCTCTTTGTTTGTGGGACAAATTTTCAAATAACACAATGCGACAAACTAGACTGAAGAAGAAATACACGGAAAGGCATATAATGTTTCTGATAAGCACCACGGTTGAAATTTTCATAACACCAACAAATTTTTGAATTACAGCTAGAAACGAGTTTTTTGAACTCTTTTACACCTATATGTTAATAACTTATTCAAATATTAAGTGATTTTAGATTTATCATCTAATTCAGAAAGAAGACAAACAGACCTTTGGTATGATATATGTATATGTACTGTATTTCGGTAGCCTTGAGGAATCTGTGTCTATTTCTCAACCAAACATATTTTTCATCCAATTTTTTCACAGGTTAAGAGTTGTTTTTACACACATCTTATATAGTAACAGAACAATTTATTAATTTATTAAAGTAGTATGTTTAGCTATAAATAAAATACGACTTAGATTTTAGAAATCTGTTGACAATTGACGGAGTCATTTAGCTTTTTAGTAAACAACTTATGAAAATATCGTCCGATAATTAGTCGATCCTTCAGATCCTTACATATTCGGCAACGAATATAGCCAAGCAACCAAAATTTATTTTTATTGTTATCTGTGGCTTATTCTGACGAAGACAACACTGGTCTACAGCCTTTATATAAAATTATATGGAATATAATTATTTTGATGCGCTGAGTTCAAATCCGTTTATAGATTTTTTCCATCTGGCTAAATTTTTTTTATGGGCGTGGCAAATTGTTCACCCTAAATATGGTAGTTATGTCAACATATATCATCATAAGTTGAAAATTACTTGATCGATTTTAATGCAAGTACCAGCAAATGCGTAGGAATAAAATTTCCTATAAACCACCTGAATAACTTTTTTTTTGGTATTTGCAACAGTTTCTAAGCTTTTAATAACTTAATTGAAAAAAAAAATAATAATAATCCTGCAAAATTAAAATAATTTTTTTTTTTTTTTCAATGCAAAAAGGAATCTTAGAAACTTAACGACAAAACAAACAGATTTAACGCTTAAAGACTAAAGTCCACCAACAAAATATTTCAAGTTGTGGCACAAGGTGATATACAAAGAAAAAATATTTTCCTTATTTTCGGTAATAAAGAGCATATTTTTTTGCAAAAAGGTAAAAAATATTGGCTGCAACAAAAAATAGAAAAAAAAAAATGAAAAATCTATCTTAACATAATTTATAAAAAATGTAAAAAAAAAACTTTCATTTCAAGCAGAGTTAGCAAAAACCCGGGCTTAAAACAAATACTCAACGGAATTTGTTGGGTTTTCTGATGAGGTTTTTGAATTTCATTGGGTTTTATAACGTTGTTTTAGTATTTATAATACTATTTTGCACTCTTGGTCGGAACAAGGAGGTATTGTGTACTATGGGCTGCTAACGTAGACTGCAATTACTTTGCCTGAACCGTGCATTATGAGAAAAACGGCCGGAATACAAATACAGACAGGATTAAGTTATTCTATGGCAGTGCCAACGCTCGACCTGAAGTCGCAAAAGTTGCCAAACGATTGTCAGAAACGCTCAAATGTCGCACCCGCCGTATTATCCGAACATTGGTTTAACTATTGGCTACTTCACGGTTACAATATATCTTAGCATTTCACCGAATCACTTCTCTTCAAGAAATATAAAATCAGCTTCAAAGTTGAAGCCTAACTAAAAAAAAAGCCTTCAATTAAAAACCCATGCCGGCTTTTTTTCTAAGTTTCTTTCTTTTTGTTCTGTTTATGCACTGTAACTACGACACCAAGCCACTTACTTATTTTTTCATTAAATTTGCTTATTTTCTGTTTACAATCAATTTCATAATGTTTTATCTAGTGTTGTAAAACAATTTTTTCTAATCGTTCTGCAACACTTAAGCTATTATTCTACTGGTGTCGTATCGAGTAACACCAGTAGAAAATTTTACGATATTGAAATATTTTTCGATACGAATTTCATATCGATCATGAAGGCCAGAACTCGATTTTGATTTCCTAGATAGATTGTCTTTAACATTTCATGGCATTTTCAAATTGATTTTTTATTTTATATCAAACAAATTGCGCAAATTATGTTCTCATGTGTTTAGTTGTAAGGGGAAGAGGAGGGCGCTAGAAGGGTGTATTTAGCTATCAACTACACCCTTTTCAATAATAAATGATTTCCACAATTGTACAGTACATTGAAGAATGCTTTACGTTGATATTTTAACTGGCAGTATTTTTGGTCGCCGACCCCATATAAGTAGAACCACTGTACAGTGGTCTCGACAACTCTGGGTTCATAGTCGATATAGTTATTTCTTTTGGAGCCATTGGTACACCAGCTTAGACTAAACTCACCACGAATTAAGGTCCCAATAGATCAAAAATCGTTGTCCGGGAATTCAAACCTGAATCTCCTGTCAAAGTACAGATTCATAGGCATGATATCCGACAACCCCACGAAAAACAAAGTTTAAAAATTATTTATTTATCTTTTGTATAGATTGAAATAAGTTTATTTTGAAAAAAAATGTTTTTCTTTCGAGTACCTTGAAAATGTTGATTTATTAGAACATGACTATATTGCAATTAAGGTGTGATATTTCTAAATACATGACAGTTGCTGCAAAAAGCTACAAAATTCTATCTTGCTTAATACAGTAATATAGATATTTGCTTTGCGGTTTTAGCTATACTACAACGTTTATTATTGTATTTTCTTCAACAATATGTTGCTTTCTGTATAACCTTTGTGCTTAATTACTTCTAATTATTATAATTTATATCTAATGAGCTCTCCTTCCTCATCATAACAAGTACATCCTTTTGTCTATAATTCTTACATGTATTAATTAGCAAAATATTTTTCAATAAGCAAGGTATACAAAGGCCTCATATACACAAGCATTAGTTTCAGTTTGGGTTTGTTATTGACTTAAATGATGTTTGTGTTGAGGTGTAAAATCAAAAATAAAACCAAAAACTTGAATATAATATTTTAATCTTAAATATAAAGATATTTTTATAATATAATTAATGTTAATTCATATGCTAAGCAAATAGTAATCGTTTGTCGAAAAAAATTTATTAAATATTCTCTTATATAGCGTTTTTTTATAGAGGTATAGAACTTTAAGTTGGCATTACTTTTTAAGATGGCGACGAACTTAACAGCTATAAAGTGATTTATTCTCAATTTGGTTTGGCAATTCACCATGAATAGACTCACGCCCGGCGTAGATTCGTCGAATGGGCCCAAAACGAGATTACCGTTGTTCCCGATTTTCATAACCGAATTTTGTTTAGCGATGAAGCGCACCTCTGGATGAAGGTAATCCTCAAGTGTATGTAGAAACACCGTTACATCCAAAAAAACTGACTGTTTGGTGCGCAGTTTTTATTGATAAAATCACAGCAAAGTACTATGTGGCAGGCCTGAATAATTTTTGGAATCAATTTAACCTCTGAATTTAGGTATACACGTAAGACATTGGTATCTTTGGAAAGGTTGTGGTCTTGGTATTATGAACCAATCAACACAATTTTAATTTTAATGTTAAATATAAAGAAAAAGATAAAACAAAGAAAAGTAATTTTGTTTTATTAAAGTCATTAAGCTAATTCAAATAATCATAAATATTTCGAAGCTTACAACAGACATTTATTAATTTAAGGATAAACTATTACGTATTTATTCGCTATCACTTTGTGTTTCATTAGTATTTTCGGCTTACGTTGAAATCCAGCTTATGAGATAATGAAAGAAACAGACATTTATTTTATTAATAGATTCTTGCGCTTTTTCAGACAAAGAACCAACGGGTAGTTTCGAATTTGGAATTATTCCCTCAGCGTTGGCGATATCTAATACCAATGATAACTTTTTGGGAACCTGTCTACATATACATATACTACCTTGATCAAAAGTTTCCGGAATAACCCCGTGTGGCGGGGGTTATTTTATTTGTTAAGTTGGTACATCTGTTGTTGATATTCCCGCTAAATCTAGCGTTATAGTTTGAAATTTGCAAAAGCTACGTAGCCAAGAGTACATTTATCTCTATGAGCGTTCTCGATTTCTTATAATTTTAGAAACGGCTGCTGAAACCATTCCCCGTAAAGTTTTTTAGCTTGATTGAATAGAAAGAAGTCACAAATAAGGTGAATTCGGTGGCTATTGGATAGTATTTCTTGCATTTTTTGTCAAAAGATTTCGAATAATGATGGCACTGTGCGACGGTGCGTTGTCATGGTGCAAACTCCACGAGTTTTCTGCCCACAATTCTGGTCTCTTTCGGCGAATTTACTGTCTGGTCTTGTGGAGAAAATTCATGACGCACTACACCGTTGTAACCCATGAAAACCATGATCATTATCTTCTTTTTTGACTGAAATTGGTGAACGCCGTTTACTTGCCTGATGCCTGGATTAAGTGTCGTACTCATAAACCCTTGTCTCACCTTCAGTAATGATCCTTTTGATGAATGTGGGATCGGATTCAGCCTCGCAAATCATATCTTTTGCGGCCTCAACACTGTCAAAATTATAAAAAATCTCCAACACACCTACGTAGCTAAGATCCCGCTAAGATTTAGCGGGATGTATCAACTTAACAAAAAAAACCTCAAATCGGAACGATGGGACCGCCACACGGGGGTTATTCCGGATACTTTTTGATCAAGGTAGTATATGTATATTTTTATTAGGTCGACATTTTTCCTTTTCTAAAATTTTGTACTGCCACCACCAAGCTATAGCTGATATATGTAGTCTTAAAATCTTTTACCAACTGCTTAAAAATTAACTTTCTCTTTTTTCGAAATCCGCTGAGAAACTTAAAGTTGGATAATATTTGTAGTATAAGCTGTAAGCTTATAGGTTCATGAATGTACGAAAAACGGTTTTTTATGCGTATCTCAAGACTTTGGAGGTGTTTCAAAAATTTCAATTTGTTGTACTCGATAATGCCTATCAAAAAAATGGCGTCTTATTTGGCCAGGTCAATCAGTCCTGTATTGGACATATGGAATGGTGTAGAACAGTATATTATTGTTGTTAAATCTAAAAGTTTTGGACTAAATTTTGAAAGAAATGGGGAGCAATGCCAACTAAACGTTACGTGGGACTTGTGGACTTTATTTTTCATCTTCCAGTCATTTTTTTGGGTTTTGCTCTATTTTAATACAAAATATACGAATTGAAACCAATAAAACTCAATTTAACTAATCCTACGTATACCTTGGACTATGAGTGATATACTAGGACATAGAAATGATTAAAATAATGAACCATTAAAAAAAAGAATTGATTCCAAAATATACACATATGTCATGAACCAATGTAGAACACTGTATGTCTAAGCGTAAAGTAAAAATAATTATAATAAAATTTATGGCATTCGTATTTTGCAACCATCCAAATTTGGTGAAATAGATACTAAATTATTTAATTTTTTTTTTAGTTTGAAGTTTCTACCTTGCGAGCCTGCCCCTCGTTAAACACGAAATAATTAAAAGAATTTAAATGCTGTTCAAGAAAAGTGTAATCTAATAAACCTCACAAATTTTTTCCTCAATTCTCATTTTTCTCAATGGAATATTTTCCAAAAATTTCTTCTGGCTGCCATGCAATTAAAAAAAAAAAAAAAAAAAAAAAAAAAAAAAAAAAAAAAAACGAATCGTTTCTAAACAAACAAGAAATCGACCGCTTAATACTCTTAATTGAAGTCAAAAAGCTACATACTATAAAATGAGATTACACTATTAAACTTTAACCATTAAATCTAAGACCATCTACAGGCGGTCATAAATAAAAACATTTTTAAACAAAATCACCAAACTTTACTCTTTGAAAAACTTAGTAGTTAAAAAGTGTACAAAATTCTCAAAATAACTAGATTAAGCCTACTTGGATATATTTTAATTACAATTTGGATATCAATAGCAATGCATTGTGCTTGACGGAGGCAATCGAAACACCTATGTTCAATTCCAGTTCGAAAATTGTTAGTACCTATATACTATGTACCGTTATAAAATTTTTTTTTATATAATTTTTTTTCTTTCTTACAAATATGATAACCGTGAAAAAAATTTATCAATTTAATAGAACATCTCATTAAAGTCAGCTTAGTAGGATTGTTTCTATAAATAATAATTAAAAATCTGGCGCTACAAAACACTGCCAGAGTTTGAAAATGTAAAAATTAAAGCTTACGAGGATATGTGTCGGTTATAATTTTAAAGATATAAGACGATTTTTGAAACTACAGTGTATGTTCGAAATTTTTTAAATGTGTACTTAAAGCTATTCTTAATTGTGTCGGAGTTGAAAAAATTTCGTGAATACTTAACCATTGCTGCCACAGTATTATTTGTGAGTATTAAATAAAAAATAAAAAAAAATAAAAATAAGAAGTTATGATTCACAATTTATAAGACTGTCATCAAACTAAAAGGGGTTAAACTAAACCATCAGTTAGTAATAATAAAGGATATAATATGCTTATTATTGGTGGTGTAGATTATCATAAAATCAGACTTCATCGATGAAAACTTGTAATTACCAAAAACATACAAAATTTCAACTTTTTATAAACATTTAACTGATTAAGCAAAAAATTTAAATGTGTCTGTGCTTAAGCAATCTTTGTAAATTAAAAGAAATTTTTATTGCCTTTGTTGCTGCTTAATATTTATTTTTCAAATATTTAATTAAATAATTTCGTAGTCTGATACCATACCATAATTATATACAGACATACATTTGTATGTATGTGTTTATGTATCTTGTTAATTAAAAATAAACTTTACGCTGATAACTTAAATAAGTGTTCGCGAAAATAAAAGTAAATGCAAAAAAAGTTCTATAAGCTTATCTTTGCAAAGTTTTTATAATGCTGGTCAATTAAATAAAATTAAAGTTACCTTGCCTTAATAAATTAAAAGCTGTACTTGCCCAATTTATTTATATGTAACGAGTACGTAATTAAAATCAATTATATCTTTTTTAACATTAATAAAAACAAATCGTCTTGTAAATCTTCAGCTTGTTTTATAATTATTAATTACTTCATTATTCAATGACAAATATTACGGCTAAAAACCTAAAAAAGGGCCTAAAAAAATCTAATTAAGTTAAGTAGAGTAATTTAACAAATGCTAACTTAATACTCTAATAGATGCTTGTCGTTTATTACTTAATGTATGTTACGAATGATGAAAAAGATTTGGCTGTTTTGTTAAAAAAAATTTCATGATGTACCAACGAGGCACAACCAACACATTGATATTATCATTAGATTGTTCACTACTTCCACTCCAGAAATTAGTTTCGCCTTTTGAATAATGACATTAAAATATGCTTTTAAATATTCAAAGCGTAAACAGACAAAAAATACCACCTTATTCAATACCTACTAAGAAAACCAAGCAATTACCTTAAATATGTCAAACTTAAAGGCCAACCAAGAAATATAAAAAAATAAAAAATATTAAACAATACAAAGCATGAACAAGAAATTTTGCAACAACAACGCCAAGCATGTTTTCGAAATGAAATTTTTTTTTTGCCATCATCCAAACATTACTGCCCTAAATCATTCACAAGCATTCTATCTACATTGGAAATATTTTCATTGAGAAATAATTGTGAGCAAAACACAACAAAACAAATGAGACAAGAACTTTCATGTCAAACTGCTACCAATATGGCTTGTTGAAAGAAATAATTTTGTACACCAACTCTGATAAACAGGGAAACCAGAAATAATAATATATATATTTTTTTCTTCTTATGCAGCCAATCAAGTCGGATGTAAGAATTTCATGAATTTTGGCATCGATCTGTTGGAGCATATTTTTGCATATTTCAGTTTCAACAGCATGTCTTCGAAATTTTTTTTGTATTTAAGGAGCATTTTAAACCATTTTAGAACATTTTTCAGATTCTATGCTCTAACATATTTTTACAACGAAACAAATTGTTGTCTTCAAATCTGAGTTATGACATCTATATCTTAATTAAGTTTATTACCGTTTACCAGGAGCATAAACAATTTTTGGGAGAATATTCAAACTAAAAAGTGTTTGTATATGCCAAAAAATTTATATGTTTGTATATGTCAAAAAATTTATATGTATATGTCAAAAAATTTACCACAAATGTTTAGAGGACATACACAGTAGACATACGCATAAAACACCAATCTTTATGGATTTCAGTAGATAAAGCAACTAATGCCAATGGAAAAAATGTCGCAAATATTATTTTGTTTACTCTACATTGTGACAAAGAATCTTCAAACAAAAAATTCTTAATTAACGGAATTGTTTGGGACAGAACCAATCATATCACAATTGCCAAAGAAAATTCGAAAATTGAACCAAATTCGTAAATTTAACCAAATTCGAAAATTTAACCAAAAACTTAATTTTACTATTTGTGATAGTTGCTGCGCCATATATGATAAAAGCTAAAAAATAAAGGTGTTTTACCTTAAAGTAGCGCACTCATTTATGCAAACGTATTAGAAATCAGTACGACCATGTCATGGCAAATGTACTGAAAGTAATCTTGAAAGTTCCAGATAGAGTTAATATTTAAAAAACCAGCTATAATTTGCTAGAGAACTTGGCCTGAGACCGTCAATTACTTCGCTTAAAATTATAAAAAGATCTTATAACTTTTTAAAGTTTTTAATGCGCGTAGTCTCAGTACATTAAAATGGCAATAGATGAACTAAAATATGTAAATACAAAAAGTGAATTGAGTTGTATTGCTTAAAGTTTTGGTTCATTGAAAAGTTACTTAGAAACTACAAGTCTATAGCCTCATATTTGTTCAGTAGTGTGCCATATTATTTCGATTTTTCAAAAAAAAAAAAAAATAATCATCTTCTGGATGAAGCCCATTTCCTATTGATGGGTAAGCTAATAAGAAAAAATGCTGTATTTGGGCCTCAGAAAATTCAAATGTGATCTTACAGAAGCCAATGCACCCATTACGATTGACTGTTTGATACGGCTTGTAGAGCGGAGGCATCATTAGCCCATATTTCTCTAAAAATGAGGGCAGCGCAACCATTACGGTCAATGAAGACACCATGATAACTGATTTTTTTGTGACGGCTCTTTATGGTATTGGTGTGAACGATGTTTGATTTCAACAGGATGGTGCAAGTTACCACAATCGTTTTATTGCGTCAAACGCTTGATGGACCTTTAATCAGCCGAAATGCTGACGCTAGTTGGCCTCCAAGCAGCTTTGATTTGACGCCGTTGGTCTATTTTCTGTGGGGCACCGTTAAAGAAAAGTGTTATGTCGACAAACCAGAGACAATTAACCACATACGCTCAAAAAAGTTATATGAATGATATAATATTTCATTTCTAACGGGAACAATTGTACTTTAAAACAAAAAAATTTATTTGGCACCATTACAAACCACTTTCGTTTTATTGCATTTTTAAAGTTAAAGTTTTAAACAGTCCACCCGATAGTACTAAAACTAAGCTTAAATAGTTAATAGCAATAAATTGTGGACTTGATGTAGTAAAATTTATGTTGAATGTATGAAAGTTTACTTAGATATAATAGACAAAGCTTTACATTTGAAAATTTAACTCAATGATTTGTTGTTTATTGCAACAACAAATGCCATTAAAAATTTTTGCTCAATTTTACCGAAAATTTCAAATTATACGTTCGGATCTCCTTAGAAATTGTAGTACAATTTTTGTATTTGTTTTGTTATATTGTTTTTTGTATTGTTAATTCTCTATATATTTTACTTTCAATATATTCAAAAGATATTAAATTGTGGAAAAAACTTTTTCTATTAACAAAGAAGATATTTTTGTTTTTAGATCATATTGCATGTTTTATGCTAACAAATCACTTTTTTAGAAGCATATTTCTGGTTTCTCTGCTGATAAAATACTACAAAATATAAAGACTAAATAAAGCAGCAGTGAAATGTTAATGTATTTGTAAATACTGTGAGCCAAAGTCTTGTCTGGTTCAATATTAAAGGTTAAGGAAGTAAAAAAAGCTTCCTTGCTTGTTAAAGAATTACAAACAAAGAAATCTGCAAAAGCACACATTAATCACCAAAACACCCCGCATTTACAGTTATTTTGTGTTAAGTCGAATTGTGTTCTCTGAGAAGAAATCCAAAGGTAATATAGCAGAAGATAAATATCACAAATTATTAATATATACTATATACTTAAAAATTAAAATTTTTTTTATTTGTTTCGAAGAAGTTATACAACAAAGTTTTTTATAGCTATGACTTTAAAAAATTTTACTTCAAAATATTGCTTCAAGAAACAATCTTCAACAAATTTGGATGAAACTTATCCAAATGTGAACTAGCAAGAAATATAAGCGACTGTAAATGTAAATGTAGTTGAAGCTCATATATCGAGCATCAATAATTTGATGGTATTAAGCGTTTGTGTTTGAAAGTTGAAACTCCAGGTTACATTTTTGGTAAATGCAGTTATTTAAGTAAAAAGTTTTCTCGATTTTATAGTAGAAAAATAAGAACTGTAGATCGAGAATGCCGCGCATGAAGGTCGAACGAAGAGTGATTTGTTATATTCCATAACGTAAATTTTAGCGTTCAATTTGCACTTCGCTTAGGTTGACCAGCTACTGAAAATGTAATCTTAATTTTAAAACTATGGAAGCAAGACCACCATGAAAGCTGCCAAGAGATAGCGTTACTACTAATAACTAATCATATGGAAGTTTAAAATATTTAAAAAATGATTGCTACTCAAAAAAGCTGGCATTTTGGCTACCACCTGAATTATATAACAAAATTTAATTGAACATTAGTAAAACGCTACTAAAGCTTAATGAAATTTAACTGTTTTGGAAGCAACTCATTACGAGCTATGAAAAACACGTTAAATACAATAAAACTGAATACAAAAAATCATGATCAAGATGTTCTGTTGTGTTCTATCATGACTATGCTAGATTCAAATTATCAATTTTTACTGATGATTATGCTGTTGTGGTATGGTAGGTAAGACATCCGCTTACCAAACAGAAGGTCCTTGAACCAAACCAGACTAAACCATCTGAAAAAGAAAAAACTTTTTTAACAGCGGTATCACCCCATAACATTAGTTAGTAACTGGTTATAAGTATTACTTACTATTAAAAACTTCTCTAATGCATTTGCAGTTCGGAGTCGGCGTTAAGTTGTAGGTCCCCTTTAATAAATTTAAAAATATAATCGGGTGCAGCTCATTGACTGCTAGAATTCCCCATGTTCCTTCATGGAATGTTAAGGGAATTATTAGTTATTTTTTTTTTTTTTTTTTGATTTTTAGTTCTTATCATTTAAACACATTTCTAATTAATTTATCAAAACTGTAACGTAACACAGGCTTACAATTTTATTTCAAATAATTTCTTTAAGTAAACAAACACAGTTACATATTCTCAAACGCACATAAGAATAAATCAACAAAAAGAGAAATGAATCATTTCCTGAATATAACTCTGAAAGATAGCATCGTTTAAAACGTATACCAATCAAGCAACGAAAAATACAAAAATTGAAACCATTGAAACAACAAACTGTTAAGACCACCGGAAGCCAAAATAAAAACCTTTCAGCTTAAATGAAATGCTGAGTTTTAAGCTGATGCTGTAGCTATTGATGATGAATTCTTAAAGCCGTTAAGGGTATAATTTGTAAAGATATTTCGTAGTATGTTCAGTGTTTTAGTCTTCCATTTGTGGTTAAATTTTTATTTTAAGACTTAAATTTTAATTGAATTTAATTGATTTCTTTAAATATATGGTACATTTTTTAAATCATAATTATTTTTTTTTATAGGTACACTTAATGGGTTCCAGATTAGATGCCATAATTACAAAGGGATATAAATAAAAAAAATTAAAATAAAATAAAAAAAGAAGCTGCATTAATTGAAAAATTCCAATTTTTTTAGCATTAGCTGTTCTATTAGGTTATTGTTGAAATGAAAAGACTTTTAGTTAATTTATTGCATTGACAATTCAAAATTTACATATATAAACATATATCAGTTCATAGTTTATTATAAACGTTATCTGTATAACATAACTCCAATGTATTTATAATATTTATCTTATCACTCTTACTTTTTCTAGATCAGCGTATAAGTTCTTACAAATATGAAAGGGTTAAATTCTGTTTGCGTTTTTACTGTTAAAAAAGTTTAATCTAAAGGGTATTTATTTATGCGTTTGCTATTTTAAAATTTAAGTAAAACAAAGTGTTTGTTAGGTATCATCGCGCGTGTGAGATATCATCAATTTTTATTTCTTTAAAAGGTCTATTAATTTTAAGGGAAATAACATTTTGACATTTCTTAGCGCCCTTTTAGTAGGTGGAGCATATGTGTAATAATATATCATGTCTAATTCTGGTGCATTAATTAGACTGAATTTGACTAATTGCATGGGTTATGTTGGCTTTGTCAATCGCTGTGGCTTATGGCGTCTTCGCACATATCAGTGACTTAAGAAAACACAACAAAAAAGTTGAATGGCGGCCAGTTTCCATACCAGCTCGTAAAGTGCTCCAGCAAAATGTCCAACGTGGCATGATTTGTATGGCATGTAGCGCCATCCTGTTAAAACAACATGTCAGTGGTTTCCATATCATCTGATTTCGGCCATAATAGTTTAATAATGTATTGTATGGCACTAACAAAAGAAGACTATAAAATGCGTTGTAATTGATGTTCCCTGAAATGCACCAATCGATTTTATTTTATATGTCCTTAACCGAAATTGAAGTCAATACCAAGGTTTTCGTGTATATGTGGTTTTTGTAGGTTCATTGGTTCGCGAGTTATTGACGTTAGAGTGAACTCGCTTGTACTGCATAAGTTTTATATTAAAACGAAATTTGTTACAGCATTTAAACTTTGTAAAGTTGTATATATATGTATGTCTATATCATTAAAACGGTCATAATAAGTCTAATCAGTCGAAAATTCAGCATAATTGGATAAATGGGAGTAGCATCTCTCATACAAAGTAAATATATCTTTGGAGAGGTAATAGTGGAAGGTTTTGAATTTGGTTAAAACAACTTAGCAGTTAATAAGCATCATCAGTCGAAGTATGGGCGAAATTGAATATATGTGTGTGGCATCACTGTACATATTAAATATGGATTATGAACGATTAGATTGGAAGCAGGTTTGGCAACCCACTGGGTAACCCAATAGAACCCATCCTGGTTTTATATTTTATTATATATTTAAAAAACCCGAGTGTGTTTTCTTATTTAAAGGCTTTAATAGTTTATTTACAATAGAAATACGTGTAATTTACAAATTTATTTGTTCCGCTTTTGAACTCAACAAAGATAATGAAACAAATTTATCAAATCACTATTTACATTTTTTCCTCAGCCGATATCCAAATCCCGTCTCACAGAAACTTCTCGTCTTTTAAAGGGCTCCAATTTTGAATTCAATTTTGCATTTCTTCAAAGGAAATGATTTGGTGACATGTTAAAAAATGAACTCATACTCGTACGTCTTATTAGTTTCAGAAAATGATAGCCATAAATCGAAATGCCTTTAAACGAGATGAAAATGTGTTGCGTTTGCTTCCCTTACACTTTTGGTTAAAAGTAAGTAGAAGAAGGTAATTTGCGCTTAAAGCGATTGTGTTCCATAATTCAAACAGGCCGTTATAGCGAAATGCTATGTAAAGAAAGCCAGTGTAAAGAGGTGTGAGTATATTATATCTGTCGCAATATTTGGAGAATATGACGGATGCGGCTTCGTTTTAAATAATTTTTTTGAATTTTTTGCGACGTGAGGTCGAGTGTTGTCATGAAAAAGATTAACTTAATCATGACTGTTTTTATATTCCGTCCGTTTTTATCATAATGCACCGAGATTTTCCCTGATCACTGAGTTTTAGCAGTCATAGTACACAATGACGCTCTGATCCTACCAAGAGTGAAAAATCGCATTATAAATACTAAAATAACATAATTGTACTAACAAATGAAAAATGTTGTCGGAATGAACGAAATTTGGAAGAAGTTATAAAACCCAATAAAACCCGGTGGGTTGGGTTTAAAAAAAACTCTGTGTTTTTGCCAACCCTGATTGTAAGATTTAGAATTTTGTCTAATTGACTTCTTAACTGCTATAAACCATAAGTTCGAAAGTGGGCGGAGCCGGATAAGTGGGAATAGTACCTCCCACAAAATTTAAATAATGATTTTTGTATATCTCGTGAATGGTTAGAGTTAAAGTTTCTAATTTTGGATTAAATAATTTGGCAGTCAATAATAACCATCATTAAAAAAAAACGGAATTTTGCATTTGTATGAAACGGTAACAGTTAAAGCTTTCCTTATCTATCCACATCAGTCAAAAAACTGGTAGAACACAAACGTTCCCAGCAACGCAGGAGGTATTACTCTAGAAATATATATACATACATATCTATATATATAAAGCACTATGATAATCGTCGTTGACAGTAGTCATTCTCAAAAAAATATGAACCGATAATACCATCAGCCCAGATCAGTTTTTAACTGCAGTGGATACCATTCAGCGAATAAATTTCGTTGTTTATGGTATTTTATCTTAAGCTTCTGGGTCAGTTGAATTTAGTACAGGTGCAGGTCTAAGCTAGAATGCAAAACTCGCCATGTTGTGGTCTGTGAAAAGCTGAGTTCTTGCGAGTCACTGCCAATTCGGCAGATGTAACAATACACCGCTATAAATTATTAAATATAGGAAGTTCTTGTTTGAAGATATCTTTTAATTTTATAAATAAACCTTTTTTATGTAAAAGTATATTAAGTCTTTATGTTTAAAACATATGTACATATATATGTATATATAATGTATTTAATAAGAAATCTATTAAGAAAATGTGTACCATTCAACTTCCTGCATACATAAATAATCCTTCCATAAGCTGTGTTCTTAGGTGATACGTTTTAAAATCATATCACCACGTATCAAGCAGTTTTACTTAATGCTCTTAACTGCTTCAGTAGATTAGATAAATAAGAAAGCCTTAATATTTTACAATATTAAAAGCTAAATTATTTTGCTTTCTTTTCCTATATTACATATACTTATGTAAGCTTTAACAACGAAATATTTAACATGAAATTTTTTTATCATTTAACCCCATTCGAGTCAATATGTGCCCTTCAAGCACAAATTTGTTTTTGAAAGGTTATCAAATCTTCAAACGTTCTTGCTGCTCCTGAAAAACCTACTTTGAATTATTTTGTTTAGAAATAATAGTATAATTTTATTTCTATTACGCACCAGCCAAATCTATTCAAAATGTGACAAACAGGCACATCTTGCAAAATAACCAAATGTTTATTTGTTTGAAAAATTAGTAAACAATAAAATAAACGAAATTTCCTTCTTTGATTGAGTTAGTTGACGTTGTAAATCAGAAAAGTATTTATGTTGATGTGGATTCTGTTCCAGAATTTCAGATGATTTTTGAATTATCCAAAAATAATGATAACGATATGACACCAGAATTGAACGCTGGATTATTTATATCTATGGGATTTCAGGAATCGGAGAATTAATAGAAAAAAAGTTATACGATATTCAGTATATAAAGTACTTTTACCGCCTGAAAATCATCGTCCTGTTTTCAATGAAATTCATCGCATATTTGAGGCCAATGTCGTCAATATGATTGTTTTGCATACTAATACTCATGGAAGAGGTGCAGAGGGAACGGAACGGCAGCCAGTAGACGAAATTGAAATATAACCATTTATCGGCCAATTAGACTTATCAGACCAATTCTGGTATGAGTAAACAAAGAGTTATGAGTTACGAAAAATTAGAATTAAATTAGATTTCGAAACGCACCAATAGAAACTTGGCGGTCGGATCGTGAATACCATTTAGGCAGTATGTTCTATCAAAGACAGTTAAATAGTGTCTCAAAATTATTTGGATTTGTGATGCAGAAGCTCGATATCATCTTCGGAGAGTTCTTTACCTCGGAAAGAAGGTCCTGTGCAAACCATATAGAAAAACAAATCGAAACATCACTTTCGATAATTTGCTCACGTCTTCTAAATTTATTGAACTGACTTAACATATATTGACGCACTGAAAAAAAAAATATTCTTTAACATAAATGAAAACAATGCACTGTGGGACAGGGTTGCACCATCTTGGAATCAATTAAAACGCTGAGTTTAGGTATAAGATATTGGTATCTTTGGAAAAGTCGTGGTCTCGGTATAATGAATCAATCAACAAAACTTTCGTTTTCATTGAAAAATAAAATAATTAATTTTGTTCTATTAAATTCATTAAGCTATGAAAATAATCATAAATATTTCGAAGGTTACAATACACATTTATCAATTTATCATAAGTATCTCCGCTACTGCTTACGTTGAAATCCTACTTATCAGATGATGAAAGAAACAGACATTTTGTTTCCTTAGGCACAATCATTTGCATTTCCTTGGGAGTCTTGGGAGTTGCTTTGACCACGCGGTCTAAATTTGTTAAAAGAAAATTAAACATATCTCCTAAATTATTAATCATACTATATTTTCTTGTATTATGCTCTCTATGTTAACTTTTTTAAATATTCTATTAATAGACTCTTACGCTTCCTCAGGCGAAAAACAACAGGTAATTTTGAATTTTGCTATGATACTTCCCAACTGTGAATAAACAAATTGTTGACATCTAATATCACTGATAATTTTTTAAGAACGTTTCTACATATAATAAATTGCTTGCAACAACGAGCAACAGGACTAAATTTTAGCTATGCTTCAGTTTTTTCTTCAAATAAAATATATATGTTGCTGAAGAAAGAAATTAAAATAGTAAATAACTTGCTTAATATTACTATGTGTATGTTCTTAAGCAGTCAGCAAGCTTAAGCAGTCAAGAATTGTTTTTGCTGTAAGCAATAAGTTGCTGTTTGACTTATGTTTGCTTTCGCTTAATTGTTTACTACTAATGCATTGACTACGTTACTGTTGCTTGAATTTGGTGATCGTTTGTCGTTTCATGAAGAAAAAGCTGGTTAAATTATTTTTTACCTTTATCATTTTAGACTATTTGATCTCTAAATTTATTTTTATGTTATTGGTGACAGAGCTGCAAAATACGCCCTCATTATAGTAAACAGTTAAGTCACAGTAAAGCAAACAATAACTTATTGCTCACAACAAAAGCAAATTATATAAAAAAAGTTGCTTTACTTACTAAGCTAACTATTTTCTTTTTGGCTTTTGCTTTTTATTTTGCTTATTATTTTTTAAACTTTTCAGTAAGCATTCAGCAACACATATATTTAATTTGAAGCTAAAAACTGAAGCGAAGCTAAAAATGTTATCTCTTTGCTTGTGTTTTTTTACTTCTGCTGTGTAGTTTTCTTTAAATTTACTTAAGCAATTGCAAATGTATTAAAAAAAGTCTAGCATTTTTAACGCTGCATATTAATCACCACCATCCTTTGGCTGTTTTAAAATCTTTATGAATTCTTCATTATTTTTTTCTCCTTTCTAAATCCGCTGAGAAACTTAAAATTGGATAATGTTCAAATAAGTTATAAGCTTATAATTCCAAAACTGTGCGAAAAACCGTTTTTTTTTATCGGTATCTCAAGATTTTGGAGGTGTTTCAAAGATTTCAAACACAGTTTCTTTTTGTACTGTATAGCCCCTATCAGAAAAATAGCATTACATCCCAGGTGTTTATTTGTCGCGCCGTGTTATTTACTTGCATAAAATAAAACAAATATTCTAATAAAGCAGATCTTAAATTTCAAATAAAGGTGTTTTGGTGGGCAGCGTTGGGCAGAACGAAATTACAATAGCTGGAAGTTGCACACTTTGAACTAAATAATCAATAGAAAAATACGCTTGAGAACCCTTGCAGGAAAAAGATCTAAGCCTTGAAAATAAAATTTTGATTCTTTTAAATTAAATTAAATTGAAAGTTGGTGGAATTAAAGCTAAATTTTTTATTTTTTTTTTTTTTAATTTGAAGCTTGTATCTTGAGGGCCCGCCATTCATTAAAAGCGACATAATTTAAAAAAGTTTAAAAGCAATTCAACTATGAGAAGTGTAAGCTAATAAACACCTTAAAATTGACTTTTTTCCAAAAATTAGTTCAAGCTGCTCCAATGTGAAAACATCTTTTAGAAAAGCCACATGATGAAGATATTTCTCATTGAAAAGTGTATTTAAAAACAATTACTTCTTATAACCTAAATGACAAATTGTGTATACGTTATTTATGTGCTTATTTTCTTGACATCTCTGTAACCGATAAAGTTTAGCATCACTTAACATTATAAATTAAACAACTCTGTGTTGACACATTTGACAAAACAAACACTACACAGCCGGGTTAAACTGTAACACAGAAAACTATGAACCTTCAGGTTTTAAAATGCAATTTTTTTTTAATTAAAATATTTACTTCAGGACTTCTCTTTCCATTAGAGTAGAAGATAATCTGTAAAATGAATCACCAACCTTTAATATTGATACAGTAGCATAGGATATATTTGCAATGGACAAAATATAACTTTAAAAAATAACATATATATAGATATATATGATGTTTGAGAATACTTTTATGATCGCAGTTAAGTTTACGTACATTTAATTCCTCAAAAGCACGAATTTTTTCCCTAACCCAATACATAAATATATGTACTTCATTCACTATTATTGTTAAACACACACTTGAAAAATTTTTAAACGCATTCTCTATAGTTTCGCTTTTAAATAAAGGAAACTGTTGTGATTAAAAAATTAGGTATACGCATAAAATTTAATATTTATGGCAAATTTTTTCTTGGTTTTTGTTCTTAAATGGCTATAATTTAAGCTACCCATTTAATAATAGTTTATTGAATTTTTTGATTTGTTGTACGATGTTGTATGACCGTTCTAGGATGTTTTATTAACTTATTTGATCCCTAAATTAAAATCTTTGAAATCTTTTATTCGAATATTTACACATGGTACAAAAGTTTTAAAATTTTACTAAACATTTTATCCATAAAATTTTTACCCAAAATCAGAATTAGTTAAAAACTTTCATGATAAAACGCAAAGTTTAATGAAATAAAAATGAATTAGCCGAATAAGTTATTAGCGACATATCAGCACTATTGTCACTCTTCCAAATAAAAGTTTGAGGATGGCATTGTCCTTGTTGCAAATCAAAAAAACAAAAAATACAAAAATATTACATTATCTTTTAAAATGTGTATTTTGGTGAAATAACAAAAATTAAAGATACAAATTGAAATTTTAATGAACTTTGACGTGGTTTTAATAATGAATTTTACATATTTTGTATAAGTATTCCTTTAAAAATTTGAGTCTATCAGCGAAGTCTTTTTCTTTATTTCAATTATTTCTGTTATTGTTACAGATTTAAAATATAAGCAGTGATCATGAACACTTTGTGGCACTGTACATATAAAAGTTTTCTTAAATTTTTGTTTATAACTTATTTCCAAATCCGCCAAGAGTCTTAAAATCGGTTAGAATTTAGCTAAGTTATTAGCTTATAAGTGCATGAAGGTACGAACAACCGGTTTTTTACCAGCAATTTAAAATTTTGGATGTGTGTTAAGAAATTTAAAAACCAGATTCTCATTATCCTATTTCAGAAAAATTGTATCACTTCCAATTCGTTTTTATAAAAAGAATACAAATCAATTTCTTAAATCGAGTGACTTGAGTGTTTGAACAATTTAAATTTTGTTTAGCCGTAAAAAAAAGAAATATTTAAATTATTTGAACTTTTTGAAAATTAAATACTCAAATGTTTCAAATGGACATGTGAGCTATTAAAACCCAGTTGAGACATCCTTAATAAAAAAATTAAATTTCCACCAAAAATTTCCATATGATGCATTGTATCGAAATTCGTAAATTAATTTTCCAGTTTCATTCGTAATTATGCGCCTTAATTTTGTTTTTGGACGGCCACTTTTCTCGTTCCCTATGGTATTGTATGACTTCCACAGCATATTTTTTAACATGTGTAAATTTTACTTCAACAAAACATTGTAAACAACCTTACATAACTACTCGTCTACACAAAATGTATACTATTCTTAGATCTATTCAAAATAAAGATCACATATTCCAACATAATAAACGGATGCTTCTTAAATATAACGGTATCGTTGTCTATCATGGAGCTCGATAATGTTATGTTTGAAATAATTACCTGATTTGAGGAAATCGAATTAAAAAATTCCACATGTTTAAGAAACAGAAAATTCTTAGAGATTAGAGGTCATTTCGGGAATATGTGAAACTACTAACATAAGAGCGGTTGATTCTATTTTCTTTAGTATTTTATATAAGTCCAAAAATAATTTTATTTTAGTTTAGTCTACACTAGTCTAGTCTAGCCTAGTTCTTATGATTTTTAAATATTTAAATAGTATTTTACAAAATCTTTAAGTTTATCCTATTTTAAGAGACTAAAATAAAGACTAAGTTTTAGAGAACAAGGTTGCACACTTTATTTTTATGCTTACAATATACAAAAAGTAATATCGTGTTAAATAAAATATTTTATTAACCACCATTATTTCATTGCTTTAATATTGATTAAGTGTATTAAGTAGTTAAACTTTACTGATACCGAATGGCCCAAAAACAAAAAAAAAAAAGAATTGTTTCACTTAAATACAATAACTTTTCTGAACAAATATTTATAATCTCTTAATGTTTATCTCACAATATACAGTTTTCTTAAGTTTTTTTCTAAACCACACAATTTATCTTGAGGTTGCTGCAATACGACTTTTTAATTCTGGTAGACATAGTATAGCAAAGTCAAAAATAAATTTAAACAATTTACTTCAAAAAAATAAAGCTGAAATAAGAGTAATTGTCATAAACTCATTAAACTCACAAATTCTGACTGCCTTAATACTAAAATATGACATGTTACATTAACATAAAGTTGAAAAGTTTGCCTACTGATAAACGCTGTTGCTTCTTTTATTTATAATTGTGGTTATTAAGGAATAACTTTATTAACGAAATATCAATAACCTTTAATAAAACAATTAAAATTAGGAAAAATATAAATGCGAATAAAATGCAATAACATATTATTTATTTATTTTAAAAAGTTTTTTTTCATACTATAATTCAACAAACATTTTGATCTCTGTATTTATTTAAAAATAGATTTTCAGGTTATACAAAAAACATAAAAAGTAATTACGAAATATGGAATAGTTTTTCAAAAAAATTTTATTTTTTATTTTTTTTGTCTGCATTAATTTTCATTAAACGGAGAAAAAATTTTGTATTGGTTGAGTGCAAAAATTAAATTATAGTTCAATTTTCTGTTTTTAATATATATATTTTTTTCTGCTGTACGATTCACTGACTAAATGTACCAATATGTGATTTAGATTGTAAAAAAGACATGAAAAACCAGATAAATTTTTGTTTCTTCTATGAATTTATGTTGAATATACAAAATGTTTATTTTTTTGGAATATATGTATGTAAATATGCATACAGCGGTGGAAAAAATAATTGGAATATAAAAAAAATTAATACTTTCTAAAACTTTGTTAGCATTTACATATGTACATTAGGGTGTATAATTTGCACCAAAGGTGTGTTTTTCATTTAATTTAGAGGCCTCTCACTTTGACCAGATTTGCATAAGTTATGGAAAGATATGATTGTCAGTGTTTTTTTTAGTTTTGTTATGGAAACCAGTATGGAAATAACAATTTTAAAATAAAATCAAGACTATTATTAGGTTAATAGCAATATATTCAGCATAAGACATATGCTTTATGTGTTAATCAAATAGCTCAAAGTTTTGCCTTAAATCTACGTTTTGGCCCACTTATTGCTTCGTTTAATTTTTATTTTCAAGTTCTGTGCCAAATTTCTAGTCATAATTTAGTTCTCATAGTGAGGAATACGTGCGTCAATAAAAAGATAAACCAATGTTTTAAAAATTCACAGCAATTTGTAAAAGTTTCAATTCCGGCACATACCGTTTCTTTCGTCCCTGTGCTAGAGAAGAACACAAGGAGTTATTGCAACTATCTCCCCGTCTAAAGTACTTTGGACATTAATTATAATTTTTAATTTGATATTAAAACTTATAATTTGAATATTTTGCGATTTAGCGTTTTTGTAGCTAAACGCTTAATGTTTATAATATTATAGCAATATTTATGGGAAAATTGTAAATCTTTGATAATATTATGGCTCTTTTATATTAATTTTGAATTTTGAAGTATTAGAATTTCGGCTGCCTACAGGCGTTAATTTAATTTTAGAAGCCTTTTGATGTCTGTTTTGTCTTAATACTTTTTAATGATAATTTGAATTTTTATTATGTTATTAATATCAATTTTAATAATTAATTTATATATGAATATACAGAGGTATTTATTTATACAGTCATGTGTACATTGAGATTTGATAAGAAATTACATAAAATGAGACAATTGGTGATAAATAGTTGTTCTTATTTTTAGTCAATCAACTTATAATAATTGTTCTTATTTTTAGTCAATCAACTAAAGAAACAACTTTCATGAAATTTTTTTTAAATTATCGCTTGTATTTCTATATAAAATTAAATTAAACTTAAAAATACAAATTCAAACTTAAAACTTAAAAATAATTAATAATTTTTAAAAAAGTTATAAAAAAACATAAAATAATACATATAATATAATAATATAATTTCAGTTCTGATGTTGCTTTAGAGTGGTTAAAATTTTGACGAGACTCCAAGGTTATTTAAAACTGCCAGACATCAATTGGGTATAGAGTCGATAAAATTTTGGCCTACTGAATATGTCATATCACGTAGCCTGAATTAATTCCCAAAGATCATAATAATTTGTGGAACACTTTTCTCTGGTTGCTGTTTTAACCACATTCCACAAACTGCCTATCACATTTAAATCTAGAGTCTGTGGGGACAAGTCTAACATAGTAGTATTGTTATCTTCGAAAATTTCTTAAAACACTTTGCAATGCAACACTCATCAAAGTGGCTTATTATTAACGGGATAAGATGCATCAAGTTCAAAGGATTTCAGCAGAATTTGTTGCTTTTCTAAGTTTTTGTAGACGATATGGTGCCCAACACCATAGTAGGAAAATTACTTCTAAATAACAATATTACCACCTCCATACTATTGGAAATTAATACTTAATTCTTTTTTCTGATTCTCTCTCTCCCTCTCTAAAAACGCCACATTATATTTGTTTGAGACGTCATTTCTTATAACGACAATTTTTGTCCTACAAGGTTGGCACATTTTCGCCATGCTTCTCTTTTCCAACCATTGTAGAAAAAAGTTGTTTATAATAACTCAGGTTATTAATTTTCTAATAAAACTAATAAATACCGAAAACCGCAATTTTTAATTATTTCTGCAACTCTGGTCAAAGCGCGCGATTTCTAACTGTCGTCCAGTCTTCTTAAATGTGTTTATATGTTTATAACTTTTATATTACCGAGACTCGGAACGTACTCAACGTCATATCAAAAACACACCTTTGGTAAACATAAACATCCTACTGTATATATACAGGTTATCTGCCGGGAAGGTATACTACTTTGTTTGTTTATAAGTTTTGATTATATAAAAAGGAACGGATCTTATATTGATAAATGTTTTATTTAATGTCGGCAATTATGTAAGGAGTACAATATCAGATAAATGTCCGCCTCTGTTAGCCCCACCAATGCGAGCCCTTTTGAGCACATTTTTACATTCTCACACTTTTGACTCGGTATTTCACTTATTTCTTCACGAATATTTTGTTTGAGTTGTTCCAGCGTTTCTGGTTTGTTTGCAGATATCCACACAAAAAGAAGTCCGGACCAGTCAAATCAGGCGACCGTGGAGGCAAATCAACATCATCATTCCTTGAAATAATTTGTTGTGGAAAGAGGTCTCGCAGTAATTCCATTGTAATCCTGGCTGTATGCGATGTAACACCGTCTTGTTGAAACCACATGTTAGTCAAGCCCAAAGCATGCAGTTGTAGCGTTAAAAAGTTTTCAGTCATATCACGATATCGCTCCCCATTTACAGTTACCGTTACGCCGTTTTCATGAAAATCGGTGATTGATTTCGATAGAATGTTTTGAAGATTAAAACACGTTGGTTTACTGAATATTTTTCCATAATAAATTTGCCACGTCTCTACTTCACGACTGCTAAATATTAAATGTCAAGACTAATGCTTACCAAAATGGCGGCAAAACAAAAGTAGTATACCATGCCGGCGGACACCCTATATAAATAAAACTAGGAACATACGCAAGTTGACTTATAAATATTTAAACTCTCCATGCAAAAATATAAAAAAAGTCCGACTTTATAGTTTTTTTTTAAAACTCTTTCAATAAAAAACTTCGAGATATTCAGCCAATACCTACGTTATTTTTAAATTAACAAAATTTCAATATTGCTTTTTCCACCCGTTTTTTACAAAAGTGTACACCCTTATTCTCCAAAATTTAGATTTTAATTCGGTCTTTAAAAATTCATTGAATATAAGCATTTTATGCTTTTTTTAACCTGTTTTTTATGTTTTACAAAATTTTTAAAAAAACAATATCAACAACATTCTTACAACACCTAAAGTTATACAACAAAAGACGAGAGCTACTTTATTTTTTACGCGTCAAAAAAAAGTGTACAATATAAAAACTTTGCGAAAAGGTAGATTGCAGTAGAAATAACTTGGAAGGTAGGTGATAGAGTTCTTCAAGAATCTGTTTTTGAAGTCTGCAGAATACCTTCAAAATCTTGAGCTACGGGTAGAAAAAAAAATTTGTTAAATATTGAAAATAAGTACTTTGTGTCTCTATTATTTTTGCCACCGCCTTATATTGATTATGTGTCATGTTTTTTGATATGAAGTTTAAATAATTTTTAATGCTGCGGCGTTGATGAGCTATTCTGTACACTTTAATTTAATTTAATGTACAGATGAGTTGATAACATATGCTTGTTTCACTCATACTACTACACTCATACTTCTACTACTACTGGTAATCAATTCCTTTAAGTAAAATTTGGTTATGGATTTTAATTTAAAAGGATTTAAATTAATTTCTTGAAAAAAGTTAAGTACCATAGCTGAAGGATATTATGAATGGAAATGACGTAAAGTACTCAGGTGTTTTGTGTTTCTTCTTATTATTTTTTAACATATCACGCATTAAGTCCAAAACAGTCATAATTAATAATGTTTAGAATACTGTTTGCGAAAATATATATACAATATACATATGTATGTAAATTGGAAAGAACATTTTTGGTTAGTTTAAGATTTGCTTTATAAATTTTGATTGTGAGTTTTTGAAATTAACTTTTCAATACACATACATATATATACAGTAGCTCAAATGGATAATATAACAGCTTGAATTTGTTCCTTAATATCAAATTAATTTTAAAATATTTTGGAAGAATGACAGTCAATTTTAAAAGCTCTATGTATTATACATCTTTAATCAACTAAAAAACTTTATATAAATTTACAACAAAAGCAGAAGTAATGCTTTAAATACATAGACCACACCTAGCAACTTGAAAGCAAGTAGCAAGTTGTTGTTGGCAGTATTTGCTGCTATGCTATTGACTTCATAAATATTTTCAAAACAGCAGAGCAATAAAAATATGTTCCATTGTCATCTGTTTTATTTGTTACACTCAAACTTTTAGAAGCCATCGGAATGAAATTGTTTTTTTAAAATATTATTCAAAAATATAAAAATTAATAAAATTATGTGTTTTAAGCTTTTTAGTTATTATACATATATGCTGATTGATACAATATTTTAATTTTGTACTATTGTTTTCTGATAAATAAAAAAAATATTTTTTTACGTTTTTTATTTGTAGTTTTATATTGTATTGTTATCATTAATTTTTGTTTTGCTGCCTAAAAATTTAAATTATTTTATGTTTAGCAGCAGCAAAGGTTGTTGTCTAGGCTTTTGCTGTGCTGTCTTTCAAATATTTTTTTCATATAAACGCATGTATTTCTAATTTTGCTGCTTGCTGTCGATTATGTGTTTATTGCTTAATAAAGTAAAACAAATATACTATGATTTTAGTGTCAAAGTAATAATAGAACACTTAAAAAATGTGGACTTTAGTACAATAACAAAATTTAACGACACAAATTAAAAGATTAATGAAGTTTAGCGTGGTCAAAAGAGTGAATTTCATCTATGTTTCACATAAGTGTTACATTATCACTTTGGTTCTAAAAGCAGAGTATTTTTATTTTACCTAATTATTTTCGTTGTTGTTTTGAATATATGGTATATAAAGTTTTTTTGTTAATCAAATATGAATAATATATAGTCTTTTAAAAACAGCTGTCGTTTTCTAATTAATTTAATTAATTGGATATTAAAAAACAAAATTAAAAACACAAACTGATCCATAATTACATTGAGCCACTGTATATATGAATATATTAAATAAAATCAAGAAAAATTGGTCTTTACAGAAAATAGCAGAAAAGTACTCGGGTCTTATAAAAAATGTAAATATACTGCTGAAACTTTTTAAACTTTATCAAAATAAGTTAAACCTTTATTATTGGGTTTTCTCCTTCTATTATCCACATCTTAATAAAATTTATGAACATTTATTTATAAAACAGTCACGCAAAAACATAATGCTCAAGCACTATATTAAAAGAAATTTTATATTTGAAAATCTTCCAGAAACAATAAAAATATTTCTAAACCAACGATATTCACAGTAGGGTAAGGGTCTTCTTGGTTATGATTTTAATTTTCACAGATAACTCGATGAACAGTCTACCGTGAAAAACGCCAGTATTTTTTTTGTTTTTGTTCTTTTAAATGACTATAAAACTGCATATTTTATTCTAATTAAAAGCATTCTGGTGGGAATCGACCATACGTTTCTCGCTCTAGCGGACACCAGAAAAATAATATTAGTATTCTGTTTGCACAACCACTACATTTCCTTGTGCAATTGACTATACTCTTACTCAAACATTTATACGGCAGTCAGAGTCCTAAATATAGAAAAGTGCGAAGGAGTTAGGTTAGCCGCGATGTCTCAAGTCAAGCAGACTTTCAGTTATATACACAACGTTTGCCTCTAGGTTACAGAGGTTTAAAGATTAAGGTATTCTTTCTATTGCGATTGAAATTCTTATATATTTTGTTCTTAAAGCACTAATGATAAGAACTCTATTACATTATTATGTATTTCTAGGGCTAGTTGACCTGGAATAAATTAAAGGGGGGCGATGTGTAGTGGTTCGAGTCCACGCATAATAACATAAACGACGCAGGTTCTAGCCCCAGCAGAGGACATGAAGAAGAAAATTTTAATTGTGGTTTTCGAATATTTAATAAAGAGGTTTTAACTTCCCTCCAGACAACTCCATCTACAAAATAAAGAAGCCCCCTGACCTTACCGCTTTCATCTGGTGATGATGACAATTACAATGCTAAAGTAAAGATCAGCACCAATTAGCAATGATCTTCACCACAACGCAAAATCATATGGAGGAAGCTACAGTGGATTAATCATCTACTTAGCTTGAAGATCAAATTGATTAAAAAACTGCAACAAAGCAATGGATGCTTTGTGGAAAGCCAATATGCTTCCTAGAGCAATGACGGAGAAAAAAAGGTTTAGCTAGAATCGATTAAGCTGAGTAAATCGTACATAAAATTATTTAGATAATATTTTTTGCTTAGGATAAAAAAGAAACAAGAATAAATTCAGACAACTAAATGGAAAAAATATAAACATTGTGTTTATAGTCAGGAGATAAAAATAGAAAATTAACCGTAGAGTATTATTAATTTAAACTCCGAAAACAGAATTATTTACATATCAAATATTATAATCTTAAATTCCAGAAAATGAAAAATAAGTACTTCTAGGAGCAAATCAAGAAACAGAATGTGGAATTGAAAATCGATTCGTTAAGAGGTATCGTCAGTATACGTACTATGTATGCATGAACGTGGTTACATGATAAAATAGTACATAGCCATTTTTAGTTTATTTAAGTTTTATGGTTAAATTTCAATGCTTTAATATAATCCACATTTTTGAGCCAAATTCACCTTCAGCCTAATGTTTTATTTAGCCACAAAAATCCTTTAATATTTTCTTGTAGATAGTATTATTCAATTTTATGTTGTACCAGAATAACTAAATTATATATCAGGGTACTAAATATGCTTCAAACTTCACCTTTCTCAAAGGGTTCCTTTCGTATTTAAGCAAAATATGTTGAAAATGTTTGTACCAAAAAAATAAAATAATTCATTTAAATGGTTTTGCGTGAGCATCATAATTTTTATTCTTTTTGGAATCTTTATAGCATAATGCACCTTTGGGAAAATGTGAACTCAAGCTGAAAACCATAAATCAAGGAATAATATAAAAAGAAAAGCCCAAATGCATTATAAATCAGAAATTGAATAAAGGAAACAATAAAGAAAACAAAAACTATAAAAACATATTTTATCTCCACATTTCATTAAATCATGTTATTTCTTAAGTTTACACAGAGAAATTTTTATATTTAATACCAAGTAAGTCACTTTTAGGTTATTTAATTAAATTAATAATATTCATTAAAGTAGCAAAAATGTGCATAATTTAAGAATGTGAAATTCGGATTGGCTAGTGAATTATTATCACTTAATCTTTAAAGTAGTTATTGAAGAAGCTATTTTTTGGTTAAAAAATACATACACAGTTTCGTAACAATTACCGAAGTTTATAAATTTCAAAAACCGCCTAGGGCAGCCAAACAAATTCGTAGATGATGATGGCTTAAATATATTACTATTGACTATTGTCAAACTAAAACGAACTAACACTGTTTGCTAACAAAGAGATTCATAGAAAAACAAGGTGTACGATATTAAAAAAGTTGTATCAAATCAATTTTGATGATTAAAAATAGATCAACAATCTGCAGAGCAATAATTCTTCTAACCATCCAAATTAGCTTCGAAACCGAAAATTCATGGCAACAAGGTAATGCACCTTATTAATTGAGCCTTGATGTGCCGAAACCTTTTGAAGCGAGCAGTTGGCAAAAACGTCCTTAATAGAAATTTGGACAAGAAGCCAGAATACACTTTACTTATGAGTAGAGTATCCGAAATTGGCTTGATTCAATAATGACCTAAAAGCATTTCCAACTTTTTTGTGCGAAATACTTACGCTGCCATAAACTTGGGAAAAGGTACACTAATTTTAATAAATTTATATTGTTCCGTTTTAACCTTTTTAAAACGTTTGAGTTCCTTTAAATTGCGTAAAATAAAATAACAAACTTATTTTATATCCATTTAATACATCAATTTACTCAATACACCACTCTTAGTACAACTTTACACAACTACTGCCCAACTATAACTGAACTAACTAATCAATATATTCTGCCAAGGCTGACTATTTAATCCACAATCTTATTCTAGCACGTTCCAACTACTTACAGAAGCCACAAGATAAAGTTTAACTTAGTAGCACAACGGTAGATATAGTACTATTTTTTATTTCGAAATATTTATCTGTAATTAAACAAAGTTGATATCAAATTGTGTAATAATATAGAGGTTTGATTTATAGCTTTTGCATTTTGTGATACAGCAAAAATTTCTATGACCAGGTTGAAATTTGATTTAATAGTAGATAAGGCATTTAAGCCTTATTGTAAAAAAAAAGTTTTGATTACAGTCAAAAACCGCAACACAACTATAAGTTTTAAAAAAATATTTCCAATGATTTGTATGATGCTTAATAGTGATTATACACATTAATCTATCTTTGCCATATAGCTTTAACATATAACTTGTTTACTATAAAAATGTATTACTCAAAGAAATCTTAAACTGAACAAAATAGAATGAATGTAAAATATACTTTTTTAATGTAATTCTTCATTAACCATTCTTAAATAATATTTTTTGTTAAAGTTTATTTTAAAAACTTATTGAAGCATAAAGGTTATTAAGTGTACAATTAAGGCCAATAATAAATGCATAATAAATTACCAATAACGTAATTTATCTTTGAGGAATACTTCTTTGCTTAGATTTTTTGTTTAAACATTTAAAAAATATATTTCTGTAAGAAAATTCTACTAAAAATCAACCATTTTTACATATTCAATGATTTATGTACATTTATATACTATATGTATAGAGTGTCTGCTAAATATGTAATTATATGTTAGACAGCTTCATTCCTAAGTGAAATTATTTTTATTGTAAAAAAAAAAACATAACAAGCAGAAATTTATGCTTGTAACACTACTGTTTTATACTTTTTATCATTATCAGTGTGTGTGTCTGGACTCATTTGACATATGAATTGATTTGGTATTAGAATTATATACATGTATAAACTAAATCATAATTGTTAATTGTCAAACTTTATTAAAAATTAGACAATCCGCCAATTACCGCAAGCGAAAGGCAAAATATAATCAACCTTAGTCTGAATACAGCTGTGGCTTTGAGTTGACTATTAATGTTTGACCCTAATCAATTTTTACCACTGACAGCATTTTTTTAATAAAAATTTTATCTTCTGTATACAACACATATGCGGGATTTTTAGTAGTGAATATAACGACGTATAGTATAAATAGGAGATGGTTGCGATTTTAACATGGAAGAATATGGTATAGTATATTTATATACTAAACTGGTGATTTGACACCGTCTGAGTTTAAAAATTAATTTTAAAAAAAAAAATTGCAAAAGTGAATGAAATATTTATTTGGTGCTATAAATGAATGCCTGCCATTTTCTTTTTAAATATTATTTCATGTAAATGTTGGTCGCTGCTACGCCATATGTGATCTATCTATGAGCTCTAGTTTTGTCATACCTTTTCCAGGACTTCAGCCTGTATCTCAACAATGGCAGATGTAAACGAGAGACCTCTCAAATCGGTACAAAAAATAGTTTAGTTGGTTTTAATCACATTGTCTTGGCATTAAATAAATACTCGAAAACGTAAGATTAGCTGCTCACCAAGCCCGCCTTTCAATAGGTTTATGGTATTGCATGCTGTGTGCCATGTGGCATTATCTTGTAGAAACCACATGACAACCAAGTCCAATTCTTCCATTTTGGGCAATAAAAAGTCGTTAATCATCGCATAGAAACTTAGTCCCCTGACTGTAATGTTGCAGTTTTCATAATTCTATAAGAAGTACGGTACTCACCAAACAGTGCATCATTCAGGATGCATTGGTAGCACTTGAACTCTCCCTGGCTACTCTAAACATGCTTGTAGACGCACTGTTTGAGCCAAAAATGAGCCTCGTCACTGAAGATAATTTTTCGATAGAAAACACATTTCTCACACAGCAAGATTATTTTTAAAATTTTCTGCAATATATTTGAATTTTGCTCTAATAATACATAAAAGATTTTTCTCAATTTTTATCCTTAAAAGGGTAAATTTCAAAATTTGTATCAGAATGTATATAGTACCTTAATTAGACGCCGTAATATCTAGTCGAAGAAAATAAAAACAGCACGAATTTTCATGTTAAAATTCAATGATCATTTGTTATTCTCTTCTTGGTGAAGTAGGAATGAAATGAATAATTTGTTTAAACGAATCAAAATTCAACCGTTTTTATTGAATTTGTGGTCAATGCTGAAGCGAAGATTATGCCAATATCGAACAGCTGCATTCAACCTAAAGATGCCTTGGGACCGTGTACACCTAGTGTGGTGTACGCTAAACCTTAATGCGTTTGTTGTTTGTATACAACAACTGTTTTTAATAGCACATTTCTCATATTTAGCGTTATTTTATTTTTAAACAAAATTATAAAAACCAAAATTCTATGCCCTTAGATTAGTGTCGCTAAGAGTTTTGTTGAAGTAACAAATTTTTGTGTTCCAATAATTCCATAATTTTCGACCGGTCAAGTCTGCTGATTTTTTTGTTATTAATTTTATGAATAAATAAGTGACTAACCTTTTTAGAAGAACTTAAGAAAATTCACTTTTAATTCTTTTCCAGCTACAATAGTTTAAAAAGAACTAATATAGAACAAAAACAAGGTAAACATTTTAATCAAACGATTTTTGGGGCTATATATGGGGAAGCAATTTAAAAGTTTAAATTTAAAAACGCAATAAAGCAAAAACCGTTTGAAATTTTGCCAAATTTATGTTTTTATTGTGAAGTACAATTGTTGCCATGGCTGGCCTTACAGTACCCCACTCGATCGAACGAATTTTCGAAAGTTTTTTCGAGTGTATGTTGTCGTATTTCGGCAATAGCATTCCAAATGTTGGCCTTCGAATGCTCAATTGTCTCTGGTTTGTTGGCTTAACACTTGTCTTTAACTGCACTTTATCCGAAAAGATATTTTTTTTTATTTGTTTTTGGCAATTTCCGACAAATTTTTTTTTTTGGGAAATAAAATCCCAAGAAATCCCAATTCATTTCGTTCAGTGGAGAAAATATACTGAATTTTGTGACAAATAAAATGACATAAGTATTGACAGATTCGAAATAATCGCTGGTTCAATTTAAACCGATAGATAACTCGCTAGTTGTTATATGTTGTATATATACAATATCGCGCATGAACAGTGTATTTCCTTGAGTATTTTGTACCGCTATGTTTGTGATTTTCTTTTTCAGCCCTTTACTTACTTTTTTCTATATTTGGTCAACTATGAAACGATAAAAGTGTTTAACAGCAAGAGAAATTGATGCTTTCTCTCCATATTTCAAGGATCCTATCAAAAAGAGCGGGCTTGGGTTACTAAAATGAAAAATGAATAAATGTGCTAGAGGGAATAGACAGTACAAATTCGAATGATTCTAAAATTAAGATGGAGTTTCAAAAAGTGCACATTGAGCACATAAAATGGAGAAGCAATGAAGTAATCTAATGAGGGCAATATATAAGTATAATCTCCTTGAAACATTTTAAAATACATACAATATTATTACAGAACATATAAATCTATTTTATTCTTCATAAAACAAAAACTATTTTACTCCGTTTGTGCGCCATGTTGTATATGTACATTTTCCAAACACTACGCTAAGTATGTAAATTGGCAATAAAGTTAGAAAAAAATATTGCTGCCCTAACAAAGAGGTAATTGAGAGGTTTAAAAAATAAGGTCTTTTGGCCAAATATTGAATTTAACATATTTTTATTAGTTGATTTATTTATTATTTTCTTATCTATTTTATTAGAGGAACAAAATTAAGTGCACACAAGTTTCATCAGCTTTATCTTATTATCGCAGTTAATTTGTCTGTTTTTAATTAGTTTGCTTTTATTAAAATTAGGTTTTATAAGAAAAAAATGTAAACCCTACCTTTAACATTATTCCAAAACACTCAAAACTAAAAACTAAAGAATGCTAATTGAAATATTTGATATAAGCATATGTAAAGTTTAGATACAACATACCCATTATATTGCTGATGATACTTTTTTACCGCCGGTTTAAGTATCAGAAAAAAATTTATTATTTAAAGTTCTTATACTTAAAGAAATACTTAGCAAGAAAATATTGAATACTTAATTCTAAATATGAGGAAAAAAACTACATCAATATAAATCATTCGGTGCTATGAAAGTATATTTGCATTATCAGAAGACCAAATTAATCGGCTGAAATGATTACCAATCACTTGCACAAGATGCATATGATTTTTGATTATCTTAAGCTTATTAGCTTCCATAATCCATAAAGAATAAAAATTAAATAGCACATTAAGTTGTCTGCCACATGAAATTAATTTTTATGGTTTTTCCTAGATATGACATTAAAGTAATCATTTACGAATTATAATATCAAGTTGGAATGGCTGACGAATTTTAATTTAATTAGAATTTAATACCTATTAACACAATAATATATAATAAACACGCATTCAAATCTTATTCCCAAAATAAATAACTAAAAAATTTTTTTAATATTTATAAATATTAAAGAAAACACTTATTTCAAACCATTAAAGAATGTTATGCTTTCTACAGCCTTTGTTGTATGGCTATGTTAATGGTAATATGTCGTCTTGACAAATACGTACATGGCATATAGTACATGCCACAATGGGATTGGGAAATAAAAACGAAGCATTCTAAGCATGTTGTTACAAAAAAATAGATACAACAATGTTACAAGTGTCACTAAAAAATTCTCTCGGATAACAATACTTATTTTACATTGTTTGTGTCTTATTCTGCATAAAAAAAATAAATTTTAAATTCTACTTTAATTCTAGTGTGTTTGTAACTCCAGAGTTTTTCTTAAATTTCTAAACTTATTGTAGGAATAAGGAATATACAGCTTTTTAAATATCAACAAAGACAAACGAGGTCTTTAAATAAAAGTGTGTAAAATAAAAGCAACTAATTAGTATTTAGTTTATAAACCTTTATTTTGTATAAATTCGCCACATCTGCGCGCCTTGGAATAAATAAGACTATTAGATACGGAATCCTAAATGCATTTTAATTTAGCTTTTAGATTTTCGAAGAGTTCGTTTTGAATTTTAAATCATGTTCCTGAGATGCGCTTCTTCCGGCCAATCAAGGACTTGGACTCTATTCTCTTCTATGAACTATTTGACTAGCCTGGATGTGTTTTTTGGGCTATATAGACTTAAAACACCCACCCAAATGACATATTCCAATCAACACATGGAATCGTTTTCATTTCTAAGATGTTTTTGTGGAATAAATCATTTTATTATGCAATCAATTATCTGAAAGAGTCATAATCCATTTGCTGAAAAGCAAGTCCACACCATAACGTTGCTACCCCCATCCATGTTTTAAATTATCTGAACAATTGCGGACCTTAATGCATTTATAAGCTAATAACTTTGCTGAATAGTACCCAAGTATTAAGAAGAGATATAAGCCTTTATATGATATAAATGTCGTTTAAGTCGCCTCTCTTTCTTAAACAAACACATTTTTCATCAATTTTTTTTCACATTTCTCAACTTCAGAGGCGTTTTTGCGCACTATTTTATATAGAAATCGTGCTATTGATGAATAAATTAAGTAACTATATTAAGTTATGAATAAAATGAAACTTACGGTTTAGAAATCCGTTGTAAATTGACGGAGTTATGAAATACTTTTAATACAAACTTTTAAACTTTTTTAATTTTTTAAACTTTTTTTAAAAATACAGTTTCAAAGAAATTAAAACAATACCAGTTTACTATAGATTTTAAAATTTTTTCTTGAGTTGCATTACGAAAAAGTGTATTAACAAAAATATAAATAAGGTATTTAATTAATACCTTTTTTTCAACAAAATTTATTGCAAATTTTTTTAAACTTTTTTTCTATAGCAGAAGATCGTAGAGCATATTAAATACTTTCAGCCTTTATACCTGTGATATGTAAATACAAAACTGACTAGAGCCGCTTATAACGTGTTCACACGACACTTCCAATTACTTTGTTTGCTGTTGAAATAACTTAGAAGAATTACCCGGTTTACATAGCACCATTGCAATTTGCATTGATATTGGTTCTTCTTTTTCTCGTTAATTTTATTTATTGTTCTGTTATTTTCTGGTAAATTTTGTGTTAAAAGTGGAAAAAAGTTAGGCAAATAAACATATTTAGCGTGAACAAACTACCTGTTAAAAATTCGAAATTACAGTGTTGTTTTAATAACTCTTAGGGTAATTGAAACTGAATTACTTACAATTTCGATAACTCGTTCTCAAAATTTTGTATTGGGAATTATGTAATTCGGCTCATAATTGGAGGTTGCATTATGAATGAGGGCACGAATTACAAAAAAAAATTTCGTATGAACATGGTAAATTCTACCAAATTAGGAAAGTCATTTAATTTAGTACCAATTCTTGTTGTTTTACTCAACTGTTAGGTGTCTAATATTCGGCTCAAATTAATCTACAAATCTCGCTTATTATTCTTTTATTTGATTTCATTTTATTTACCAATCTACACAAATTTCAGTGTGTGTTAACAAAACATCGAGATTTACATCTTGCGTAACAGTTATACATATATCTTAGAAACTACAACAAAAGAGAAAAGATTATATTATAATATTGTGTAAATAAAACAAGATTTTTAATTTTAAATAAAAACAGGCATTCTTCTACTTAAATATAAAATATTTTCTTGTGACGAACGCATTTTTCTTGAGAAATAAATTAAAGGCAAATAAATTAAGAGAAAGGCTGGTTTCGTTAGATATGTGCGGTTAGAAATAATTGAAGGGTAAATAATTAAAAACCATATTAAAAAGTTCATTTCACAGATGTTGGCTAAAAAACACCCAACAAAACTTTATAGACATATTTACAACAAATCATTTTAAGCTTAGTCTTTAAAAGAATGATTAAATTAAATTATTATTACATTTAAAACAAAAAAACTAAAAATATATTACTATCAGTGTCCTATTATATTAAATAATTTATTCAAGTTACATTACAATAGATCCATAAAGTCCTCTGCCTTGAAGTAAAAATATTTAATTGAAAAATAATTAAATACAAACAAATTTATACCATTTTAAACGATTTTTAAGCCACACATCAACTCACACACTGAACAATAATGTGAAAGGTTATAAAGTAACAGAGTTCACTACACTGAACATTATTCTATTAGGTAATCTAAAAAATTGGATGTATACGGTGGACAATTGAAAAGTTTAAATTTTAAATGTAATAAAACAAAAACGGTAAGAAATTTTGCCAAATTGATTTATTTTTTTTTTTTGTGAAGTACATTTGGTTAGAAATAAAACATTATTTCATTCATATGGCTGCCGCGGCTGGCTTCACAGTACCCCATTCGCTCCAACTAATTTTCGAGACCTTTTTCTGGTGTATGGTGTCGTATCTCGGCAATGGCATCGCGAATGTTGGCCTTCAAATGCTCAATTGTCTCTGGGTTGTCGGCATAACACTTGTCTTTAACGCAGCCCCACAGAAAATAGTAAAATAGTGTCAAAGCACAGCTTCTTGGTGGCTGGACACAATAAATCGCCACAAGCCAAACATCGTTCACATCAATACCACGAAGAGTGGACACAAAAATTCAGTAACCATGGAGCGATAGGTGTCTCCATTGGCCGTAATGGTTGTGAAATATGAAATATGGATCAATGATTCCTCCGCTTGACAAGCCCTTCCAAACAGCTACTCGTAATGAAAGATTTGACGTAAATCGATCAATTTCGTTCAGTGAATATAATATACTGAATTTTGCGACAGAATAGAATGACATAAGTATTGCCAAACTCAAAATAACCGCTAGTTCAACTTAAAGCCGATAGATAGCCCACCCTATATAACTTAGAAATGCAGAATTTTAGGCAATTGTTGCGCATTTTTTAGAAAACGTTGACGGAATATAAACTTTTTCTAAATACTGGTAGCTAATTTGGTTACCCGGTTATAAAATAAGCGTATTACAGTAAAAGCATTCTACATAGAAGCAGCCATATGGTAATCGGACTAGACAAGGGCTGGAATAAAGGCGACTAAAAAAAAACTTTGCATTTTCTAAATATTTTTTAAAAGGTCTTTCAATTTTAAGACCTATTTCGTACTTTAAAGCTCCGTCACGTCGAGAATGCGTGGTTAAAGTGGCGTAGAAATTATACCCAATTTAAGAAAAAATTTGCGGGTATCATCTTAAGATATCGGAGTGTTAATTTTTAAGAGACACTACAGACAAACTAATGTACTTACATACCGCACACACAAACAGTCACAACTCAAAATTTTTAAAATCTTTTTTTTATAATCCAGTTCACGACCAAAAAAAGGTGCCTCTAATATTGTTTGCTTTAGCTGGAAAAATACTGTTATATTATACGTTTCGCTTGGACATCGTCAACTAAAGCTTCAAACTGGTGTGCATTATCGTTGCGCCCTACTTGCAACAAATCAACACTGTATTCTGTATTAGTGGTGACACACCATAACTCCGTAACCGATCAATTAAATCTTACAACCATGGTGTAAAAACAGTGTTTTTTTCTCTCCTAAACATTTGAAAATTTTGAGTTGTGGCTATTTATGATTTAGTAGGCGATATGTTTTATAAGTTTATGATACTCATCTAGCACACCCTGTTTTTAGTGTGGTTTATTGTTTAAGTTTATAACTCGCAAACATTCAAATATAATCGAAAGAACTACGTTTTAACAAGACAACACCACTCGTCAAAAGTAAACTCATTCACATTGTTATATATACCAATGTGGTGTTATACAGAGCCTGTAGAATTGACGTTCGTATGGAAGTTCAGAGAGCGTTTCTTTTTTAACTAGCAACCAATGCCTCCACATGTATATTCCTTTTATTCTATGCAGGCGTTGCATAGTGCATTTTTATCACAAAAGATCCACGTTTATTTAGCCACTTTAAAAGAGCCTAGATTACGCTCTCTATTTACCGTCTTTTGAAGGAAGAATCTGAAACTACTACTGTACATAATAATAGCTGCGAACTGCAATTAAAACCACTTTGGAGATACCACTTTCTGGCTATCTCTTCTGCCTATTAATTGTCATAGTAGATTCTAAGTATTACTACGAATATTGCGATCATTGCTGATCTAAGAGACTGCCATTATTGAAAAATTGCCACAATGCAAAAGAGTACATTTATTTGGTAGACGTTAAGAGATACCTATCCAACTTCATCACAAGAAACAAGATGGGGCTAATTCTGACATTTATATACCAACGAATTCTTATTCGAATGAACGAGTTTTTGAATATTTGAAATATTCTTATTCGATCACGAATAAAACGAATCGAAATTATTTATACTGATGCCTTTCGATATCGAATAGTAATTCGAACGTAAGCTTGCAAGTTTGTACTCGTAAGCAAAGAACCTTGCGAAATAAACTTTCACAAGAAAATTAATTCAAAAAGGTAATTGAAAATTTATTTGGGAAAATTTATTTAGACATTATTGGTTCATAGTACAAAAAATAATTTAATACACAAGGAAATATTTAGGTACTTTCTAACAAATCAAACAGACTTAGCAAAAAAATTTAATGCCAAATAGTTCCCAAGTAACAGCAAGGGATAATAAACTTTGGAAAAACCTTAAATTTAAAACCTAAGGTGTACCAATAAAAGATTTCAAGTTGTAGTACAAGGTGAATACAAAGAAATTATTTTTTTTTTCTTATTTTCAATAATTACTTATTATTAGACATACGCTGATCTATAATAAAAATAGGTGGTGGGCCGAATGATGCGCAACAATTTTAACAGGCTAAGAAATCACTGACAATGGTCTACAAACTTTTAAAAATTTTCGATCGCTTTTGCCAACAAAAACAATTGAATATCTATCTCAACCCAATTTTAAAAAATTCAAAAAAAAGGAAAAATTGTTTTAACCTTTATGAGATTTCAACCCGTGTTGCTTGTCTTCTGTTCAAGCACTATAACTACTACAGCACGGCACCTATGTATGTTTTGTTTACAATCAATTTTATGACTTTTTGAATATATTTTCCAGTGTTCTAAAACCAATTTTTTTAAACCTTTTACAACACTTAAGCTTTAATTCTATTCATTGCATATCGAGTAACATTATTAGAAAATTGTACGATATCGAAATATTTTTCGATTCGTATTTCATTTCGACCACGAATGTCCGAATTAGGTTAGGTGGTTCTTTTATGAACCACCCGAATATATGTATCCTGATGTTATACCATTCACTAGATTACATTTACACCACTTGCTTCTGGAGACAATAATGACTTGAACATTCTACCAAAATCTACATGAAGATTAACATTGTCAGATTGTTGTTTTTGATCTCCAACATCCAAATTCATAAGCCATTCATAAAGTGATGGTCATTATACGAAAGTCAATAGGAGGTGTTCTGTGGCTCTGAAGGACTAGTTAGGACTACTAGCTGTTATACCAGAGAACTTTATACAGTTGGCCACTACAACTCTTCTACATTATCGGTAAATAAATTATTATTTAATGTAATAAGTGTCGAATCGTTCCTTGAATGTTTCTATTGATCAACAGTTTGTACCTTTTTTTAAGCGAAGTACGAACCTAAAAACCTGCGAAGTATGGTCTAAAATCGGGATATGTGTGGAAATTAACCATAACTTGGAAAATCAAAAAGATAACAGCTTGATTAAAATCAGGGGAAGCTCTCATTTGGATCTCACTGAAGGTTTGAAGGATCAAATATGAATTTTAATTCTACTTGTGGAAAGTTGAATTAAAAAATAATAAAAATGAATAAAAATATGAAAAAAAGATTTTTCAGAAATATTTGCAAAACCATACCCCAAATATGTTGACCTTAACTAATTTTTTACTGATGATTCTAAGTTAAAAGATTATGTATATTAATTTTTTTTTAACATATTAAATATTTCTGTTTTGAGTAAATATTTTCTGCAGTTTTACATATACAATTTACCTAACTACTAAAATTTATTCATTGAGTTGCTTGATTCGCCAATTTATAACAATATCTTATACATACATACTTATATTAAAGAACAAATTTATTTAAAGTTATAACAAAAACCTTTCTGGAAAGATTGAATTGAGACTGTAAGCGATAACAATGTCTTTATTTTAAGAAAAGTTCCGAGAAAGAAAAAATAAAGTTAAGGAAAGTTTTTTATCACCCTAAATCATTTAATTTTAATATCTAATGAATAAAAAACTTTTTGCATGAAATATCTCTTACTTACAAAGAATGATTTCTTTTTTATGCTTTATAGAAGAAAAACAGCCGAATATAATATTCTTATGTTTTAAACATTTAAGCTTAATTCAAATTGCAGATTTTAATTGTCTTAGATATAGAAATAAATGTGTGTTTGTATGTTTGTCGGTTTGTTTGAGCCTTATAGACAGCTAAACAGCTGAACTGATTTTCTTGAAATTTTTACAGTATCTCTCTGTATATCTGTAAGGAGCTAACGGCTACATAAATATTAAACATTCCAATTTGGCGGTGCCACATCCATACAAGCTGCATATTTATTTGTCTATATCTTCAAAATGGCAACAGAAAGATTCTCTAAATGTCGTCCAAATAGATTTATAGTTAAGACAAATCATCAGTCAAAAAGTGGGCGAAATTGTATAAGTGGGCGTAATACCTCCCATTCAAATGAAAATGTTTATTTCTGTATATTTTGAGAAGCAAAAGCTTCTGAATTTGGTCTGAATGACAATGACAAACAACGTAGTGGACAATCACATCATCTGCCAGTAACTGGACGAGATAGGATATGTGGACGTGGGACCTTCCATTCATACTAAATATTGAATTTTATATATTTAGAGATTTAATTAGAGAATTGTGAGCCGCTGTGATATGGTAGGTAAGACACCCGTCTACCAACCAAGAGGTCCTCGATTCAATACCACACCAGACCATCAGATAATTTTCTCATAGCACTGCTAGCGCCTACTAATGGGTGTTTACGCTAAAAAAAACTTTTTAACTAATGCATATAACGTTCGAAACCATTTTGAAATTGTAGGTTCCTTTCAATGAGTCTAAAAATAGAATCGGTCGCAGCTTATTGATTGACCCACTTGAGATGTCGCTGGAATTATGTATGTATATTTAGAGAACGACAACTTCTAAACCTTCGTTTTATATCTACATCAGCCAAAAAGTGGGAATTGCAGAATTCACACTGGATAAAAGCTGTCTGTATACGTATATTTTATTATATTATATTTTATATAAAAATGAATGTAAGTTTGCTTAATGCCACTATATAGCTAAAAACCAGAATCAATAGCGTCTTTCTGGAAGGAACAAATGATTGAATTTTGACCGGAAGAGAACAAAGAGGTGAAAAAAGGGGAAAAATATAACTAAGATAGCATTTATGATAATAATTAAGATTAATTAATTAATTAAGTGGTAGCGATACAATCCGAGTTTTAGCAAGTTAAATATAAATCAATTCTTTTGATGCTCTAAAACAATGTTGTGTTTAGAGATGGGTACATATAAAAAAAATCTATAAATCGAACATTTTTTAGCTAAGCATTACATAAATAAGTAACATTTAAATGAAAATAAATATGAACAGAGAGTTTTTTTTTATAATTTTTTTAGGTTTTTGCTAAATTCACTAAAAGTCGATTAAAAATTTACTTTCATGTCCTCTCTGTACAAGGACACAATGAATAGGTCTCATTACGTTAGCATTCTGCAAAATCTTACATCTCTTGGCCGCTTTTCGTCAGGTCTCCCGTTGATTAATTAAAGTGTGGATATTATCTATATCGCCAGTTGTGAAATTGTTTTTGTGGTTATATCTTTTAGTAAGTAAACTGTAAGTCATCAAATGCAGGGCAATGGCAAATAAGATGTTCGACTGATTCATCTTCATCATCTTTCTGTGGAAATCGTTATATGATAATAGTTGTCTCCATATACATTTACCAAGAGGCCAATGGCCAATTATTACTCTGTTTCTTGATCTCTCAGGTCTAGTAGCAAATTTTTAACCATAGTTCAATCGCATTTGGTGCGAATAAATTGCTTATTCTTTCGGGTGTACTAGTTTGTCCTCTTTGCAATTACCTTCTTTCTAATGTTTTTTTTACAGTTACACAACTTTAAATCATAATAAAACAAAGAAATATATTTGAAATATCAATGAAAGGAGCTTTGTTGTATAGAAAATTTTATGAAATTTGTGTTTTACTATGATTATTTATCTTGCACTTAATATTCGGTTATACAATACTTTTATTTACGCCTGTGGCAGTGACAGATGCACAAGAGCCTTGACATAAACCAATAAAGTTTATAACTAAAATCACACACTAAATTCCCTGGTATGGTGTATTTTCTTTTTATTTATTTATATTTTTATAACAATATTTTTATGCCACATTGAAAATTGTATTAAATCATATAGGTGCCTTTACCGCAACAAAAACAGTGACATATTAGGTGTTTAAATATACTTCACTCTGATACCTATCGATAACCTAACCAAAAGGACAAAACAGAGCCATTATTAAGATTTATAGAACAAACATCAAATGTATACAAATGCAAACAAATAAGACCAACAACAACCACAAGTAAAATGAACATTAAAATTCAAAATAAATTTACATATTCAATTTCAATAGAAATTTTATTAGTATTTACATATACCATACATATGTATGTATGTACTTATGTAGAGATCTATGAAAGTAAGTGTTTATAATACAGGAGTTTAAAAAGTAGTACATTTTATTTTTAAAAAACTATCTATGCTTGTGGCATACATTAGTTATTTATCTTTGAACGCAATTTAAGTACGTGTGCTTAGAAAAAAATAGAAGCAAGTATACTCGGATATAGAAGTAGAAATACTTACAGTGTTAAAGTAAACATTTGTATATTGACATAGAAAAACTGTCGATTGAATTTTTTACTTAATGTACCTTTATTGGTATAACTTTAAAGTTAAGTTGTTCATAAGACCTGGGGAATGTTTGGAGAATTAGATTATTTTAAATTTAAAGATTTTTTAAATTTATAAACCTAAATATTTATATATTATTTTTTTTTTTGCAATAAGAAAAAAAAGTCTAAATATTTAAATATTGTAAATAATAGTACTATTCTGTTCCTTTGAAAATATTTAAACGTTTATTCATTTCTTTAAATAAAGTCTAAATTAAAATTAAAATTAAAAAATCCTTTTTATATTGATAAGCGATGGGAGGTTGGAACAGACTTGACAGTCTGTTAATAAAACTCGTTACAATAATAAATAAGTATGTGTTTATTGTTCTTGCTTTATGCTATCGTTTTCACTTTGGTCTAGCTTTCACTCAAAGCTGCTATCCAGCAGTCATATTCTTCTTAGGTTGTGATCAATTGACATTAATGAATTTACGCTTTTTCATCCCAATGGTTAGGAAGTCAATGATCGGAGTGATTTTTGACACTTATTACAAAGACATTAATTTATTAAGACTTGAATTTTCTGCACGTTTTTGCATGCAGCACTACACGTCCCACAACTATAGGAAGTGTATTAGTTTACATCTTAATTGAAAATGACCAAACCAATTTTACGTACTAGAATACAGTAAAACAGCATAATATCAGTAATAATCAACCTACAACTTGTCTCATTTTGTAAGCGATTGTCGATGCCTTCACTTGAAATTAAACAATCTTAATTAGATTCAGTTTCAGATTTCAACTCACAATAACGTTAAAGTGTAATTTGTACCAAAGTTTATCGAAAATTATTTTTAAATTTAATGTCAATAATAGATAATGAAATGTACCGTATATATGTATGTGGCAAACTTCAGTGAATTTGTGGCTATTTGAACTAAGTATATGGCATACAATATAACTAACGTGTCTTCTAATAGACTACCAATGGGAATATTCGCAGTATGTTGGATAAATTTGAGTCCAGTGGCTCAGTTGCCAATAAACGAAAGAACGTACAATGACAATTAACGTACGTTGACGAAGGTAAACATTATTATTATTAAACATTATAATTAGTTTGGAATTTTAATTTTTGCATTACACATTAATTATTAAATATGTAGGTGCATGTAAAAATATAAATTTCTTTCTAAAATAAAAAAATTTTATCCACTTGTGTTACAATTGCTTGTTATTTTAATAAAATATTGTACAATCAATAGCATTAATACAATTTCAGGGCTCTAAATGCAATTTTATTTTTGTTTATAGGCATAAAAATAGGTCAATTTTTATAATTGTAACATTGTAACTAACTGCCTCGCTAGCCCCATCTTAGTTATTATGTTAAATACTATCTTGTTAAATTGTTTACCCTTTTTCCCCATTTTGTCGTCTTCCGCCCAAAAAACAATAATTTCTTCCAACCAGAAAGACACTATAGGTTCTACTCTTTAGCTGTATACAGTCTTCATTCATTTTTATATATAAAATACGTACAGTCTAGGAAAAAACTCTACATACACCCTTCGATTTAGGAGTTTTAGAGAGCTTGTGAAAAATTATAAAAAATGTTTATATTAATATTTAAGGCATTAGTAAATAAGTTTACTTATAAAATAAAAAAGGACTTCTTTTACATAATAAAAACAACAATAACAAAACTATTAAAAATTCATAGGAAAAAAGTCTACATACAGCTTACAGAAAATAATTAACTTTGACAAATGTTTATATAGAAAATAAAAAGGTTACTTTTGATACTTGGTTGATCCACCTTGGGCATCAATAACCGCTTGAAGACGACGAGGCATTAATGTAACCAAATTCTCTGTAATCGAGAGTGTTATTTCAGCCCATGCAAGTATAAGGACAGTTTTTAATGTTTTATGGTTATTAATGCCAAATTGTCGAAATAATGTCACATATGTGCTCTGTTGGGTTTAAGTCTGCTGAACTGGATGGTGAATTTAGATGTTTTGAAGCATAGTAAAGAAGCCATTTTCGAAAAATGTGCAGTAGCCTTAGGGCCGTTATCTTACTGGAAAATTCATTGGTATCCCAGCCCAAAGCTCTTAACAGATGCATCAGAATTTGTTCCAATATGATTTTATAATGATATAATTTTATAATGATTTTATAATATAGCCAAACAACCCACTTTATTTGACACCATGGCCACTATGTTGGTACAATATTCTTTGGATCAAGTGCAATGTTTGGTTTTCTCTATAGTTTGAAACGGCTAAATCTTCTGAAAATGTTATAATTACTCTCGCCGGTAAATATAACACGATTTAGAAATACATGCCCGTAGCCAACTACATGTGCTTTATCAAACTCGAGACAAATTTCACGATTCTTTACTCAAATTAGTGGCTTCTTACGTGCTATTCTGATATGAAATCCATTATCATATAAAACTTATATTATTGTTCGTTGAGCAACAGTTTAATTGGAACATTTTTCGATGTGTTCACCCAATTTTGGGGCGCTTATTGTCGGATCATGGTGGACTAATTTCATAATACTGGGAACATTACGTCTTGTAAGTTTCTTAGGTCTCGTGGTTTATTTTCGGTACTATTATTGTTGTCTTAGCAATTTTTTCATATGATTTATTTTTCTTTTGGAGATTTACTACTATATTTTAAGCTGAAATATGTATCTCGTTTAGATTTGCCATTTTCGAGGATACAAATTCCAATAACATCTTCTTATATTACCACTTTGTTCACCCCAATAATTGTAATGTTTGTAAATTTGAATAAATCAACAAAGTTAACTATTACTCCGCTTTCTTTGTTTATACATTTCCATATGTCATTAGTAGTTGCACGTTGTATGTTGATTTTTGTCCTGCTAATTATAATGGTTTTCCCTAGTAACTTCTTAGTTGTATTTTTTTCATATTATTTTTTTATTCAGATAATCTTAACTATAAATACCTTAAACATTGGTATAACATCTTTTTCAAAATCGTAGGATGTATGCAGACTTTTTTACTTGATTGTATATACACAGCTTTTATCCACCTTTATTTCTCTTATTCCCGCTTTTTGGCCGATGTGGATAGATAACGAAGCTTTAGTAGTTGTCCTTCTCCATATATACAAAATTCACGGAAGGTGCCATGCTCACTTATCCAATCTCGCACAGTTACTGACTGATGATGCGTATAGTTCACGACGTTGTTTGAACCTTATTTAGAAATTTCTACTATTGCCGTTCTCAAGATATACAAAAATTAACATTTACTATATATGCGAGGTACCACGCCCAATTGTTCAATTATGCCAATTTTTACCTGATTATTAGTATTTACTATGATGTCATTCAGACCAAATACAGAAGCTTTTGCTTTAAGCGTCCTCCAGATATACAGAAATGAACATTTCGTTTGTATGCGAGGTACCACGTCTACCTGTGTAATTCCGTCCACTTTTGATTGATTAACTATGAAGTCATTCATGCCAAACTATGAAGTCATTTATTCATGCCAAATACTGAAAATTTAGGTTTAACTGTTTTTAAGATATAACTAAATTAATATTTAGTTTGTATTGTAGGTATCACGCTCTCTTGTCTATTTCCACCCACTTTTTTCATTTTCTATGACGCCAATCTGACCAAACTCTGAAACTTTAGGTGCAACCGCTCTCGAGATATACTAAAATCAATATTCACTTAATACAGGAGTAATCACGTCTAATTCCCCCACTTTTTAACTGATCACTTGTACACAGAGAGATACTGGAAAAATTTCAAGAATTCATTTTTAAATATACTATCATAGCTAATGCGTAACCTTTATTCTGGGAAATGAGTGATAGCTTATTTATTTATAGGACTATTAACATATGTGTAACATTTGAACTATTTTCCACATGAGGATAATTCTTTACATAGTTTTTATTATCCAATACAGAATTTTTAATTTGATATCAATTTTGAATGCAAGTGTTACCGATACATATTGATTTTCTAAATTTTTTAATTACCACTGAATTCCATAAACTTTTTACGCTGCAGCACTAAAAATGAAAGCATTTCACAACATGATACTAACACCTGCTTGGAAGCAAAATATTATATACAGATTATAACGCTGGCTGTTAAGCATTTGGCTAGCAACAGACGCAATAAAAACAGCAGATCGAAAAATAAGAAACTGTCCACATATATGCTGCAGGAAAAAATTATGAAAAATAATATTTGGAAAAATAGAAGGAAAAGACATAAATATGCTCTCTCTCCCAATTCATTTCTTATTAGCAACTAACGACAATTAAGTTGAAACAAAATAAATTAAATAAATAAATTAATTAAATAGCACAGTTAAATAAAAATAATAAAATGTAGTGTGGGCCATTTAAAAGTTTAAATTTAAAAATGCAATAAAACTAAAATGGATTGAAATTTTACCAAATTTATTTTTTTGCTGTGAAGCACAAATTGTTCCGGTTAGCCGGGCTGCCCCGGTTGGCCTCACAGTACTCCATTTAATCGGACCAATTTTCGAGAACTTTTTCGAGTATATGAGGTCGTATCTTGGCAATGGCATCACGAATGTTGGCCTTCAAATGACCAATTGTCTCTGGTTTTCGGGCATAACACTTGTCTTTAACGGCGCCCCACAGAAAATAGCTCAACGGTGTCCAATCGCAGCTTCTTGGCGGCCAACTGACATCACCATTTCGGCTAAATAAACGGCCATCAAACGTTTGAGGCAATAAATCTATTGTGGCATGAGATGTGTGGCAAGTTCACCATCCTGTTGAAACCAAACATCGTTCACATCAATTTCATGAATAAAGGGCACAAAAAAAATCGGTTATCATAGTGCGATAGGTGTCTCCATTGACCGTGATGGTTGAGCCGTCCTCATTTTCAAAGAAATATGGGCCAATGATGCCTCCGGTCCACAAGCCGCACCAAACAGTCACCCGTAATGAGTGAATTGGCTTCTGTAAGACCACGTTTATGTTTCCTGATTTTGTTTATTAACGTATCCACCAAGATGAAAATGAGCTTTAATTTTTTTATTTTGCAATTTCCGACCGATTATCTTTGTTTGGGGAATAAATTTCCAATATATCCCAACGTTACACAAGCGTAAATTAACTCATTTCGTTCAGTGGAGGTAATATATCAAGTTTTGTGACAGAATACGATGACATAAGTATTGCCAGATTCGAAATAACCGCTGGTTTATATTCAAGCCGATAAATGTCCCGATAGAACTATTGTACCTTGAAAGTGACATATTTGATAAGTATTATCAAGTGTGAGCATTGATTTTTTAAGATCGCCAAATTCGAAAATTGAGATACAAATTCAAAAACGGATTTTAATAACGTTATACAGTTATGAGCAAATAACATGTTGAATATTCACCGACTTAAAGTTTCTCCGCGGGATTAGAAAATAAACTGAGACTTAGGAACAAGTAACCAATGTTTCTAAATTTTCTCATTAGTTTAGAAAATTTTATTTAGCAATTTCAAAAATAAATTCAAATTTTTCTGTATTACATGATACAATTTGAAAAAATACGTAGATTAAAACCGTTTACCTTTCATAAGCAAGTTAACTATTTTATATTTCAAATAAAAGACAATGGATTTTCTCTATTGAGTATTTAAAACACATTTTGTAAAATCCGTCATAAACTATTTTGTTTAAACTACTTCCTGTACAAAATATTTGTTATTATCCCTTCTTTCTTATCTTTAAGTAAAAGTAAACAATTTTCAATCATATTGGACACATTGTCTGCGTCAGTAAGAATTTCTTTCTTAATAAATTAAAGCAAATAAATTGAAAAAGCTGAATCAAATTCAATAATAATGACATTGTAATTTTTTCAATTCTTTTTGGCTAAACAATAAGAATAAGAAGAGGAAGCGAATAAAGCGAAAGTAAGAAGAATAAAACGTAAACTATTTTATTGTCCTAGGACTAATAATAATTTTTTAAAGCAATAATTTTCCACTGTAACTGCTTTTCAATAAAACTATTTCAATTTTCCAACTTCATGGCGCCATTTCAAACATTGCTAGTAATGTTTGGGGGATTAGAATTAATGTAAAAAATTTTCTAGTTATGAAAATATGAGATACAATAAAAATTGTATTAAAGCGAACATTTTAGCTACAAAGTAAATAATAGGTTGTTGTTAATTTTTTTTATTTTATACATTTTGTATATTAGGTTGGACAGAGTTTCAAAGATGAAGGAAATATATCTGCTGTTTCTAAGACCTAGGATGAAATGAATTATTTTATAGCTCATTTACTACAGTAGTGTCATAACCCAAAAAACTAAACTTTTCTGGATTGATATAGGAATAAACCCTTTGTTCTTGTGCTCATAATTTTGCATGAATCACGAAGAATTTTGCACAAAATATTACTATCGAATTGGAAATATAATAAGGAAAGTTATAAAGTTAGTTATGTCATAGTATCAAAATATTGCTATTGTAATTTAACACAATCCCACTTTTAAATGGTGCATATGAATTCTGGTTTACAGTTGACTTTATTTTGTTTTGCACTTTAATAATAATTTGTTAACTCAACCGCTTCATTTATTATTAATTTAGAAAGGCACACTATTGTTTACACGATAAAAAGAATTACCTGACTCACTTTCTTACATACGATTGCGAACAATGGTGTTTTTACGACCAATACATATACATTACTATCGAATTGAAAGTATTATAAGGAAAGTTGTAAAGTTAGTTATGTCATAGTATCAAAATATTACTTTTGTAATTTAACACAATCCCTCTTTTAAATGGTGCATATGAATTCTGGTTTACAGTTGACTTTATCGCTTCGTTTATTATTAATTTAGAAAGCCACACTATTGATAAAAAGAATTACCTGACTCACTTTCTTACATTCGATTGTGAACAATGGTGTTTTGACGACCAATACATACATATGTATATGTCAATCAGGCCCTTGAAAATAATATTCGACACATCAAGTAGAAGATTTCTTTCTTAACCCTTATGTGACTGGCAAGGTACCGGGCACCTATTGCGTTTTGAAACTGAAATTTTTTGAAGAAGTTGATAAAGGTCGTACTTGAGGCTCCTGATTTTTAAGATTTTATTAGTTTTCACAGTTTATATAATAATTATTACATTCAGGTAGACGTAGCATGTCGACATTCTTCCAACACCCATAACTGTCCGACCAGGTACTCGGTACCATTTCTACAAAAAAAAAAAAATGCTAGTGTCACATATTTTTTTCAAATTGGTGTGGGAGAATTGCTATACATTTTTGAGTTATTTGGTGTTATACTCACTTCAGACTCTTGTTAGAGTATATATATAATCTATATATTTATATATTTAGAGTATATATATATGTATAAGTCCGCCAAATAATTTTTTTTTTTGGAAAATGCTATAAAAAAAGCTACTGAATATTTTCTCAAATTTAGTTTTTTATTTGAAAGTACAATCCTTCCGGTTAATAATGGAAAATAATTTCATTCAAATGGCTGCCTCAGACGTTCAAATGGCTTATCAGACGTTCGCTTTCTATTATTTTTCCTGCTTCTCTGTTGTTTACACCGCCGGGATCGTAACTTTGACGTAAATTTGTATTTCAATAACTCAAATATCAGGAAATGCTGCGGTTTTATAGGACTTGGCACTTGATATACAAGTTTCATAATATTTGAATAGATAGCCATATTTAATGACAAATTATTGCAATAGTTATCCACAACTCAGAAAAATGCTCTCTATTCGACTTATGAACACTGGCATATATCCAAATATCAAAAATTAAATTTAGTTCATGTATATTGCTTTTAGCGGCTGAGTTCTTTTAATGTGTAATTTTGTAATTTTAAATTGCAGTTTTTCTACACTTATTTCCAAAAATTTTTATTTTCTATGAGACTTGTATTAAGGTACCTGGGTAACTTGCAGGTTAATATCTGTATTTTTTTCACAGTCACTTAAGGGTTAATTCTATACCTTTTTCTTTACTCTTTAGGGTTTTCTATTTCACTATGTTTATTTTTTCAGGAATCGTAATTTTTCAACAATTTAGGTAAATTTTCGATATAAAATAGAGAAGGCAATCACTTTTTAAATAATCTTGCACAACAGAACAATCCTTCTTTTTAGAGTCGAATAATATCTGAAAGAACTTAAAATGAGATGTTTCGATCTCAAAATTTTGTATTTATAAGAATTACGGATAAGAGTGCGAATAATGGGTTCTAAACATTCAAAAAGCTTTATTAACTTCAAATTTTGATCATTTGATCATAAACAAGTTTTTCACAAGTTTTTTTTTATTATGTTTGGATTTATCGTCTTCTCCATTAGCATTTCCCAAAACTAAAGAGAGTCGCAAAAGAGGAAAAATTAGAAACAATTGTTTGAAAGAGCACAGTATCGCTGAAAGAGTTTCATTTAAAACAAACAAAAATCGCTATAAAAAGTGCTTTTAGGTCGAAAAAAATTCTTGGTTCCAAATGGTTTTAGAGAAGGAAGAGAATTGTTGTCAAGGAGACATAAAAATTAAAACTATCAAATAATTATTTAATACAGTTGTATTAAATTAAAAATAGCCGACTTTTCTTCTTTCTATATGTATGTAAACTTTGTCACAAAATATTATGCATATATTATATATACCAAAAATCAATCGAAGCAATGGGTGGAAGCTGGTAGAAGTGCTCCGAAGAAGGCGATGACAGCGAAATCGGCTGGCAAGGTTATGGCCACTGTATTTTGTGATGCACACGGAATATTGTTCATCGATTATCTTGAAAAGGGATCCACAATCACAGGAGAGTATTATCGTGCATTATTGGATCAATTGTTTGATGAAATCAAGGAAAAACGACCACATAAAAACAAGAAAAAAGTGCTCTTTCTTCAAGACAACGCACCGGTTCTTCACACAGCATTAGATACGATGCTAAAACTACGAGAAATCCACTTCGAATTGGTTGATCATCCACCTTATAGTCCAGATTTAGCTCCTAGTTATATTTTCTTGTTTCCAAACTTGAAAAAATGGCTCGCAGGAAAAAGATTCATCTCAAACGAAGAAGTGATTACCGAAACTAATGCGTATTTTGAGGAGTTCCCAAAATCGTATTATTCAGATGGTATAAAAAAGTTGGAAAATCGTCTTACTAAGTATATTGAGCTAAAAGGAGACTATGTTGAGAAATGAATGGTTTTTGAAAAAAAAATGTTTTTTCCTACTTAGGTAGCTTCAATATCAATCCATACTCGTACAGTGACGAATAATCGCACACGAATTTAAACGTAAAAAATACAATAAATACTCGTATATAGGTTTTTCAGGATGTTATTTAAACTTTAATATGTATATATCTTTAAGAAGAATAAGAAAAATATAATTTTATTTTATAATAACTGTAAGTTTTAAAACTAAATTTTTTTAACTCAATTCATAATCGGCCAAACAAAGTTTGACTTACTAAAATGCCATAATCTGCCAATTACTAATAATTTACTTAAATAGGATATGTAAGTTTTTACTGATTGGTGGATTATTACATTTTAGTAAGTCAAGTTGTGCCTTGTCCGATTTGTGTAGAGTGTAAAAATATTGTTGTGCAATGCTTCAATAAAACAGAAACTCTTTTAGTCAATAATTTTAAAGATTAGTTATGAAATTCTTTTACTCAAATGGCAAAAAAAAAACTTAACCGAATGCACTTAAATAGTATTTTCCTAAGTAACGTTAGCATATTTTTAAATATTTGTCTACTAAAAAATAAGTTTTGTGCAAAAAGTAAAAAAAAAACTAAGCTGGAAAACTTAATTTGCTTTAACTTTTTTTAGAACTTAGATATTTTATTTATATTTTGCAAGCTATGAGAGAATAAATTGGAAATGTAATCTATTAGAGTTCTAGACGTTTGTAGGATATAAGGTTACATATATTTCAAAAGAAGGACAATAATTTTTTTTTTTTTATTTTTAAATTATTTTTTTTTTTTTAATTTTAACACTCACTTTTAGACTACATGTAGAAAAAAATGAAAAAGAAAAAGTAAAATATACATTAAACTACTTAAAATTAAATAACTTTCATATATAAAAATATATACTTACACAGTAGAATAGTTATTGTCCTTGATAGGGAGTATCTATTGAAATAAGCAAAATTTTCAACTTAACCAAAGAAAAAGAGAATAGTACAATATGTAGAACAATAAGTAACAAAGATAAAAAATTTTAAAATTAATGACATAAATGTATGAATAGAATTAGAATACTGAGCCAGATAAAATAAACATTCAATCATTTTTACACATCATCGTGACGATTGAAAAGCAATCACTTACTAACACAAATCATTAGGAATGAAGTGTTTGTATGAAAATGTTGAAAAGGAAACCAGAAAATGTCAGCTTTAAAATATATAAGTATATCATTTAAAAGTAGTAAACTGTAAAAGAGCATTAAACTACTGGAAATAAATTTGAATGAACTAAATTAATTGCACAAAGAAAATAATTTTAATACTACACTGATGTCTTCAGAAAACTCAGTGTTATATTTGAACTATTATATGCACAAAAAATTAAATTTTAATTTGCTTGCTACTCTATATACAATGGCTCAAATTAATAGTGGAACAGCTTTCATTATTAAATTTGTTCCCTTATATCAAATCAATTACGAAATCTATAGGAAGAATAATAGTCGTTTAAAAAAGACTATATAGTAAACATCTTTAATCAACAAAAAAAACTTTATATAGATTTACAGTAACAAAAAAAAAACTAATAAATACAATAAAATCCTTCCGATTTTAGGGTCAAACTAATAGTGGAACACTTATGCAAAACATGTCAAATTGCCATTTTGAATCATGGTGACCTTTATTAAACTTTTAATTTGTGTCGTTAGGTTTCGTTATTCCACTAAAATACACATTTTTTAAGAAAATTTAATATTTTTTAATGGCAACAAGGTCAATAACTCTGCGATACATTAGCAGGAATAAAGTAAATAAAAATAAAACGGCAACAACAACAACAACAACGAAAAAACAAGCATCTAACAACAAATCTTATTCTTTTTGATAAGGTGATATGTATTTACCTTTACGATAGAGTTGAGTTCTCTAGATCAAATCGAGGAAATAGACTAAATACGATAAAGTATCGTAAACTGATATCCGAAAGACAATATTTTGTTAATGCGTTCAGATTTTGGAACCAACTTCCTCCTTCTATTCCAATTTTAAGCAATTCAATTTTTAAGCACGCAATTTAGGAAGGAAATATTTTGTCACTTTAATTAAACTATGAAGATGAATATATGTTTATTTTTTCTTTTATTGATTTTCTAAATAAATACATATGTAATTTAATTTTTGATTCTTAAATAATTGTTATTATAAATTTATATTTTTTCTCTATTTCTTTTTTTGTATATTGAACGCTCACATAATATTGTCATTATAGACCCAGTACTGTAATATACGACCCTATTGCTTGATGTACTCTATTTAAAAATTTAAATAAATAAAATAAATAATAAATAAAATAAATAAATAAAGTACTCTTTTATATTATATAATTTATATAAATTATATAAATATATATAAATAATATAAATATATTTATATAAATTATATGTATATATCGTATATATATATATATATATATATATATATATATATATATATAAGATATTATATAGGATATTATTTATATATATATAAAGGATATTATTTATGGATGAAAGAGCACTGTTGTGATTTATTTCATATACTCGTATATATATATATATATATATATATATATATATATATATATATATATATATATATATATATATATACTACTCTTTTATATTACTCTTTTATATTATATAATTTATATAAATTATATAAATATATATAAATAATATAAATATATTTATATAAATTATATGTATATATCGTATATATATATATATATATATATATATATATATATATATATATATAAGATATTATATAGGATATTATTTATATATATATAAAGGATATTATTTATGGATGAAAGAGCACTGTTGTGATTTATTTCATATACTCGTATATATTTATATATATATATATATATATATATATATATATATATATTAAACGCGATTAAATAGCTTATATCCTTGTAAGCTTTGATTTTCCCGGCACGCTACGCTACGCCACGCCTCATTTTCAATTATTTTTATGAAAACAATAAAAGCAAGCTTATTAATCTTAACGACAAAGTACTAACTGATAACTAAGTTTTAATGATATGTTCTCTTCAAGTGGCGCATTTTTAACAGTAATTTGTAAATAAAAATAAAAATGAAAATAAAAATAAAAAAATTTAAAAGAAATACAAAAAATTATATAACGGTAAATAATTCTGTTATAACTTTTTCTCCAAAGAAGTGATAAATAAAGCATTACACATATAATAATAGCTTTACCGCGATCATTACTTTTGGGATATAAGACGATTTTTTGAAAATACAGAGAGTGTGCTATTTAAACGGCGAGCGGTGTATATATATTCATAAAGGAAATATGTAAATGGTGAGCTATTTGTCGCAAATGTCTTTGAGGGAGCATTATATTGTAATTAACATACGGTCAATGAATATTTTGTGGTTAAAGTGTTGAAATGGAAATGAAATCAACACATAACTAAACAAAAACAATTAATGTCATGGGTCAATGACTTCACATTCAAAGTAATAAATGGACAAAAAAATTAAATTAAAGGACAAAAATAGAAAAGGAAAAATTGCAGAAACTACCGGGTGATTCTTTTAGCAACTTTCGTTTTGTAACGCTGTTTTTAACAGCTCAGCTGTTTTCGTGTAACATTTTACTGTCAAACATGTTCAGTTGGTCTATCATTTAACCGTATATCGACTTACAAACGAACAAAGCTTGCAGATTATTGAATTTTATTATAAAAATTCATGCTCGGTTAAGAACTTTTGTATAGGAATAGTTAAATAGATACATGAACAAGCAAAATTGCAGTATGTGGTGTGAAGAGTAGGCGGAAGCTTTAAAAGAACTGCTAATTCATTACGATAAATGCACTGTTTGGTGTCGATTATGAGCCGGAAAGAACGTTACGGTGAAGCGCTACCGACCGCTGATTGAATTTTTTTTTTTTGCCCGAAATAGAATAGCTGAGCTGGGCTGACATGTGGTTTCAACAAGACGGTGCCACATGCCACACAGCACGTGAAGCAATGCACCAATTGGGAAGCGGGTTCGGTGAACAGTATATTTCACGTTTGAGGCTATGTTAGAGCTCATATCTATAGACACAAGCTCGCAAAAGTAGACGCACTGGAAACCAATATCGAATAATTTTTTAGTGAGATAAAGGCCGATATGTTAAAGTGAGTATGCCAAAATTGGACCAACCATTTGAATTATATACTCAAATAAAGATTTCATGTTTTTTTTTAAATCAAATCCGAAAGCTTTTAAAAAGTTATTCGAAAAAAACTTAACTAAGTTGCGCACAGTGGAAATTATTTGTAAGAAATCTGCAGACACTTATAGACTAATCAAATTTGCTTCAATAAAAAAATTACAAAGCGACATCAGTAACTAAGGCAAGGGTAAACAAGGAAAAGTATTAAAATCTATTCAAAACAACACATTTTCTTAATTAGTCGTAATCGTCACCTAAATAGTAGAAATTATACTTGACTTTACTAAGTGACTTTCTATCATTATTCGCCAGCACCGCAAAATTGGTAATCAGAAATTTTCACTCATTAGTTTTCACAATAAAAATAAATATGTATAACAATAAGGAATTATAAAAGCATACAAATCCTTTCCCATCAGCTTATAGATAAAAGTCATTAGAGTTAATTGCTTTTTAATTTAAGATGCTTTTATTTCCAAAGCCAAATAATAGAGCAAAAATGTAATGTCGAAATTCGTCTACACAAGTCTTATAATTTCTTAAAGAAAATTAAAGTTTTCATAACTAATGATTTTTTAATGAAGCATTTGTGTTGTCTAGGAAGCGACAAAAGCTTTTTTAATACGTAAAAGGAACTATAAATGCCATTTTGACGGCTTTTATAAGAAATATGAAATGATGACTATTTTTTTTTCTTCTCTCTTTTATATTTCATTCTGTTCATTCTGTTGTTATAATAAAAGCCGCGGAAAAAAGTGAAAAACTCTTTTCATAAATCTACGTCTTGGCATATATTTTACTTTGCTTAATGAAGCAGAAATGATGAAGTTTTAAAGGAATAAATATAGTAAAAGCGTGTTAAGAAATAAAAAAGTAAAGTAAAAAAGATCTATTTACCCAAGAAACTTTTTTCTAACAACCAAACGGGACAGTTTGAAAAAAAAATTATTCAAAAACGAAAGGTTTCTAATTTTGAATTTATTAAGAAAAGAAAATTTAAAATATAATTTAAACTATAATTCAAATTTTGTGACAAATCTAATGTCGCTATTCTATTAAGTGCATCACATCAACTATTTGTCGTTGTAATTTTTAACTTTCGTAGTTATTAAAAAAAAAAAAACACTAAGTTAAGTTGGTACATCTGTTGTTGATATTCACGCTAAATCTTAGCGTCATAGCTTGAATTTTGCAAAAAAAAGTACATCTATTTCTACAATTTAAAAATGGATTTAAGTTTGCAAAACGAACTTGTATCAAATTTTGTGTAAAAACGGATTGGATTGTGTGCGAACGTTGAAAATTTTTAAAAGTGTTTTGGGCAACGACTGTCTAAAGAAAACGGTCGTTTACCAATGGCCCAAGCGGTTCAAAAGTGATCGTGAGTCAATTGAAGATTATGAACGCAGTGGCAAATCATCGACATCGAAAACCGACGAAAACATTAACAAGGTAAAATAAATGTTGTCAATGACCGCAAATTAACCATCATAGAGATATCAGAATATCCGTCCAAGACGTTTCAGATAATTATATGGGCTTCCGTCGTATAGGAGCAAAGTTGGTGCCAAAAGACCTAAATTTCATACAAAAAATGTTCGCAAATGTCGCAAATGATACATGATTTGCGAGGCTGAATCCGATCTCACATTTATCAGAAGGATCATTACTGGAGACGAGACGTGAGCTTATGACTACGACACGCAATCCAGACATCAGGCAAGTGAATGGCGTGCACCAAATGAGCCGAGACCAAAAAACCTATGTCGTTTTCAGTCAAAAAAAAAAGGTAATGCTCACGGTTTTCATGGTCTAGGGCATCACGAATTTTTTCCAGAAGGCCAGACAGTAAACAAAGAGTATTTTTTTGGCGTTATGGAACGTTTGCGTGAAGTAATTCTCCGAAAGAGACCAGAATTGTGGGCAGAAAATTCGTGGATTTTGTACCATGATAACGACGGACAGTCATCATTATTCGAAATTTTTTGACGAAAAATGCTACAAATACTATCCAGCAGCCACCGAATTCTTCTGATTTGACTCGCCGTGACTTCTGTCTGCATGAAGCACTGATGAGTATACCGAAAACGGAATATAAAAAATGCTTCGAGGATTAGATAAAGCGCTGACATAGTTGCGTTGCAGTCGATGGGGAATACTTTGAAAAAAGACGATATGTATTTAGATGAATGAATTTGTATTTTTTATTTTCTGATTAAATTCCGGAAACTTTTTGATTAAGGTAGTATTTCATATTATTTTCCAACTCACTTTCTTTATCTCTATTAACTAAAGGTAACTCTTCTAATTGAAATATTTACTTTTATTATTTTTTTTTTATTATTCTTTAAAAATCTAAACCTTTTTTAGAACTATTTATAGTATTTAAATAATTTTTAAGATTGTTGTTGTGTGCAAAACAAAGGTTTTAAGTTTTTTTTTCGTCAAATATTTGCCAAATATTTTGATTGTAGCGTTAAGTTTTAGTCCATTATAAAAACATATTTTGGGACGAATTATGTATAACGGACACCCTAAAATTATTTTTTAATATTTTCAATATCTACTTTTAATTTTGTACTGCATTTACAGTAAATGTAATTCAATACAAAAAAAAAATATAATTTAAAACCAAGATTATTCAGAATTACGGTAGAATGAAAACTGATTAATTCAATGTCAATTCAATATCAGTACAAATAAATAATTCATTTTCTTTCTTTACTTTAAAGGGGATGATATAGATTTAGATGATTCAACTTGTATTTGTTTTTTCTAAATTAATTCCGGGAACTTTTTGATCAAGTTGGTATATGTATGTATTTATATGTATTTCGTTTACATTTTTCTACAATACACATCAATTCTCAAGTTTTGTGTTTATTTAAACTATTTGCTTTTAAGCTAAAAATAAAATGATAGCAGAATGCAAACTGTATAGATAAAAAGCCCGAAAAGAATGTACGTAAAATTTTAATTAATATTGTAGAAAAATAAGAAGAGAAGAATAGAACTTCCAAAAATTTATATTAAAAAATTAACTTTGCTATAATTTTTGTTTGTTTAGGTAAACAAATGCTCGTAACTTTGTTGCAGAGTATAAATGGATGTACTGAAGAATAAAAATTAAACTTAAAAAAATATATATATATACGAGTATATAATAACAACAGAAAGCAACATTTTGCTTAAAAAGAGTTGTGTCTATTCACAAAAATTTACCATAAATTAAGACATTTTAAAAATTATTTAACACATGAATTATAAAAAATAAAAATTAAATAAAACAACAATTTACTCAACAAAGTAGAATAAACAATACTTCTACTGTAAATTACAGTATTTAATAAGAAAAATATTTAAAATTTTGTTTGGTCGAAGTTAAAGAAAACAGTTGATATCAGAAATAGAGTAAGTTAAAGTACTAAAAAAGAAAGCTACAGTGTCGTGCAAAACAAAAGCAACAAACCCAGTAAAAACGAATAAATGTCATTTACTTCCGAAATAACTTTATTTAGAAAAAAAACGGTAATTTATTTAAATTCATATACACTAAGATTTTATACAAACAACATTTATTCGACGTTTCTCAAAAAATCAGCAAACAATAAATATAAAAGCAACAATAAATATTTCGTTGTTGTACCTTAATTAATTATAGCTCCGCCACATCTGAGTGGCAAGAAATCAACATCAGCTATTAGGTATGAATTCCGGTAGACGTGTCCATTCATCTTCTAGATTTTCAACAAATTCGTTTTGATCTTTCAATCGTTTTCCTGAAATGTTTCTCTTTAATATTCCAACGAGGTTAAAGTTGGGTAATTGGTACGTCCAATCAAGGACTTGATCCTATTCGTTACAATGAATTCTTTGACTAGCCTCGATATGTTTTCGAGAGATTATTTTATCAAAACACCCATCAAAGTGTCGTATTTACCTCTGCATATAGAATAATTTTCGTTACGTTTTTTGGTCAATAAATCGATCCATTATGTCAACAATTTTGCGAAAGAGTCCTACTCCAATTGCTGAAAAGCAAGTCCATGCCATGCTTAAAATTATTCTTAAAATCCCGTGATCCTAGTTCGGCAGAAAGAATTCAAAATTCCAACTTGACTGACAAGATATGATATTATCCTGATCCGAAATTTTTCCGTTCTTGTTGTACAAAATGTGATCCATTCAGAAGATTGTGAGTTGAATTCGACATCCACATTTCTGTTATTGAAGACCCACCAGAATATGGCATTAAAAAAAAGATTTAAAGAATTTTATTCAGTAAATGGAGCTTTACAAAGACTCTACTGTAAGAAAATGTTATCTATCATCAACAAACTTAAAAATATATGATCAACAAACAAAATAACTGTAAAAAAATGTGATACACTGGTGTTGAACTTGACAGCCAACGTGTTAATCCTATATGATATATACAAGTGAATGAGTGTTTGTATATTTGTTGCATGGTTTTCCTTTGGTAGAACGGACTTTCTTCAAATTTTTACATTATCTCTCATGAATGTCTTGAATTAGGCTATGTAAATTTCAAAAATCTAAATAGCCGCTACCACGCCCATACATAAAGAATATTTATTTGTCTATAGCTTCAAAATGATAACAGCTAAGCCTCTAAATTTGGCCCAAATAGATACACATCATCATTCGAAAATTAGACGGATTTAGATAAGTGGGCGTGGTACCTTCTATACAAAGTAAATATTGATTTTAGGACATCTTTAAAACAATTACATCTAAAGTTTCAGAATTTTGTCCAATTGACTTTATAGTCAGTATAAATTATCAGTTAAAAACTGATTTCTTTATATCTTGACAACGGTTAAGATAACGTTTCAGTATTTGGTACAAATAGCTTCAGTACAAATCATAAGTCAAAAAGTAGGCGGAATTGAACAAGTAGACGAGGTACATAATATAAACTAAATATTGATTTTTTTATACCTTGATAATGGTGGTAATGTAAGTTTCTAAATTAGGGTCAAACAGAGTTGTGAACAATACACATTATCGCTAGTAACTGATAAATGGGTGTGCGCTCTCCATTCATACTAAATATTGAATTTTTTATATGTGGCGAATGGCAATAATTACAGTAGCGTTATTTATCCACATTAGTCAAAAAGCGGGCATTCTAGAAAGCACACTAGATAACAGCTAGTTAGATATGTATTATATATACAAAATTGAATATATATTCGTTTGAAGACTGACAGATCCCACAGTGTCTTCTGTAAGGCTAGCTAGGCTATAGGCTACTTCAAATGTTTGGATCGGAAGTGGACAAAAGGTGCAAAAAAGATAAAAATGTATCTAAAATAACATTTAGGATAATAATTAAGATGGGGGTAGCGAGCAAGCCGGTTTTTAGCTAGCACTATATACCATAAAAATTAATGTGTGTTTGCTTGAATCTTGTATATAGCTAAAAGGCAGAGCCGCAGTGCCTTTCGGAAAGCAACTGTAAGCTATTTTAAATGATAAGATTTTGAGCGGAAGGTGTCAAAACGGGGAAAAAGGGAAAAACATATAATTAAGATAGCATTTAAGATAATAATGAAGATGTGAGTAGCGAATCACGCCGGGCTTCAGCTAGTAATATATACTACTTTAGTTAATAATATATACCTTAATCAAAAAGTTTTCGAAATAATCTCAGCGTGGTGGTCTCATCGTTCCGATTTGAGTTTTTTGTTAAGTTGGTGCAACTGCTGTTGATAGTCCTGCTAAATCTTAGCATCCTTTTCCTTTTTACAATTTTGACCGCGTTGAGGACGCAAAGGACATGTGAGCTTGAATTCGATCCCACATTCATCAAACAGATCATTACTGGAGACGAGACGTGTACCAACTTAACAAGAAAAAATCGGAATCGGAATTTCCGCTACACGGAGTTATTAAAAAAATCAATGGTTTTTGTTTCGTTTTATAAACAAATATGAACGAAAACAATTTATGCTGCGGTTTTAATAACATTTTGTTTCTTTAATATTGAAATTTGCTTCCTTGTATAAAGTTAGCCGAAGGTTATCATTAAGGAGCTTAAAAAGAAATGTTTACCATTCTATAATTAAAGGCTTTTGGATAAATTTGAAGAAATTTGTATCCCTTTTTTCTATAGTAGTTACGTAGTTATTTCTTATCTCTAGTTCCGATGGTGTGCAGCTCACATGGCTCCACACGCTGGTTTTACTGTGTTCCGCTGAAAAGATGTATGTTGTATCAAATAAATTTATATATATGTACTTGTTCACGCCCGAAAGGAACCAAAGAGACGCATGTTCAAAAGAAAATATCCTGTAATATCTACATCAGTCAGGTCTGACACGATATGCAAATTTGGACTGCCAAGAATATCAGTTCTATGTTTACAAAATTTGGACACTAATGTTGAAAATGCGCCACCTCTTTCTCACTCTAATAACTTTTGCAGTAGTCATGAAAAGGTAAACCAAAAATAATTACACTCACACTGGCTTCACTGTGATAATAGCTAATAAATTCGTAGCCGTTTTCGCAGATTCTCTTAATGGAGTCCAATCGAGCTCATAAGTCTGGCGGCTAGATTTAGCCCGGGGTAAAGTAAGTGGGTTGGCTCCCGACAAGATTGTCAATCTCCCCATCACTTGGAAGGGAACTAACCCTAGCCAGTTCAAATGCCGCATGATTCCTTAAGGTGATACAGTGATCCTTTAACAAACTTATCTCCAGGCTTGAATGTCTCGCCACATCACTGAAAGATGCCTTGCATTCATGTACCAACATTGCTTACCATTAGACACTAGAGAGCGTTTTAATCACAACTTCACAGATTTAGATACGTATACATCAACCACCCAACTGTCCTTTTAATCGCCAAGACTTTTGTTTGGAGAACACTGCAGTAGTCTTAAAGAAAATCTCTTTTCATAGTAATGAACAAAAACCCCTCCCGTAACTTCTTCCAAAGACTTTTATTAACCTGTGTGTAATACGACAGACTTGGATCTAATGTTTGCTTCTGTTAAAATACTCAAAGAGAATCTGTCAAAGAAGGAGACCCTTATGTCCACATTCCTCAGGATGGTTGCATATTCATGACATTTGTCAATCCATGCCCCTGTCATGCCGTCATGTATTGTCTGTTTGAATATCAGATCCATCGGAAGCCAGTTCAACAATAAGAAAAAGGTATCTAAAATGAAAGTTCTTAGTGCACCTGTGATTAGCATTACTGCTCTATGCAGAGCCTTAGCAAAGATTCTACTACATGTCAGTTTCTCTGAAGATCCCTACCAAACTATCGCACCATACATAAATATGTACATTCTATAGTAAGAAAAACATATTACAATTACACCTAATTTTTAATACATATTACAGATACTGCAATTTTAGGAACACAACGAACTTAAAATAAAAGTAACCATAACGTAAAAGTTATTCAATACTGAACCATTTTTGAGCAATTTAGATACAATTTTTAATTCCAACAAATAATTTAAATTTTTCTTCTCACTACAGGTAACTGTATATATTTTTACATTGCACATATCTTGCAGTAAACAAATTGTCTGTTTTTATTGCTCTAATATTTATCCAGAATAGTCTTAGTGCACCATGACAATTATGATTTTTGAAATATTTTTTAAGTAAAATATTTAAAAAATAACTGAACAACTTACTGCATTACATTGCAACATTTTCTTATAAACCGCATAGTGTCGTGACAAGAAAAACCTTTGGGGATTCGTGCCAGTAATATTACAGCTTTTTCTCTTCTACAAAACACAACAAAAAAATAAATAAATATACATATAAAAATGATACAAAAAAGTGTTCGAAGAAATACTCCCAAAAAAAGAAATAAAAATGTAAACAAAAAACTACAGTATCACTTCAATTCTAATGCCAAAGAAAAGGTAAAATGAAAAACATTAAAGGAAATAAGAGAAAAAAATTTAAAAATAATCTGAAAACTAAAATTGGAAAATATAATTGAAGTTAAGAGAAATTATTTTTTTTTTATATATCTTAGAGTACAGCAATGTCAATTGAGGGAGCTTCTTAGCTTGAATATAAGAAGAAATTGTGAGAAATAGTGTTGGTTCAAATAAACTCCTTGGAGAAATTATTTCAATTTTGCCAAACAAATTATTGGTCGAGTTTTTGTTTGTGTTTCTATTTAAGTTATTATTATTATTTTTGTTTTTTTAAATTGGCTATTTCTGCAGTTCTGTTTTTTTGAAGAAAATTACAATGCGTTTGAGAACGTAGAAAGTAATATACTGTTACGTTTCAACCTTTTTAAAACGTTTTAAATTGTTTAAATTTCGTTAAAATAAAATTAAAATCACTTTGTTGTTGTTTACAGTTTTTACTTTCTCACTTATCTTTTATACAGTTTAACCTAATGTAACAACTTGTCAGTCGTTTATACAACACTTTTATTTACCCCTAAAAATGTCTTTACTTTATGACAGCCAAACGATAATTATGTGGCGTAACTAGAGCAATTTGGAAAATTCCGGCAATGTCTCAAGCACTCTCACATCCTGTATTCGTTAATTTTAAACATGTAAGATTGTGTTACCCATAGATGGTTGAATTGGCATTACTGCCAAATACGCAAATAAGTACGACATAGATAGGGTGACACATAATTACCAAGTATAACAAAATTCCACAATACAGTTTTAAAGGCGCTGATGTGGTGTGTTTTCTTTTTTTTTAGACATTTTTATTTTGATAACAATATAGTAAACCATTTTTCCTATAATCGAAATACTTATAAGTGTTGTCTGCTAAAAAAATAAACTAATCTCTTTAGACTCCCTTATACACATATGTAAATATTTAATTATTTTAAATCTTAAGAAGTATTTGTTTGTTTATACCAAAGTTTTACTTACCAAGGATACTCTGATTTTATGAGCAGAGAAGAGGATACTTTCAATATATAAAGTATATTTAAAATTTTTGTAGACTAATTGTTCTCTGTTCTCTATCTCTTCCCTACAGCGAAAAATAACATTTTTTTTCTATTTTTGGGTAAAAACTCCACAGTAGCTAGAGTGAATAATGGACCTATTTTGACGACATTTTGCGAAAAAAAATTAGGTCAAATTTTACAAATACGACTTAGTCGATAAGCACAAACATTTTTAGTTTTTATTTCGAACTCTAAGTAGGAATTTGTATTGCACTTAGGAGTTCTTTTTTAAATTCTGTATTTCACGTAAACATAAACAATTGAATTACCAATATTTGGTTCAAAGTATGTGAAGCAGATAGGGAGATCGATAATTCGACAACCGATTTGCGAATAATCTGAAAAATTCAAACTTTTATAAAAACCGGTTTTCGACTAAAAATCGAACAAAAACAAATTCAAATTGATTTTTTTTTAAATTTTTGTTGCTTAGTTCGGTAAATTTGATATATATCCCTCATATTCATTTTTAATTCCAACGGCATATTTTAGTTTCTTGAACAACGTTCCACGTTCTTATGATTTTAAAGGACATTACTACCTCGACATCACAATGTCCTAACATTTCATCCACTGAAGACTACTTGGTAAAAAATCAAGTTTTCCTTGCTGCACAATAACGTCTATTCTATAGACATATTTAAGGTAATTAATAATACTGGCCTACAGAAAAAAACGTCTTTAATTAAAAAATGTTGTTCCTAAACATTTGGTTGTACTTACATCGAAATCGGTCAAGTCGTTTCAAGATATGATGAAACATACTGACATAACTACCTTTTTTTAGCGAAAAAGTTGCCACGTCAATAAAAAAAATTTGAGCCAGATGAAAAAAAACTGAAAATGGATTTAAATTTAACGCATCAAAATCATTATATTTCATTTAGTTTTATTTAAAGGCAAAAAAAATTTTTTTTTTTTTTTGGTTTTTGTAGACCAGTGTAATTTCTGGTGTCGAAAAGCCTTTTCAGCTTAGTATTTAAGAGCACTCAAAATATCCAGACTTATCTTTTCTATCGATATCCAAATATTTTCAAACTTCAGAGGACATCTGTAGAAACATAAATCACGTATTTAATAATGTGAGAAGTCTGAGAAGTCCTCACTTCAAACCTAAGCCACATCATCTGACAATTTTCATCACAGATATCGCCTCACAACATTACTAGCAACTGGTTATGAGTATTTCCGCAGTGAAAAACTTCGCTTATCAATACAGCTGCCGTTCGGAGCCAGCGTTTGTAGGTATTAAAAAATGAACATTTTAAAAAAACCGTATTCGACAAAATCAAAAAAAGCAGTCGAATAATAACCATTCGATCTCCCTAGGGTCAAAAATTATACAATTTGTTATTTTTCAACAATAATAATTCTTTGACTAAAAAGTTTCAGTTTGTTGAATTTCAAAAATAATTTTAAAAATTGCCATCTATACTTTTTATTTATTTATTTATTTATCGATCGAAAATTAAAAACAAAGTTTATAATGCTCACAAACTTTAACCAATGATGAATTTGTTGAATATTTGTATTTTTCTTTTTGTATTTTTGCATTTCAAGTTGAAAATCGAAACTTCTACCATTACGAATGAAGTTTTATTGAAAAAAATCTATTAAAACTACTTTATTGATTTTATCGACAGTATTAAATAAGAAAGTAATAACCAGATTTTTTAATAAACGTTTTAAAACTGTTTCTTGTATGCAGATATGAAAACAGGCTTTAACAGTCTTGCAAACACAAGTACACCTTCAATATTCATTTGAATTGCAAATAAAATATGTTTTGTCATCAAATGAACATTAGATACATATATATGTGCATTATCCATACTTAGTTTTACTAATGCTGACTATGTGGATGATGATAATTATAGTGGTGGGATGATGTGAACTGTTGAAATCATGAGTTTAATCATTGCATTGCTAGAATTCTATTAGACAAACACGGAAGTTAAAAATAGAGAAAAGTAATAGGATAACAGACAAAAAGTTTGAATTGCACATTTTTTTCAAACTTATATCCCCCTTTATGTGCCCACGCATTGTTTAAATAACAGTGAGGATACAGACGATTAATATGGGTTATAAAGAGTTTCTAACTGCAAAAAATACTTATGAAACACCTGTTCAGGAGTTAATTTAAATAAGTACCTATGTAAATAAGACAATTTAAAGAACTTTATAAATTTATGGTTTTTACTTATACGTTTGTTTAAATCAGGTCTTTACATTTTAAAAATGGGGAATTGCCGCAAGCTACTATGCCAATAAAGAAATCGACCAAAAACATTTTTGAGAGCGGGCTAATAAGTCAGTGAGTTTTGAACGAGGCGCAGGTTTCTGGATAAACATTTAATTCAATTGTTAACTAATTCCTTTCAAAAAATAAGATTTGTGAAGCATTTCCTTGTAAAATGATTTCGTCCTTGGACTTAAATCTCTTAGTGTCAACAAAAAAATTAATAAGTTCATGGATTTTAACCACGGAAACTGCATTGTCTTCGTGGAAAAACTTTTTTCTTGGTCAAATGCTGTTGTTTTTTTTTTTTTAACAGTTAAGTCGCCATTAATTGTTGAACCTTTTTGGAGGTAGGTAATGTGCATCCAGAAAAAAGGTCGCCTTGACTTTATTGGCTGACAAACTCTTCTTGATTTATTATTTTTTTTTTTGTGCGAAAATGCACCCGAGAAATCCACGTATTAACTGCCGCTTGGTGTTACGTTTGATCCTAGTTTCACGAAGTCATGAAACGGCGCAAAAACCACTTCATATTGGCGTTCTTCAACGCTTCTAAGAAGTTGTCACAAGATTACGTTTGTAGTCAATTGTAAGTAAGAAATTTAAAAATACATTTTTAATGGAAAGAACAGAGATTTAAAAGACATGATAAGTATGTTTTAAACAAGCGATTTTATCTTTGTGAATGTAAAAAACTTGAAATCGACACCACAAGCAGATGTTCATTAATTTTCTGCTTTGCTGCTGTTTTTTTTTTTTCATATAATTATAAAATCGACTACAGGACGGATAATGCAGTTAACTGTAGCCATAAAATAGTGTAACCTCCAGTAATTTATATAAAATTTAGCTAAAACAGCTAATGGGTACCCCTTTGTTGCTCTGAGACAAATCTGCTTTTTGCTTTCATACCAAAAACTAACTGAAGTTTTATATCAAAGAATGTCACATGCTTGTATTTATGACGGCGATAGAGTTTTTTACTTATTTCTAAATTTGCACTAAGATTTCATTAATTTGATTTGAAATATTGATATTAAATTGCCATTAATTAGAATAATCTCTTTAAACTTTTTTAACTATCATTCTTTACATTTTGTGTAAAAAATATAAACTTTATTAAATGGTTTTTCTTGATGACTGTCAACACTGTTGAAATTTCTTTTAATTCTTTTTAACTTCCATACTTTTCTTCGTTTGTAGATTTTCTTTAAGTAAACAATAGTGCCTTAAGAATTAATTGCATTAAATTGATAATTGGATAATTTCTAAAGCGCAAAGCTTAAGAACGTCTTAACTAATTTGGTAAATTTATATTTTACATACATACATTTGCTAAGGTACAATAGAGTGGTTTGGAAAAAAATTGTGCCAGTCACCCCCTAGGATTAAAGATAAAAATCATTCCAAAAATATTTTTTTAACTTTTTTGCGTGTACTGTTAAGTGTTACCATATCTCAAAATACTTTAAATATTTTATTTAACTCCTATAAATTTTTTGTTTATGAATAAAAAAATAGCTTCAACGCAAAAGTTTCATCAAAATAACACAGCTTTATTTTCGTTTAAATATATTTAGCATTAGGGTGGGTACGAACTGAGTTTTTTAAAGTCATGAATGAATTTGAAGTGGTAGTAAAAAACTAATAAAGACAGAAATAAGCCATGAACACCGGTAAATAAAATGTTATGATCGGACTAAAAATGGCGATAAGGTGAACAAAATACTAAAAGGGCGGTATTTCTCGGAGTTACAAAAAAAAAAAATATATTTTTGGAATTGTTTTTAATTATCTTTAATCATAGGGGTGACTAGTACAAATGTTTTTTTGTATGGAAGGTGAACCACTCTAAGGCACAAGAAGGAGACAAAAAACGTAAAAATTTTGAGGAAAAAATTAAAAACAACGTAATGTAATAATTATTTAGTATAAACAAAACATGGGAGTAATTAGTCCGACTAGTGCGTGCAGTCCAAAATAGACATAAACTATTAGATATTTTGAATTGAGTTATTATTATTATTGTTATTTTACTATTGTATTTTTTTATAGTATAAATAAACAGTGTTCTTTTAAATATTGATTAGAAAATATTATTTATTAAGGCAATACAAGTAAAAACAAACAAATGTTTATATGCTTTTCTTTAAAATCTTAAACTTGTTGTTTAAATTAAAGTGAATGTCAAAGATATAATATAACAATGACAATGGAGATAAGAATGTGATATTTTTATCCTAATGCCAAAAAGGAACAAAAGTAACGTAAAAATGTCATTGTTTTGAATGTAATTAAACTTGTGCAAATGTATTATCGTAAATAAATATATTAAAAATGCCAATATATATGTCATTATAAATGGACACAGAAAAATTCATATTATATTGTTTCAACATAAAAAAGAACCAGACAATAAAGTGTACATATAAGAAAAATAACATAAAAACAATCGTAAGAAACATATTTCATTGAAGAAAAATTCAATTTGAACGTGGCCAGACATATATCTTTTTCGATAATAATCTTAATCCGTTATTTTATATACAAATTCTTTGCATTTAGTATAGTAGCAGTCTTCGAACGTTGTTTTGAGTGCAAATTGCTAAAAATCTTTGACCAAATTGAAACAAAAGTTTGTCTTTGGAATACAAAAAGGCTTAAGGCACATCCAAATATATTTAATAATTGAGCCCGAGGTCTAATCCGATAAAGACAACGTTATACTGCAGACATGAGCTTAAGGCAAAAAGGAAAAATGAAAATTTAAAGCTAAATCATGGATAAAAACCCAGCTCTGGCTGAACTCAATAAAATACCAAAACAATTGAGAATGAGTAAAAACAAGATTAGAACTACGGCATGTACTGTAAAAACTATTATTTTGTCTGTTATGAACATATTGTTACGAAAATAAACAATGCCTGAAGAAAAGATACACTAAATTAGTGTAGTAGTAGTTTAGCTATAAACCTTATTCTAGGGTGAATAAATAAATATTTCCATGTGAAAAATTCATATTAGACAGTGATGCCAGAGGATACGGTATACTTTCATCAGTGGTCAATGGGACAGAGAAAATCGTAGACGCACACTGTCAAATCCTGAACGGAACTATTGTGTTACCTGACGTGAGCTACTAGCAGTGCTGGAATGCAAAAATTCATTACAATAAGTACCTATACACTTTCTGCTAAGAGTTGGTCATTTCGTACTGAGATGGCTGCTACAATTCAGGAACACTCAAGGACAGCTAGCACGTTGAATTGAGCGCCTCCAGGCTTATGACTTCAGCATTGAACACCGAAGAGGCTGCGAAGAAGGAATCCATCATTGATATCCGGCTAACGCAAACCTGTCAGTAGTGCTGGAAACCGTAATCTTCTCGTCGTGATTGATTATTTCAACAAACGCCCTGAAGTGTATCCCATACTCAATCCGGAGGTGAATACGATTGTAACTGTTTTTGTCAAAAATTGGGTATGCCGATAAGTGGTTCCAATAAAGTTATATTCCGATATACAGCATTAAAAAGACTCGAACGACACCGCTTCCCCGCAGGAATGCTTGCGGAAAGTGGTGAGCGTTCAACGGAAAGTCTGAGACTAGCACATTCCGAGGTTTGGCGTACCGATTAGCTGTCCATGAACATCTACATTATCTGCCAAAATTATTTTTGGAACTGAGTTAAAACCGCCTGGTGACTCAGAGTTCGGTGTTAAGGCTGTCACAAAGAGGGATGCCACATATGCTGAAAAACGGGAAAGTCTCAATAAACTTCATGAATTTGTCCGCACACGTATAAAACTGGTCAGCGATAGAATGAAAACCAGATATGATCGTGCAGCAAATACCAAGGGCCTCCATGAAGGATAACTGGTTCTACTCTACAATTCACAGCGGAAGAAAGGATTATCTCCTTAACTACAAACTAACTGGTATGGACTTTATAAAGTAGTCAAAAGGCTTAACAATGTGGCGTATAGAATACAGAAAAAAATAGCCCGCGAACAAAAATGAAGATGGTACATCTAGAGCGGCTGGCGGGCTATGGGAAGAAAGATAATGAGCCAGTTTGGGATGAACAGGCTTATTTTAGCTATAAACCTTATTGTGGTATTTATTCTAATGGTTTGTGTCAAGGCCACCATGGTAATGCCAAACTAAATTTGTGTTATTAAGTTTGAATATTGAACGGTGATACCGTACCGTCACTCAACTTGTTAGATGAATATTTTCTTACGCTCGTCATCTAGAAACAGGCTGTTAATGTGCATTAAGTTTGATGTAAACGCACAAAACCAAACTGCATTTAAACTGCATTTGGCTTTCTCAATATGGCAATACTATGGATAATCAACCAAGTTGTTCACTATTGTGAATAAAGAAATGAAAATTGTTTCAAATGGCTTATGGACCAGTTTTTGGAAAATTAATTTTGGTTTTTTTTTTCTTTAAATAAATAGTGATTTTTCACCAACGGCATAGCTCCATTTGGTCTAGGCTTAAATTTCAAAAAATAAATAGTTGACAAACAAACAACTGTTTACTTCTGTCAGGGTAAGATTTTAATTTGCATTAGGAATTTCTTAATGCACATCAACGCTGTCGTTTATCTACGGTAATAGTGTAAAGTTACTAAGGGTCGTTTAAAAAGATTAGACGTAACAATATGTAAAAAGATCGTCTAGTAATGTAATTTAATTAAACCTTAAAATTACAAAATCTCTTGCAAATATTTATTTTCGATGAAAAATTTATATTTAGCTTTAAATTTCTTATTAGTAATCTTTTGATTAGCTTGTCTATTGACACCATCATTCAGATTGTGTTTCTGTTAAGCCTAAATGATTTTAATCTCTTAGTTAAAAAAGCATGTCTATGTTATTGAAAGATATTTGAGAAATTTTAGATTTTTGAATTAAATTTGAATGCGAATCCTAGCAGTTATTCGCTCAAATTCCGCTTTTTATAGAAAACATTTGGTGACGTTGGTTATGATACACAATATTTATATATACATAAGCTGTAAATTGTCTTATATAAATTCTTAGAATTTTATTGTTAATCGAAGATCTTAAATTCACAATTCAAATTGTTATTTAAGATATAAAGTTTTTAATGTCAAAGTAATTTATATTGGTTCTCAGCATTTGAAGGCAAGGATATAACGTAGGCAATTAATTTATTTATCAAATATATCAATCATTAAGAAAATTTAAATAAAATCAAAATTGTTAATTAATGTAAAAAATTGTTACTGTTACATTATTAACTTATTGTAAATAACGTTTTGCCTGCAGGCAGTTAAAGATCAATTTACGCACATTTTAGCCGAATGAGATATAACAAAGCCTATAAGCACAAAAAACAAATTTGTGCATCTTTACAAAAGTCAAGTTGATAATTAAAGAAATATATTTTTGGATTTTTTATTCATAACAGAACAATAAAAATCAAAATAATCAATAGTCTTTAAGCTATTTCAGCAATTGTTTAAAATTTAAGAATTTTTCCTTCTGCTAAGGTTTAATAAATAACTTAAACCTGCCGTTAGGTTTGAACCATTTTGGTTAATTTTGGTTTTTTTTATGCTTTAACTACGGAACGATTCAATATATCAACTTAAAACGCTTTTATGTTCTATTACTTCTACTAAAATTTTACGTTCTATGAAGTAAAGTAAGATAACTAAATAAAATGTTAAAAATCTTAGACATATCTCTGATCCACACATATTTATCGACTTATTTTTATAAATTGTGTTTGCAGAAAGTGTGAAAGAGTACAAGTGATATGATAAACTAAGTTTGCAAACTTGGTGAATTACAAAAACATTTTATTATAAAAAGGTTAAAACATATCTAAGTTCATTTATTAAAAAAAACCAATATGGTTTACCTTAGATTCGTAAGTTAATAACTAATTTTTTAAAGATTATGGTACTAAACAATTTGTTAATACTAGAATTAGCTTAAACGATTAATATACCAACATATCTTAACCAACTATTGTTGAGTAAGACATATAAAGTGATATATTTTTTACCACAAGCGAAGTAAAAAGGCGTCTGTTTATTTCATTCAATAAATTTTTCAACAAATGCCTTTTCAAAATTCTTTACAATAGAGTACAGATTAAATAGTACATAACATTATAGTACATAAATATATCATACATCAAACATACACACATGTGTGTAAAAATAGGAAATTAAGGGATGTGTCAAGGAAGACACTCTTAAATCTGTCAACCTTACATCCTTCACTGCAATAAATTTTAGGAATGATGACATTCTTGTGTGGAAGAATTTATTTGATTTTACAGATTTATTGATCATATAGTTAAGAATTGTCCTAAATGCCGAAATTACTTTTATTTAATTGTTAATGTTTTGTTTCTAATCGCTACATTTCTAAAATTTTAATGATTGTCAAGTGTGAAATTTTTTAAAAAATATCACTTTTTCTTTTCATGCTTAAGAATATTATTAAAAAAGTATTGATGAAGTTCCTACTCAGCATTTAATTTTAAGTTTTTCTTAGTTTAAGTTTAAAAACATATGTATATATGTATATTGTTACGAAAATAAACACTGCCTAAAGAAAAGACACACTAAATTAGTACAGTAGTAGTATTAGGGTTGGCAAAAACTCGGGTTTAAAAAAAAAAAAACCCACTGGGTTTTATTGGTTTTTTTGATGGGCTTGTTTTGTTTTATTGGGTTTTATAATTGCTTCCAAATTTCGTTCAAGTCGACAATAAAGTTTGTTTTTTATACAATCACGTTGATTAAGTATTTATAGCGCAATTTTGCACTCTTGGTGTGATCAAGGCGACATTGTGTACTATGAGCTGCTAAAACTTGGTGATCGGTGCAAACTGAAATAACTTCATTTGAATCATGCATTATGAGAAAAACGGCAGGAATATAAAGACAGACGTGATTAATTTATTTTTTTGCATGACAACACACGACCTCATGTAGCAAAAGTTTCAAAGCAAATATTAGAAACGATCGAATGCCGCATCCGCCGTATTCTCCGAATATTGCTCAAACCTCTTTATATGGAATTTCTTTACACGGCATTTTGCTATAACGGCCTGTTTGAATTGTGGAATATATCCGCTTTAAAAGCAACGTACTTCGTTTTACGGCTAAAATAAAGCGTGGATTCTTCGTTTTTTAACAAAATGTGTAAAGGAAGCATTGATTTTTTTATGTCTAATATGTTCTTACATCTTTTGAATTTGACGTAGAAAAATAGAAATTTGTAGAAACTACAAGAAAATTCGAATTTGAATTTGCACATTGCACTTAGTCAGTTAATTATAGTTTGGCAGTCATAAAGTAAAGTCGTGATACGGCGTTCGTAAGAGTGTTCAGTAATTGTATATTAAGTGGGAATTAAGTAAGTTGCATACTGTGTAGTTATAATTGTATAAAGTAAAAGTGTGTTAATAAAAAAGCTGTATGCGACATCAACAATATATTATTTATTTTATTTAACACAATTGAAAAGAACTCGGAAGTTTGAGAAGATTAAAACGTAACAATATGTATGTATCTTCTGAAATTGTTATATTTGGTGCCAATTATTTCCCAATTGGATTTACACACACGTCTGTTATGTTAAAAACAGATCTAGATTTTTACCAATAACTAATTTGCCATAATAGAACACCTAAACGCTGACTTTTAAGATCTTGTATTTTGTAATGGTTTTTAATAAGAAAGAGTTCATATATTGGCTATGGTGATTATGCTGAAAAGACTAAGTAGTCATTCAAAATAAGTGATATTCGAAGTTAAAACCGAGTTATCAACTCATTATTTTCTCAAATATACATCTTTATTAAGCTTTTGTTGAATAAATATCATTTCATCCTAACTTTAACTTTATAAAAGCTTACATATTTTCTTCGATTATTATCGTCAATTACCGACTGATTTTCATCAGATTCAATGCGGTCATTAAAATCTATATTAAAATACTTTCAGTTAAATTTCAAAGAAATAAAAAAATTCTTCTTTGTAAATATTGCATTTTAAAGCCTTTTACACATTTACTCTTAAGTGAAAATGCCCATTAGTTTGGTGGCATTTACATAAGTAATCTTCTGCTAAATAATTCCATATAAAAACGTTTTTATTACTTTTTCTACGTGCGAAAATGGTATTTAAATCAATGTGTTCAATAAATACACCTGCAAATACAAAAAAATAAGATAAGTAAAGAACACTAAGTAAAGCTAAAGATTAACTAAATAAAATTAAAAAAATTTCGAAAGTAAACAACTGTATAACAAAGAAGAAAATAAAAATTAAACTTTATTTATGGGGAACAAACATCAATATTAGTGGATGACTAACGAAGAACAAAACAAATTTTCCAAGCAAGGCGCCATGTTAAATAAAAAATGTTAGAAGCCATTTTTTAACACTGAATTAACATTTTACTTAGTTTATATAAGTTTATATGAACATATTACTTTAATGTCAAATTGCGTAAAAGCCAATTATATAAATTTTTAAAATAACAACCGTTCAAGAAGAATACTTTTAGCAGGCAAACTCAATTAAGTGATTAAGAGCTTCATTTCTTTTTTAATAGACATTATTTACATATATGAGGTAGACCATCTATCATCACAAAAGTTCTGTCACAAAATTTAGTATATTATCTCCATTGAACGAAAATAATCGCTTTACGTGATTTATTGGTAATTTATTTCCAAAACAAAGACAATTGGTCGGAAATTGGAAAAAATAATAAGAAATACAAATAAAAAATAAAAAAATTGCAAAAATCATCTTTTGGGTGAAGCTCATTTTCATCTTTGTGGGTACGTTAATAAGCAAAACTGCTGTTTTTGTGGCTCAGACAAGGTGGTGCGACTTGCCACAGATCTCATGCCACCATCGACTTATTGCGTCAAAAGTTTGATGGCCGTTTAATTAGCCGAAATGATAATGTCACTTGGCCGCCAAGAAGCTGCGACTTAACACTGCTGGATTGTTTTCTGTCGGCACCGTTAAATACAAATGTTATGCAGACAAACCAGTTGAGCCAAAATTCGTGATGCCATTGCCGAGATATGATCTCATACCCTCGAAAAAGTTCTCTCCGATCGAATGGGGCACTGTGAGATCATATGAATGAAATTATATTTCATTTCTAACCGGAACAAAAGTACTTCACAACAAAAAAATAAATTTGGCTAAGTTTCAAGCCGTTTTTGTTTTATTGCATTTGGAAATTTAAGCTTTTAAGTGGCCAACCCTATATTTATTCATAATTACCCTCATTTTCTTATAATATGCAATGCTTGACATTTATATAAAAATATTAAGATAAAAGGTATTATTTATTTCTAACATAACTTTTATTAAATTGTGCAATGAAATTGAAATGCAAATATGGTCCTAAAATTACGTAATAAAGGAAACACAACAAATTCGGATAAATTGTTCTTTATTTCTCAACATTATCTATTTTAAGCTGGATACACTTCTTTATCGAAATTCAAGAGCATCTATAGTAAAGTTGACATCAGCTGCACAATTCTCCTCTTCAATATTGGCAACACTTTTACCACAACAATTTTTTTAGTGTTTGAAAATAGAAAATAATCCAAGGTGCCTTAATCTGCCAAATTATGTGTATGAATTTGAATTAAAATTTATTGATGTTGTAAAGTAGTGCATTGTGTTAGTTAATCAATAAGTAAGTTAGTTAATTAATAATTTTAATTCTTAAACATTAAGCTTATCCCACACGTATTCCAAAAACAGACGCATTGATGTCGCCTGCAGGTGAAACTATCTTGTCCTTCCTTGAAAACGATTCTTTCAATCCAGACCACTCCACCGGCTGTTCCTTTGACCCAAGTGGGAAGTGACAAGCCTATGTATAATCAGTAGTTACGAGCTGACGTAAAAATTGAAACACATTTACGAAGTGCTCTTGTTCTATAGTGAGAAAACACTGCACCCATCTAAGGCACAACTTATGAAGTTACAAATTTTCAGTAAATATTCAATATAAATACTAGGTCACATGGAAGTAAACAATCTCAGCCCAAGCCTAAACCTTACAGGTTAAGTTCGTGATGGAACGGGGTTGCATGATGCCTAAGGCAGTTGGAACCCATAGAATAAATGTTGAAATATTGTCGCCATTTAAAGCACTAATATCGCCACAACAACCGCCTTGCTTGAACAAAAATAAAAAAATGAAAGTTGTTGCAATCTTCTTGATTGACCGCCACAGTCACTCGGTTTAAAAAAAAAATGTGGTCCAATGTGTGAGTTGCATGGAATGGACTTTCTCGCCCGCCAATAGATGTCAGCACCACCAAAAGAGGCTATACAAAATTTCAAGAATAAAATAAAAACTAGTCAAATTTGTAAATTTAAGTTAACTTAATATATAATGCCAATAAAATTAATGCTACTTATTACAACAAGATTATAATATTGTTGTTGTAGATGGGACATAAATTAGTAAACAGAGCAAACATGAATAAGATTGAGCAAATATTTTTAGTGTTGTTCTCCTATATTCTTAAAATAGACAAACATTGGAATTTTAAGTAAGTCACTGTATAAAATGGCTTAACAACAATGTTTGGAGATCCCTAAAGCACTTCGTTGAGAATAGGTTCCTTAATGATAAACGATAACGGACACCGATATTTTCTTGAATAAAAATATTATTTTAAATCAATCATAAGATGGAACACAATATAAGCCTATTGCTTATATATTATCAGCGGACGTTCGCTCCTTTTAAAAAATTTTGGCCACATTTTGCAACAAAGCTTCTATCTCGTAAATGCAACGCCGAATTTCATCTTTCAGGTTGTCAGTTATTTGTGGTTTGTTCACGTAAGCCAGGTCTTTCAAGTGGCCCTAGAGCGGCGTTAAGTCACAAGAACGAGGCGACCAATTGACATCACCAAATTGAAAACTTACGCGACCGGGAAATTTCTCATGCAATAACTGAACTATTTAACTGGCTGTGTGGCTTGTGGCGCCGTCCAAAATATTGGTTATCATGGTTTGGTAGCGCAGAAAATTTCGGCGTTTCCTGGCTCATTTTCTAAAAAAAATTCTGGTCGATATTGCCGCTTAACCACAAACCACACCATATGGTCACTTTCTTTGGTTGTAATGGTTTTCCGAGGACTGTTTTTAGATTTTGTGAACTCCAAATGTGACAATTTTGTTTGTTTACATAACCGCCTAATTGAAAATGAGCCTCACCATTAAAGATGATTTTGTTGAAAAATGCGTTGTTTTCGTTCAGTTTTTCAAACAGGCAATTCACAAACATTCGACGCAAAAAATAGTCGGCTGACTTTAATTTTTGAACGAGTTGAACTTTATAAGCATGAAGAAGAAGATCTTTATGAAAAATGTTGCGCAAATTTCCTCTGGTGATGCCCAATTGTTGCGAACGTCGACGTTTTGATGTTCCGGGCTAATTCTCAACATTTTGTTGTATAGCGGATATGTTTGCATTACTACGGTCACTACGGTCACACGGTATTGTTATAATTTATTGGTAGCAACGACACCGTGAGCCTCGAATTTAGTGAATTAATTATGCTCAGCACTCTCAGGAGGAGCATGATTACTATAAAATGCTGCCCAAATCTTACGAAGCGATACAGCCACCATTTTGATAGTAAATTTTCACAATTTTGTTCTAGAGTTTAGCGTTCACAGTTAAAATTTCCCTAAATAAGTGTCAAAGGTTGACAGCTCAAATCTTGACATTTCATCATTTGACAGCCAATTTAATTCCTAACTTCCAATTTTCCCACCTTGTACACAAAGTATGATATATTTATTTTTTTACAACATTGACCACTATCTTAAAAATCTGAAAAAGTGTATTTAGTAAAAAATAATAATATACTGCAATACATCACTCGACTATTATGCATATAAAAAATATGTTTATTTATATATTATCCATAATAGCCTAAATTGCTTAATTAATCTTTTTAACTTTATTTGTGTATTCATGTATGTAGGTGTTAACAAATATGTTAAATCACTGATAACGATTTTAAACAAAAAACCAAAGTATTTAATAAAATTGCTTAATTTAATTTGCGTAATCGGTAAAAAAATTTTATTGGCGCAAAAAACAAACAACACATTGTGTTTTCTTTTTTTATTATTTTAGTCTGCAAAGTACAAATAACAGTGGGAAAAAACATGCTGGGCATACAAATCGTATAACTAATTTTTTTTCTTTGTTACTTTTTGAACATATAAAATAAATAGCATATCAGCATGGTTTTCCCACTAGTTGTGTACAATGTAGAATATTCGATATTTGTATAATGCAACATCGCATGTGTTTTGTTTGCAACAGGTGTTATAACACATGAAAGCACTATGATGGTCATTCTTTGAAATACTGGTAAACTTCTTGTGTGCCTATTTTTGGTAGACTTTGTTATTTAATTCAAATACTTACACGGGAGCATCAGGCAATTGATAGCACACTCCCATCTGACACAAACATTCATACTTGCAAATTTTTTCAAGTATATGTGCATTTAGTTCAACATTTTAAATATTAGTTTGCAATTATGAAGTTAAGTAAACTTAGAAGAATATGTTTAATTGTTTTCCATATTTGAAGCTTATACTGTCATCGATAGTGCACTTTTATCTGTATTGTTATTATCATCTTTTCATTAAGCATAAAATGAAATTTTCAAATTTTAATAATTTATTTTTATTTTTTATTTTTTTTTAATGATAGTGCGCCCCGATATACTAGTACATAGAGTGTTCGTCTTTCAGTTTATGTGTAGTGGAATCTTTTCCCACCAGAAACTATGGTCATTTAACATGCCATGTGTGCTTCATTAAGTAATAAACTGCAAAGGCATATGCTCTACGATAAAAATGATTACTGAAAATATGTGATTATAAGTAATGAATTCCTTTATTTCGCTAAAGAACATTCTTTTAAAGTATTGGTAGAAAAGTGACACACTTGCCACATTGCGACAATGCTCTAACGAATCGATAGATTTACATACACTCATTGGATAATCCATAAAAGATCACCTTTGCCCTCTCTTGTACGCGGTCGAGAAGCTCCCAAGACACAAAGGCAGAGACACTTGAATGCTTGAAAAATGTGATTATTGGCCCAAAACGACACAGTGAATTCTCATGTTCCGAACATCAAAAGCATCTGAATCCTCAATAACTACATTACTCATAGTCACAGACGGCGCCACACTACCAAGTCTGTGTGTCCAATTCATTTTATTCTTGGTTCAATGGGTACGAAAACAAACTGAATTGACAAATTTGGTGTGAATAACAGCCAATAAACCCTGAAATATGCACTGGTTAGTTCGGTTTGTGAGCCGACTTCTTCAAGAACGATGAAAGTTGCAAAGAACATTCATACATAAGAACATATGCATTTACTTCTACTTCGTTTTTCATAGGATTATTCCATGGTTTGTCATACTATGGCATATTAATTTTTTACATTTTAAGTTATTTAGGTCAATTTTTTAGACCACGAGTTAATTGTCTAATCCAAAGAAATTGTAATGTCTGTTTTCTCCAGCTATGAATCCTAATTGTATAATTCTTCTGGCGGCTCAATGCTCTTCGCAAATATTATCAGATATGTTCGCTTCATTAGAAGAATTCTCTAATCTAATTTTCTTTCGACGCCAAACATAAAACCAGTCGAACGTGTTTTTTTAATAATTTAAAAAATAAAATTGAAATGAAAAATTTGCGAAAAATGTTTTGATTAGAAGAGATTTTACTTTTATTGATTATTGAAAGGGATGGTAGGATGTCTAAACTATATAAAAAAGGGTTAAAACTTTTTTTTTGGTGTTTTTTTTACGTTCATACCGAACGTGTAGCTTCACGTATTGTTTTCCACGAATTTGTTTTCTTTTTTATTATAGAAATATCATTAGCTCTGCTCTACACACATCAACAGGGATGCACATTATCGCAGCTTCTATAGAATAAAGCTTTTAATGTAAACGTTTGCAATAATAAAACCATTAGCAGAGCCATAAGATATAAACATAACCAACACTTTAGACTAGGGCGATGATATTTGCCTTTTAGCACTCAGTCATCGTTACATATCTGCTAAACTTAAGTCTCTGAAGAGAACTAAGGCTCACCATTCAAATACGTAACATATTTCGCTGTAACACCCTTTACAATACTAAATTCAGGATACGTAATATCAACTTAGTAAAGTTTAGTTATTTCTTCTACTTTGGCAACAATCTAACTAAAACCAGTCAATCTTTCGGTATTTTATGAACTGTCTGAACTGAATGCTATCTTGAAATGGACTAAGATTAACATATTTGACTGCTGCGTAAAACCAGCCCCACTGTATAATAAATATAATATAATGTAATGTCAAAGCCAGGGCTATGTTTCTCAAATATCTAAACCATAAGATATGATATATACACGCGTATAAACACAGCTGCGAGATATGACAATTTATTATCAAGTTGAGAATATTGGTCACAAAGAAGAAAATCGGAAAAGTAACTGATGAAAGAAATATTGGCGTATACATTTTTAAGGCAGTTGATATATTTCTTTACGTTTGGAACACTTTAAGGAAATAATTATGCTTTTGAATACAATTTGATGTAATTTAAATATAAACCATTATTATCAATTCAGAAAAATAATTGATCAAAAAAATGTTGACAGTGAGGTATACAAATGGGTCAAAAATGAGTCATTGTATGTTTAAAAAATTAAACATAAAAACCACCTTTTAAAAGTTTTCACTTTTAAATATTTTATAAAATATTCTATAAAAACCTTAAACAAATTGTAGTTTGCACGTATTTAAAGCCAGTTCAACTTAAAGCATTCGTTATTTTTAACTATGAATATGAAAAAGGCAGTAAAAGGTTCTTAGTTAAAGACTTACTCTAGCAAGACTCGACTTTAGTGTAAGACTATGAATATGGGCCAATAATTATAATATAATTTTTCACACAACAAGTTTTTACTTCACATAGATTAGAAAAAAATCTAATTTAAAGCATAGAATAGAGTTTCGTTATACATAAGAAATGTAAATAGTGTTGTTGTTTACAAACAAAAAAGGGTTGTGTGAACGGTTTACAAATGCATAAAAGGGTTAACTTATCGATTTCAAATAAAAACTAAACAGTTAAAAGCCCAGGACCATTGAAAAAATTTAGGAAAAGAAAATAAAAAGGAAATAAATACACGTAATGTTAATCATTTCATTTGTCCTTTTGTTTGACCATTTTTTATGTATCTCTCTTTGTTTAGCAATGTCTACAGTTTGTATAGATAAAATTCTAAAATTAACAATCAATCACAACAATCAATCAGTCACATATAGTTTTTCTTTTACAAAATTTATAGGTTTTTGTTGCAACTCAGTAACAAACATCAATCTTTGAAATAAATTGTAAAATAAATTGCAAAAATTTCTTCAGTATCCCTAGTCTGATAATGTTTTGTTAATGTACGAGTATCTTCGAATTAAAGCCTTTTATGAAAGAAAAATATTTACTAAATAAAAATATAGAACAAGTAAACAAATGATTTTAGCAAATAATGTCAAAAGAAAAAAATGACCAACAAATATTATCAGCAATGGTATTACAAATAAAGGTGTAAACAATGAACGCAAACAATGATTTTATTAAAGCTAAAACCCTTTACTATTAAAGAAAAAGGAAATTCTATGATTGCTACACGCATATACAGTGATGTGGGAAAAATAAGAATAGTGATATTGTTATCATCGAACTCTTTACAATGCCATACTCATCAAAGTGGCTTGTTCTCTTCGGCCGAAGGCAGAATACATGTGTGGAGCATTTAAACATAATCTGTTTTCATAAGTTTCAGCAGATGATATAGTGTTTCGAAGATAACAATTTCACTGTATTAGACTGGCTTCTACAGTCTCCAGAATTAAAAGCGATAGAGAATTTGTGGAATTTAGTAAAAACAGCAACTAGAGGAGAGTGTCCCACAAATTTTTATTATTTTTGGGAATTAATGCAGACTGCGTAGGATGATATATGGGCTACAGTAAGCCAAAATCTTGTCGACTCTTTGTCCAGACGATCTTGTAAATAACCACGGAGCTTAAACAAAATATTACTCACTCGAAAACAAGATTAGAATTTAAATTAGTGCAAATCTATTATTAAGTATATTATCTTCTTTTATAAATCTTTTCGGAAATACCATGAAGTGTCCCTATTTTTAACATGATGGATTTGTATTTTAAGTTCAGTTTAATTATAATTATGAAATATAAGCAATAATTTAATAAAAATGCAATGAAACTTGTTTCTGTAGTTTATTAACTAAAAATAAGTACAATTATTGGTCAGCAAATGTCACATTTTGCGTACTTTCTTATCAAATAATAAACCACATTAGTGTATTTATTATTTTTCACATTACTATACATACATAAAGATATGTACAAATTATTCCTATTCACTACACATAAGCCTCAAAGACTGCAATGAATATATCAAAGTTTGTGATTGTCAGGTTTAGATTGGATTAAATTTTTTATCAAAATTAAATTCATAGAAGAATATTTGAAATGTTTAAGTAAGAAACATAATGTTTACAGATGTATAGGTGGGCAATTTAGGAGTTTCAATTTGAACGAGCGATTATTTCGAATCTGAATTTACTTATGTTATTCTATTCTGTCACAAAATTCTGTATGGGTGAAGCTCATTTTCATCCTGGTGCGTATGTTAATAAGCAAAATTGCCGTATTTGGGGCTCAAAAAACCCAAAGTGGTCTTACAGTAGCCAGTGCATTCATTACGAGTGACTGTTTGGTGCAGCTTGTGGAGCGAAGGCATTATTGGCTCATATTTCACATTTCATATTTCGCAACCATTACGGTCAATGTGGACACCTATCAAGCAGTTTTTGTTTTATTGAATTTTTAGTTTTAAACTTTTAAATTGTCCACCCCTTATAGTTTCTAAAACATGGTATATCAAATAATAGCTCGGTTTTTTAACTGAAACAATCATACAAAATTGCCAAAAATTTATTAATGCTTAATCTTATTTATTTGACAATTAGACTATCTTACCAAGAAATGTCTTTTTTCAATGTTTGAATAAAAATCAAAGAAAGTTTTGATAATTACTTAACTTAGACTTTATACGTATAGATATTATATGGAACACACAATATTGTTTTTTTTTTGTCGCTTGGAGAAAATCTTATTTCTTTATGCAGTAAACACATAGACAACTGCAGGCTACACAACTACACGACTACAATTGTCGTTAGCAGCATTTTTAGTCGTGTAGTCAGCTATATTGGAAGCTATATCATATTAAGCAGCTGACTTAAGCAAATTGATGTTTTGATAAATAAAATTTAAATCTATAATTGCAGCAACTTCTCTCAGTTCGCATTCCTTTCTTCACATTTTTAATAGCCAAAACAAAGCGTGCTTTGCTACCCTTATCCTTCTTATTTTCTTTAACTTTATCGTAGTTATAATTTTTATTTCTTTTTAGCCATCTTAGCCACATCCGATTCAAGTTTAAGTATTCAAAATAGCCTGTAGAGATACTGGAAAAATTTGTAGAAAATCAGTTCAGCCGTTTAGTTGTATAGCAAATAAGCAAATACACATACATATACACATTCATTTTTATTTATAAGATTATTATAACACAAAAAAAATACTTTTATTTTGACTATCAGATATTATTTAACATTTTAATATTTTTGGATACAGCAGCAAAAGTAGTCGTGTAGCCGTGTGGCTAGGCTGCTTTCAAAATAATCATATTCATATAAAAGTCTGCATTCTATTTTTGTAGTTTGTAGCGTTCGTTAGCGTGCCGTCGTTTATGTGTTTATAGCATTACTTAGAACTTTATAAAATATTGTTTGATATTTTTGTTAATTTTCAATATCGACAAAATACAGCGTAAGCTTAGAGATCTAGCCACGAACTTACTGAGCCATTTGGGTTTTAAGCTAAAAATTTTGATGGCAGGCGGTTGTAAGTATAACAGGAAATACCCAAAATAATGTACTTACTTTGTTTGAATTGAAATCAATAAGACTTATAAAGGGTGGTCCAACTATAATGCACAATGTTAATTGTTAGTCACAACTTAACATCAAGTTTTTTGCCTAACTTAATTTGATATTTCCTTATTTCAGTGCTTGACAAATTTAACCATGGAGAGGTACAGAATTGAACATCGCATTAAGGTTACTGAAGGCTTTTACGAAAATGGGCGTTTAAGGCAATTCCTGCACTTCGCGATTTTTGTGCGTCCATAGTCGGGAGAATTGTGGGCAAAATTCAGCAAACCGGGTCTGTAGCATATGTGAAAACATCTGTGCATGATCGCCCAGTTCGTTGTGAGGAAAAAATTCCTGTTGGCCGTACTTTTTTAAAAATGAGGTTGGCCAAGTAGCTATCTCGCTATCTCGGGATTATAACAGAAATCTTGTGGCCAGAAATTAAGGATATGGAACTGGGCGATATATGGCTCCAACAGCATGTTACCACCTGCCACACAGCCAACGAAACAAAGCCTCTTTTGCGCAAGAAATTTAAAGGCCGTGTTATCTCAATTCCGTAGCGATGTTAATTGGCCGCCACGATCATGTGATTTGTCACCGTAAGACCTTTTTCTCGGAATATTTAAAAGAAAAAGTGTTCGTCAGTAAGCCAAGAATAATTCAAGAGCTAAAGTATTTTATAATACGACACAATAACAACATTAAATCTCAATTATGTCTCAGGGTCTTTGAAAATATGGTCCCACGGACAGAGGTATACCATCGGAAGCATGGCGAGCACTTGTCCGATATTTTGTTTCACACGTAATTGCCATAGATTTCTCTATAACAATACAAAATATAAAGGTTATTCTCTGAAAACTTTTTGTTTTATTTACACTTAACATAGTCGATTTGCCACAGATAACTTGCCAAATTTCGATAAATTAAATTTTAAATTGCGGCCTAGTTTAAAAAACTGACTTTGAAAAACAGATAATACTCCAAAATGCCTCACATGATTTGAAAATTGATACTACTTTGATCAATATAATTAAATTTGGTGTAGATACAAAATAAATTTGTTCAGTTGTTACAAATAAGAGTACAAAAGCAATACACAATCACTAGTTCCTCAGGTGCAAATGACGTACATTCTAAGCCAATAGAAAAACACAACATCTGCAACTAAAGTTTTACTTGGGGTTTGCGGTTGTCATAACTAACGTTTTGTATATTACTTTAAAATCAGTTTACATACAAAAGACGTGAGTAAAATAACAGCAAGTAAAGCAACCAAAACAATTTCACATAAAAGGCAGTAATAGAAAGGAAATCAAAATCAATGAAAGGTGAGAGTTAGAAGAAAAAACCTACTAACCAACCAATAAAGTTATGGTTTCTCACAAAGTAAATAGCTTGAGGCTGTCTGGAGAAGATGTGAAAACGAAGAGTTATCAATGTAGTGTTTAGTAATTTACTTAAAATATTATTAAATTTTAATTTATTTCGAATAAATTGTTATTTGTTTTTATTCAATTTTATTAAGAAATTATTATTATTATTTTCATTCAATAATTAAATATGTGTATATTTATGTATGATATATACAGCTTTTATTTAAAACAAATAATCGTTATACTTTACGTGAACTCTTTTTAAGTCAACGTAAAATCAAATTAATGTACAGGGTGTCCGCCGGCAAGGTATACTACTTTTGTTTACCGCCATTTTGGTAAACATTAGTTTTGACAGTTCATGTTTGACAGTCGTGAAGTAGAAACATTGCAAATTTCTTATGGAAAAATATTTAGTAAACCAATGTATTTTAATCGTTAAAACATTTTATCAAAATCAATCATCGATTACTGTGACGATGAGAAAGTTACGTGAAATTTCATTTTGATTAGAATAGTTATGTGAATAAACAGATTAGTCGGTTCTGAGCAATGGAAAACCCTCAAATTATTCATCAGTCACCTTTGCATCCATTAAAAGTGACAGTCTGGTGTGCAATTTGTTCAGGAGGAATCATTAAAACTTATTTCTTTGAAACTGAAAACGACGTAACGGTAACTGTCAATGGGTAGCGATATCGTGATATAATTGGAAGCTTTTTAACGCCACAACTGCATGCTTTTGGCTTGGCTAACATGTGGTTTCAATAAGACGGTGTCACATCGAATACAGCCAGGATTACAATGGAATTACTGCGAGACCACTTTCCACAACAAATTATTTCAAGGAATGGTGATGTTGATTGGCCTCCACGGTAGCCTGATTTGACTGCTCCGGACTTCATTTTGTGGGGATATCTGAAAAGCAAGGTTTATGCAAACAAACCAGAAACGCTGGAGCAACTCAAACAAAATATTCGTGATGAAATTAATAAAATACCGCGTGAAATGTGTGAGAATGTAATGAAAAATATGCTCAAAAGGGCTTGCATTTGTGAAGCTAATAGAGGGGGGCATTTGTCTGATATTGTATTCCATACATAATTGCCGACATTCAATAAAACATTTATCAATATAAGATCCATTCTCTTTCATATAATCAAAAATTATAAACAAACGAATTAGTATACCTTCTCAGCGGTCAGCCTATATATTCTCGGAAAAAAGAACAAATAAAAGAAGATGTCTTTTGGCATAGATAAACAAACTAAAAAATAAAAACTAATTCCTTTATTAAAGTTTTTTATGCTTTTCATCTTTCATTTTAAAGATCTACAGATCTACAGATCAGTAAGAACATAGATTTAATATATTCACTCCTTATAATAGAAATATACATTTGGCAGCAATCGATAGTACAAATTACCCTAGTTTAGGTTTTACAACATGCAAGGCGTTATTAATTTAGGCTGCCTTACGTTGGGACAAATAGTGAATAAAATCTAGAAGGTAAAGGGTTTGAAATATTTTTAAGAAATATTAGTTTATGAAAAAAAAAAAAACTGACTTGTAGTTATTTTTTTTATATAATTATCTGATGTTCTTATAACACTCCTACAATAGTCACCTAGCATACCGTATATTAGTTCCAAAATCTTGCTCAAAGAATTTTAAAATTTAGTTAAGCTGTTCACTACGTTCATCACTCACATTTTTGAAAAAAAACCGAATAGGTATTTACAAATTGAATTTTTAGGGACATCTCATTCTTTCGAAATACTTCCGTAAATCAGCATAAATATTTTCACAAATAAAAGAAAGGCGGGCTGTCAAATTTTAAATTCTTTCATTTTGAGGACATACAAATATTCCAAGCTTTCCAATATTTTTACAAAAAACGTATATATCATAAAACTGTGATGTGTATATTGACAAACAAAAAAGGGATAATTAACCATCATACGTAGCTCTTCTTAAAAATGTACGTCTCATTCAGTTCACAAAAAAATTAGTTTTGTGAACTTGTGTTATTATCTAATATGATTATGCTAATCTAATTATAAAGGCATTTGATTTATTTTCTACATTTATATTACACTTCAAATTCATATTAAACATATCGCAAAAATAAAAACTTGTTTTGAACATAGAAAAAATTCAAAATATGTATGTATGTACATCAATTACCTTTGTAATTAACTTCATTCATAACGATCAGCTAACTGCAGACCGATTAGTCTAAGTAAAGGGTTTATTTACAGAAAATTTCAGCTGTCAATAAATAAAGTGAAAATAGGATTGTTACTTATTGCCTACCATTTAATTTAAAATCAACTCTGGTATATTTGTTTACATTTCTATTAAAGTTTTTAAACGCAAAATCCGAAATACATATAACACTTGCACTGCTAAGGAACTAATCCGATTCAGATGAAATTTGGAACACAGATAGATCTAGCTAATGCAAATACTACTACCCTAACCACTATTAATTCATACAGTATGTATTAGGCGGGTCTATTTGTTGGGACGCAAAAAATCGTCCAAGTGAGAAGTAAAATCGTATTCTATGGAGCAAAAATTATATCTGATGTTTCTTATTTTGACCTAAAGGTCAAATATTGAAAAATATTTGACCCATTTAAAATACCCCAATTAAATATAAATGTATGTTTGACACCCACATTCAGGCAAAAAGGAATTGGGAAAACCAAATGTAGTTATATTGTGTTGTTGAGATTTTCTATTATTTCAAAAGACTCATCATATATGTAAAAAAGCGAAGTGCAAGAAAAAATTTATTGCTAATTTATTATTGCTAATTTGGGTCAAAGTTAGGTTCGTGAATTTAACTTTGAATAAAATCTACAATAGTCAGCAGATTTTCATGATTTATAGCTTATTTTATTTTCAACATTTTATGCTTTAAGTTAAGCGCTTAAGATCTGAAATTTTCACTCTAAAAAATTATAAAAAAAAAGATAAATAAAATTGGTCTAATTTTGCGCAAAAAAATTTTTTTTCGCAGCTAAGTTGTGAATAACTTCGAAACAGTTGAAAATACAAAAAAAAATATGTTCAGGTGATTTATAGGTAATTTTGTTCCTATGCGTTTGGTTGTACTTGCATCAAAATCGGTCAAATAGTTTTCAAGTTATGATGAAATATATTGACATAACAACCATATTTGGAGTGAAAAATTTGCCAGGCCCATAAAAAAAATTGAGCCCGATGGGAAAAAACTGAAAACGCATTTGAATTCAGTGCATCACAATCATTATATTCCATACAGTTTTATTTAAAGGCGTTTTTTGCTGTAGATCAGTGTAATTTAAAGAGGCAAAACTAATGGTACAGTTAATAGTTTATTTTTTGCTTTTACACTAAAATTTATTAAAAACGTTGTAAATTATAGCTAACTTGATGAAATTCATTAAAAATAAACACAGTTTACTGTAAAAAACGGATGATATCTGTTATAATGTTACAAATATGTTTAAAAAACGGATGATATCTGTTATAAGGTTACAAATATATATACGTAAACCATTAACCGAAAAAGAAAACGGTAAAAAAGTTTTAACCCATAATTGCCCGGTACTCGAAAACGTTAGCCAATTTTAATGAAAAGATTTTTAAATTTAACTAAGATATACATATTTGAAGTTTGTAGAAAATTTAATTTAATTGATTTTTGGGATATGAGATGGTAAGTTTACCTGATATTGGGCGGATATGTTAAGTGTCTTCGGCATAATACACAAAAATTTAGTCGACAATAAAATTCAAATCTTCGTAAAAGATATTTATTGTAAAACGACACAATGATAAATTTTGTTTTAAAAGAAACGTACATTCATTCATTCACCATACAAAAGAAAATTGTATGCTTTTATGTATATTTTTGATGTAAATACTGAATATTTGGCATTCATAGGGCTTCCAGAAATAAATGAAAGACTTGTTTTGTTAGGGATTAGCAATTGCAACCATTCATTGACAAAGATACGAATAGTTCTACACTTCCGGGTGATCTTGTACTAGTCAGCTGTTCATTTTCGATGTAATAGTTGCAAAAATGGTTTAAATTTTTCCTTTGTTGAAACTAATACTTGAAGTTTCCATGGATTTTTATTATGTTTCCAAACAAATAAATCATGTCCACTACTACTTTTTGAATCATACATCAATATTATAGTTAGCCAACGTATTGTCATGTAGATTTACTCCACTCATATGATTGTTGTTTGTAATATGACTGGATGGCGATTTAACAATTTTCACCAAACTGAGTGCGCCAACTCCTAATTCAATATATTTTCCACAGAGTTTTAGGTTATATAGATATCTGTTTCCGTAAAATCAAAACGAATTGGTTTTACTTTAATGAATATTTTATAATAAAGTCTACTGAAATATGGAATCGATGTTGCTGTCAGATAAAGAATTATATCTCCTTAGGGAGGCTTAGAAGTAATTCAACGGCAAAGATAGATAATTTGACCATTATAGTTTAAATTCTGGTAAAATATGGTAGCCAGTAGAGAACAAAAGTCCAACTAAGTGTTTTACACCATGCGGCAATAAGCGTTATAGTGCACTGAAAGGCTCATATACTAGTTTGGTCATTAATAATATGAAAGAGTTCGTTCTCAAAAAAGAGATAAAATAGTTTCACTTAGCTTATCCACAACATCAAGCACGTTGTCTTATTTACAATATTTCTTATTACATTCTATCAAATAATAACCGTTTTATTATTTATTTACAAAATCATGCCAAATTTCCTACATATTTCTGCCCATTGCTAAGTGAAATTACCACAAGATGGGATAAAAGTATTTCAAACGCTTAGTCAAACACTAGTTTGACTAAATTGTTTTTTTATACATAATGAAAGTAATAAGAATTATTGTTTAGAAACCGTTGACTGTTAGCCAATTTCAATTTTAAGGAATATAAATAATAAATAATATAATAATAAATTTTAAGGAATATAAATATAAATATAATATAGTTTTGTGCAAATATATCCACTTTTGGAAGTTTACAAAAATGTATACCAACGGCACATAAATAAAAAACATGTATATTTTTCAAATTGTTTTTGTAAAACACTAAATTACTAGGTTTAGAACTATTTAAAGTGCTGGTAAGTGAAATTACTTGGTAAGCAACAATGGGCTAACAAATTAAAATGGCTTGGACTGATATTTCGTTATCGCTATTTGAGAATCTTTATAACTCCCATCCCCCTCTCAAATCGTAATATTTTCGTCTCAAATTTATCAATTTTCTTCAGTAAAGAATTGAATAATTCTAGTTTGAATAACAGCTCTAGCATCTACCTACCAAATTGCTTATTGAAATTTTTAAATAAAACATTAATTGATAAGTGGAGTTGTGATGATAAAAGCAGATAAATTGGGCAAAAAAAGAATGATTCTACATAACTAAATTAATTTTTGACTTCTTTTTTAAAAATCATAATCTTTAAAAAAACAAGGAGATATCAAGGTGACTGTCTTTGCATATTAACATAAACACGTTTACAGACTAATAAATGCCCAAGTTTAGTTTAAATGCATCTTCATTTAATCTTTAATTTTTATATGGCATTTCTTACAAAATATGTCAAACTTTTTTATTTTGCTCTTCTGCATTTCTTTAAAAAAGTGCAACACTAAGATAGGGTATTTAAGTGTCTTGCATTTTTTAATAGATAGTCCCGACATACTTTTTATGTGTTAAAACTTTTTTAATGATTTTTTAGAGTCATCTTCATTATCAAAGAGACATTCATTGACCAGAAGAAACGCGACAAGTACGTAGAGATATTTCAACATTTCTAAACCGTAATCATTGTAAAATTTAACATATTTTTATACTTTATTTAGCATGTCAACTTATAGTTTCATATTAGAAATCTTAAGATCTGATTGGAGTTTGCGTTGAAATATAGTGATTTCTAACACCTAAAACAATTTAATACGAATGATTTTTTTTAAATAAAAACTTAATAATATTCTTAGCTTCATTATTTTTTAATTTCGTCTCATATTTTTTAGTTACATGTTTTTTTTAAAGTTGTTGTTATTTACATATCTAAAATATCTTATATACATATACTATTTAACATTTGTTTTAGTACATTACAAGGATTATTATTTAAATTGAATATTTAAAACAGAAAGCATGATTTATGATAAAAAAAAAGTTCATAAGTCAATACTTAATTATTGATAAAAAGAAATCGAATGTTGTTAAACAAGTCCAAATATTTTTGCAATGAAATGTGACTTAAAAAGAAAAATAAAAGTCTCCAGAGATTTATAAATGCCAATAGATTACCTTCTATATGTTAAAACAAAAGATAAATATATATAACAATACCTTTTTTATATGATTTTTTAATGAATTTTTGTAAATAAAATCAATTAGGAGGTCTTTATTGGCATCGTTTGGTCACATACAGTAAACATATGATACGAAAGTGATTAATTTCTAAAGTTTAGCAACATTTTTATAAGAATTGTTTTAGTTTATTTGGCTTCCCTTTCTTCCTATTATGCAATATGAATAATAATTTAAAATCTAGAGATAAAAAATAAGAGTTGAAGCAATGTTGACAAATGGTTAATTTTATAAATCAGTAAAAAATTATTTATTAGATCCTACGCTGTACGTAGTAGAGTACATTTACATATGTATATAGTAAATGTGTGTTAAGGTGTGTTACAACGCACATAAAGTACTTGACTGACTCTTCGACTGAGTACCTAAAACCAGGTATTATTTTTACTTTTTTGTTATAATAGTTCCATCAATACGGATACTTTGCATAATAGCAAATGTTGAAAATACCCTTTTTACACCGTAAGTTCATTAAAAAACCTATCTACAAAAAGCTTGGAGATCAATAATTTCTTGGGTTGATAGACAAGTTAATTCTAACTATAATGAAATCTAGTTAATATACATTTTTTAGCCCTTATTACTGTACTTTTGTTATTATTCTTGCTTTAAAGAATTTTGAATCCTTAAAAACTCTTTGAAAGTATTATAATTTTATTAGCTGTTTTTCTAAAAAGCTCCGTCCATTTCCAATGCATTTCTTAAACCTTAAGTCGATCTCTGTAGAACTCTCTTAATGGCTTAAATTAAAATTCTGTAGAAGACTGTAAGTCGCAATTGGATCAGTTTTTTGTCTAGAAAACCCAAGAGTTCTACACGATGGAATAACGGCCTTGCCCAAAAAAACAAAAGATTAAATGATCATAACGCCATATATTGTATTTAATAGTCTGTTTCACGATATCGAACGAAAATCAAAGCGAACGAAACCAAGTCACGCGAATTCGAATCATTTTGGGTTTCTCTATCACGAAAGCTTTCGTTCGTTCGTACTTACGTGTGTCAATTTTGTAATTTACGTTTTAAAATACTATTAATTTGTTCAAAGATAAAAACAACTTTGTAATAAAAATTAAAGAAAATTACAAAAGAAAAGTAAAAAATACAAATAAACAAAACAAATAAAAAATTTTTAATGTATAATATACTCGTACATATATAAACAAATTAAAGTTTTTCACGTTTTACCAGCCATTATATTTTATTTCTTAGAGTATCAGGACAGTATTTAAGTACAAGGCTTACGCGAGCCGGTAAGTATGTACATACAGAAGCTATAAAAATGTAAAAGCATTACACGTATATGTATGTATTTCTTATTAGATTTATTGAAAATTTGGTTGGTTGGTATTTCGTACTCTACACAACACATTTGGGGAAAGTGGCAGAAAAAGAAGTGAAAATAGTCAAACGAGAGATAGCAAATGCGGTAATAAGAATTGCCAATAATTTGTAAAAAATAAAAGATGATTATATATGTAAATATAAATGAAATTCTTTGTTATAAAAAAAAGTAAAAATTAATTCAGTACGAAAACAAAACATGTAGTGAGGGATTTTGACGTTTGTGTTCGTATTGTAGACAACATGTTCGACATAGTGCAACAGAATTTTGTATGAAAATGTTTTTATTCGACTCGTCGTTCGAGTGACTATTCACAAAAAGTAGAGATGGAAAAACAAAAAAGTGTTTTCTTTCGCTTGGGAAGCGAACGAAAGCATTCTTTCGATATCGTGAAACAGGCTGTAATAAAGCTCATTTTAAATATTCAAATCTTTCTAAAATTTTTTAACTCTTTCTAACACAAAATGTTTTTTAATTAAAATAATATCAAGTGCAATAGAACCTCTTTCTTTAGAATCGTATAAAAAGAATATTTTTAAATATTTATTTTATAAAAAAACAATGCTTTTAAAAAATGCAATTTCAAAATTTTTAAGAATATGAATTTTACAGACCATATACAGATGAAACTCCTCACTGTACATATTTCACACAGAGTGCCACTCTTCACTCTACATACTTCACACAGGCTTGTATTTTGTATTTGGCTCAATTAGTTGCTCAAATACCTACTAAAGAGGGTTTACACGGTAATACAAGTCGTACGATGTGCCAAATTTTTGTGTGGTAGAGAACGGATAGTATCATGAGAGAAAATACAGATGAAAATTTGGCAGTCGTTCGGCTCTTTTTGTTCTTTGAAATTTTTAATTTTTAAAAAACCATCACACTTCATTAGACCAGGATTGTATTTTTATGTAAACAAATAAAATAAACAAAGAAAAAATCAAATTTTTTTTTGCTCGTACTTTTGATCTCTTTCAAAACAGCTACTTTAACTTTACTTTGTTTTGGTTTTTTACGTATTGCGTAAATGTTAAAATAATCTGTAGACTGTAAGACTTTTTCTCTCATTTTTAAGATACGGATAGAATTTTATAATATTTTCTCTTTGATTTTACGTACCTAAAGTATTATAGGGTAAACTATCCTTAGTAAATTAAGTTCAATTAAAGCCTTAATTGCGTAAAATTTCTTAATTGACTTATCTGTGAACATGGTGTAACGATACGCTTATACACAAAACGCAGCAACATATTTTTTTTTGCAAACATCTGTAAATACAACAACTAGTTTTAGTATTGCACTAAACATTGTCAAATTCAACAAACTATATTATATTTTTATTTTTTTTTTATTTGCACTGATTTAAAATTAAGATGAAAACAATTTTTTTAGTTATGAAAATATTTAACTGATCGAAGTCATACATATGTCTGTTTAAAAATATCAGAATTAAATCATAAACCAAAATTGTATGCTAAAAAATTAAAGAAAACTATAATACAAGTAAGCCATACTCTTATAGTTAATTTTTCTAAAGAATATGTACGCATTTATTGTAGTGATTATGAGACTTACTTAAAGGTTCTTGCAATCGCTTTTGCAAGTATTTTGATTGAAACCGTTGTTATCAGTGTAATAGAAAGACTTAAATTAAGTAGCTAAGTCACGTTAAAATTTCACACTTCCTGTCAAGAGTTATGTCCAAACTTTACTATTTACATTTTTGTGTCCATTATTTATTGCATTACATCCTCTTAAATTATACATTTTAGTACTAACGCAAATTTTTTGTAACAAAATTGAAATTTTCAAACTAAAAATATATGAGTAGCAACCGGATTAATTAAAAGCTATAAAACGTCATAAATATATGTAATTTATTTTGTGGTCTGTAAACACTTTCTTTATTAAACCTTTAAAATAAATGAGAGAAAAAACACAGTAATAAATAAGTATTTAATTTATTTTAATAAAAAATAAAATGGAAGGGAAAAATACCACAAATTAAAAAAATATTTTAAAATGTATCAAAGTTAAAACAGATACTGTGTAATTATTTAACCAAAGTAAGAAAAACTATATCATTAAAACACATTTTACATAAATATTACAGCCATTTCGATTATTGAACATAATTATAAGGTTATATTTTACACTATTTAAATGTAGGATTTAAAAAAGCAGCTCAATTATTTACATTATGCCTATTAACTAAAGTGGAGTGAAGTATTTTAATCAAATTCGTAGCGGCATATATATAATGTCTTCTGACTAAAAGAAAGGTCTTAGGTGGTCGCCGCTGGTACTGGCACTTAGTATTAAGTTATAAAAAACTTCTTTAACAATGGCATCTTCTGTTTGGAACCGGCTTTCAACTGTTTTTTTTTTTACTAATTTTATAAGAAAATCTAATCAATATATCGGGTGTTTTTGGCAGCTCAGCACATTTTCTGTAACATTTATTTTCAAACATGTTCAGTTTGGTCTATTATTTAACCATGAATCGACTTACAAACGAACAACGCTTGCAGATTATTCATTTTTATTATAAAAATTCATGCTCAGTAAAGTGCAATTGTGCTGAAGTGCTGAACAATTTTGTTCAGCGACTGAGCTCATTTCTGATTAAATGGGTACGTGATTAAGCAAAATTCCCATATCTGGTATGAAAAGCAGCCAGATGCATTGCAAGAACGTCCAATGAATACTGTAAAATATACTGTTTTGTGTGATTTATGAGCCGGTGACATCCGGAATATTACTGCCTTGGCTGAAATGTGGTTTCAACCAGAGAACGCCACATGCTACAGAGCATGTTATACAACGGCCTAATTGAGAGGTGAGTTCGGTGAACAGTTTTTTCACGTTTGGGACCGTTCAATTGGCCGCCTAGTTCGTGCGATTTAACGCCTTAAGGCTATTTTTTGTAGGGCTATAATAAGATCCATGTTTACAGGGACAAGGCCGCAACAGTAAATGCACTGGAAGTAATTTTTGAAGATTAAGAGATAGCAGCCGATTTTTCGGAGAGAGTATACCAAAATTGGACCCAGCATATGGCCTATTTGAAGGGTAGCCGCGGTCAACATATACATGAAATTATCTTTAAACATTGAATTTTATAGATCGTTCTATCGACTTAAATAAAGATTTCAGACACTTTTCTAAATTTTGTATGTTTTTTTTTTTAATCAAATCCGAAAGCTTTAAAAAAATTACCCGATATAATTGAAAATATACGTTTCGCAGAAATTATCTCTAAACTAACTTCAAAGTAAAGTTTTGGCTTTTACTAATTAAAATCACATTAAATTGCAAATAATAAATTCTTTTTTCGCAAATATAGCTTTTTATTAATATGGGTTCTGATTTATCAAATACTCGGTTGCGTTACATAAAAAATATGTAAAATAAATGTTGTTTCTTTTCAGAGTACGGAGTACGTCGTTGTCGATTAAAGATTCTTTCGGATATAAAAAATGTTTGTAATTTAGCTGAAAATGATTTAAACGAAAAAAATTAAAAGTTTCATTTTATTTTTACTAAGAGAACAGTGGAAAACAATTTCATTCTCATGTTTGTGTACCACTTATTCTATGCTTCAGTGAAGTAAAATATTACTGAAAAATTACTTTCAGCTGAAATATTAACTTAAACCAAACAATAAAAAAATAAACTATAATATACTCCATGAGAACAATATTTTACTTGTTGGCATTCAATTAAATAATATTTAAAGATTAAACTCCCAGCTTTTTTTGAAACAATTTTATTGATAATTTAAAACTTGAAAGAATGTATATAGGGTAAAGCTACTACATTATTTAAAATCGATTTTGTAATTAACTCTACAGCATTTCTATAAACACACATGTAATAACTTTTATATGAATGTCACACAACATTAAATACGTTTTGGATGTCTCGAATACATAAATTTATGGTGACATTGTAAAATATTTCACATTTTCCAAGCGTTTATTAAACACACATTTAAATACCAACTAAATCATTACCGCTATTACATCAAGTATATAGTATTAACAAAGATCGCAAAATTGCTGTCTATACTGTTGCCGTTGGTTTCCCAAAAGACAAACATATATACCTACCACTAAACAAAACGAGCATTTGTATACATACAGAAAATAATTATTTCTCTAGTGTAATATTATTAAATTTCAAATGGTATATTTATTTAATATTTGAATAAAAACATTGAATAACCGGTTTTTGTAAAAACAATACAAACTTTCATAAAGAGACAATTATTACAAACTTAAATTCAAATCCATTTATTGCACAATTATAATTATATACGATGTTTCAGCTTTGTATATATACTTAAATATTCAGAAATGTAATCTTTGCAAGGAAAAATGGTATGAAAACCGTATTTAAGAAAAAATTTTTTTAATGTTAAAAGTTAATTTTGAATAACTTGAATGTCTACAGCGATCCGCAAAATTCTGATACAACGTTTTAAGTTTTTTCTTTTCTAATTTTATACGAGACATAGAGTGTAAAGTTGATGAGGAAAAATGCATTGGTAAATTACGCGGTTAGTTCGTAAGGTAGTACAGACTGGTAGCCAGATACGTGTCCAGATCACTTAGGGTTTTATCATGATTCCGTTGTGATGTCTAGAGGAAGCTAGATGTAGTGTCCAGGCCAAATACATATCACTGTTTAGGCCAGAAACGAACATACGCATTCACAAAAGAAAATAATCTATTGATATATATGTCAGCCCGTGCCGATATGGAATGCAAAAAAGGAATGCTAAGGATATCAGTCCTAATTTCCTAAAGATTTTGACACTAACACTGATCAAATGCTCTGCCTTAAGTGTGGCACCAACTAGTTGAACAATAGTAAAGCCACACACCAAATAAAAGATTTCTACATATGCTTTTTATACACACAGTTTTATAAATATTTTCTAACTCATACAAAGTTTAAATGGTGTGAAAAATTTCGTTTTCAAGTAATACAAAGGGGTTCACTCTAATGTTAATAACTCGCAAACAAATAGATCTACAAAAACTGCACCTTCATGAAGAACGTAAGTATTGACTTCACCTGTCTCTTAAGGGCTTGCAAAATGAAATCAGAGAACATCAATTACATCAAATTCTTTTAGCACTAATGTAAAAATTTTTTTCATTTAATAGAGCATTGTGTTAGTACAAAATTTAAAGAAAAAATTCCATATCCCATAGCTGTCAGTTTACTACGCAGAGTTTTAAATAACAATCTTAAAATATGTTTTTAAATACTTAAGCATTTTTTCAATATAAAATATAACAAAAAGAAATTATGTTGAAGAGGCAAATTAAGTGAAATGAAAACAAAATTGAAAAAAATGAATAACACAAAGCTAAATTTAAAAGTGAAATTGTCGTCTAGAACATTAGAAAATACGTCATCAAATATGAAATATCATATATTATCAGTGTTGATTTCAAACCATCCATTTGTAAAATTGGTGAGAAAAGTGGAAATAGGATGTAAAAGATGAGCTAAAAATATGAGAGAAATTATCTTGTCAAATTACTGTTATGACAGTCAGTCAAATGTAAAATAAGAAACATAAAGAAAACAACAGTATCAACACATAAATGTTTAAATATTTTAAAAGGACGTCAGAGTTCCTTCAATAAAATTTAAGAACAAAAACATCTCTGCCTTTAAAGTATATAAATAGAATTAAATTTTTTTGCTCTTAAAAGTGCTCTTAGCTAATTCGGTTCGACTTGTTCTTTATTTATTTTTTTTATTTTTCTGAATACTCAAGAACTAAATAATCAGCATGTTTACATTCAGAGCAAGTGGGGTGGTAAAATTGAAAGTTGGAAAAATTTTTTATTTGCTTTTTTTTTTCTTAGTCAATTAGAGATGGTAAAATTCAACCACAGTTATGTACACAAGGAAAAAAGAACAACAAATGGAATTAAGAATTACTATTATACTTTAAAATTATTTAAGATTTGCCTCAGTAACAGAATTTAAGAATTTATGGTCAAAATCTCAAATTATTTTTTTACATTTCAAATTATGCTTATGATTTTTCGATTTGATTAAAAATTGGTTTCATATCGATCATTATAATTAATAATAATATAATAATAATAATAGAATAATAATTAATAGAAAGTAATAATTTTTTTAATATTAAAGGTATTTACGCCAAAAACATACCATATCGCAGTGGTCAAATTTGAATTGTGGAATGATAGCGCATCTCAACAGAGTGCCATTCACAAATGTGGAACTTTCTAGACTGTGTACACTGGCATCAGAGATGGTGAAACATATATTGTGTTAATGTAGAATTTCTTCATAGGCTTAGACGAAACTGTTTGGTTAAACATTGGGTCTCATTGGCAACAGATCTACTAAGCAAACTGTAGACCAAAAGAGGCACAACAGATCCTTAGGTCGCAGTGTCCTGTGTGATAGTAATAATAATACTAGAATAAAATCAGTTTCTTTAGAGCTCTAATTGATACCATTTCTTTTCGATTTTCTTCAGATAAATATAAATACATATGTAATATTTTGTGTATAAATTATGAATTATGACATATCCTACTTTGCGATCCACAATTGGATATTGCAGAATATTTTAAAACGGTACAGCTATGAGTTGTATTAAATTTAATAGAATTATATTGAGAATAGTTTTATATGAATATATTTTTAACAATGAACAATCGAAACTTTTTAAATAGGCTGGCTATAAGCGATACGTATCAGTAATATAAATTATATTGGTTATTTTCTGAGGAAAGTTCAAAATTCTTCTAACATCCTTACAAAATTATTATCTGCTTTTTAGATGCTTTCGCGTATGAAAATCTACCTAGGTAAATTCTTATTTAATTTAAAACTGCAATCTCTACTTTAATATATATATTTGCACGAACTAACTGAGGTTTATATCATATTTTACACAGAATATAAATTATTATAATTCATGATAAATCATTAATATTTTAGGCGTATTACCAACATCGCCACAAACACAAACCACCTATTGTGGCTTATAATATTGTTACGAGAATAAAAACGCATAAATTTTAGGATTATGGTATATTTTGTGTCACCCTGTCAATGCCATACTTATTTGTGTATATTGCAGCTCTGGCCATTAAATCATCCCTGGGTAACACAATTTTACATGTTTAAAGAGATAGAGGATATGATATCGTTTGAGATATTTCTGGAAATTTCCAAACTGTAGGCAGTTAGGTATATATGGAGACTGCTTTGCCTCTGTAGTTAGTTGTCGTTTTGCTGTCATAAGATAGACATGGTTAAGTGGGAATAAAAGTGTTGTATAAGCGAATATTAAGTTGTTAAGTTAAAATTAACTGTATAAACGTTATAGTGTAGTAAATAAATAAAATTTAACGCAATTTAAACTTAAATAAAACGTAACATTATAATTAATTAAATGATCAAAATCTAGCAGATATTTTCAAAATACTTATGGATAAAAAATAAATTAAAACAAACGAGAAAAAAATAGATATTTATATATTTATTTTTTTATTTTTATTTTGACTCATGCTTATTAACTTTTGTTTTCATACCCTTTACTTTCGTAAGTAAAGTAGTGCTTATTTAGAAAATCCAAAATTTTTACAAAACGTATACCAACAATTTTCCGGAATTTCATTTTTCATTCTTATTTTTGTTTTCATAATTGGTTGATTGTTACTAATTTTTGAAGAACAAATATTGATCAGGGTGTAACATATTTTAAAATCGAAGAGGATCGTTTTTGATTTTAAAATTTTTCAACTTGTATTTATTTAGCGGTAATTCAACGGTGAAAAACTTCAAAATTATGTAAAAACTATATAAAATTAATGTCTTTATCTTTAAAATAAACATAAAAATATTGGACTTCTGAATTAGTTTCACATCAAAGACAACAACGCAAGTTGAAAATGTTTCAATGTCGATTTTAAAATACCACAAAATATATTTACCTGCCTTTACAAGTGCAAGTAACCACTTACAAGTAGATTATACATATTATACGAAAGTCTTGCAAGTAGCTTGAGTGTATACACGGCCAGTTGCAAGTTCATTTTCAAAATGTCCACGAAGCGTAAGCATCTAGTGGGTAGTGGTGGGTTTCATAAAAGCATTATGTAAAACAAACATTGAAATTTATATTTAATTTATATATTTATTTTACGCCAATATATGAATCAGACAGCAAATTGAGTGTAAACAGCCCAAAAGCTATTAAACGCACAAACATATACAAGTTACAAAAATCAAAAGTAGCAAGCAAAACGACAAAAAAATATTACATATTTCTGTAGAAATGAAAATGTTGAAATACAGTCACATATGTATGTTGCATTTACCAATAATTTGAATTGACTTTAATTTTAATTTTGATTTTTCATTGTTCTTTGCCTTACCTGAGATTTGTTAACTTAAATATTCTGCTTGGAATTCAATGTAATTTTATTATTAATATTCATGACTGTTTTTAAAGCATATAGATTTCTTTGTATACGTATTGGGTGATTTTTTAAGTACTTTTGGATTTTATTTAAAAAAAAACACATTAAATTTTAAGAAGTGTATGAAATTTTTATTTGAGTCCATAGAACGATCTATGTATATAATTAAATGTTTAAGGATGACCATAGCGGCCTTGTCTTTATAGACATAAGCCTTAATATAGCCACACAAAAAATAGTCTAAAGATGTTAAATTGCGAGATCTAGGTGGCCAATTAACTGGCCTCCAAACTTGAAATAAACTGTTTACCGTACTCACTTCTCCATTGGGCCATTGTTTTGCATACTGTGTAGAGCCAAGTCATCTCTTTGTAATCATCGCGCACAGTAATGTTCCTGACTTTGTTGTCTTAAAAATAATACCATTTAATGATGCCACCGGCCAATCTAGACCAAACAGTGGATTTTTCGCGATGCAGTGGCAGTTTAGGCAATGCTCTTCACACCAATTACGGCAATTTTGCTTGTTCACGTATCCATTCAACCAGAAATGAGCTGCGTCACAGAACACAATTTTCCGATGAAAAAGAATTAATATTGAGCATGAGTTGTGATAATTAATTTCAATAATCTGCAAGCGTTGTCAATTCATGACTATATTATAGACCAAACTGAGCATGTTTTACAGTAATATGCTACGCGAAAACAGCTGAGCTGCAAAAAAAGTGTCGCAAAAAGAAAGTTGCTAAAAATCACCATATATATTAGCACACATATATTTTTTTCTTGTGCGTGATATGAATGTAATACAAGCTGATAATAAAAAGCGTAATTTATTTTCTTTAAGAAATGATTCAAGATTTTTCTTATTCATATGAAAATGACAAAGTGAGAAAGGTATAAGGCTAAAAACTTTTGTTAATATATTTAAAATTTAGCAAGGCTTACAATTACTTTGCTTGAAGACACTTCGTCTCTCTTACCGTTTAAAAATATAAATAAATTTTGGTACCTCAAATGGTATCGAACTCTCAAAAAAAAAAAAAATATAAATTAATAAAAACGAAGCTAATACAGATCATTCTTTTACACATATGAGGGAGTCAAATTAATTCATAAGCAATTTTAATTCAATATGAATTTTAAAAACTTGAATCCACTGGCGGAAAACTTTTTAATTAATTTAACGCTTCCACTCACATTTCAAAAGACATTGAAATGATTTGTAGAGCACATCGTCTCAATTATGAAATGGCTTTCATGTAGAGAATCTTTCAGACTGTATGTTACGGAAAATCTATGGATAAAAACGCATGCATAACCTACATATATTAGTGCACCAGTTGGTAACTAAGTAAGCTTAGGTCACCAGTTGCTGGTCAAATAATTATTAATTAATAAGACGGACGACAAAAAAGAACGAAGTTTGTTTATCCGGGAAATGATATTACTTTTCTGATACGCCTTATCAAGTACTACGGAAATCTGTTTTTGAAATTTTCAAAACACATCAAAAAACTTGAGTTACGGGTAGAAAACCGTTTTTCGGGCCTTCATGCAACCCAATAGCTTAATCTAATATTAACCGATTTCAAATTTCTCTGAAGATTTAGAGCGAAGAGAAATAGATCTTTTAATATTATATATTATATATTATATATTATATATTATATATTATATATTATATATTATATATTATATATTATATATTATATATTATATATTATATATTATATATTATATATTATATATTATATATTATATATTATATATTATATATTATATATTATATATTATATATTATATATTATATATTATATATTATATATTATATATTATATATTATATATTATATATTATATATTATATATTATATATTATATATTATATATTATATATTATATATTATATATTATATATTATATATTATATATTATATATTATATATTATATATTATATATTATATATTATATATTATATATTATATATTATATATTATATATTATATATTATATATTATATATTATATATTATATATTATATATTATATATTATATATTATATATTATATATTATATATTATATATTATATATTATATATTATATATTATATATTATATATTATATATTATATATTATATATTATATATTATATATTATATATTATATATTATATATTATATATTATATATTATATATTATATATTATATATTATATATTATATATTATATATTATATATTATATATTATATATTATATATTATATATTATATATTATATATTATATATTATATATTATATATTATATATTATATATTATATATTATATATTATATATTATATATTATATATTATATATTATATATTATATATTATATATTATATATTATATATTATATATTATATATTATATATTATATATTATATATTATATATTATATATTATATATTATATATTATATATTATATATTATATATTATATATTATATATTATATATTATATATTATATATTATATATTATATATTATATATTATATATTATATATTATATATTATATATTATATATTATATATTATATATTATATATTATATATTATATATTATATATTATATATTATATATTATATATTATATATTATATATTATATATTATATATTATATATTATATATTATATATTATATATTATATATTATATATTATATATTATATATTATATATTATATATTATATATTATATATTATATATTATATATTATATATTATATATTATATATTATATATTATATATTATATATTATATATTATATATTATATATTATATATTATATATTATATATTATATATTATATATTATATATTATATATTATATATTATATATTATATATTATATATTATATATTATATATTATATATTATATATTATATATTATATATTATATATTATATATTATATATTATATATTATATATTATATATTATATATTATATATTATATATTATATATTATATATTATATATTATATATTATATATTATATATTATATATTATATATTATATATTATATATTATATATTATATATTATATATTATATATTATATATTATATATTATATATTATATATTATATATTATATATTATATATTATATATTATATATTATATATTATATATTATATATTATATATTATATATTATATATTATATATTATATATTATATATTATATATTATATATTATATATTATATATTATATATTATATATTATATATTATATATTATATATTATATATTATATATTATATATTATATATTATATATTATATATTATATATTATATATTATATATTATATATTATATATTATATATTATATATGTATAATATATAAAATGCGTTGTAATTGATGTCTCTGAAATTCGCCAACCAATTTTATTGTTAAGCCCTTAAATGAAAGGTGAAGTCAATACCAGGGTTTCTATGTATATGCGGTTTTTGTGGGTCTATTCGGGAGATATTTTATTTCATAAATTTCACATGAAAACGAAATTTGTTACAGCATTTCAACTTTTTGTGTGTTAGGAAATATTTTTTAAATTGTGCCAAACAATTTTGTGGTTAATAAAAATCATCGGTCAACAACTGGGCGGTATCGGATAAGTGGGAGTGGTGCTTCCCATACAAAGTAAATAATGATTTCTGTCTACTTTGAAACATTTTGACTTTGGTCTCTATAACTTCGAAGTCAATACAAATCATCCGGCAAAAAGTGGGCGGTATTGGATAGGTGGGCGTGACATCAGACATACATAGTAAGCATTTTTTTATTCAATAGTAGGTGGTAATAGTACAAGTTACTTAATTTTGTGCAAACAACGTCGTGAACAATACATTGATCTTTGTGTATCTTTGTAATGGCAATAGTGGAAGGTTCTGAATTTGGTCTAAATAAATTCGTAAGCAATATACATCACCAATCGAAATATGGGCGAAATTGAATAAGTAGGTGTGGTACCAACCATACAAAGGAAATATTGGTTTTTGTATATCTAGAATAGGGTTAGAATAGCAATTTTTGAGCTTGGTCCTTTAAATTTTTCTTATAAGGAAAACATATTATAGGTATATATACAATATCAGTGCTCCAAGCAAGGCGGGAATGGTTGTTCTAGCGTAATATATTTCGCTTAGGTAGTCTTGAGGAGTCTGTGTGTATTTTTTAAGCAAAAGCATTCCTATCAATTTTTTCCACATTTATCAAATTTTCTGATGGTTTTACATACCATTTCATGTAAAAATCGTACTATTTATGAAATAGTTAACGAAGCATATTTAGTTGGGAATAAAAGAAGACTTAAGGCTTAAATATCCGTTGGAAATTGATGGGGCTATTAAATTTTTTAGTAAAGAAACTTATGAAAAAATCATGCGATTATTACAAAACTGTGAACTTAATTTTGAAAAATACCGTTTCCAAAAAATAAAAAAGGCCGTTTGCTAACAATTGTATGAATGTGAAAAAAATGGACTGAAAATGTGTTTGATTAAAAAATAAACACGTATTCCTTAAGACTACTTATAATTATTTAATAGGTCTACATCTCTTCTTTACAAATCCCCTGAGAACCGGGAACCCACCCAAAATTTATTGTGTATTATATTTAAAAAAATCCAGATATGTTTATTACTTTAAGGTTTTCGTAGCTTTATTTACAACAAAAAAAGTTGTAATTAACATATTGAAAGTACAAACACTGCTTACACCTTTTCCGAATCCCGTCTCAGAAACACTTCTCTTTTTTTGAGGCGATTCAACTTTGAAGCAGATTTTATAATACTTCAAAAGGAGTAATTTGGTGACATGCTAAAACATATTGTATCGTCAAAACAGCCAATAGTCAGTTTTCCACAATTGTTAGGCAGCTTTTGCGACGTGAGGCCAATCATTATAATAAATATAATAATAAATTAATTATGTTTGTCTTTATATTCCGGCCGTTTTCATTATGATGCATGTTTTAAACAAAATATTCTTTAAGCCAAGTATTAACAGCTAATGCACATAGTGCTGCCTTGATTTTGCCAAGCTAAATGAAATTTGGAAACAGTTATAAAGCCTAACAAAACCCAAAAAAGCCATCACAAATCCCACAGCCGGATAGTTTTTTTTACACCCGGATTTTTGCCAACCCTGATGTGAGGCTTAAAAGCGATTAGTATTCGATTGAGTTATTAGCTTATAAGTGCATGAAGGCCAGGAAAACCAGTTTTATTACCAGTAACTTAAGAATTTTTTTCCGCACCGCATAATTCAATAAGTGCTGGCGTCCCTATTGGAAATTTAGTCAGTGCGTCTTCACGAATATGTAACAACTTTTTGAGGCATTTTGAAACTACAATGAGTTAAAAAACAATTTTTTCCACTCAATTCAAATTACCGTTACTTTAGTGAACAAATTGGGTTGTAACTTGTTTTGAATGGTCCATTAATAAAAGAAAGAAGAGGAAGCAAAATTATAATTTAGAGTGCTTTTATACGAATATATTCCACTGTATGTTAACAAACAACAATTGGAACAAATCGTGGGTAATTACCACCGATATAACGAACTAAGTCTATAGCTTACTAAATTTTGCGGATTTTCAAATTCATTATAACAATGTTTTTTATTGTTATACAGTCTTATTCTTAGTGAAATTAATTAATTAAGCCTACAGTAGCTAGGTAGGACACTAAGGAATGTTGATATAAATGACTGCAACTAGTAATGAAACATGTGTGAGCATTTTAAAATTAAGACTAGTATCTCGAATAAAAAAAGTAAGTTTATGTTTTCTAAATTCCCTAAAAAGTTTTTATTGTTTACGGTAGGGACAAGACAATTCGTACATAAAGAAAAATTAGAAAAAGTCAAATTTAGCTAAAGATATTCAGTGTCTATCAAAATTTTGTATTTAAAGACTAGGCATGCTAACTTATATAGAATCCAATCAGAGTAACCTTTTTTGTGAGATCTATTTAACAAAGAATAGCATTTAATCTTTTATAACCAATAACCATTTCCTATAAAACACTAGTAAGCTTTAAGTTTTTACTAAAATTATCTTTTTACTAATGGCAAAGTATTGATTAACGATAAGTTGAGTAAGATATTTTACTGCCGTATTTAACAAAACCTCAAGGTAAACCATTTAAAAGCTTAAATTTAAAAATGCAATAAAACAAAAACGGTTTGAAATTTTTCCAAATTTTGTTTTTTTGGTCTAAAGTACAATTGTTTCCTTTAGAAATGAAATATTATTTCATTTATATATGGCTGGCGCAGCTAACCGCATTAAATCGAGCCAACTTTCGAGAATATTATCGAGTGTATGTGGTCGTATCTCGGCAATGGCATAACGAGTGTTGGCCTTCAAATGCTTAATTGTCTCTGTTTTTCGACATAAACTTGTCTTTAACGGCGTCTCACAGATAAAAGTCAACGGTGTCCAATCGCAGTTTCTTGACAGCCAAATGACATCACCATTTCGGCTAACTAAACGGCCATCACACGTTTGACGCAATAAATCGATTGTGGCATGAGATTTGTGGCAAGTTGCACCATCCTGTTGAAACCAAACATCTTTCACAACAATACCATGAAGAGCGGGCACAAAAAATCGGCTGCATTGGCTTCTATAAGACAACGTTTTGGTTTTCAGAGCCCCAAATATTTTTTTCTTGCTTATTAACGTACCCACCCACCAAGATGAAAATGAGCTTTATACGAAAATTTAATTTCGCATTATTTTTTTTTAATATTTAATTTTTTTTTTTTTGAATTTCCGACCAATTGTCTTTGTTTTGGAAATAAATTTCCAATCAATTCCGACGTTGCTCAAGCGTAAATCGATTCACTTCGTTCAGTGGAAATAATATACTGAATTTTGTGACAGAATAGAATGACATAAGTATTGCCAGATTCGAAATAACCGCTGGTTCAAACTTAAACCGATAGATGTCCCACTCGATATATTATAAAATGTAAATTGAAGTTAAAGAATTCAAACAGCGGCCTTAATTCTAATAAGAAAATTTATAGAAATTCATTAGCATTTTCTTGATGAATTAGTTATTCTTGTGCATGATAACAAGTTTCCAAACAAGTGATAGAAACTATCAAATGCCTAACCCGTCGTGTTCTCCGAGCATTGCTCCTATTTATTATTGGCTGTTTCGGCGAATACAATGTCCTTTACCATGCCACCGAACAACTTCTTTTAAAGACAAATAAAAGCTGAAGCGCAAAAAAAGGCGCAGAGATGGCAAACGATGTAAACAGTAATTTGATAAATTTTTTAACTCATTATCTGTTTTGATCTAAAAAATTTACCGAATTAATTTGTACTCCCAATACGTAAATTGTACCTATTTTGGTTTTTAATATACTACGAAAACCTTTAAAGAAAAAAATTGAAGCCAGATGGGCTTTATTGGGTTACCTAGTGGGTTTTCAACTCTGATTTAAATGGAAAGTATTCAAAATACAGATCAATAGCATTTGTCCTTAGTTCTCCGAATTTTACTTGTTTTCAATAATACTGAGTCCAACGCATTATTAAAGACAAGTCTTGGAATATAACTGTCACCATTAGCACAATTTCGCAAAATTTTGGACTAGTTAAGTATGAATAGCAATTTCAGCAATTTACTTAATTTTAACCTTCTGTATACAAAATATAGTATTAGGTGGGAAAAAGATTTTAAAATTGTAAAGTGCAACATTGAAAACAAATATTTCATGCCAAAAATCTTGAACGCGAAGACAAAGAATTATAAAATGTTTTCTTCGTACCTATTTTGTTGCAAGTAATTGCTGTCCCCAACGCAATAACAAAAATTTTACTGTATAACTTAAATTTTAATTTTTTTATTTGTGCTTCTTTAACATATACTGGCTTATGGCAGAAAAAATTAGAAGTGCGCTTTCGTGTGAAAAAATTGACACCCACGTACTCATCTTAAAAGCATACAAAATATGCACATTTTATGAATGCAAATATTAAAGCATATAAAAGATGTGATGAATTTCTTTAACATGTGGGCTTAAGTTAGAAATACGTGAGCAATTTAGTTGATGATGGATTTCCAAGAATATAAATAAATTGTGCTTCTTATATAGTGTTAGTATAATTTACTATCAGTGCCTGTAACTTTTGCATCGAGTAACTTTTTACAAAAAACGAAGAACTAAAAACAAAAACGATGTAAATTGAAACGAAAACATATGACAGATGTACCTTTTGCCGTAAGATATTTGAAATGTTTGAGTAAAACTGTTCTGTCACTTTATTTTGGGAGAAGTCTCTCGAACGAGGTGTCAAAACAACTCGTATTTCGAAAGGGCGCAGGAATTATAAATTTGTACCAAAAATGTTTGATATTTGTTTAAACATTAAGATAAAGGATGTTAACAATCAAACATGTATTAGAATAATTTTATTTAAAATTTTAATTAAAATTATACAATTTAATTTAACCCCGAAAAGACTGATTTTTTACTTTAAATTTAAAGTTATATGTTTACGTAATATAAAAAATTGTTTAACTGAGTCGGAAAAGTCCAACTGGCCATGACATTGCGACCTAGAAAGATCTATTGTGCGAAAACTTAAACAATGCTGGCAATTGATATATATTTATTAAAATTAGGTTGTAAGAACACTATGCAATGGAAAAATTCAGTTGAAAGTGCGGTATCAAATTTGAAACTTCAAATATTTAAAATTATTTTTCATTTTTTAACTTGAAATTTAAAATTTTATAAATATTTGTAATATTTTTATTTCATAAAGGTTTGCATTTACTATGCATTTGTTTGTTGCCATTTGTTACGTTACAATTCATTTTTTAGTGTTAACATATTCAAATTTTTTCATTTTGACAGCGTTTTATTAAAATATCCTAATAAAAATATAGTCAATGTAAAGCTTGTTTTTTATAGAGGTATAGAACTTTAAGTTGGTATTACTTTTCAAGATGGCGACCGATTTAACAGCTGTCAAGTGATTTATTCTCAGTTTGGTTTTTTCACATTGAGTTGCAGAAATGCTTTTTACTCACAAATCTTAAAACAATGGAATTTTTTGTTTCGTACTTTTGGATGCGAAAACTTCTTACGAATAAATACGGAAACGAATGACAGTTATTTATTTTGTTGTTTATTTTAAAATATGTAGGGTGTTAAGTAGAGTATCGAAATTTTTTATCATTATACGATTGAATAATAAAAATAGCTAATTTGGCGTAACAAATAACGAGAACAACGTGTGTCAATTAATCAAGCATATGTTATGTGTAAAATTTGGGGCGTAAAACAGTAAGTGTTTATGTTTATTTATTTTTACGCTTATATTATCCTTTACAATTATATTTAAAAATAAGACGTGTATAATTATCACTTCTTATTGTTTTCATTACACACTTTTCAAACATAATTTGGCTTGCTTTCAGATCAGCTGTTACTGGTTTGTTTGGCTATCACTATTGTGATAACTTTTTAAAATATAGCTAAAAAATCAAAACAAAATAGTTTGCCATCAAATTGTATAATTGATTGCTTAATATTGAACCAACCTAAGAAGAAAAAGATATGCAGCTAAACGAAACAATCTTCTACGCTAGCTTAATAAAACAATACAATGTATTGCAAATTTTAAAAAATTTAATACAAAAAGTATTAGTTTAATAAACGACTTTGTGTATATATTTACACAAGATAGAGAAATGATCAGAAAAACCTTTTAATGTAATTTTATCGTTATCACCCACATCGACTTTAATTATAAAACATTAAACACATAACCGACAGCAAGCACCAAATTGTTGTTGACAGATTTGCTACAATGCTATCGACTTCATAAATATTTTGAAGGCAGCAGCAGCAATAAAATTAGGTTTCATTGTCATCTGTTTTATGTGTCATAAAAATATTTGTTATAGAAAAATATTTTTCACTGGTGACACTCATGCTTTTAAAATTCACCAAAATAAAATATTACTCAAAGATATACAAATCAATGAAATTAAATACATAATTAAATACATAAATTTTTAATCATTAACATAAATGTTGTCTGATACAATATTTTGATTTTTTACTGTTGTTTTCTGATAAATAAAAAAAAATTTTCTACGTTTTTTTATTTACAATTTTATATTGTATTGGTATCAATTAATTGGATACTCTAGTATTAAGGTTAAATGAAGGATGAATAAGTGCTGACGTTTGTAAAACCTTAAAATCCAATACCGATTGATTTAGAATAAATTTATTGGTAGAATGAAATTATCTCTAAAACTTGTTTTCAAACTCTACGGTTTAAAAATTAACATGATTTAATTCAGAAAATATTTTCACAGAGCTCTAAACCAAATATAGTTGTTTTTTTAGATCTGAATATTGGATATTCTTCGTATGAACATAAGTTAAAGAAATCAATTTAGAATTTATAAATTTTGCAATAAAGCTTCTATTTATTTATATTTTTTAAATATTTTATCAAGTTTATGTTATGTCATGAAAAAGATGGTGAGTAAAGCGAAAGTGAATATAACTAATACGATTTTCAACAAAGTTAATATACTATACGCCTATCTCAATGGTGCTAACATTAGTGCAAGATTTATTTATTTAATTCTGGTCTATGAATTACATTTCCTTACTAACTTGAATATAAATACAAGTATTGAAAATTCATAATTATTGATTCAGATATAAATTAAATTTTCTTTTTACAACATCACTGGAATCACATAAATCAATTCAATGATAAATATTAATAAGTTTTAAGCATATCTGAGATGTCACAAGAGTTTCTCATCAATGCAAAAGAAAAGGGGACAATACAAGGCTCATCGAACAAGGAATCATCTTGTTTGATACTCAATATTAACACATTAATAGTCAAATCAAAATTACAAAGAAAATGTCTTTATTTTTTTTTTTATATTATTAGTAATGCAACAAAAAGTAAAATAGAAAAAAAAATTGTAAAAAATATTTGTATAACTTTTTTTTAAATAATTTAATAACTCAACAAAAAAAGAAATAATAATAGTAGAATCATGTTTTATTTCTTATTGTATTTATTAACTACACCTTCAATGCTAAAAAAACATAGTGTCTTATCAACAATTCCTAATAAATATTTATAATTTGTCAATAACTAGGAGTCCCCAAATTGGCACGGCTGCTAAGACTGGACTAAGGCTGAAGAATATTATTGGAGTTGTAGTGGAATTTATATATTTTAGAGCCGAAATAATTTTATTCGCTCATCGGTGCTATTTTAGATTACAACAGCACTTTAAAGGTATCACCTTATTCGACAAAATAAGATAGAGCTGAACCATTTATTAATTTTACCCATCTTGCTAAATGCTTCTGAGTCTTGAGTGCTTTCGCAGGTGAATAGAACATATTTTTCAATTTTCGAGAGGAAATATTTCGTAAAGTACATAGACCCATCTGTGTTAACCACGAATCATATGAGTTTTACCACTACGTTGACGCGGTCAAGAAAATTAAAACCTATCGTTTACAAGGTAGCTCATTAAGAATGGACAAAAACGGTTCGGTATAGAATTTATTTGATGATGAACTCGAAGAACGGCAAAAACGATGGAAACCCCGAATACATTGGAGGGACCAGGTGGGAAAAAATCTCCATCAGCTAAATTTGAGGAGATACGCAGAAGATCGGAGGCGCATAGTATGAACTGTAAGACAAATCATATACTACTAATATGAAAAATTTATATAAATCTGTTTATTTCAAATAAATTTTAATTTTTTATTTTTTTATTTAATTACAACAAAAAGAGTTATGAATGTCATTCATCATTACCCATTTCATTATTTGCAACAATTTTGGAAATCTTATATTATAGATTTAAAAAATTTTATTAAAATATTAGATACGTATATTTATTTTACTGAATCTCCGTTTTTTACATATTTATCTACATACAAAAATTCTGTATGTAGTCTAACGTTGATCAATTGAAAAGCACACCATTTTGACATTCAAGAATTATAAAAAATTGCATAGTTTTTATGCACATGTGTGTTCATATGTGCATTGGAATTTGATAAATGATCAACTAATAATACTTTTAAGACTTAAAAAGAGTAATTTTTTGTTTCTTTTATTCATTTCTCTTGTTTTTTTATGATGAAATTTATACAGATAAAATGCTATTTTTGGCTCATTGAAATTCAAATATTTGTGCGATATACTTCAGGTGTAACAACACTTCCTTCAACTCACAAAAGCTCCTTTTGTTTGTTTTAATTAAAAAATCGGATACATTTACAATTTTGATCGCGTTGGGTACAACTAAGTAATGAAAATGTATGTGTTTATATATTAAGAAACATATTCGATAATGATTTGATTTTCAAAAATGATTAATAAAATTTTATTTGAATTGTACGATGCTGGTTAGTTAGAAAAAATGAAATGTTGCCTTGTAGTAGAGGTTTTACTAAGTAGCTTGTAAATTACTACGATGTAAAAGTTTGTAGGTCCACTCACGTTTTCAACAATTCAAGAAAATTTTACAAATTTAGGCTCACATCGTTCCATAAAATTTTGTTATTCCGAGTATAAACTATTTTCTTTTTCAGACCTTTCAATTAAATTTGGTATTTCTAAATTAACATTTTTCTCTTCGTTGATATCAATAGCATTTAAAAATTTTTGAATGCTTTCTGAATAAAAATGTCATGTGGTAGACGGATTACAAATTTTTTTTTAAGAATAGAAAGACTCACTATCAAAATGTTTGCTTTTTTGATCGAACAAATTTTTTGGTAAAAAAATTGCCAACATACATAGAGATAGACGTACTCTTGGCTACGTAGCTTGTGCAAATGTCAAGCTATGACGCTAAGATTTAGCGGGAATATCAACAACAGATGTAGCAACCTAAACAAAAAAAAAAAAAAAAAAATTCAAATCGGAGCTTATCAAAAATATAGTAACACTTCCCAGGTTTTTTTTTTTTTTTTTTTTTGGTCGCACTGTGTAATTTTAAATTCTTAGAAAAATTACTTCCCCCGTACAAACTAATTTGAAATTTGTACATACAATGTAAGGGATGTAATCAGTTTCACTTAGAGACGATAGCTTTAATTCAAGAGTTAAAAACTTGAAATGTCTTTAACCCACTTTAAAGAAAACTGAAATGACATTTAAATGTAAACCCTTTTGACTTATAAAATTTTACTTTTCTTTACCTCATTTCAAAAGTATTTTTTTTAGATGTTTTAAATTATTTTGTCTTTTGTTTTAGAAGAAATAATAAAAAACTAAATGAAGTTCTTTGAAGTTTGGTATGCCATAGTCTTATGTATTTGACATTGCTTGGTATTCCATTTAAAAATCTTTGTGCTTTTATATCTAATAAAAATACATGTTTAGAAATTCTGGTAACTATTCTTTAAATAAACCTTGCAAAACATTTTATTATTTTCAAAGAATTCTGTATGCCGGAAGATATACATTCAACATCTATTTTGCAAGAGCTTTAGTTTAAACTTAATTATAACTATTGGCGAAAATTTAAAACTCAATTTGCACAAATCTCTGGACTTTTTAAAGCAATGTTTTGGTAAGAATTTAAATACCGATATTATCATGTGATGATTGCATATCTGAGCAATGTTTTATAAATTTTTTTTTTTTAATCAAGAAATGTATATTAATATCGACCGAGTGTAACGGCTGAAGTAATGGCAAGTTATATCTTGTTAATGTTTTTATACTTTTTAAAATAAAATAAATTCGTGTGTTGTGCTAACATAACTTTTTTTCGTACAAATTACATTGTTTTCGAAAAAGTGAAAATCGAACCAAAACTTCAATTATTAGGAAAAATTTTTTAGAAAATTATTAAGAAGTTAATTATTCAGAAAATTTGGGATGTTTACAAAAGGATAGTCATAGTTATTTGACTATTTCTTTGAACAATTAAAAGTCTATCTACCAGTTTGTGTGCAACAAACAAATAAAAAATACTTCACCGTTTACGCCTGTTTTAAATTAAAATGTTAATAAGGTCACTTTATATCGACATGATTACATTTTTAAACTTTCAAAATACTGAAATGCATACAAACTGCCAACGTTAACAACAATAGTTCAAAAAAAATTGTTTATTTTTATTCCCAATTAAGCAGTTTTCACCCTACAGTAATTCTAAATAATATTGATTTACAATGTTTTTTTTCGTATTGAATTACATTTACGTAAATGCAGTACAAAATTAAAAATACAAGTTGCAATTAATAAAAAATAATTTAAGAGTGTCCGTTACAATTCATTCTAAAATATGCAGTTGTTTTGTTTTTAAAATGGACTCAAACTTAAACTGTAATCATATTTGGCAAATATTTGACGAAAAAAACTTTAAAGGAAAATTTTGTGTAAACAAAAACAATCTTAAAAATAATTTAAAAACTATTTTTAAACAATAAACATTTCTATAAAGAAGGAATAAGGTTCAGTCATTCATCCATTTAGTTAAAGAAAGTGAGTTGCAAAATAATGTGATATATATACTTATACTATTACGCTAAAAATATGTCCATGTACACCATTCCACAAAATAAAGTACATATTTTTAATGAATATGATCATTTTGTTGGGAATTAAAAACCACTTAAGATATTTCCAAAATTCAATATATATATATAATAAATAATATACAACATAGAAAAAAAAATAATTTTTATTGTTTTTTTTTATAAATTAAAGAATATTTCGCACGCGACAAAATAAAATATAAAAATTAAACAAATTATATTAAATCAATTCCTACATGAAATTATAACTACTTATTATTTTTACGTGCAACTTTTTTATTTTTGAAGACAAATCGAAGTCGTTTCGGTATACTATCGGCCAACTTTCGGAATCTTTCTGAAGATATCCTTGTTTATTTAACCTGTATCCTTGTTGATAAGCTTATGGCTTTAGTTTTACTATTTAAAGATATTTTAATGTCACAAACTGATGATATTTTATCAATAGAGTTCAAATTTGATCATCCTGGCAAATTTACCATATCTGAGTTTTATTGCTTTCAAAAAATTACCTTACAATGTGTAATGCGTATTCAGGATTGTTGTCCTGCTAGGACAGAATCGATCCTAATTTCATTATTTTGGCAGATTTTTTTAAATGCGATAAGCTGCGATATTGCTACCGAATTTTACTAAGTTCCTGGCTGTTTTGAAATAGCAGACCTATACCATAATTATCTCTAAACTATGATTTACAGTATACTGAATGAAATGAAGTAAAAAAGCAAAATACCTTTTATTTATTGGTTTGTTAATATACTTTTAATCGTTTTATTTTTCCCGTGAATTTCTAAGTTTTGACCACGGCAAACTTAATTTCGTTCAGTACACTGTAAATCATAGTTCAGTATCTCCCACTAAAAATGTTCATTATAGTTTGAAAATATTTTGTGAATTTTTGCGGTTAAAACGTGTCACAATGCATTTAAAATTTGGCTTGATAACTTTAAAAAAATTTTTTTGATACATATTAAATTAAATTTTTTACATATACATCGCACACTAAATCACGATCAGTCACAACCAAAAATTTTACAAAACGGTTTTTTTTCATTATCCGTTCACCGATCAAATCTCTAACGACCACGGAAATGAATTATTGTGCGATAAATATAGGGGTGGCGTAGTTCGAGCCCTAGCAGAGGACCTGGCGAAGAAAAATTTTATTGTGATTACGAATGTTTAATAAAGGGGCTTCAGCTTCCCTCTAGACAACTCCATCTAAAAAATAAAAAGAAGAAGCCCCCTGATCTAAACGCATACCTCTGGCGATGATGAAAAACATCAGACGAATGATCAGGAAAACACCACCACCAATTAGCAAGGATCTTCACCACTACGCAAAAACATCTACTTAGCTTGAAGGATAAAATTGATTAAAGAAAAGCAATGTATGCTTTGTAGAAAACCAATATATGCTTCCTAGAAAAGCGACGGACAAAATATGTGCATAAATAACTGAAAATTAGTAAAAAAAAGGCAGAAAAATGTTATTTTTTTATGTTAATGAGAAAAATTTTAATACAATTTCTAAGCAGATTCAATTAGTATCCGATTCAGATTTGTCTTATTCTTAACCTATTGTAAAATTGAATTGCATCCGGTTACCAACACAATGTAAAATTAAATGCGAATTAGAAGCAAAAGAGTAAGCTGTAGCACTATCATCCAACTTGGTTGGCTTAGTAATGTATTACAATATTATTGTAGTTTTGATTATGCATTTTGTTTGTTTTTTTGCTGCTATTTGTTGATCGATTTTTTAAGCACAAATTAAAATGGTTAAAAGAAAAGTGTTTTTAAGAGTACAAGTGGACTAACCCTGTGCGTGTTGAAGTATCTGAAGCTGTCTATATGGCCTATAAGCTGGATTTTTAATTGAATTTTTAATAAATAAATAAAATAAAAAATTAAATATTTGACTGCTAAAACCCATCCCACCTTCATTTGCAATATATGTAGCACAGTACCCATTCAACCTTTACTTACAAAGTCTGTAGGACTTGGCCCATCTAACCATCACATACAATGTTTGTTCCATCGGACTCACCTGACTGCCTAGGTCAACGCTGTGTAAATGTAAATAGTAATCGTATACAAATTTTGGATGGGTTCCACTAACATTGTCAGCGATTTTGGACCGAAGATCTATGTGATAAAAGTATTACTGAATATGTGCATTATTTTATTTCAAAAGAGAACATTTGTTCATATCATGATAGAGTTTCCGATAATCCACTACAATTTGAACTATCAATTGCTTTTCTTCTTTATTCCTGGATAAAAGTGAATTAAAATCTTTTATCAAATTTAAAAATTTTGAACGATATTAAAGCCAACGTTAACCCAATGTTAATCAAAGATCCAAAATGTGGATCTTTGTTCGAAACATCCATTAGAATACCAAACCTATGAAAAAAGTGATGTGATTTTTGCGATCTAAAATATTCTATATTCTTGTTAAGGTATTGGCTTATGGCGTAAAAAGTTACGATCGATTATTTGACCACGAATTAGTAGATCTTGCACCATAAACGTTTTCGACTATTATTATACTTTTGAATCCGTTTTAGGAGTTAAATGCTACATACGATCACTTAATTTACATAGTGACGCATGACTTATCTTGTCATCAATACTCTTCTAATCATGCAACTTGTGTTTGTATCCTTTTTTATTTACACATAACAAATATACAAATATCTCTTATATTGTTAAATTTAATTCTGAAATTTTAAGTTCATTTAAAAATAAGTATAACTAAAGGTAATATATAGCTTTCGACATTCAATAGGCATAACGAAATGCTCCAGGTTTCTTGAAGTTAAATAGCGAAACTGTAGCATCACAAAAAACTATACTCAATTGAAGAAGTTCTTCATAATCATCACGTGGTTGTTTTATTTCAAGACTTTAAAATGCAAGTTTAGTAAAATCAGATACACTCACAACTGCACCGCTCACTTTCTGATCTTAATGCCAGTCATAAAGTTACTTAGTTATCTCAATTTTATTCAAAGCTTCTCTAAATCTACTTCGTATCTGAAAAGTAGAACCTGCTAATTTTTGAATTTTTTCATCGAAAACTCTTCTAACAATTTCATAGATGTGATGATGGAATATTAAATATAAAAGGTCCTTTCCAATCGCTTGCTTTAAATAAATACAAGCACCTTATAAAAAAAGTAGAATATTAAGAAAAGCTTCATTAAAAATTAATTAATTTATTTAATTAAATTAATTAATTTAATTAATTTATTTAATTTATTAATTTATTAATTTTAAAATATTGTTACGAAAATAAGATTGGGCACCCTTATCCTTTATTACATCGCTAAAATAAATAAACAAGAGCCACAAAAACAACTATTAGTGCTGTATATAAATAACGAAATCGACAACAACGAACATTAGCAGAAATAAAGTAAACAAAAACAAAGTGGCAAAAACAAAAACTAACAGCACTGAAAACAAGACAAGCCAGATAAACAACAACATCAAAAAACAAAACCTGAAAGAAGTAGACGTTTACGTTCGCATGACTACATAAGAACTAAAAAGAAAAGGAAAGAAAGAAATGGAATCTACCCGAAACATAGAGAGGTTCGAGAGCTTTAGAAGTGTTGTTTACTCAGCCATATAAAAAGCACATCGATGCATGGATCAAATAATGTGAGATTACGCTTTGCGCAGGTCCGTTAGTTTTTCTCTCTCTCGATGAAAGTGTACGTGACGTAAGCATAGACCCCTTTGTTGTGTTTTTAAAGCAATATAGTGTTTTTTCCACTAAATTATTAAATAAAGTTATCAATAGTTAATTATAAACAAAGAATGCAATAAAAGTAATGAAATTATATATTAAATTGAGGTTTTCGGCGATAAAATGTATAATAAAAAAACTTTGTACAATAATTTCTTTTTTTTTCTTATTAACTTCTTAAGGCACAGCGTTGCGTATAGGCCGTATAATTTTTAAATAATTTTTCTTACATATCGAGGATTTTTACAAATAATTAAAAAATATATATATAAAAAATTTAATTGAAGTCTGGAGGCAATAACATGATAATGTATGTGGATAGATAGGATAGTCAAATAAGGTTTTGTGGCAAAAATATTGTAGAGATCATCTTCCATGCTTAGACTCACAGTTACGGATTTGGAGTACTTGACTGGGCACCCCAATTTCTAGATATAAGTCTAATAGAATATGTATGGTTAAGGTTAAGCGTACAATTTCATTGTGGAGACTTCTGCAAAAAAGTAGTGGTGTCCATACCAGAACGTATTCAGGTTATAATTAAATCAAAAAGAGGTCATATAAAACATAAATAATGAATGTGGTTTAAAGTCAACAACTTTTTTGAATTTTTTAGTATTGTTTAAAAAGTAAGGAATTTTTTCTCAAAAGTAATCACATTCAGAAAACATTACCTTTATGACAACTTACCATAACAAAAATATACCGACAAAATTTGTTCACATAATAAAGTATATTCAATTTTAAAATGATATAATAGTATTATCTTAATTCCATCAAAAAACATCTCAGTCGTGTTCTTTAATAAAACCTATAATGATTTGGTTATTTATTTTAAATTTTTCATACACAACATTTCTTAAAACACATTCCAAATATATTTCATTTTACATAAATACGAGTGTATAATTTAGTTTTGATAAATACTAACTTACTCAATAAACTCAAATAAATTTTTTATATGTTACATATGAAAAAAACCGTAACATTCCTTTTTTTTCACAATTTTCCTTAAAATTTCATAAAATACAGGTAATTTTACTCTATTATGACGTACATAAGCAGTAGGAAACCATTTTGAAAACCTATCGACGTCATCTTTGTTTATCGCTTCATGATATCGATGCGAACAACAATCAATTTATGTGTTGTAAACTCAGCAAGAACAGTTTATTTGGTGTAAAGAGAGCTTAGTATGGTTAAACTCTGGTTGATGAGGTTGTGATCGAACCTAGGTTTAGAAGTTCTTTAAGTAGCAAAATCTGTCAAGTAATTGTTGTTGTTTACAAAATTGTAAACAGAATGAGTAAATAAGAATAATAATTTGTATTGCTCGTGAAAAGGTTACTAGCAGTGGTGCACAAAACACAAGATTTATTTTATTTTAACTACAATCTACGAACACATAAATATAAACACATAAATATAAACTTGCTGCCACAAAATAAAAATTTTAATTTCACATAATTTTTTGTAATCAGATTGCTTGCAACAAATCATGGTAATTACCGTAAATTTAATAACTAACTAGAAAAAAAATTTCTTCCATAAATCTAAAGACCACCCTAATATACATATATGTCTGTATATATATATATATATATATATATATATATATATATATATATATATATATATATATATATATATATATATATATATATATATATATATATATATATATATATATATCTACGTTAATATATCTACGTTAATATATCTACGTTAATTAGAAAAAAATATTTTTCATTTATTTATTCCTAATGAAAAATCATGAGTTTTTCTTTTACCAGCAATTTTTCTAAAATATCAGTTGAACATGAATTGGCTTTACAATATTAAATCTTTCTAATGAGTACTCATATATATAAACATACATTGATTGCTTGAAATTCAATGCAACTTTTTTTACACTTGAAGTGTTTCCATGGCAACTAATTATAAAATATAGATATACAGGTTTATTATAGGGAATGGTGTAGAAATCAAAGCAATATAAGAAGCAATTTAGAGCTTAAAATTAAATACTTTTTCTTATAACATTTAATTTAATAATTTTTTTTTGTCATTTAGACTTCATCTTTCACACTATCGTTTTTGTAGGATTCCGTGGAGAAATGAGTTTGATTGCAAGTCAAATTTCTCTAGAGGCATTTCAAAATCTTTAATAATTTTATCTAAAACATTTGTATGTTTAAGTCTTTCTGTATCTTTCAATTTTGGATATACTCTAGGTCGGCAGCCATAAACGGAAAATTTTGTTTGGCACCTTCCGTATTCCTGTGTTCGAAGCTAAGGCAGTACTCTGTAATTGGATCCTATATCGCCAAATCGATTATAATATTCTTTTATATAGAATAAGCTTGCAGTCCAAGCCTAGAACTGAGTTTCTACTAATGATTTAATTGATTTGAGTTGCTTTTAATTTTATTTTTAACAATTTAGTCGATCAAATTGTATACCAAGGTATTTAACAAGCGTGTTCTTCTTCTTTTTTTATTGTTTATTCGAGTACCAGGATAGTATTCTGTATGCAAAAAGAAAGTTATATGTATATATGCATTATATATCATTGAGATATTTGGTAATGTAAGTACAGCAATGGTTTTTTATGTACACAAAGACACCAAGAAATCACGCAGCCGTTATAAACTGATTTGCAGATATGAATACAAATCTTTAATCCAACAAATAAGTAAGAAATATGAGGAAAATTTAAAAAAGAGCAAAATTTATAAAAATGTAAATAAATGCTTCAAAACATTATAATAGTAAACAAATTTGATGGTAATTTTATCTAACACATATTCATAATTTTTTTCTAAACGTCCTTTTTATTGCCAATAAAATATCAGCCTTTATTTAAATTGGATGATTTAAAAATTTTAAAATATAATTTAAAATTTAAAAAATTTAAAATGATAATTTGTGCATATACATATTTTTTTACAGATAATTTAGTGAACAAATTGTACATATGAATATATGCACTATCTGTATGTATATAAATATTTGGATATTGGCATAAAAAAAATCAAAATTAATTTGGTATTGCATATTGACAACATGAAAATATTTTCAATTTTAAATTGTGGTCATATATAAATTAAAATAAAAATAAGTATGCACACATTTTTGAAATCGACAAAAAAATAAAGGGATATATGATATACAAAAACATGGCAGAAAGCACCAAAGGCACGTAATGTATTGACAATCATATAAATAATGCAGAAAATAACAATAACAAGCCAAGCAATTATTGTTTTTCAATATTTTTTTATTTTGATATAGCCATTCATGAATAGGTATGACACATATATATCCAAATTAGTTTATGAGTACTTTTACTATAAGTACACCAGAGCGTATGAATATTATGATATAATACATGTACAACGCGTATACCCATAAGTATACATTGCGGTCATGTCTCTGCATGTGTTTGCAAATTTGTTTATTTAAGCTATTGAAACGTGTATCTAATATTTAATTCATAAGCAAACAAACACACAAAGTGATATCTTTATTGAAACTAGATTTAGCGCTCTTATAATTTAATACAAATATGCATACATACATATGAAAAAACTATTGTAATATTGATTTTACTCTATTATTTAAAAATCTTAGTAGAAAATCTTAATGAAAATCAATTTGAATGTCCCTAAATGAAGCAACATGCTTACTTGAAATTATATTTTGTTTATAACTAATTTCTGATAAATTTACATTTAACTCTATTTGTATCTTATTTAGGTTTCTAAATTTAAATAATTGAGAAGTGAATTATTAAAATATAAAGGCAATGTGTCCTTTTATATATTTCCCTTTTATTATGTATTTAAATATTATTTATTTTCATATTTGTTTTTATGTTTTTTTATCACATATTAAAATAATATATCTTAATGCTAAATAGTGTAAACAATTTTCCAAAAGACACTAACTGTAAACATAGTTCTGCAAAAAACTCGTAATTTGTTTTGATAAAAGTACAAAAACAAATAAATCTTAATTTCAACTAAAACTAAATATCAGAAAAACAATAGCAAATAACACAGCAACACATTTTTTTATTTATTTATATTTTAAAACTAGATACTTTCTCTTTATTGGGAATAAAATATGTATTTAACCGGTTTTAACCGGTTTTTTTTGGTTTTGTCAAATACGGTTTTTTCAAAATCTTCATTTTTCGAATACCGAATAAACCATTTAATTTAACACGAATAACCGGTTAATTTAAATAAGTATAATTTTTATACGTTTGTATATTTTTTAATTGAAAATATATATGCTCATTGTTTAACTCTTTGTAATTTTTTTTTTTTTTTTTGTACATGTGACAACTTTGAACGTCTCACAAAGAACGTGAAAAACAGAAATAACCTTTTCGCATCCTCTGTAAATAAATATTGATTTTTATATATGGAGAATGATTAACGCCGGTTCCGAACGGCACATATTTTAGTTAGTGATGTCGCTAGTAATGTTGTGAGGAGATATTGAACCGACGACTTCTTGGTTGGAAGGTGGGTTCTTACCTAACATACCACAGTGACACACGCACTTGTGCATAGACTTACATACAGTGCTGCTCGAAATCTAAGCAAATTTTCTTGTCGAGGCATTTCGTATATTACTAATAGATTCATTCAAAGTAAAACACTTAATTTTTGTTATCTTAGGCACCTAAATTATAACTATAATAACAAACCTTTAATTCCATTATCCATCAAGTAATACAACAAAAACGAAATTAGGTCCTTTAGTATCTGTTCGAAACTTAAGCATTTTTCACAGTCTTGCCAACTTAGCGCCTTTCTCGCTATATTTAGAGCATTTCAACTGCCGAAAAGTCGCATTTTTTCTCTTTAGCGCTTTTTGCAAAAAACGTGCTAGGTTAGCGCTTTTCTAGTTTTTATTTGTAAGAAATAGAAATTCACTAAATTCAGTAAACTCATTAGTTCATATAAACTATTGACTTAAAATGCTTCTTGCTATAAGAATTACGTAATTCTAGATAATATTTGTACAAAAATTAATAAAAATAGCGTTTTTGAAACAGATATCAAATCTAACAGCCCATTTTCAAGACTTATAAGACATTTTAAAAGAAAGCTTAAAAGTTTAATTATTTAATTAATATACTAAACTTGTTACTTGGTATAGAGCCATAACGAATTCTTTTCATTTACACCTATCTAAAGTCGATGATCAAATCTGATACCAAGTCATGCTATTGGCTTCTTTTTCAATCTGTCTTCTTTGGTAATGGGCTAGGATTCCGATTTTTCTGTTTCTCTGCGAGTTCCGCTCATTCAATGGGTAGTCCTGCTAAGTCGTAGTTTGGCGCCCAGTCCATTTCCTTCATTACAAGAACTTGGTGAGATCTGGTTTCTGGCCAGAATATTTTCAAAATGCTCGATAGGCGGTTTATAAATGGCTGAATTGAATGAGAACGCCATTTGGCAATAAGTCGGCCTGAATAGCTTCAATCTGTCCTGAATAGTAGTGCTGGAATCCCCGGACGTTCTGACTGTATAGAGTCCAGATTTCCTTGCATTTCGCAATGCCTGTCTGCGAAAAGATAGATATCATGTGAGTAAACCAGATCTTCCAACTTTGTGTTAAGTCCCTAGGTTACACCAAGTTGCAACATATAGTTAAACGTTAAACAGCAGTGGAGAAAGAACACAACCTTGGATAAAAACCAGCACCAAAAAATTAAGCAAAAGTGTCTAAGTTCTTGTTTTGTTCTAAATCGTGGTTAATTTCATTTTTTAATCGTTCAAATTATTAAAATAATTATTAAAGTGGAAGTTTTAA